>CM059200.1:48414344-48620228 GCA_030323885.1 Branchipolynoe longqiensis | reverse complement strand
ACTATACATATATTTTTCCTATACTCAATACTAGCATTGTCAGTTCCAGTACATTTATGCCCACTCACCATCAGCTGATAATTGTCATTGTGTAATTTTAACTCGTGGCCCTACATGCTACGAACGCCTAGTGACGCTGTGGCATTACGGATGCTCAATCATACTAATTGATGTCCTGCCTTAGTACGTTGCTAGACTAGCCTTAATGTCCTTTCACTACAAACCTTCATCTATTGCACGTCTCTCTTCTATGCTGTGAAAGCACATCCATATAGAAACAATCGCAATACACACATTCTTCCAATCATAACATTCACTCTGTTTATTTTGTTTCATGGATATTTTCCCTTTTTCTGTCAGGTGATTTGTGATGCGGACCTATGCTTCATCGATTGTATCGTAAAGTGGCCTGGCAGCGTCCACGATGCACGCATTCTACGGGAATCCTATCTTTACGAGGCATTCGAGAGCGACCATAAACCGGTGAACGGCATCCTGCTTGGTGATAGTGGTTACATGCTGCGCGATTGGCTCTTCACGCCTTTTCTCCATCCTAACTCACCACAGCAGCAAGCCTACAATAATCATCACAAGGCAGCTAGGTCTCTTGTTGAACGCTCAATAGGAGTACTGAAAAGACGCTGGCACTGTCTGCGTAGGCTTCGATTGGAACCGGCAAAAGCGTGCAACGTCATTACGGTCTGTATAATTCTACACAACAAAGCCCGCCAGCTTAACCTGGATGACCCGTCCGATTCTGAGTCGGATAATGAAGATGAGGCACACGGGGACGCAGCTATCGAAGCCGACCGGCCGCTAAACTATCGACAATCTGAGCGCGTCCGTTCGCAGGTAGGCAAAACTGCTCGCCAGCGAATGGTAAACAACTTTTTCTAAATGTGGCATGCAGCGCAAACAGGGGGAAACCGGTGGCAAGAAAATTGAGAAAACAGTGATTTTGTGAGGGAGTCTGTTTTATTGTACGATGTTGAAATATGGTATTATGTGTATTGCAACGGCCCAACCTCCCTCTCCAACTTTGCTATTTCCAACAGTTCCCGTCTATATTTCGCTTCGAGCAGCATTGTCTTTGCCCGCAGGGCGCGTTGTTGCTCTTCGAGTATTCCCGCCTGGGCTGTCTGCGCCCCAAGCTGGGCTTCGAGCAGCGCAGTCTTTGCCGCATTTTTCGTGGCCCCAGTTTTCAACATAGCAAGCAAGGCTGCCTGCTCCTCTTTGTCGACTGACACGTTTCCCTGTGTCCTGCCACGGCAGCTGCCACGTCGGCGCGCCCGCCTTTCCCGGGCCGTGAGAGGGGTGGAAGGCACCTCATGACTGTCGGCGCCACTGCCAGCGGAGGGGCCGCCTGTAAATATAAGTTCATTTTACGAAATTGTCTATAAGATGTCGCCGATATTTTTCATCGCAACATACTTTACGGGTGCTTTATATGTACATCGACTACATTATGAATATATGCACAGTGTGTAACCGTGTTCTTTATTAGTCGCGAAATCACATACACTCTGCGGGAAATGTGAAAGCTGACTTGTGATACCGTGCTACAGCACTTAGCACAACTGTGTTCAATATTACTATCGAAATGTGCTTACACTCTGCAGAAAATGTGAAAGGTGACTCGTGTTACCGTGATTAAGCAGTTAGTACTACTGTGTTCAATATTACTATCGAAACGTCCATACACTCTGCGGAAAATGTGAAAGCTGACTTCTGTTACCGTGATTAACCACTTGTTACAACTGTGTTCTTTATTACTCTCTTTATTACTCTCGACACGCGCATACACTATGCGGAAAATGTGAAAGGTCAATTGTGTTACCGTGATTAACCACTTATAACTATTGTGTTCTTTATTACTCTCGACACGCGCATACACTATGCGGAAAATGTGAAAACTGACTTGTCTTATGGTGCTTAAGCACTTACCACTACTGTGTTCTTTATTACTCTCGAAATGCGCATATACTATGCGGAAAACATGAACGGTCAATTGTGTTACCGTGATTAACCACTTATAACTATTGTGTTCTTTATTACTCTCGACACGCGCATACACTATGCGGAAAATGTGAAAACTGACTTGTCTTATCGTGCTTAAGCACTTACCACTACTGTGTTCTTTATTACTCTCGAAATGCGCATATACTATGCGGAAAACGTGAAAGGTCAATTGTGTTACCGTGATTATCAACTTATAACTACTGTTTCTTTATTACTCTCGATTGTGTGTCAAGTAAAATGTTGACAACAAAACCAGCCCTTGAAAACAATTTGTGCTCTATTCTCATTTAGATAAAATACAAACCCTGATTATATTTACCTGATGGCACAAATAACGGCGTGGGCATGGATGTAGAGACAGGTGTTGTTGGCGTCTGCATCGACTGGACGAAATCTGGCTGGCTGAGCGTGAACGTTGTTACCGTTGTGTTGTCGGGCGCCTCTAGCTGCGTGTCAAAACCGATAACCTGCACATTGCTGGCGGTAGGCATAGTAGAGGGCCCTGCAAAAAGAATGTATGGCAATGTGAGATCGAACAAGTATTCATTACGTCAAGCGAATGGTGTATGGTTACCTGCCTTTTTTTGCGCGCTAACATGTGAGGCCATAAAGCCTATTGACCCTAGAAATTTGTTACTCGTAAATGAAGTTCGCTAAAGTACAGGTTAAATTTGAACTTTTTTTTTTGTGTGACTTGTATTCATCAAGCTAAAGATATGCTGTGCTCCAAATGAGACATTCACCGGTCACCTTTGTTACAAGTGGCCTGAGGAGCCTGGCCAACTAATTCGCATATACCAACACATATACGACTGTTTTCTGGATATACGGCAAGTGTACTCACTGGGAAAGCTAACCGGGCAGGGAGCTGGAATAGAGGGAATAGAGGGAAAGCGAATTAGGATACGACGTAAGAACATGACTATACAGCAAATATAGTTTTTAAGAATTTCAAGTTAGGAACAACGGATTACTGGAATAATATTTACCAGGTAAGAGTGTTCCTTTGCCAACAGGAATAGGTTACTTAAAATAAAGTGTAACAAAGGAAATCTTGTTATGTTATATATGTAAACTTACCCGTGACGCCTGTGTATAGATTCGACTCCAATCCTAATTATCTTAGCGATGCTCTCCTCGTAGGGGGGTGCTGTGTCGGGAGGGCCACCTCCAGTCTCCATTGCCCTTCTTTGTCTGTTTAGGACCTCTGATTTCATCGCCTTCCACTTTTCTTTTATTTCTGCGCGGGAACGTTTGGCTATCCCACACGCATTGATGGCATTGACAACCGTGTCCCACGCCTTGTTCTTTTCGGGGAGTGTTACCTTACTGTTAAAGGATGAGAATAACATCACCCTGCCCAGCATTACCTCGTCCAGGAGGATTTGGATCTCCTGATCCGCGTAATTCGCCTTCCTCTGGCGCTTGACCGGCATGGCAGAAACTTCTGAATGAGCCATTGTCATAGGTGTATTCGTAGCAGTGGTACTATGGGTGATAGTTGTGTTTTTCTTACGTTTTTTCTTCCGTGTGTCTGTGTTGGGCTTTTAGCGGCGCTGCTTTGTAGTGGTCGTGTGTAGAGATCACGTAGGAGGTACAAGTAGTCCTTTGTACTTGTAGTAGAAGTATTAGTAGTATGCGTAGTAGAAGTGGTAGTCGAAGTTGTAGTAGTAGTATGCGTGTTAATTGTATCGGGAGAAGTTATAGGATTATTACGTGTGTTGCAGACAACTTGCTTGTGTCACTCACACGGAATTGCCACTGGTACCACCGCAGAACATTTCGGGTACAGCGGTACCGCCGGGAACAATATACAGCGAAAAGCACACGAAACAACACTTGTGGACGTCAAACAACGCGTATGGGGTGGTTACCAAGTCGATTGTCGAACAAACAAAATACAAAATAAGTAAGATTTGGTCAACTAACTAATGATTTGGAGTCCGTAATAACGCATCCGCCGTAAATGGGTCAAACCCAAACTTGCTACGAAGTAGGCCGCTGCTTGATCGGCGGCCATATTGTCAAATTCCGCTGCTCGCCAGGATCAGCGAAAAGGGGTTTCCCAAATCTATAAATAATTTCACGTTTAGCTAACACTGACCGTTTAGGCGCTCCTGCATACCACTTGACATATTTCGCCCGGTCGGTGTTAGCTATACGCGTTTAGCGGCTAACCTAAAACTCGCGTAACACCGTTTCCTGCATACGGCCCTGGGTAGATTAATGGAGATTAATACTGCAACATCACCTGAGCAGAGTAGCTGAATGGGCTGATGAAAATGGTTTTAAATTCTCTCTCAGCAAAACTGTGTATATGCATTTCTGTCAACAGCGGGGTGTACACCCAGACCCAGAGATCTATCTCAACCAAGCACAGATTCCTGTGGTTGAAGAAACCAAATTCCTAGGTGTCATTTTTGACAAGAAATTGAATTATATTTCGCATATTAAATATGTCAAAAGGAAATGTCAAAAAGCTCTAGACTTCCTGAGAGTTGTTGCTCATACCAATTGGGGGGGGGGGGCGACTGCGCCACTCTTCTTTCTCTCTATCGTGCACTGGTCCGATCAAAGCTCGATTATGGCTCCATGGTCTATGGATCAGCCAGACCATCATACATCCAAATGTTGAAGCCCATTCAAAATTAAGGACTCAGACTCTGTCTTGGAGCACTTCAAACTTCGCCTGAGGAGAGTCTTAGTGTAGAGGCAGAGGAACCTCCACTTGCGCTGAGAAGAGAAAAGCTCGCTCTACAGTATACATCCAAGATCGCAGCAAATCCCAGCAACCCTGCCTGTGACTGCATTTTCAACCCAAGCAATGAAACACTCTTTGCCAATAAACCCAAGGCCATTCCAACTTTTGGTATATGTATTAAGGAATCATTAGAAACACTTGAGTTTGATGTAGATAACATTGGAAAATTCCAATATCCAGACACCTTGGACATACGCTGTCAATGTGAACTTGGCAATCTCTGAAGCAAGAATAGACTCAACTGACCCTCTGATCTACAACAGTATGTTCAGGGAGGTTAAAGACATACATTCTGATCATAAGTTCATCTACACCGATGGTTCTTACAAGGATGACAAGGCTGCAGCGGCAGCTGTCATGGGCAAGCACACCTTCTCGGAGCGATTACCATAGGGTGCTTCGATATATTCAGCAGAGCTTGATGCCATATTCTTAGCAATGGACCATGTAGAAACCTCTTCCCATAGAAAATTTGTGATATGTTCGGATTTAAAATCATGCCTACAAGCTATTCAGAGCAAGGATTGGAAGAACCCTCTGATCCGCAAGATTTTAGAAAGGCTACATTATTTATGTTCAGGACTTCACAAAAGTGTGCTTTTTTATTGGGTGCCGAGTCATGTTGGCATTCGAGGAAATGAGGCTGCAGACATGGCTGCCAAAGAAGCTCTCGACAAATGCATTACACCTCTTCCCATTCCTCACACGGACCTCAAAAGGCACATCAGTGTACTCATAAGGGAAAAGTGGCAATTACAATGGGATGAAGCTGTCATGAACAAGCTTCATGCAATTCAGCCCACCCTTGGCAAATTTTCAGGTGCTTGTCATAGAAATAGACGCGAAGAGACCATTGTTGCACGTATGTGAATTGGACATAGCTATTTGGCTCATAGTTACCTTTTTAAAGCAGAAGACCAGCCAGAATGCATACCATGTGAAACATATTTTGATTGAATGTATTGACTTTGCAAATGTTCGAGCACAGTATTTGAATGTAGCAAGTATGAAATGTTTATTTGACACTGTTAGTACTGCCTTAGTTTTATCGTTTTTAAAGCACATTGGACTGTTTAACCGGTTTTTAAGACATTTTGATGGCATTGTATAGCCCTTAGTGTGCTGGTATGCCGTTAAGCATTTATTCATTCATTCAATACCATGTAATAGAATAGCAAAATTAATTTGGAATTGGGCGCAACAGAATAAAGTTTGGCTTATGGTAGCTCATATACCAGGTAGTCAGAACACATTGGCAGACAGGAAAAGTAGACATTTCCATGATCATTTGGAGTGGTCATTAAATGATGATATTTTTCAACAAATTTGTCAGAAATGGGGAACGCCACAAGTTGATTTGTTTGCATCAAGAAAGAATAACAAATTACATAAATGTTTCATGGCATCCAGAGCCTAATGCTTGGCAAGTGGATGCCTTCTCTTTAATTTGGGAAAATAATTTTTATTACATTTTCCCACCATTCAGCATTATCAGCAGAGTGGCCAGAAAAATCAGAATGGATCGAACACATGCAATTCTGATCATGCCCGACTGGGACACACAGCCGTGGCGGGAAGCAGTAGCTTAAGGAACGAAAGACTATCAGATTCCCAAGAGCACGGGGAAATCTACAACATCAAGGCCCGCTCACAGTTCACGGAGACGTGTCAACACCTCTTATGGCATTCCTTTTCTGAAAAACTATTTACAACAGTTTGGATTAGATAAGGTGACTCAACAGAGATTAATATCACATGCTTGAAGAAAAGGAACGGTTAAATTATATTCAAATTACTTAAAGAAATGGGGGTTACACTGTTTAATAATGAAAGTGAACCCCTTAAAACCTACTGTTGCACAAGTAGTTAGATTTTTAAGGATGCTAGAGGATGAGGGGTTAGGTTTTGGAGCGATTAACGCTGCAAGATGTGCTTTGTCAATTATACTCCCAAGAATGGATGGAGAGACAGTTCGTAAACACCAAGTTATTCACTGGTTTATGAAATCAGTGTATGAAAGGAATCCGGCAAAACCAAAATATGATAGATTTTGGGATGTTTCAGTAGTTTTTAAATTACTAAAAACTTGGCCTAGTAATTATCATTTAGATATAAAGCAACTAGCTTTTAAAGTAGCAGTGCTTTTGCTATTAGTCACTGGACACAGGGGACAAACTATTGTAGCATTGTCCCTAGACGGTTTAGAAATACATCGCAAAGAGGAGACCTTTGATTTACAACAATTATTGAAATCAAACTGCATAGGGGACCCATTGTCCACTGTACATTTAAACAGTTTCCCGGAAGACCAACAATTTTGTGTAGTGTCAGCCATTCGGGCTTATATATCCAAGACAAAAGGAATTAGAAATTCAAGACAACTTTTGGTGAGTTTTATTAAACGACGCAAGGCCATTTTGAGAGACACACTCGCAAGATGGACTATTACAGTGCTGAAGGCTGCAGGCGTCAATACGGAACGCTACGCATCCCATTCAACAAGAGGGGCCATGGTCTCAAGGGCACAACAGCTTGGAATCTCAGTCAAGAGAATCCTGGCACACGCAGGCTGGAAGACAGCTAGATCGTTTGCTAAACATTACAACAAACGACTAGAAAAGTCAAGGGGCCTAGTGACACACTTACTCACCGGTTAGCAAGACAGGTGAGAACATTACAATTATACATGCATAATTATGTTTAAAAATGATAAATTTAGAAGGATAAAAAATGAGTTACGTAAAAGTCTCCCTAGGCTAAGACTAGCCTGAGGCATAGTACCGAGGTAAAATAGTATAGTTATACGAATCTTACCTTGGTATAGATGATGGATAACTGTTGTTTTCCCGAGGTACGAGCCTCTGATAGTCATGGGCTAGGGCCCGCCCACCCAACCTTGCCACAACTATCATGTTTGCTTGTACCAAGATGAACACATTTTAGTATCCATTTGAGTTTAAGATCATTTTTATCCTGAATAAGTAGGTAAAGATTGCTGGACCAGGATGTGCTTCCTTCTCCCTAGCCCACGACTATCCGAGGCTCATACCTCGGGAAAACAACAGTTATCCATCATCTATACCCAGGTAAGATTTGTATAACTATACTATATATATATATACATCGGTCAGGGAAGGATGGCCTTTAGAATACATATAACTGTGTAGGGGTCTGACAGGCTTGTTGTATTTTCATTAAGGTTTTAAATTCAAGGAGACTTGTGGACCATCTTGTCCTCACTGGGAGTTTATTCCATAATGTACCGCCTCTGTAAATCGGTGCTTTAGTCAGCTTGTTTGTTAGTGGCTTGGGTCTTTTTAGAAGTGTAGCACCGCTCTGTCTGGTTACTCTGTTTGTATGTTCAACATAGTGTTCATCATTGGATCTTTTACTACATGAGAGTGAGGAGATGTGTGTCCCTACTTGTGCTTTAGCATGCATTTCCTGTACAGACAGGTATTTTCCTCTGTAGACAGTTCTAAGTGCCCTATTTTGAATCCTCTGTAATTTGTTTTATTGTTGTTTTGTCAGCAATCCATAGATTAAATCATTGTAGTCAATTATTGGAAGAATAGTGGCTTTATATAGCCACTTCCTATTAACTATTACTACCCGGTATGTTATCAATACTGCATGTAAATAGATTAAATACATGATGTATTTAATCTATCTCACAAAATGCATCCAAAATATGCTTATCTGATTTTGTTATAAATGGGTAAATATCGTAATTATCAAGAGGGGCTTATGTTATGGTTACGGCAAAGTCTAGACTTAAAAAAATATTCATTATTACTATTATATTACACCCTTACCGCGGAGCATGCTTAGTGAGTTATTATCAACAATATTAGTTCTTGACATCGCTATCAGAGAGCTGGTTGGTTGTGGAAGTAACATACTCCATCGTAAGCTGCAACCCACAACATTGGTTCTTGCCACTGCCGCCAGAAGGCGACTTTGTCCATTTGATGGTAGTGTTTGTCAGTGATAATGCTGGAACTGAACACAGACTTTCTCCATGGGCATTGCAGATGGCAGCACTGTGGAACACGCTGCGACAGGCTGCATCGCAGGTGCTTCGCCAATCCACCTGCACCGCACCTGGAGCAAGTACTCTTTGGGCTTCCAAAGTGACGTCATTGATGCCGAGCAGTGTACAGCTACTGCAGTCGCGTCTGAACTCTTCGTACAGTGCATATCCGAAGTTTGATGAGACACCAGAACCATTTACTAAGCGACAGTTAATCCGTTATGGCATGAAGTACAGGTTCTTCAAGGGTGGTATGTCAGAGATTGAGTTATTAAAGTTGCATGATCCGTTGATTTTGAGTTTCTGCCATATATATATTTTTTAGATGACTATATTAGGTTTGTCATTATAGTCTACTTTACTTTAGTTAGTAAATAACTTGCTTTTAAAGGATTAACTTGGAGATATTTCAAGTCAAAATATTACTCTACAGCAGTACAGGTTCTATTAAATTGACTTATTAATCCCACGCAACAATGATTATTTAATCGGTGCACTAGTATCTAAGTTGGGTATGTAGGATCACATCTTAAAGACCAGACGGGATGGCCGAATGCGTTAGAGCGTCCGTCTCCCGTGCTGGGGGCGTGGGTTCAAACCCTGGTCGAGTGAAACCAATGACTTAAAAATTGATACTTGTCACTTCCTAGCCAGGCGCTCGGCATTATTAGGATAGGACAAGGACTGGTTGGCTCAGTGTCAGGATAATGTGACTGATTGGGATATCAGGTCATGGTGCCAGCGGCCTGGTTTCCCAGTGTGACAGCACTATAAAGTCACCATGAGTGCGCACTATCACAAGTCGGTACCCATCTTGATATGACCATAGATGTTGCTAGGACGTAAAACAACAAACAACAACAACAATCAAATCTTAAGTGTTTTTCTGTAAAAAGAAAATGTATGCTTTCATCATATTATGCAATCTTAATTCATGTGACTGTCGGAAACCCAGAAATAACATGAAGACAAGTAAGCTATGAAGTAATTGCATATGAAAATAAAAGGACTCTTGCGGTTCTAATTCTATTTATTATTAAAGCCCAAAGCCAGACTGACAAAATAAATCGAATACAGACCTGTTAACATTTCATTTAAAGAAAAAATAATAGATTGCGTGGTAATCATTGTTCATACCAGAAGTTTTCTTATTTACAATTTCTTCATGCACACTGTGGTGATATATGCACAAATACAGAAAGCAAAAGCAAAACACATTATTATGCATATTATAATCTATAAATACAAATTTACTTAACCAATTTGAAGAATGGTAGATGTAGAAATGGAATCACTAAATTCGAATAAATAATCTGCATGATTTCTACATTGAAAATGCCTCATAGATAATATGACTAGGTCAACAATAAGAACTAAATACTCGAAATTTTGTATGAACATATGCAGGGTTGCCAACCCTTTCGGTTCCTCCGTAAGGTGTATGATATTGTATGTCCCCCATTACCACCGTACGCCAATCTTCCGGTTTTTCATTTTCCAATGCTGGCAACCCTGCAATACCATTAATATAATAATAGTATATAAATCTTACAGATTATTGTATCCAAAATGCACCACAGGGCATCTAAGATTTATAAATTTTTCTTGGGGGGGGGGGGGTACCCTTAAACCCCCCAAAATAACATCCTTTAAGATCTTCCGGTTTTTCATTTTCCAGTGTTGGCAACCATGCATATATATTTCTTACCTCGGTACTAAGCCTCTGGCTACTCGTGGTCGAGGGAGAAGGAAGCAACATCCGGGTACAGCAATTAGCATATTCCACTCATAACGGGAGGACATTACGAGCAGCTCAGCAGTTTTTACCAAGTATTACCAAAGATCCAGAGTAAAGTACAAGGACAAGAACTTACATGGAAGATTACGAATGCATATATAGCACACACTGATCAATTTTTAGTGTTGTCAAATTTCATGTTAACTTAGTTATTCATGAGTTTGTGTTCGTTATCCGGTGCCGTAGATTTTTTGGAAGCACCTCCATTTTGTTTTTGCCGAACGTAGAGATGTTTGGCTGGAGGCAATTCATCGTTTAGATAGTTTCGGGAATATTAATAGATTTCCCAAGGTTAAGGCGTACCTTTCATGTTAACTTAGTTATTCATGAGTTTGTGTTCGTTATCCGGTGCCGTAGATTTTTTGGAAGCACCTCCATTTTGTTTTTGCCGAACGGAGAGATGTTTGGCTGGGGGCAATTCATCGTTTAGATAGTTTCGCGAATATTAATAGATTTCCCAAGGTTATGGCATACCTCTGAGTTTCATAGCATTTTCTTCGACTTGTTGGCGTAGTAGCCACGGGAGGAAGAAGTATGTGTTTCGGTTTGGTTCGTCCAGCCGTCGCACTTTCGACATACAATTTAGCTTATCACGCCTGGATTAAACCTCGGATAGGATAATGTGACAATTTAATACCCATTGGTGCTAGAGAGAGCACATTATAGCACTGTTCCATGTGTTCAGTCGCTCCTTGAGTGCGTTCTAATAAACCTTTTGGTTGTTACAGACGACTTGAGATGGCCGCGAAGCATGGTAACCAAGGTGTACCACACACGTTGAGCGAGCCCTGGACTGGAGTCCGCTCCGTCACGTGACCGCTTGTCTGAGGCAGGGCCGTCCAACGCAGATGAACATATGGTTCGTCTCATCCGCGAGCAGCTACAGCATCTGCTCCCAAGTCCCCTGAGCAAAGCCTCGGCGAAAACTCCCGCCTCCGCATCAGAAGAGTCGGAGTGGGAGGACATGTCTGAACCACAACAGACAACTGACTCCGAGGTCGAGTTCCCATCCAAGAAACGGAAAAGATCGAAGAAAGAGTCATCGGAGGGAGACGAGTACTACAAGGCTCGCAATAAGATCAGGAAAGTAAAGCGGACAAAGAAGTCAAAGTCCAAGAAGAAGAATAGAAAGTCTTCTTCCACAGACTCCTCCTCCGACTCCACCACCACCGATTCGGAATCGGAAACAGAACATACCGGAAAGTATGTCAAGATCACAGGGAAGGTTGTCAAAAAGATCAGGATAGAGAAAAAGAAAAAGATCAACACCTGTTCCCTGAGGAGGAAGAACATAAAAGGCCACTTCCACACATTCAAACCCGCTGAAATCATAACTAAATTCGTGGAACAGTACACAGGGATCAAGGGGATCCCAGAGGCCACCATCAAAGAGATGGATGCGGACGTCACCATGTGTGACGACCGCAAGAAATTCGAGACGTGTCTACACACCGTCCATAAAGGAGTTCTTGCGGCTTTGGCAGTGGTCACGCCAATTGCCAACCGCATGATGACAGACAACTTCTCCACCTTGTGTTCTGACATGGACGCAGGAATTGCCGTGTTAACAGCTACCAGCAATTTCCTGTCGTATAGGCGTTTCGAAAACGTCTTGAAATCGGTCATGACCGATGCAGGTAAAGAAGTCGCCCGGTCAAAGAAGATCGTTGACAACGACGGAAAGGAATACACCCTATACCTAGCCCCAAAACCAATTAAGGGCAAGCCTCTCGACGACACAAAAATGTTTGGCGGCCAACTCCAATACCTGTTCAAACAGGTCGAGACAGCGGCCAAACAATCCAAACACCTGGACTCAAAGAAGGCAGACAACGCTACCCGCTACAAGAAAATCTGTTCGGATTTTCGCAGCCGACGGACCGATCAATGAGGCAACCGGTTCGGCAGCGGGAACTTAGGCTATCAGGCCAGGGGAAGGGGACAGCCGAACCAGTACGGCTGGAACGACAACAACTGCCCCTTCAGGAGGGAAACAAACTTCCAGAAGCCGTTCCCCAGGCCAGCCAACAAGTAGAGGTTGCGACATAGACCACTCTAAGCGACTTTCAGGCAGGCAACATTGCCAACCATTTGAATGATTGGGAACAAATTACACAAAACCAAACAATCCTTGATATTGTACCGGGGGTTACTATTCCATTTATAGAAATCCCTATTCAAACCAAAATACCTTTTCCCTATCGTCTAGAAACAGGCGAAGAGCAAGCATTACATGAAGAAGTCATAAAAGTTTGTACTAAAATCATTATTCAACCAGTCCAACATACTAAGGGGGAATATATGTCAAATATATTTTCCAGACCTAAGCCTAATGGCGATGTGAGGATGATTCTGGATTTAACCACACTCAATATATTAGTAGAATACAAACAGGTCAAGAAGTTGCTAGCTGCGGTAAGCAGCGCAATGTTCTTGTCCCTTGATCGAGCTAGCGAGGAGAATTTGTTCTCTGTTTGCATCCTATTAGCTGTAGGTGCCACTGACGTCAGAGCCCCTAACACTGTCTTATGGAAGGTGAATAGTCATTTTCAAATTCCCATCTGTCGTCGCTCAGATGGACTTCTGAGTCCATCTCCTTGACCACCGTATTCGGAATCCCTTTGATTCCCGAAATCTGCTCGGTCAGTTTCGTGATTACTTCTGCTGGCTTAAAGGTGTTAAAATGGCCTTTAATAGTCTCTCGCATCATAGTTGTCGTGCGTACCTTCTTTGCCTTTTGTTTTACGCACTTTTTGCAGACTTTTCCGCCAATTTTGGCGTAAACACCTGCTCGTTCCGTGTCGGAGTCCGACTCGGTGGACGACGAGTCAGAAGAAGAGTCCGACGAAGAATGTTTCTTCTTTTTGCTCTTCTTGTTCTTTTTGACACGCTTTGCTTTGCTTGCCTTGGTGAAGTCGTCACCAGACGAGCTGACCGGTTTCTTACGTTTCTTCGGTTTAGGAGCCTTCGGACTGATTACTTCGTTTGCCGAGTCTGTGTCTTCCGGATCGGAATAATCCTCCCAATCCGAATCGAGGATGGGGAGGGACGGGCCCTTAGCCGGGCGCGCGTTCGGCAGGATCTGTTGTAGCTTCAGCTCCATAATCTGACTTATCTGGGCGTCCAGGTCTAACGGATAAGTGGCCGCGTCGTCACTCTCCCGGTCAGACGGTATGTCTGCCCCGGGCTGCGGGGACGGGGGTGCCGTCAACCCGGGCGACGAGTCATAGCCCATGGGCATGTGCCCCTCCGCTGCTGCCAGCGGGGGCTTGTTTCGCTTCGTAGCCATCGTGTAGTCTGTAACCAACAGTAAATTGTTACTATAAATCGGAATCAACTCAACGTGAACACAGGAACAGTGACGCCAGGTTTAACCCGGGTTGAGGATCTATGTGGTATTGAGTCACGTATTTACACTGTTCTCAGTACAGGCGTGGTAAGCTAAGTGTATTGTCGTAGGTGTCTGGTATCGAAACCAACCATACAAGGGGTAGGCCTTTTGGACCTCCTACACTCTCTGTTCCGGACACTTCTCCCTCCTGCGGCTTCTGTGCCAGCAAGTTGGAGAAAATGCTACAAAACTCGGAGGTACGCCTCAAAAAAGGTTGGGGAGTCTATAAATGAAACCCAGGATCATCCCCAACGAGACCCTCTATTGGGGTCCGAGGGAATCTCCACAGGAGATGCGACTAATGCCAACATCTCTACCCGTATGTAAATAGGTGGTGATAGAACAAAGGTTTCAGTTCATAACACAAAGCAATGCATTGTTCTATCCGTGTTTTATAAAAATAAAGAAAATCTTGTCCTAAACAGACCTCAGAAAGTTCTGAACTTTCATATTTAGATGCTATAATGCATCATGAACAAGCTAAACCAAAGTTTTGATTAATACTTACAGTTATTTAGCTTGTTGTAGACAAATTTTGCCGGAGCAACCCAACGAACGTCCTCCCGTCGTGAGTTGCTTATGCTAATTGCTGAACCCGGATGTGGTTCCTTCTCCCTAGCCTGCGGCTAGCCTGAGGCTTTATACCGAGGTAAAATATATATATATATATATATATATATATATATATATATATATATATATATATATATATATATATATATATATGCGTTTTCTATTATGTGTGGTATGCCAGAATCAGAGTCTAAAGAAATGAGTGATTCAGAAGAATTGGTTGGGAGGTCTATGAGTACGGCTTTCCTTGTCGGCTGGGCATAAGATCTCCCAACGATCAGCCATCATAAAGATGGCAGCTATTGCGATTTTCCGTCGCGTTTCTTTTTTAACCACTCTGCCGTGTGTTGCCAGGTGTTCTCCCTCGGCCGAAGGGGAAGCTGGAAGATGTGCCCCTGCCAATGCCGATTGTACATATCCGCGACAGGGACCAGTGGACCCAGAAAAAGGCGCTCTTCGGACAAAATGACTACATAGGTGTGCAACCCATCATGTGGTTTTTGGGTGGTTTAAAAAAAAACTCAAAACCCCTTAATTTAGCTTAGGGGTTAACAACAATTTTAAATGGGGGGGGGGGAGGGCTGGTGTGAACCGGAATTACCTACACTGACACTGCTTTCTTGCCTCCTATCACAGACATTCTGGGTGACGGCACGGTGCACCCGGTGCAGCTAATGGACGGCCCACGCTGGCTGCAGGGCTTCAAGGGCAACGAGCTACAGCGACTTCTGCGCAGACTCGCCTTCCAGGGCCGAGAGATGAAGGCCCTCAACCCAACTCGGCACCATAAGATCCAGAAGCACATCTTTTTCCTTTACAAGAAGATGAACCGGCGCCGCCGAGCACCTTTCTGGTCGGGGGGCGCCGCCTCAGCCGGCGCCCGCCACCGCCGTATCCACTTCACCAAGTTCTAGCCACTTTCGGAGCACGAGGGTTACAGACTGCCGCAGTATATCACGGATTGCCGATTTTTTTTTAATAGTCGCTCATTTCGTTTTATTTCATTGTACAGTGTTGGGACAATTTTATACATTTTGCAATGATTCTTTCCATCTATTGTTTAACTCTCGCAAAATGTTGGGAGTATGTGATGGCCGTTGGTGGCGCAGCCACTTGTCGCAGTCGGTCAGTGGCCATCACCGATGGGTTTGGTCATGGGTTTGGTATTCACATGTGGTGGGTTTCTGCGAAAATACAAACAGCTTCTGATACTAGGCTTGACACTGTCAGGGAATAGACTACATCACTGTTCCGACTGCACATGCGCTGAAAACGGCGTTGGGAGCAAAGCAAAGGCATTTTATTCAAAATAAATAGAAATACATAACAATTTAGCACAAACATGGATGGAAGGATCCAATATAATAATATAATGAATATGTTTAAGACACAACTCTCCATAATTAAGCATTTTGAGCTAAGAAACATACAATTTCAGTCACTTTACAGGCTGATGTTTACATCATTGATTAGCCACAAGTAATTCCTGTTCTAAATATTAAAATGTCAAATGTGTCAACAAAAACTTGGTTCAAGGAAATATATAACCAATATCTGATTAACCCTACTCATTTTCTAGTTCTACATATTTATATAAAAACATGAATAAAATAAATAAAACTGACTCTGGCTATGGCTCTAACACTAGTCTGAGTGCCTAGATTTGTCTAAATCTAAATGCACATGGCATAAGATGTGCTGATTATATTGATGTAAATGCAATGCTGGATAAAAGATTAATATCTTAATTTATTATATATATATTTTTTAGTTGGTATTCTATGTTTCAAACAAGAGCTGAGATGAGCTGAAACTACCACATTTCATAGCTGCACAAAGAGTATTAGCATTGGCCATGTGCTTCTCGCGGGTATGTTTTGCTCTGATGCATCCCACAATGCACCGCGCAGCTGGGACCGTGATGTAGTCTATCCCTGAAGATTCCCAGGTCTCAGGTTCCATACACTACTCTCCAAGCATAGTCTTAACACATGCATGTGGGCAATGATTACAGCATGTGTGTGGAGAGCGCCTTGCTGTAACGTATATCTATTTTCTCTCTTTGAGACCACTTTCATCCCCGCAGATTTAATTGGTTTGGGGGGGTCTCAGGTTCTTTAAATAGGAAGTAATGTGTGCATGGTGTGAAGTATGTAGGTGGTGGATGTTGACAAATAAATAAATACATGTTTGTAGTGGTTATGTTAGTTGTCATCAAGCATCAATAAGACGGGATGTGAAGGATGCGGGTATTGAAATAAATTGATACAAAACTTGCTTTGTTGACCAGAAAAGAAATCCTATTCGATAAACTATTGAAATATTTATTATTGAGCGAGAACATGGTAAAATTAGTGGTGTGTAATTTAAAAGATAAAAAAGTTGAGAAATAGTTTGGATGGTGAGTTAAAAGTTGGCATTGTCACTACGTAGCCCGGTGTTTGGCGTTAATAAGGTATGTTAAGGAACAGTGAAATAACAAAGACCAATTGTCTGATTGAAAGTCCCACTGCTTCAACAAATGTAACCAACCTGTATGTATGTGTGCAATGTGCTACCCCATCCCCCCACCAAAAAGAAGAGTCCACGTGCATGGCCTGACTAGTGGTGGATAGCAACTTGAGTCTCTCAGAACAGGTGTGCCTGGGATCAGAACCATATTTTTCATATCCATCATATAGTGATATAATTGCATTGCCTGTAATGATAGTGTTTCTTTGCATTGGTCAATACTGATGAATCTCCAAAATTATGGAAATGTAGCTCATGTCTACAGGCATGGACATGTACAGAATAGTTGATACACCAGACATAATGTAATAAACATCTGAAAACTCTGAATTTTTTTATAAATCATTCCTTAATTTTCCCTTCTGTTTTTAAATGGAAAAGGGTTTTACGGCTGTATAATTCGATGAAAATGGCAACCTTTCTTAAAGTCCAATGGTTTTGAATTTCTCTCAGAGATAAATATATTAAATTGATTGTTATAATCTACCTTACTTTTGTTTTAAATAACTTTCATTTTAAATGGCTATGTTTTGAGATATTTCAAGTGCAAACATGCTAACTTAGTTTTGGCAAGCACGCCGACTGACACAATAGGACTATGCAGTAACAGCTTCTATTAAATTGACTCAGCATGCCATATGTTACAACAAATACGTCGGTATCTAACATAAGTATGTAGAATTAAACATAGATTCTTACATCATCTTCCAAACACCGGAAGCCAAGTCCCAGGGAGAGTATAAATAGCCCGCACCAGCCATCTTGTAGCCAATTGCAAGCCGGCAGCCGAAGCGTCAGCACCAAGTAGTTGAAGGTGGGTACACACACACACACACGGAGGATTCAACATTGAGAAATCCTTTTTCGTCATTGTTAAATTGTCTTGGATATTGTCATTTATATTTGTCAATACTTTTATTGTTACTTAATTGTACTTTATTGTAAGTTCTGTGTAAATGTAACTTATACGTGCAACTTTATGTTGCAGACGTTTGACGGGTGACAAACTTCTGTGAATGCTACACAGCTCGTATCATCTGTAGTGAGTAAGCCTATACCGTGTAGTCTCCCACGGAAGGTTGAAAGGGACTGTGCTCATTACAACGGTCATGTCGGATGTGCCCAGACCTAAACCACATGCTATAAACGACTCAGAGCCTGACGTGTAGTGGCAAGGAAAATGAAACTACCACGTAAACAGAATATGGCCACGCCTGTGGTGAGGGTGCTTCTACCTCAAGCCATGCTCAGTCATCACCGGTGCATACACCCATGTTGGTCTCGCTGCCAGGTTACACAGAGAACCGAAGAGCTGGCAGAAATGATATCGCTAGTGAAAGAAATGAAGGCCTTAAATGAGAAGAATACTGCTATTGCTGGGTTGTTGCCACAAGCAGAGCAGGTGAAGCAAGTTACGCCGGTACAACAGGCTATGCAGACACAGGCGGTAGGTGAAAGTGACAGTTACACCGACCGGCCTAATCTGGATGATGTAAGCCACGAGCAAGTTGTCATGGCTGACAAATTACAATTTGCACCTGAGTTTGACGGTATTCCCGTGTTCGCTGACTCACATGATTACGGATGGGAAATGGATGAAGAGACTGAACAGGGCGAGGAGGCCCGTGAGGGCCACTTGACCCTATTACAGAAGATTATGAGTAAACAGACAGCGGCGCCGGCGGTTGCAGCAGTTGTGAAGGCTGCACCGGCCGCGGCCACAAGTAGTATGGGTCATGTCTTGGCGACATGCGCTGAAGACCTAACCACGTGTAAGTTGTCTGAAGAGTTGCATGAGGCTACCCTGCAGAATGAATTGCAGAAACTCTAGAAGAAGTTGAAAAAGCCAGTGAATTCAACTGGATGAGAGTCTTGCAGGTGCCATTGCTCAGTTTTGTGCCTACACAAAACCAAAAAAGGCTCTAACTTATTTAGCTCGCCAGTACACCGGTATCAAAACCGTGCCAGTCTCAGGTACAAGCACTCAACGATGAGATTAAATTTGTTGACGGCAGGAAATTGGCGGAGGAAGGTATGATGTGGGCGACAAAAGCTGTGGTCGCAGCGCTAACTGCCATAACCCTTACACTGGCTCTGGTGTTGTCTAGGGGAATGGGTGAAACGGAATTAGACGAACAAGCAAGACCCAAGCTTGACGCGATGAAAGTTCTGGTCCATAAAAGAAGTCATGAAGAAGAAAGCGGATAAATATATGGAGAAGGAGCTGCCCACCGAGCACCTATTAGGCGAGGACCTATGTGACAAAAACAAGAGGGTCATCAAAAAGGGCCAGAGCGGCTGACACAGTTGTAAAGTCCACAGCTCGAATCTGTGGTTGTGTAGGCAGGCTATATTGGAATCAATACAGGCAAAGAGAAAGGAAGAGTATAAAGAGTGAAAGAAGAGAGAGTCAAGCCCTCTGGTTTATTATTTATATGGATCCAGTATAGTGTATCACCTCACCCCATTCTCCCAATGAGAAACTAGCATTTCCAGCTCCACCAAAGAGAAACAAGCATTCCCGGTCCCCATGGTTACAGTGATCTGCCCACCACCACCAAGCTGTGGGGCTCCCCTGGCCACCACCTGCCTTGTGCATGTGTGTGGTGATCCTGACTAGCAGAGGGGGGATGGGGTAGTGGGTAGGGCTCTGAGTTCCCCTTACACACCATCTTACGAGCAGCACAATGTCTATTTACCAACCAATCAAGTACCACCAGCAAATACATAAACACATCTATGCACCTGGCCATGTATACCTGTTTCACAAATAGAATATTTACATTCCCCCACCAATGCATCATTATCGGAATATTTTACACAGTGATGAATACGTCATTAGCGCCTAAGAAATGGCGCAAGTCGGGTGACTACTATCGCAGTACCATGGTGAACGGGGGAGAACGTGGTTACCGTTGGGGGGGGGGGGGGGGGGGGGGGGGTGCGGTGCGGCCAGCAGAGTGCAGGGCTGTATACCGTTTGGAACTCACGCTCTGGCAACCAGCCGGCACGCTACCCCAGGTCAGCTGACTATGGGGGGCGTCTAACTACCAGTCGGCCCAGAGAGGCGTACGTGGCAGAGGCGGCTCGAGTGCAAACAGGGGTTTTCAAAAGTAGAGTCACTTGGGCAGGTGAGTGAATCTACGAGTGTCGATAGCCCTGTTGATAATTCAGTGTTTGTAGCAGGTAATATTGCTAATTATCACGAGAATTGGCCCAAACTTACGTCAAGTGTTATCCTGTGTAAGGGGTTATGAAACAGTTTTTATGCCAACCTATTCAGTTGTTCAAACCGAACCAGGCGGGATGGCTGAATGAGTTAGAGCGTCTATCTCCCATACTGGTAGATCATGGGGTCGAACTCTGGTCGAGTCAAACCGATGACTTAAAAATTTATACTTGTCCCTTCCTAGCCAGGCGCTCGGCATTATTAGGACAGGGCAAGGACTGGTGTGCTCAGTGTCAGGAAAATGTGACTGAGTGGGATATCAGGTCATGGTGCCGGCGGCCTGGTTTCCCAGTGGGACCACACTATAAAATTGCCATGAGTGCACAGTCACAAGTCGGTACCCATCCTGATATGACCTTAGATGGTGCTAGGATGTAAAACAACAACAAACAAACAAAAGTTGTTCAAACCGAGACCGTTTCGCATGTCGTATGAGGAAACAGTATTCATAAATTCAGAAATAGAAATGCTATTGCAGAAGGGCATGCTCCTTCGAGTAGAACCAGTTTGAGACTAGTGGATTTAAAATATTTTCTTGAGAAATAAGGCAAATGGAAAATTCCGCATGATTCTAGACTTACGGTTGTTAAATAAAATTATCGAATACAAACATTTCAAAATGTTCAATTTGAACACAGCGTTAGACTTACTAATTGAAAGCAGTTGGTTAGCTAGTGTGGACCTTACAGATGTCTATTACTCAGTGCCCATTGGAAATATTTACGTTTCACTTGGGGGGATATGCCGATGACAGTGTAATACTAGCAGACAGTGAGAAAAACCTACAAGATATAGTGAATAGAATCAATAAAGCTGGAATACTATTCAACATGAAGATGAATGCCAGGAAGACCAAAACAATGGTTATAAGTAAAAAGACAGATAAACCAAATGTCAATATAACCATAGATGGCACAAACATAGAACAAGTATCCGAATTCATATATCTCGGACAAAAGATTACAAATGATGGGAGATGTGAGGAAGAAATTAAAAGAAGGATAACAATAGCCCGAACAACATTCTCCAAAATGTATAGAGTGTTAACATCAAGTAAGATATTAATACAAACAAGGAAGCGTATTCTTCAGTGTTATGTGTGGTCTACTCTAATGTATGGGGCAGAGACATGGACAATCTCTAAGAAAATGTACAAACGTTTAGCAGCATTTGAGATGTGGACTTATCGAAGGATGATGAAAATATCATGGACAAAGAAGATCACCAACAAAGAAGTTCTCAGAAAAATTAAAAATAAGAAAAGCTTGTTTGCCACTATACAGACAAAGAAACTTATTTATTTTGGCCACATCATTCGTCAGAGTTCAATATACCGTACATTGTTGGAAGGGAAGGTGAATGGCAGCAGAGGGAGAGGGAGACCAAGAACATCATGGTTTACAAATATTTCACAGTGGACAGGCTTGAATTATTCACAGTCTATCAGAACAGCACACCATCGGGACAAGTGGAGAACCATTGCATCCAACCCTCGACTAGAGGACGTTACTATTGATTGATTGATTGGGGGGATAAGCTGTTCGAATACCAGGCATTACCGAACGGGTTGTCGCCGGGCCCTCGTTTGTTTACAAAGCTTTTTAAACCTGTGTATGGAAAAATGGGTGAACTAGGTCATGTCTGTTTTCCCTACATAGAAGACAGCTTCATAATAGGTGATTCAGAAGCTGAGTGTTCAGCAGCACTAAAAGCTATCACAGAATTGTTCAGTGAACTAGGATTTCGCATAAATTTGGAGAAATCACAATTACAATCTAAAAAGTTCACCTTTCTAGGGTTTGACATAAATTCGGTCACCATGTTAGTTTCATTAACAGAACACAAAAAAGTCAAATTAAAGAGTAATTAATTAAATTCTAGTCAAGAATTGCTGGTAATCAGGGACGCCGCAGGACTGATTGGGTTAATAGTTGCGTATACTCCGGGGGTCGAGTATGCGGGAGCACACTATAAAGCGGCAGAAATAGATCAAATTAAAGCCTTAAGAAGAGCAAACGGTAATTTTGAAGACACTGTGGCTGTCAGATGAGGGTTTAATTGATCTAAATTGGTGGTTAGATAATTTTAATACACCAAGAAAGTCAGACATCTAGAGCCCAGATTAGAACTGTACAGATGCATCAAAGTCAGATTGGGGAGCACATACTGAATCTTTGCAGACGGGGATGTTGGCTAACATCAGAGCTCGCCCACATTAACGTTCTGGAATTAAGGACAATCTGGTTTGGATTGAGGAGCCTATGTCGCACGACAAACACAGATACTGTGAGAACTGATAGCTTTCGTCAAGAACATGGCGGTACCCACCCAGGAGAATGTCTCCATATCGTCACCGAAATATGGAATTGGGCACAGGCAAATGACAACTGGATTTCCATAACTCATATCCCAGGTGTGGAGAACGTTTTGGCTGATTTACGTTCGAGAAAGTTCAGGGACCATTTGGAATGGGAATTGAACCCGGAATTATTTCAAGACGTATGTGAAACATTTGGAACCCCGTTTGTAGATTTGTTTGCATCTAGGGTAAACCGTAAACTGCAATATTATGTCAGCTGGGAGCCAGAACGCGAAAATTGGCGAACAGTCGCATTCACGTTCAGTTGGACTGACATGTTTGTCTATTGTTTTCCTCCATTCAGGATACTGCCACGTGTAATTGGGAAAATCCTGAGGGACGGGATCACGGACCACAGTGGACCGCACAGCCCTGATATCCAGTGCTACTCAGACAGTCGACAGCCCACAAAATCTACCCGAGGCGTTTGGAAAACCTTGTTGGGCTAGGACAGCTCTGATCTCAATCAGGCAATTATTGTTAGGTTAGAAAATTCCTTCATACTACGATGGCTGGCACAGGCTATTTATACTCTCCCCTGATCCTTGTCTTCGTGTTAGTAAGATTCGAAAGAATCCTAGTAACACGTCAACTTCCAGGTAAGTCTAGTTTAACTGTAGTATGAGTGTTTTTATTATGAAAGTGTATCACTTCATCGAATTATGCAGCTTTAACCTAAAAATGTACCTAGATTTAATCGGGTATAATCCAAATTATATATTAATTACCCATTAAAGCTGCATAGTCAGATGACGGCAACACATTTTGTAAACCAAAACACACCTGTTACTGCATAGAGGAGTACCAAGTCAACTTCACAGAGCCTGTTGTTACTGAAGCCAATGTTGAGATAAATGCTAAAATAATGTTACTATGTTTTCACTCAAATATTGAGCTATTTACAATAAATATTGCTTTTAACTCAGATAAGGTACATACTTTGTTCATGTTGGACGCAACATTGGTAATTCGGGACACGGGAGCAACTCACGTTTCTAAGGACGCGGGACTGTGGCACCCCCGCCAACGTCGCCGTGGACGCACGCAACATGGGTGGGGAATTCGAGAACTAAGAAGTCTGGTAGCCGGTGGACACGCCCCGAGCAACTCAGTTTGCCTCAAGCACTCGACTAGCGCGTGGTGTGCAAATCTCTGCCGGCTAGTGTACGTAAATTTGTCTCAGCACCCTGTCATGCCATCCAATCGCACCCGCAGACGCCGGGAGGATTCTCCAGTGCCTAAGCCCACACAGGCTAGGCGCACCAGTGGACGCCCCAGGCTCACGCCTCTGACGGTGTCTCATCTGGACTCCCCGCCCACCGCACCGCTTGGCGCGTTCCGTGGACCTCCGTGCTGACCCGCCCACCGCACCAATTGTTCTGGCGCCCCGCCGGGCAGTGCCAGAGCCACCCGCGGCCACACTCCTCACAGGGTTCCAGCAAAAAATGTTGGAACAAATGGCAAAAATATCGGAGGGCCTCAACGCTCGTATGATTACGATGGAAACTACTACGGAGCAACGGAAAAGGACGAGCTCCACCTCGCCTTGCCCCTACCGTAACACCCCGCCTCGACTGTGGCACCATAACGATCCAGACAGCTCGGCATCCAGGCACGAGACGCAGGGTTGTACACCGGATAACTCATTGGATCGCAGCCGAGGTCACCTGCAGAAAAGTGAGACTCACTCGTTCTACACAACTCCCGCTTTTGCATTCTTTAATGGTCGTGATGGCCTTCCACACACTACTCCCGCCTTTGGAGCCCTCTCACCAACCCGGGCCGGAGATCTGGTTGCGGTGGCCCTGGCCGGTTGACCATGTCGCACTGTACCCTACCACAGCCATGGGTCCGGCTACAGGCCAGGGAACATCATCCGGCTCCTCCGAGAGCCCCGTAACCGAGTGGGTCGGTCGATGCGCCTGGAGGAGCCGTTGTGCTCCGGCTGACCACTGGCATCCATTGGCCTTACTACACCTGGCCCGGCTGATAACGTTCCTCCGCTGAACAGGCACGACAGACTATGCGAGGCGGAGGCGCCTACATACCTAGCACTGCCCGGAGTGGGCGGGATCCAACCATGTCAGCCGGCAGCAGCAGCAGAGACCCCGAAATGAGCGACGAAGCGTCAGAGGATGAAAGTCCTGTACCTGCTGTGGCGCCCAGGGAGGTAGCGATACAGCACACGGCGGGAGACTCGTGACACACTGAGCCGGTGTTGGGCACGCCGATGGTTGGCACCCCGGGCGCGTCGCCTGAACGGGAGTGACCCGACACGGCCGCGGAAGTCTTCATGTGGGCGGACCCGGACAACGCCCCCCCTGCACGATGACCGCCCCCCGGACATACTCCTGGAGCCAGAGGACGACGATATTGAGGCTCTAATGGCTAAAGTATTGGAGCAGAGCCTCGCTCCCTACAATCCGCCCCGGACGCCTATCAGCTATAGGGCGACACTGGCAAAAATCTGACCACACGCGGATGTTGCACTTGGGGGAGACTATGACGATTACATGAATACTTACATAACAGTCCGAAATACCTCGCTGCCCAACTACATAACAGCCAGAGTCCCCATGAAATCAGGATTGCATATTCAAGAGTGGAGAGAACTCCTGCAAGGGTACCATGACTCCCAGCTGGTCGATCACCTTGAGTTTGGGTGGCCTGTCGACTACATGGCTGACAAACCACCGGTCCTGGCCACAACCAACCACGCGCAGACTGAGGACGACATCGGCCAGCTGAGGAGTTACGTGGAGAAGGAGGTCAAGTGCAGGGCACTCATTGGCCCTTTCTCCGTGCTACCCTTCATACCATGGACCCAGGTCAGCCCTCTAATGACTCGTCCGAAGAACTTGGAAGAGAAGAGAATCATCGTGGACCTGAGCTTCCCTCGTGGTGCGAGCGTCAACTCCGGCATTAGGCGCGCCCAGTACCAGGGACTACCTGCAGTATACACTCTCCCTGGTATCGCAGACCTTGCGGACGAAGTAGTCCGCAATGAGCAAGGCGCGTTCCTGTGGTGCTCACCTGGCCAGGGCATATAGACAATTGCGCACATGCCCACTGTCAACTCCACTACTTGGAATAATGGTCAACGGGGGCTACTATATCGACCTTGCCCCATCGTTCGGGTGCCGCACATCATCAATGGCGTGTGGTACCACAAATGCAGTGGTCTACCTGATGCAAAAAAAGGCATACGGGCATGTGTTACCTCGGTGATTATGTGGGTATAGAGGGAACGCATGGGGAAGCAATGTGGGCGTACCAAGAGTTCATAGCTCTGGGGAACCGCCTTGGCCTTGAACTCTCTCCCATGAAGTGCACCCCACCCCCACAACCGACCTCGAATGGCTCGTCTTCCGCATTTGCTCAATCGCCATGCAGGTCGAAATACCAGCGGAGAAGCTCGCGGAGGTGGTGACAGAGTGTGGGCGTTGGGTCACACCAAGGAAGGCATCATGAAAGGACCTGCAGCGCCTCGTTGGGTGGATGCAGCACATTGCAAAGTGCGTCCGGCTGTAGTAGCAGCCCTCAGGAATGCACCATTCACTGGCAGGCATGCGATGCCTGCCGACATCGCGCTTGACATAGACTGGTTCAGACGATGTGTCACAGAGTCCTATGGCCTTGTCCTCCTATGTGACAATACCAGTCTGCACTTGGTAATAGAGTGTGACTCCTCCCTGCAGGGCGGTGGCAGCCACTCCCCCACCTCATATTATTCTGAAGGTTATTCAACGGAGCTGTTGGCGGGGGTACACATTATCGCACAGCTTGAAGCAATCAACTTCGTGATTGCGATAAAAACACTTGCTCAGTCAGAACCACATAACTTCATAACAGGCATAAACACAGACAATATGGCTACTCAGCAGGTGCTCACATCTGGGGCGGGACCCCGTGATGTGCCAGTACACGAGAGAACTGAGGCTATACGCAGTCAAAGCCAGTCTGGAAGTGGTGATACACCACAAACCTGGGCATGACTTGGTGCTGGCAGACGCCCTCAGTGCTACGGCGCATGTGAAAGCACAGACAGTGACAAACTACCTGGGCATTCGAAGGGTGCACACCTGTCACGATGACCCATTCACTGATGAACTTTGAACTCAAACATGGCATTTGGATTCGTTACAACCTTGTTTGACTCCTCTCTTCCTCAGATGCCAACAGCGAGCGACATCAGCAGATCATTGCACTGATGGGAAGAGGTCTGGCGTCAGGGGCGTGGCGAAACAAGGCAATGCAGGTTGACATGTATCTCCAACACATGGCGGGCGTCGGCGCTGACCCCTTCCGGCCGCTACAGTACAGCATCCTTACATAGCTGCTCCACCTCCATGACTCCCTCACGTCCCCAGGGTCGGTTTTTAACTACCTAAGTGGTGCCCGGAGCTGGATCCGTGCACAAAATGGCGATGACGAGGCGTTCAGCGGGTACTTGGTCGGGTTGCTGAAACGGGGTGTGAAGCACGCATCATTGCACTCCCCTGTCCAGGCCCCCCCACACCTGACCCCGGAACACATCAAAAGCATCATCAGGTACTTCGGGTCGTGCGGCAGGGAGGGTGAACTCACTGCAGCGACGCTCCTCGTGTACTACACCCTCCTCTGCCAGAGTAACCTACTGGTGGCGGCGGGACCGGGTGGCGCGACGCACACCCTCCGGTGATGTGACATCGTACGGAATCACGCAGGTCTTCTGGTAACAGTGCTGTCCACTAAGACCAGGTGGCATGAGGGTCAGGGATTTCTGGTCACCGTACCGGCTAGCCCCGAGTCCCCGTACTGCCCGGTCTTGGCCTGAGACTGATACGTGCAACGGGTTCCGGAGGGACCGGATGAGCCGGCCTTCATCCGTGCTGACGGCGAGCCGTTGGGCCTGGCCGCATTGATGTCCGCGATGCGGGCAGCGTTTGCGGATGGGGGGTGGCCCGCGCCGACGACGTTCACGCTCCACAGCCTACACCAGGGAGGGGGCCCAGCCTTGTGTGCAGGGTGGGGCCCGCCTCGAGGACGTCAAGAACCTTGGCTCTTGGGACTCCGAGGCTCTGTTCCATTATATATCCAGGGGTGTGGTCACATCGGCTCTGTACCACGTTTGGTTGAGTGTCTTGGATTCCGATGTGACACAAAAACCGAGGACTCACCAACAGTGACAATGGGGCAAAAAGAAAAAGGGGGGTGGGGGGTGTAGAAATCAGAAAATGGTGAAGACTTTTGGAGGGGGGAGGGGAGGCAAGGTGCGCCGATGTCTGCCTGTGGAATACTCATGCATGCTCATTATCATTGTACCTCTCACACTTGAAATTGACAAATGTTTGTACTCATGTTACTATATTATATCCTAGACTAAAAACCTGTACCGCCCTAATTGTAATAAATAAGGGACCACTATATACTACTGAGTTGTTTCACGTCTTGAATTATAATATTTATCTCAAACAATTAGCAGTCAAATCCATCGGAGTACGCAGCTTTAAACATGGCAGTTATATTACTAGGTATCCCAAGTGATTTTCAAAAATAGTTTGGAGTTTGATTTAATGGATTTCACCTGATAGTATATTTAATATGAAATAAAATGACACTTCATTTGTGAAAATTGCTCTAATATTAAAGAAGATATGGACTTTTTTAGGTTGTTACTTAATTGGTCCCACCCAAAACTAAAAAGATAGCATTTTTTATGGCCCCAAGAATTAAAAGTAACCACCCTATCAGACTTTCTGTATTTTTTCCTTCAAATCCATGGCCTATATAATGAGAATAAAAAGATCCAGGGGTCTGATGTGGTTACATTTCAAGATATGCATCTTCAAAAATGCGCGAAATAACAATTTCCTTAATTTCACCAATTTCCTTAATTTCACCAATTTCCTAATTTGGCGTTGGACCACTTTTGGGGGCTTGCTTGTGGAAAGAACTTATTCTGATTTATCCCTAACCTACTGATGAGTCTTGTCATTGCTATTTTTTTTCAGGACTACATATGCTTCGGAAAATAGGCTTAAAATGGTCCAGAGCTCAATTTGACAAGTGATAAAATCCGGTAAACGGAAATGCCCAACTTTGAGCAGGCTTAAAATGGTACAGAAAAGCACCCGTACAAGATAATTGCATTTAATTTTCACACTGTACTACCTTCAATATGCTCTTTCTGTTTATATTATATACAATACAATTTGATAGATGTGAATGTTTAAAAAAAAATTGTTTTCAAACCCTGTGTGTGTGTGGGCAGTGTGTTTATGGCACATTGCATAACAACTGGCACATTGCATAACTTTAGCATTCAATTATTAAGTGGAGCCAACATTTATTTTGTCTCAAATTTACGCCTTCACACCGTGCATTGCTAAGAGTTATGATTAACTTCTTTTTTTTAAGAAAAAAAGGATCTTTATTTTCATGTAAAAACCTAAGTTATCCATTATTCGGTTCAGAAATGGTTAATTGAACATTTTAAAGTAAAATTTTAAATAGATGGACAAAATATGACTATATGGTATTGGCAACAAAATGATATCATTGGCATGATGATGCTAGCTCTGGTGAATGGGTGCCAGAGGTTTGAATGAGCAGTGTAAAGTTTCATGCATAAGTTAGTTGAAACAAAAGGTGATTTTCTACATAAATGGACTTGACAAGGCATTGATTTTCTGTAGCTGATCAAAGTCATATCCTAATGGGATGGTACTATTAGAAAGAAGAAATGTGAAGCTTTATTTTGCTTTAGATTTTATTTCAATTGGTGAACAACTTAGAACACACCAACAGATTGAAAATAATGAATTTTAAGCCTCCACACACAGATTATTGGTGGATTGGCAAGGCACTTGGGATACCTAATATTACTCGTTTAAAATATGTTACTTAAAGTCAATAATATCAATCTACTTAAAGTTGCATGGTCCGATTATTTTGCGTTTTGGTTTCTGAGATAAATATATTAAATTGACCGTTATAATCTACCTTATTTCAGGTTAAAGTAACTTTGATTTTAAATGGATAAGTTTTGAGATATTTGAAATTCAAAATATGTAAACTTAGTTTTTGCAAGCATGCCAAAACTCTGACAGCATAGGCTTCAACAGTAATAGGTTCTATCAAATTGTCTCAGTGTTCCCTTCTGTGTGGCAATAAATGCTTAATATGTGCATCAATATCTAAGTTAGACATGTAGAGTCAAATCTATATAATTATTTTGGTTTTGAAAATTTGATGCTTCATCAGACTATGCAGCTTTAAAGTTGCATGGTCCAATGGCGTTTGAATTTGTTAGTTATATTTGAGATAAATAGATCAGGCTGTCCATTATATCCTAATATTCATTAGTGATAAGTAACTTTGATGAAAAATGGCTAGTTTTGGAGCACTTTGACCTGAAAGAACCCAAAATAATTTCAAGAAGCTTGCCAAAGCCATGACCACGTGATGTGAGATAACCTACTAATCCTGGAACCTGACGGCTGTAGGTAGGTATTTCTGTTTGGGGTGTGAACATTCTGGGAACACAGTAAATATATTTTTTATATGCACTAGTAAATGGTTTGGTGGACCCCCCCCCCCCACATATATATATATACACACATATATATATTTTCAAAAAGGGTCCAAACATTAAAATTATAATTTCACTTGAAGCTCCAGTGAATCAGAAGCAATATTCTTTTTGAATTTTAAAAATATTCCAAAATTTGAGTGAGATATCTGAATTTGAAAGTTCAAATATTTTATATTAGCTAATGCAGCAGCCATTCTATGCTGGCCCCATCAGCCGGGCCTGAGTATTAATGGTTGACTGGATCCACTGCAAATACACAGGTTTCCGGGTTTAAATCCTGGTCGAGTCAAACCAATGGACGTAAAAATTGATACTTGTCACTTCCTAGCCAGACGCTCGGCATTACTAGGATAGGGCAAGGAATAGTGGAATGAGGAAGACCAGTTGTCTGTGACTGAAATTTCAGTCCCCCCACCCCCAAAAAAAGAAGCTATGATGGCAGCAGCTGTTCTGGCCGTGCCTATGCGTTATGGTTTGGACAGGATCCGTCGCAAATGCGGCAGGTTCTTGGCTTAACGCTGTGATGGAAGCAGCCATTCCACAGTGTATGCACCGGAGGATGGCCCGGGTTATTAGAACCATATCAGTGTCTACACTCACCTATGACAAACTGCACATTCTATGATTCAGCCGGGCCTGAGCATTAATGGTTTGACAGGATCTGCCACAATTGCACAGGTTTCTGGGTTTAAAACTATGATTGCAGCAGCCGTTCTGGTCGTGTTATCGTTTGGACTGGATCCATCGTAAATCCACAATTCCACAGCATATGTGTCAGAGGACGGCTTGGGGTCATAGCACCATATCACTTTCTACACTCACTTATGACGAACTGCACGCTCTGCAACCACGAGTCATAATAGCATTAAGCACAGAACCCGGTGCATTTGCAATGGATCCCGTCCAAACAATAACGCATAGGCACAACCAGAATGGCTCCTGCCATCATAGCATTAAAATCGGAAACCTGTGGAAAAGTTCAGTACTAAGCATGCACCACCCTGTGGCACAAATTAGAACTATTCCGAGTTCATTAGTTTTCCCGGACACGTATGCTGATTCCTATTTCGATCTAATGAATTTGCATTTCTCATGTACATATTATTGCTCTATTATTATTTACTGTTATGTCATCCATGTCTCATCCTCCCTCAAACCACACATACCCGATGGCAGATGCAATTATAATTGACAAATGTAAATTACCCAAATTATTAATTATATTTATAGATTTGACCAAACAGCATTGAATATCCAGCATTGAGGGGAGGGGCAACATCCACCTCATTTCCCCTTCCCCTCTATGGCCTCCCCAACCCCAACCCCAACCCCAACCCCAACCAGGTTGGGGTTGGGGTTGGGGAGCGGCTAATTGACCAATTTCATATGACGTCAGCACATGTATTTAGGTTAGTGCACGCGCTGCTTGGCTGCAGGACAACAGCCGGTCACACAGTAAACTCAATGGCTATGAGCAATCTTCATAGAGAAAAGATTAAATATCTTTAAAACCACACCACCTAGCCACAAACCGATTGGAAGACATATAAAACATATTCAAAGAAGAGATTATATTAAATTTATGAGGTTAGGGCTCTGCATTTCTATTAATTTTGAATAAAATTTACGTGTTGCACTGCGTGTATCAGCCAACTCAATGCAGTCAATGGCTGGTTAGGGTTCTGGATTTCTATTAATTTTGAATAAGACTGACGTTTTGCACTGCGCGTACCGGTGTCATGGTATAAAACCCCGGCCCGATCGCAGCCCCTGCCGTGGCTTCTGCGCATGCGCAGAGTTTGTAAACAGGCGCAGCTCGGCTGCAGAACGAATACACACTGCCAGTGTCTATTAAAGATTAATAGAAATGCACAACCCTAACCGTATAAATTTAATATAATCTGTTCGTTGGATATGTTTTCTATATATGTTCCAGGGGGTTTGTTTCTAGGTGGTGTAAGTTTCATAGATATTTCACTTTTTCTGTATGAAGATTGCACTGACACTCAGAATATCCCAACTTTCACTATTATCTCTGTTTTTAATACTTTCAGCATAAATTGCTCTTAGGTTACATTAAATACTTCAGATCTTCCTCTTCAATCGCGCATTAAGATATTTTTAATCGATCCAATGAAAGTTTTTTAATTTATTTTACAAAAATAAATGCTTAGTCAACTGTCTTCATGGCAGGGGCTGCGATCGGGCCGGGGTTTTATACCATGACACCGGCAAACTCAATGCATTGTCAATGGCAGTGAGCAATCTTCATACAGAAAAAATTATATATCTCTAAAACCACAACACCTAGAAACAAACTGATTGAAATACACATAGGAAACATGTTTAACAAAAAGATTATATTAAATTGATACGGTTAGGGTTCTGGATTTCTATTAATTTTGAATAAAACTGACGTTTTGCACTGCGCATACGGCAAACTCAATGCATTGTCAATGGCGGTGAGCAATCTTCATACAGAAAAAGTGAAATATCTATAAAACCACACGACCTAGAAACAAACTGCTCGGAATACATATAGAAAACATATTCAACGAATAGATTATATTAAAATTATATGGTTAGGGTTCTTGATTTCTATTAATTTTGAATAAAATAAATGTTTTGCACTGCGCGGGAGTGCATTCGTTCTGCAGCCAAGCTGCGCGCGCATACACGATGTTTACAAACATTGAAAGGGACCGAGGTCATGAGATTGGCCTAATTGGTTAACGGCATCCTTGCATAATGGGTGTTTCAAAGTGAGTGTCAGGTTATAAATTCACTGGTTATTTTGTATATGCTGTCCCAAATCATTAGCTAATAAATAGGATCAAATGGAAGTCGTTTTAATTTTGACAAAATTATATTTCATCGGACCATGTAACTTTAATGTCCATAAAAACTCAAAACAGTTAGATTATGAATGTATAGGTGACAACCGAAAACCTATTAAGATAGTCCACACTGATTTAATGATAATGATAAACTGTATCATAATCATTGTAGGAAATAAAAACCAAATTAAAGAATGAATATGAAAACATGGCTTCTGAACGTAATTTTTATTGTTGCCGTTTATTGCATTTGTTTTAACAGTATCTTAAATTTGTTACGGTATTTTATTTGTCTAATAGAGGGTTTCTTTTTCTGTTTTAAATCTAACCTAACCAGGCTGAAAAGTGTGAGCATCGTCTAAGTTGGAAAATGTGTCAATCTAAACTTAAGTGGAAACATATTTCACACAACCAGACCTGGATAGTTTGTTGGAGTTTTACATCCTAGCAACACAAGGCCAGACCTAGCTAAGAACCTCTCGTCTCAAATCTTCAGATTGATGTGACTGCTTTTGATCTTAAAAAACCTTTTCGGTTAAGTAATTTGAACATGTGCAATTTAATTATGCTATGTGCGTCAAATATTGATCCATAGCACCATAAACAAATAGCTTAAAAATACATTGCAGTTATCTGCTTTAAGAACAATGATCTGAACAGCTGGGACACAAAGCCAAATTATGTTCAGAATAAATTTGCGTTACAATTAAAAGTAGCGCAGTGTTATTTAATCATGCACTTTCATTAAAAATGTATTTCTAAAATTTGAATTACACCACGGTTTTAGTACTTTTTTATATGAGGAGGACACTTGGATCTGCATATATCTAATCAAATATGAGCCCTCCGTCATAATAAAAGGTTTATTCAGGCTGCATGTGTCTGTGCTAGGGACGCGCTTCACTAGTTTCCGTGTGGAAAAGTTAAAAACATGACAACTACATGAAATGCTAGTCCATTCCAATTGTGCACCAATTAAATTCTTTAATTAAAAGATATTAAGAAATAATTTCAATTTCGATTTTCCGATGCCACGCAATCAGAGACACTCCGTTTTTTCGCCCCTTGAAATATCCACCCAGGATCAAACTGGTGCACATGTAATGTCACAGACAAGTCTTTGTTTCAGCCCAATCCCTAAAGACGAGTACCGCGAATTAATCAAACAGCGCATTATCACCAAACTGGACATTTCCGCTCACATTGAACACTAAAACATTCATGGTTTAAAAAAAAAATCATCCCAAAGCACACTAGAATAACAAGAACAACCTTAGGAGGAAACTGCGTCTATTACGATTAAATCTATTTGTTTAAATCGAGCGTGAGTATTTGAGACTTTAGAAAAGACGCAATTATGTGAGCAAGTAGGCTGAAGAGAAATAGGTTACCTACATAGACAGTATATTACTCCTAAATACACCAAAGTCGTCCATATTGGAGCAAAGACCCTATAACATTAAGACGGCTCAGTCAGCCTGTACGGTGTAATCAAGAGAACAGCCAATCCACCAGTTGGTGGGTTTGATCATTTTGATAGTATTGTAGTCAGAAGAAACTCTGCGGTCGCTTGGTAGGTGTGTGGTGGGGGTATAGGTATGCGTGTGTTGGTGGTGTAGGTCTGTGGTGGGTGGGGGTGTAAGTGTGTGGGGGTGGGTGTGTGTGTGGTGAGGGTGTAGGTGTGTGGGGGGGGGGGGGGGGGTTTTGTGTGTGGTGGAGGTTTAAGGATGCTAAAGATTGTGAGTTACAACTCCACCTACCCCTCTGCCACACACACCCTACACACACCTCATCATCATGCTGTTGGTCGCGATGCGACAAAGACTGCTTTCATTACTTGACTGCCGCTCTCCATTTAGTTCTGCTGTGAGAGTGATGTCCATGAGTCGGTCTTAATGTCTCTCAGCTTCAGGTTTCTCTTGAAACACACACCTACACCCCCACCATACCCACCTACACCCCAACCACAAGGGGGAGGGAAAGGAGGTGTGGTGTGAGAGCACTGGGTAAGGTGGATGAGGAGGGAGATAGGGAGAGGGGGGTGAGGATGGGAGGGGGAAGGGCGGTGAGACTGGGAAAGGGCGATGAGGCTGGGGGGAGGGTGGGATGGAAGGGGAGGGAGGGCAGTGAAGCCGGGAGGAGAGCACGAGGGAGGGCGGGGCAGAGGGAGGTGGCGGGGCAGAGGCAGTAGGCGCAACATCGGCCTAATCCAAATGACAGGCAATTTATCTTTTTTTAATTTTAAACTCACCCTCTCGCCTTGTACGCCTATGTGTTTACATGTGAAACACCAGCCAGCAGCTGGGCTGATCAAACCCACCACAAGATGGCACTGCAAAATTGACATTACCATGGGAGAGATAGGGAGTGAGCCGTCTTCGTGTTATAGGGTCTTTGATTGTAGATAGAGGTGACAGTCTTGGAGAGGTCACACATTTCAATAACAAATCGCCACCAAAAATGGTTGAAATTCAAGGTTTTGAACCACAACAAATTTTAAAGGGCAAAAGTCAAAAAGGGGTGCATAGGTCGTGGGAGACCTCGCAGTGGCTGTGGACCCACGTCACTAACCTGATGAAAATGCTCAGCGAACTGTTGATACACACAGGGCCTAATCTGCCAGTGTAGATTTGGTAATAACTACAGCTACCGATAATTACGCGCTAACCATCTGTTTATTCGCTAACTGGTAAACGGAATCACGCCACACTCTTTGTATTTTTATTTTTTTAGCCTCATTTCTTTTTCTTACCTTTTTTTAATGGGGTTTGTTTTACACACTTACATCACGTACACAAGAAGGCATCAGTGCACTTTTCTCACTATCATCATTATTGGTCGTCATATGGTTTCACTGGCCAACACAAAAGAGAATTGACACGTAAAAACAAGTGTAATATGGGTACAACAATGTAACAGTAATAATATCAACGGAGGAAACAAAAAGAGTGCGGGCGGGGGAGGGGAAACAAATTTATTATATATATATATATATATATTTATATATATATATATATATATATATATATATTTTGTCGCGCAGTGAAATCTTACAAATGTATCAAGAGGAAAATGATCACACCTTTATCAAGGCCACCTCGCTAATTCGGTCTACATTGCCCACGTAGCACTGCGAGATTCAGTGTAACGGAACCGGACTTAAAACACCATTACACACAGGCCACTGCCGTCATCTTCATCGTCATCAGTCATTCACTCAGCGTGTCGGGGTAGGCGTCCTCTAAGCGCGTCGTGGCGCCTCCTAGTGACGTCCATGGTTAGTGGTGCCTCGTGGGGGTGAGGGTGAGGGTGGGCTGAGGTTGGGTTGTGGCACCCCCTGGTGCTATTCCCACTCTGTGGTGCCTGGAGGTTTGGACGTGAGATCGTAGAGAATGCGCGAGATGCCTTGAACCTTCAACATTTGTTCCACCATCTTAGACACCACCTGCAAATTTAATTAATTAATTACATATTTTGTTATTATTCAATTTGTTTTTTTAAACGTATACACCACCTGCACAATTTAATTAATTAATTATACATTTTGAATTGCTATTAAATCTAATATTAAAAAAAGAAGGTCTTACTTGATGTACTGTATTTCTAGCGCCCCCTCTCACATAGACACTTAATTATTAAAGCTACTTACTTCAACACGTCCTGATATAACCTTAGATGTTGCCAGGACATAAAACTACCAGAGATTATTTAAGAGCAACATTCCTTAAATCAACACGAATAACAATTTTAACCAAGCTTGGTTTAATGGGGTTATAACTGTCTGGTCGGGCATCTTGGGAGGTGACGTATCCATAGTTCCTCCATGGCCACTACTGGTGCCAGGCATCCAACTAAACCAGTGGCGTTAATCAAAACTGGAATCGCAATAAGCAATAAACCAAAGAACATACCTCAATGGGGATGTTCACACCGGGTACGGCTGCCAATCCGGTCATGAAGTCCTGTGTAATGAACGTGCGGATCACCACCGACCGCTGGCAGGACGGAATGTGCTGCATCGGGTCGCGGTCAAAGTGTAGGGGGATGATCACAATGGGCATCTGGCTCAGTTTGCTAGCGCACCCTGAAGCAACAAGCGATGCAACTTCAGCATAAACAAAAACAGCCAGTATTCGTTTTCTAGGGTTCATACAACAATTCAGCAACCAAATTTAAGGCCTCTTTAGGGCCTTTTGAGGTAAGAAATTCATTTTTGAAAGGCCAACAAAATACAACATTATAATGATGATTCTTTATGCTCTTACTTCACCAGGTTTCTGTATGCTATTTTCATAAAGCAAAAGTATAGATTTCTATGATGATGCGAACCAGAATTTAATATGCTAATGCCGAGAATTGATGTATCACAATTGTGTCATTGGTCAATGTTTCATTGATGCAGCTCGTAATGAAAATAAATGAAATCGTAGCTGCTTTCTAATTAGACTTTGTTCAATTTTCAAATTCAAGGGGTTTTAGGCACATTTGGTAAATTTTCAAACGGGTATTTTGAAATTTAAGGTCTTTTCAAGAGACACCTAAAGCCTGGTACACACCTCCCGTTTACGATTCACGCCCTAAAACCCATTGGACGACGCGACCCGACCCGACCCGACCCGACCCGATTAAAACTGAAAATGGGGGACAATACACATATCCCAACTGCTAAAGACTGGGGTGCTTACATATACTGTCCGTTTTGTGACTGGCCTCCAGACACCTGGTGTCATTTGCCTGAACTAGACCAACATGAGCGCCTCCTATGACACCCCTCTTCCATTCCCCTTTTCCCCCCCTCTTCCATTCCCCTCTTGCATGAGGGGGGAATGGAAGAGGGGGAATGTAAGAGGGGGGAATGTAAGAGGGGGGAATGGATGAGGGGGGAATGGATGATGGGGGAATGGAAGGGGGGTAATGCAAGAAGGAGAATGGAAGGTGGGAGGGAATGGAAGAGGGGGAAAGCACGAGGGGTGAAAGCAAGGCGGGGAAATGGAAGACTTGGGAACGGAAGACAGGGGAGCGGAAGAGGAGGAAAGCAAGAGGGGGGAACGGAAGACGGGGGGAACGGAAGACGGGGAACGGAAGACAGGGGAACGGAAGACGGGAACGGAAGACGAGGAACGGATTGATTGATTGATTGATGGGTGGTTTCTTTATGCCGTGTCGGCAGCATAGGCCATATTCATGGTGAGAAATTGTTGTTTTTTGTTCAAACCATCGCTTTTACATGTAAAAGCAGACAATCAATTATGTGCCAATAGATTAAATTAAAAAGCTCACAATCATATATTTGTGGCCAAGAGAAACAAATTCCCATAGAAAAGGAAAAGTTTTATTAATAATTGATAGAATTTATTTAGTAAACTATGAGGTGGTACAGTCCAGCTGCCCTCAAAAAGGCTAAAATGGTTTCCTTCTTTACTTTAGTAAAAAGGTCATGCAAATACGGCAGCGGCTAAGGACCACTTGCTCCCTCCGATTGGGGAACACAAGAGGGGTGAATGGAAGAGGGGGGAACAGAAGAGGGGGAATGGAAGAGGGGAGAATGGAAGAGGGGAGAATGGAAGAGGGGAGAATGGAAGAGGGGAATGGAAGAGGGGAATGGAAGAGGGGAGAATGGAAATGGGGAATGGAAGAGGGGAATGGAAGAGGGGGAAATGGGGGGAATGGAAAAAGGGGTAAGAGAATGGAAGACTTGGACGGCAAACTGACGTCTGGTATCACACATATACCGTATAAGATACGACTGACCGCTCACATATACCGTTTCTTGAACGGCCCGATTCACTTTTCGAATCTTATAAGATTCCAGTCTTAAGCCCTAAACCTGAGTTTTATACGCGAATCGGAAGCCTCAGGTGTGTTAGGGGGTCACACACTAAAGACTGGAACCGATGAAAATCCGAACTTTAGTCGCGAAACAGGCATTTTTAGGTTTTATACGGGAGGTGTGTACCAGGCTTTAGAATTCAAGTCCTTTTCAAGATTATGAGAACCCTGTTATCATTATGATGGACGGTTACAGTAATAACTGCGAGTACTGATAACTCGCCAACCTTCTGTTCATTCACTAACAGAACTAGTTAATAGAATCACTCCACGCAAGTTTTTAGACAATTTCATCTCCCTCTTAGTTTGTTCTGAACATATTTTAAAAAAATTGATTATCACATTCATTGATTAAGCAAGGGAAACTTCAATCGCAAACAATTGGTCTTCCTCATTCCACTGCACCATGTCATGTGCCGAGCACCAGACTATGTAGCAACAGATTATTGGTTTGACTTGACCAAGTTAGTTTTTTTTAAACCCACACAAGAATTGAATCCCACGACCTGCGACATGGGAACTCGACTCGAATCCCATGACCTGCCACATGGGAAGTCGATGCTCAACTCATTTGGCCATCTCGTTTCATTCGGGCATCAGTGTGCTTCTCAAAATTATTATCGCCATCGCATAGTTTCACAAGCCAACACAATAGAGGCAACACATAAAAAGAAGTGTAGCATCACTTCATTTAACAAATATTTTGGGGAAGGCTGGGGGTAGTAGTGGTAGTGTTTTCGTCTGAAACAGACATACTCAAGACTATTTCAATTCCCGCACAAATACGATATGATGGACTAATTTTACAACACAAATGAGGACAGCTTAACTAGAGCCTAATCATCCCTAGAGCGGGACTTGAACCCACCATACTGCCATTCCAGGGAGAGTGTACTATGAAATGGGTAGAACTAGCCAGGCTCCCTGACACAACTAACCTAGCCATGCCTACCTGTGTATGTTGTATTTCACCTAGGGCGATCTCACTACATACTAATACAAATTAGCCAAAAGAAAAAGAAAACGCACACAAAACAAACATCACTTACCTGATTCAATGAGGACCTGGTTTGCTACAAAATCGACTTGCCTAAGAGTTGCGAGTACACCGGGTGTCAGGTAAGTGGGTGTGACGTCAGGGATGGGTTCGCGGATGGCCTTCCCAAACACATGCACTACCCTATAAAGATACAAGACTCCCAGTACAGATACACACAGATGGCAGTTTCATAGAAAATTGCCATTATCAGCTAGGATGTTCAGCTTGGGGTGAGTTTATAATAAGACCACTTCTACCAACAACCTGCCCTCTGATGGCAGTGGAAAGAACAAATATGGTCGGTAGCAGCTCACTGCGGATGCTCTGCAGAAAAGGTCTATTGCTGCGTCTTTGAAAACTACAGTAAAACCCCACTTATCTGGTCGGTTATTCGATTACACAACTAGTGGCTAGATAGAAAGAGGACCATATATTGAAGGATGGTTGTTTGTTGAAGTTCTACATCCTGGCAACATCTAAGGTCATATCAGGGCAGGTACCGACTTGTGACAGAGCGCACTCATGACTTTATGGTGCTGCCCCACTAGGAGACCATGCTGCTGGAACCATGACTTGAATATCCCACTCAGTCACATTATCCTGGCACTGAGCTAACCAGCCGTCACCCTATCCTAATAATGGCGAGCAACAGGCTAGGAAGCGACAAGTATCAATTTTATAAGTCATTGGTTTGACTCGACTGGGAATTGGAACACCCAACTTCTGGTACAGGAGGCCCACGCTCTACCTATTCGGCCACCGCGTCCAGTATATATGCTGAAGCAAATGGCTGGTTGGGACTAAGATACAGTGGTAGTAACTTTACCGACTGACCGCTATAATCAAGTTGGCTCATATGCAGGTGTGCATTGTATACGAGAACCATTTCGGACAGCAGCAGTGAGTTCATCACTTCTTATGCAGATTGAGTTCAGTGAACATAAGTGCCTACCTGTTAATGTTATGACATATCCGTGGGATGATCTTGGTAAGCGTGAAGAGGTGTGCCCAGTTGGGCTCGCCATCTGATGAGAGGGCCGCTACGTAATTGTATGTCCGGCAATCTCCCTGTTGACAGGTTACATTTATTGTTGGTTGGTTGGTAGTTAGAGTTTTACATCCTGGCAACATCTAAGGTCATATCAGGACAGGTACCAACTTGTGACAGTGCGCACTCATGGTGACTTTATAGTGTTGCCCCATTGGGTGATCAGACCACCAGCAACAGGGCCTGATATCCCACATTATCCTGACACTGAGCCAACCAGTCTTTGCCTTATCTTAATAATGATCTGGCTAGGTAGTGACAAGTATATATTTTTAAGTAAGTGATTTGACTCGACCAGGGTTCAAATCCCACGATCTACCGTTTATTAAAATCCACACATTCCAGTAAAAGAACCAATTTCTTTATTAAACAACACATGCTTAGATTCTATCCTACACATGCAACCCGACAGGCAACAGCGCACTTATTAAACATGTATTGCCCTGTCACTGCCAGAAGCTTACGATGTCCAGTATTTTGAAGTGCAAGTCCAAATTAAATTAGCATGTTTTCACTTCAAATATCGCAACAGTAACCATTTAAAATAAAAAAGTTACTTCAAAATAATAGAGACTTGAGCCCCGCCATGACAAGGCTCACTTGAAACAACAAACTGACCCTCACACAATGCTTCCTTGCCACCAGCAGTAACACTAATTGCACTGCATATTAATTACTGACTTTTATGCACAAGTATGTAACTTTACTTACATTACCGTGCATCTCACACTATTCTGTGCATGTCACGTTACTTTTACAGCCATTCATGTTTAAATATCATACATCAATTAAAGCTGCATAGCCCGATGAAGCATCAAATTTTCAAAACCAAAACAATTATCTAGAATTAATTCTACATATCCAAGTGAGATACTGATGCACTTATTAAGCATGTGTTGCTACATATAAGAGAATAGTTAGGCAATTTAATAGAACATATTAATGCTAAAGCCTATGGTGTCAGAGTTCTGGCATGCTTTCCGAAACTAATTTGACATGTTTGCACTTCAAATATCTCAAAACTTGGCCGTTTAAAACAATACTTGAAGGTAAAGTTAGGTAGATTATAACAATCAGTTTACTATATTTATCTCAGTAAAATGACAGAAACTCAAAACCACTGGCATATGTGCCCTATTTAATAACCTATAAGCATCAAGCACGCCAATTATTTCAACTCAATACAAAAATAATTTAATAAATGACTGTGATTTCATAATTCAGCATTGGTATTTTGCTTTGTGACATAACCACTGACTTACCTGTACTCCGACGGTGCGAATGGGGAGGAGAGTGGCAGAAAGCTTGTCGGTCTTGCTAATTTCTGTTACAAGCTGCTGCTCGGCGTCCGACATGCATGTCCGCACTCGACTCAGCAACGCATGTGGCTGTAATGAGAATGCTTGTTTGCAGCGTACTGAGCAGACGACACAAAAGAGCGAATGAATACCAAGTCCTTTGATATCGTAGTTTCTCCCAATATATATGGAAAATTACACGAGAATTAGCTAGCTATTCATCTTTATATTAGCCTATGTATGTTTGTGGGGGTTTTACGTCCTAGCAACAACCATGGTTATATCAGGATAGAAACGGACTTGTGACAGTGCACTCATGGCGACTTTATAGTGCCGCTCCACTGGGAGATGAGGCCGCTGGCACGCTGGCACGCTGGCACGCTGACCCGATTTCCCACCCAGTTACATTACCCTCATACTAAGCTAACCAGTTCTTGCCATATGCTAGTAATGTCGAGCTCCAGGTTATTTAGCGACGAGTATCAATTTTGTACGTCATTCATTTGATTCGACCGGGAATCGAACTGCCGACTTTCTGCACCGGAGGCCTGCACTCTATCGAGTAGGCCACTGCGTGCGGTATAAATTTATGTATTGTTTATGAATATTCAGCACACAGAAATAACCATGCTATTGAAAAGAACAGGTTAACCAATGGCTATGAACCCAGGTTATATACAATTTCAATTCAAATAGTCAAAACCGTTAGACCTAGTGATTGACAGGTTAACCCACAATAGCAACTATCCCTTCAATGTTAGTAAACAGCCAGCACATTGCCAGGAACCGCATGGTGTCACACACTAAGCGTCATGATAAGTGAGCACATCAACACTGGAGGCAGCACTGTGTGACTTGAGTAGGCGCCTCCCCAAATAAGGGACAGTTTTAATTGGTAACTGACTGGTTTGTTCGAATGCATAGTCTAGCCGTGAAGACCGCAAATAGTCTCAGACTCTGCTATCGCAGACTAGCATTTCACTACAATTACACATCTTATACTTGTAATAAAAACAACTTGAAAGTTATACCGTCTCACCTTCTTAATTGCATTTGAGAAGTCTGTGATAATCCGGAGGATAATCCCAGTCTCGGCAAAATCGCGTTCCATATATGGTTCTTCGGCACATATCACACGGATGGCAAGACCGGGGCCTAAACAAATAATACACATCCCATTTATTTCTCAATGTCCAATTGACATTAGTTCACCTAAGGTTCATACATTTTTAAGCAACCAAACTTAAGGAACCTTTCCAAGCCTTAAATTTTCAGGTATTAAGCCAAAACTTAGAATTTAAACAGATAAAAAAATGTAATGGCGGGGGTGGGGTGGGAGGGTAGGGGGAGGGGAAAGGGGAAAGGGGAAGCGGGAAAAGACTACTTACATAATTCTATATGTGAACGTAGCATGGTCTTACTTCACCAAGGTTTTCTGTATGCTATTCGTATAAAGCAATGGAAGCAACTGACCATTTTAAATACTATTCAACTGTGTCAACATTCCCTGGCCTACATCACAACTGAGCCTATACTGACAGACCAATTCAGTAGTGTCTAGTTACTCCCGCAGCACTGCCTCGTAGACAGATAACAACCTTATACAAGTTATAGATGTTGTATACCTATTCCGTTATGTACTAACTCAACTTAACAATAGACAGTGTCAGAAGGCTGAGTTAAAGATATAGATCGTTATAATCTAACTGATAACAACCAGCAAACAAGCAGGGGACACCAGTTACGTCCACAATCAGTTTAATCACCATGGAATATTAGATATAAAATAAATATATATGCATGCAAAATGAGCATTTATTTCAAGTAAGAGTCCTTTTATTATTTCATTGACTAACAGGTAATATTCTGTGCAAAATAAAGGTGTAGTAGGCTGTAGAAAATTCCACATTCTCCATGTAACAAATTCATGCCTTTAAAACACCATATTTAAAAAATGAAAATGCTTGCTATTTTTTTTACTATGTCACATTAGGCCTTAATTTTTTTTCATATCTATCTCTCCAAAGTGTAGGAATACCAATTCTATAAAGAAAATACCTTCTGTACTTGTTTTTTGACCATTACATACTGGAAAATGCATTGGCCCCATTTACCATGAAACGAACCATATGTGTATTGGAGATATGTTATATCTTTTTGCGGAAAAAAGAAGAGAGACAAAGGAAGAAAGAAATGTTTAAAGACAATTCTAGAATCATGCAATACCATGTGATGCATATTCACCAAGTGCGTAATACTTTTATTGAACTGGAATTGTATGCAATTACTATTACAACTAATTATGCTTCTATTATCAAACTGTTATTATTGCAACTGATAGCTTAATTTATGTACCAACAAATTGTACTGAACGGCCGGAAGACCAGTGCTCTGGCGCTGACAAAAGGCATTATTCACTGAATGAACTACATTTAGTAAATATAAATAATAGATTCTAGCGACATCGAAGGTCATACCAATGCGGTCAGCTAATGGTGGCGCATATTCCATCTAGGATGTACTGGGTCGAAGAGGATCAACGCATCAGAAGAGCTTACCTGGGAACGGTTGTCGCCTTACAAGTTCTACAGGGAGGCCTAGGTCGGCACCCAGTAGCCGCACCTCATCTTTGTGGAAGTCTTTCAACGGCTCCACTACTCGCCCCTAAATGAAGGAGTCACACATGACTATATCAAAGCAAAAGCATGCTACCAATTGTTTGTTACTCAGTGACAAATTTCCAGCTAAAAGCGATCAAAAGGAATATGGGGCGGTATGTGACATAGCAACCTGCCAAGCAACTAGTGTGATATGACCTAAAAACAGCGTCACGTCACCAAGCAACCAGCTGTGTGATATATATATATATATATAGGGTTCGCATGATCTTTCCAAGTTTAATTTCCAGCCCGAGACCATGGTGCCACCTAGCGGGTTCCGACAGTTTATTTGGCAACTTAATGAAGACATTGTATATGACCATTTGAATTGAAATGTGCTGTTTTTAAGAGGTTTTCATTAAGTTTGTGACACTTTATTTTCAATGCTGTTGATAATGTCACAAATTAGTGATGTAATTTTCTATTTATTTAGCTACATCCATCCCAATAAAATACATAATACAAAATATTAACATTTACTTTTATCTAAAATATCTTCATCATTATTGGGCTAAATGATGAAATCTAAATATTGACACTCCAAGAATGTGTTTCTTTGAAATATGCATTTCAAGTAGACTGCCTCAAGTGATACAGTTTCTGAGAACGACCCATATCCTTATCCAGCATCCATACACATGTGAAGATATAGAATTCAAGGCATTTTAAACAACAATGGCAAATTCGGACTGATTTAGATTAGTGGGGACAGTTTAATGGAATTCAACGCTTTCAAGGCCTTGAATTGGGGAAAATGAAGTACGGACACTGCACATCTTTAAATCATACACACACACTCCTTCACCATAGACCAAAGAGCGAACAACAATGACACAAAAGTACTCACCTGCTTGCGGAGTTCCCGAACGAGGTTAGTGTCATTGTGATGGGTTTTGATTGCATCCGCTTTAGAACTTGCCATGGCAGAGGCGCTCTCGATAAGATCTGGCCGCAAGGTACCTGGACAAAAAGAAAAGAACTATACAAACCAGCAAGTCAACTGTTTCCAGCAGCTCCCTCCATCACAAAGGGAAAACTCACAGCTCATGGAACTGACACAGGGTGCATAGGCTCGAGTAGTTCTTGCAGTCAAAATAAAAGTTACTTTAATCTGAAGAAATGGTCCCTCCTGCAAGATTAAAAAAAAAAAAATTTGATTGGCGTGTGTGATGATTTATTTACTTTAGATAATAGCATGACCCTGAGAGCTCAAGGCTTGCTTTCTGCTATATCCAGATTGGAATAGTAGAAGACGGATGAAAGTGGTCTCCAGCAAAAAATGTGGAAATAAAGCCCGTGACCATGGCGCCACCTAGCGGGTTCCGGCAGAACCAACGGCTAATTTTATTTCATAGGAATTACAGGGGAATGAGCATCCTAACAAGGTTATTTCAAACCGATTGACCTTTCATTTGGGACTTCTTAACATCACTACTATCATACATGATCTCCAGGTTTTAGCACTTTACATTTAAGTTAAAATGACAGCTTACCTTGTCCTAAGTAAACATCTTCTGGACGAAGATTAAGTTCCTCGATCACCTCATTAGCGACCTGAAACAAGGAGTTGAAAAACTATCAGTAAAGCTTGTTTAATTTAACGGCTATTTGACGTAAACATATGGTCATTCTGACATTTCTTTGGCGGAAACCCACTGCCACCACATAGGCTACTCTTTCCGATAAGCAGCAAGGGGTCTTTTATATGCACTTTCCCACAGACAGGACAACACATACCACAGCCTTATGATGAATGAGTTGTGGACCACTGGTTGAGCTTAATATCATAAATCGGGGGATACTAGTGACAAAAACTTCATCCTTGAATTTCCCCCCCCCCCCATGAATATATATATATATTTTTTTTTTATTTGATATATTTTTATTTATTTAAAAGAGCCTTACATTCATGAAGGTGTCCCCGATAATCATGCGTTTCTCTTCAGGGCTGACGGTGAGGTTCAGGGGCCGGGTCTTGAGTTTGCGCGACGTCGTGTCGGAGCCACCAGTTTGGATTATAGTCGTCGCATTGTAAAACCGGTGAGCGGCGTTCACAGCTACAATACAATACAACACAACACAATGTGACAAGCATACACTAAAACTGAACAGACCGACCAAAGGGGCGATATCTGGAGCCTGAAGGGAGTCAGCTGGTGATCGAACCCACGAGTAATACCGCTAGCCTATCCTGCCCAGTCAAGATACGCAGTCATATTATTAGTAGTAGTCGTAGTAGTTTTGCATTGTTTGTTGGTATTCTATGTCCTAGCAACATCCAAGGTCATATATATCACGATCGGTACTGATATGGGGCTGTGTGCATGCGTGGTTACTTTATAGCGTTGCCTCACTGAACGAGATATTCTACTCAATCACATTATCCTGATACTGAGCAAACCAGCCCTTGCCCTATTTTTGCAGTAATGTTGAGCGCCTGACTAGGTAGTTGCAAGTGACGATGTCTCAGTCAGGGTTCAAACGTACAATGTCCCAGCGCTCTTAGCAATTCGGCCACTTGTTCGGTCAGTTGTATTATTAGTATCAGAGCTGGCCATTATAAGCACTTTTTTTCCTACTGCACTACTACTCTGTACTATTGACTGGATAGGATGGACTAGTAGTACAACGTCCACTTCCCGTGCGAGAGATCATGGGTTCGATCCCCAGCAGCAATATTGATATAGTGGTAATTTTCATATCTTAGATGTTTTTGTCCACGTGTTTTAATCATGATTAATTAAAAATATTCAATACTAACAGGCTAAAAATAATTAAACATGGACATCATGTGCTTAATGAGTGCACCAGTACCATAAGTTGGAGATGGAGGATCAAAACTAAGTAAGAGCTTTAATTGAGAAAATGTTCTGCTTTCATTGGATCATGAAGCTGTAACTGACCTCTCAGTTTGAGCCCGATGTTGCGGAGGCTCTCGTAGACCTTGGCACTTTCGTCTCTCCGCATAAACCCATTGTCAACATGCACAGCAATCACCTGGTCCTCTTTGAGAGCTTTGTGAAGGAGAGCCGCACACACCGTGGAGTCCACACCACCACTCACCAGCATCTGCGGGTAAATATTGCACAGGCAGTACTCTTTCAAAGTGCAATCGAGAAGTAACCCGCCAACTGATTGTAAGAAATGGAGTTTTGAATTTAGCACCAGATTCTAATACATTTTCGCAACATTTTGTAAACTCCAGATTAAGTGGACTACTAATTCTGGAATAATTTCTAATTTTCACACAGTGAGATGCGGCCCAACTTAGAGGGATTTTAAACTTTCAGTCTTTTTAAATAAATGTGTATTACATCTCCGTCCATCTGATTTAAGTTTAATACCTGAAGTCTAAACAATAACTTCTATAACTTAAAAAAAAGGGGGGCGCAATAACACTGTAACTTCATTTGTCTGTTAATAACAGGTAACGTTATGTCAAGGATCCTGGACCTTCTGATATAGTAAATCCCATGGGGTTCTATGCTAATTAATATAAAATTCCATGACATTTTCAAAATAAAATAACGATGCCACCATCAGTTTTCCCATGACTAAAACAGTTAAACGAAGGAAGCAACCGACGTTTCCTCCAGAACTAGATGTAAACCAATTGTGATTGGTTTGTTTAACGACCCCCCAGCACAAAAAGTAAGTATTGGCAATTAAAGGAACCCAATTGTGAATGGATGGTGCCAGTGCATATACCTGGACCATGGTGGCTAGAGGTCATATGAGTGCAAATATTAACATGCTGTATCCCCAACGTATGTACATCAGGTTGACTTAAAGTTGCATGGTCCGATGAAATATAATTTTGTCAAAATTAAAACAAGTACTTACATTTGCTCCCATATATCCAACTTAGATACTGGTGTATTAGCTAATGATTTGGGACAGCATATACAGAATAACCCGTGAATTTATAACCTCCCCCCTTTGGACACTCACTTTGAAACACATTATGCAGGGAGGCCATTAACCAATTAGGCCAATCTCGTGACCTCATTAGCCTCCCCTGACCAAGTAGCCCTACTGTGCAGGGCCATAGAGGGGAAGGGGAAATGAGGTGGATGTTGCCCTACCCCTCTATGTTGGATATTCAATGCGGTTTGGTTAATTCTATAAATATAATTAATCAATTTGGGTAATTTAAATTTAGAAATTTTTACATTTGTCAATAGAAATTGCATCTGCTATTGGGACTATGTATGGTATGAGGGAGGATGAGACATGGATGAAATAACAGTAAATAATAACAGAGCAATAAGGTGTACATGAGAAATGCAAGCAGTACACATATCGTTGAGTGTCTAAATGTATGTGAGGATGCGCACACATGTGTTTTGTGTGCGTCCGTTTGAAATTTGTCAGTTACACTGTATATAAAAGGAAAATGCTATTTTGTTATTGAATGTAAAAAGGAGTGAACCATATGGAGTAAGATATGTTTTTGACTTTCTGATCTTTTGTATTAGCTAATGCAGCAGCCGTTCCATGCTGGCCACATCACCCTGGCCTGAGCATTAATAGTTTGATGGGATCCACCGAAAATACACCGGTTTCCGGTTTTTTAATGTTATGATTGTTTGTTTGTTGTTTTACGTCCTAGCAAAATCTCAGGTCATATCAGGACGGGCTTAATGCTATGATGGCAGCAGCCGTTCTGGTTGTGCCCATGTGTTATCATTTGGACGGAATCCATCGCAAATGCTATGATGGCAGCAGCCATATTCTACGATCCAACCTGACCTGAGCATTAATGGCTTGACGGGATCTGCTGCAAATGCGTAGATATCCAGGTTTAAACCTATGATGGCAGCAACTATTCTGGTCATGCGTTATCGTTTGGTCGGGATCCATCGCAAATGCACCGGGTTCTGAGTTTAATGTTATGACGGCAGCAGCTGTTCCGCAGCTTAAGCGCCGGCGGACGGCCCGGGATCACATAGCGTGCAGTTTGTCATAGGTGAGTGGAGAAACTGATGTGGTGCTACGACCCAAGGCCGTCCTCCGATGCATATGCTGTGGAAAGGCACATTTGCAATGGATCCCGTCCAAACAATAACACATAGGCATGACGAGAACGGCTGCTGCAATCATAGCATTAAACCCAGAAACGTGTGCAACTGCGGCGGATACCCTCAAAACATTAATGCTTTGGCCCGGCTGAATCATAGAATGTGTAGTTTGGTGGTTTGTGCATAATTTGATGTTTAGAAATTTCTGCCATTGGGATGATGTCAATCATATACCGATGTATATTTGATGTTGGATATTCGATGCTACTTGGTCAATTCGATAGATATAATTCAAATTTCTACAAAATAATATTTAGTTAAAAACCCTGGTGCCATGGGCATATGGCACCAAGCCATTCCCAGAATGTACCCACCCCAAACAGAAATACCTACCTACAGCCCTGTCAGGTTCCAGGATTAGTAGGTCATCTCACATCAAGTGGTCACCCCGAGATGACCATCTGGGTGATAGCCACAGGAGTTTTGCCAAGCTTGTCAAAATTATTTTGGGTTCTTTCAGCTCAAATTGCTTCAAAACTAGTCATTTTTCATCAAAATGACTCCGGACTAATGATTAGTAACTCATAACGATCAATTTGGTATATTTATCTAAAAAATAAGACAAAAATTCAAACGCCATCAGACCATGCAACTTTAATACGAGTGAAAACAAATAAGTGAACATCTTTTTTAACATTTGAATATAGATAGAGGCAAAATTCCATGATTTTGAAAGACTATCAATAACAGCCAAAACTCTAGGATTTCAAGCTATGGGAAATGTCTTCTAAATTCCATAATATTCAGCGGCTTTCATGAAGCGTGGGAACCATGTACTTACAAGGACTTTATGGTCACCAGCAGTTTCGCGGATATCTTTGATGCAGGCAGCCTCACGTGACCGGATGGTGTAGGTTCCCTTACACTTGGCAACCTCAAACAGAAAGTTTCGTATCATCTCCACGCCATTCTCAGAGAGGTCCACCTCAGGGTGGAACTGCACTCCGTACAACTTCAACTTTTCGTGTGTAATCGCTGCAAGAAAAAAGAAAACCTGCTACACTAACAGCAACATGATCAACAGAGCTTTACTTAATCCAAGGTCCGTACATATGTGAAAATATGGAACCCATGGCTATATCAAGGCTTTAAAAAAAATAGGAATTCAAGACTTTTCATTTGGATTTAATCCGAAATCGCCAGTCGGAATGGCGATTTCAGACTAACCCAGATCAGGGGGGATAGCTTAATGGAATTCAAGGCTTTTCAAAACTAATCACCCAAAATAGGTTAAATTCAAGGTTTTCCAAGCCCTTGAAATGGGGCAAATGAAGTTGAGACTTTTCAAGACTTTCCAGGCCCCGTACAGACCTTGTTATTCACAATTATCATGATCGAATAAGACTAATTATAATTGGAAAGACCTATTTATTTGCATTATTGAGGGTCTACTTAAGGCTGAGTAGTATATGTCAAGTTGTGACTATTGGACTCACTCAGCCCTAATGACCCTTCTAGGCCAGGGAATACATAGAACTGAATGCTGCTCAATTATAGTTGATGACGATAAATTCACCCAAGGAAAGTAGCAGCAACCACACTTTGAATAAGTGACTTTGAAGCCATTTGAGTCCACCTATGCCTCCCTGACATCACAGAATGGGCTATTTGAGACGCAACCCGGTAGGTAGTGACATTAGATCAGTATCTTATGGCCATTCTTATTAATTTCGCGTGCAGCTTCTAGAGTTGGAATTTCCTTTTTATTATTAAAGTTGCACAGTCCGATGGTTTTGAATTTCTGTAATTTTCTTAGATAAATACATTAAATTGATCCTTGTAATCTCCTTTGCTTTTAGGTTGAAGTAACTTTTAGCTTATATGGCTAACTATGGATATATTTGAAGTGACAACATGCCAAATTATTGTTGTTAAGCACACCAAAGGTATGACACCATAGGCATATGCAATAACAGATAATAAATTGACTCAGCATCCCCTTCTATGCAGTAACAAATGCTTAATAAGTGCACCAGTATCTAAGTTAGATATGGAGAATCAATTTTAGGTGAGTATTTTGGTGTTGACTAGGCAGCTTTAACATACACTAACTATTCACGTAATGAATACATGGCAAAGTCACGTGACCAGATCTTTAAGCTTGGAAGATACACGGGTCAGAATTCTCATCAATTCAAATATTATTCCCTCAAGACAGCACTAATATATTAATGTGTGCAATAATAACTTAGTTGGATATTTAGGATCAAATCTAGCCAAGTACAGTGAGACATCTCTAACCGACCACTCCCATATAACGATCGTTTTATTTGGGTCCCAAACGATCGCCCATACAATACCATTGTAACAATATAAAAAAATCCCTAATCCGACCACCTCCCTAAATAGACCAGCTTAATTTAAAGTCCGTCCCATGGTCGGTCGATGTAGAGAGGTTTTACAGTTTGATTTTGAAAATATTATGCATTTACCTGATTATAGTTCAAGTGTAACTTAAAGCCTGTACCTGCGACAATTTTGCCGGAGTGTGCTATTGCCTTCAGGTCTCTGCCGACCTTCTCCACACTGTCGCCGTGTGTCAGCAGCACGGACTGCTCCTTCTTCATACCCCTGGAGGCAGACACAACAGCATTAAGCAACATTAAACAGGGACCAAAGTGGTCTCTGACAAAACAAGATTGATTGATTGGGGTTGATTGATTGATGGTTGCTTTACGCCGTGTCTTGATTGTATGTAAAAGCATACAATCAAGTTTGTGTCAATGGACACTCATGATTTTTTAAACTCACAATCATATAGTTTCTGGTCAAGCTAAATAAAATTCTAAATGATAGTATTATTCATTGATGAAATTTGTTTAAAAAGTCATATGAGGTGGGACAAACCAGCTGCCATCAAAAAGGCTAAAATGTTTTCTTGTTTTACTTTAGTAAAAAGGTCATGCATGCTGTTTGCAGTGTAAAATTGTTGGCGCAGGGCCATAAAATCCATACAGTTTAATAAAGTGTGTTTTAATATCAGTGGAGACTGACATCCAATACATTCAGGGGGAGGGTCCCCCTTGAGCAGAAAAATGTGTGGCCAATATGGCATCTTGTTAAAACAACCTGGTCATGTCGCCCTTCCAGGCGACTCTGCGGCAGTCCGTTCACGGAGGGGGTAATTGTATGGAGTTTGTTGTTTGGGTGTTCCTCCCATTCGATCTGCCATAGGTTCAAGATGTATTTTTGACTGGTAGGTTGCAGATCAGAGTGGGGAATATGACAGTGTTCCAAAGGAGCAGTCAGGGCTTGAGTGGCCACTTGATCTGCTCTCATTTTCTGGGATACCCACATGACTAGGCACCCAACATAGGTGAATGTCAAATTTTGCTATTTAAAGAGAGTTTAGTTTAATGAGTACTTTAAATAGTATTGGTTGGTCCAGTTTCCTATTGCTTAAAGCCAGGACAAAGTTAGTGAAAATGATGAATTTATGACTAGCTGAGGTTTTGATGCACTCTAACGTGAGTAGGAGTACTCATGCCTCAGCAGTAAAGATGGAATTCTGATCTGGAATACGCGTACCTAATTCACATCCATGGACGATTGCTGCCGCACAGACTCTGTTGTCTGTCTTTGACCCATCAATGTAAACGGCTAGGTGGGAACTAAAAGCACTTCGCACATCGATAAAGCTTTCATGATATGAAAGTGGGTGCATTTGGGATTTCTTTGACATGCCCAGCTGGAGGATAATGTTTGCTTTCCTCAGCTGCCCAGGAGGAACATCTGAATATTGTGAGGGTGCTATAGTATGTAGATTTGCCCCCAGGGCCTCCAAATGAGGGTTTTTCTGAAGCCTAATGGATTTATGTACATTGGCCTTGCTTCAAGGGGCGTTCATATGGTGGCATAAAAATGTACTTATATGCATGATTTAAAATATTTCATTTTAATTTTATCACATATGGCATAGACAGTTTGAGCTTTCTACTCTTAAGGGAGTGCTCTCGGCTTTCGACATAGAGGCTCTGGATGGGTGAGGTTCTAAAATCCCCCCGGGCCAGCCAAAGGTAATGATAGCGTATAGTGTCTAACTGTGATATGTATGATTTTCTGGCTGAACCATAAACAATACAGCCATAGTCCAATTTTGAACATATTAATGTTCTATATAATTGGATCAGGACTGTGCTGTCTGCTCCCCACTGTGTGTGGGCTAGAATATTAAAAATGTCCAGTCCCTTAAGGCACCTGGACTTTAAATACTTAATATGAGGGATAAAAGATAATTTGTTGTCAAAGATGACTCCTAAAAACTTGGTCTCTTTTATGGGATCATTTCCAACTGTTAAATTAGGTTCATGGTGCAAAGTCCATAAAAGACAAAAATGCATGCAAACAGTTTTTGATTTGAAGAATCTTGATTGATTGATTTTCCATTGCCCATGAGGAAAGGCTATTTATGTTTAATAGGAGCTGCCATTCTATAGTGTTCATATTTTTGCCTTTATAACATATTAAAAAGTCATCTACATAGAGACTGCAGGATACAGTACTCTACCCGTCCTGATATGACCTTAGATGTTGCTAGGACGTAAAACAACAACAAACAAACAAACTTTATGGATTTAACTATATTGTTAATTTTAATGCCAAAAAGGCTAACAGATAGAATGCTACCCTGAGGTACTCCCATCTCTCCCGACCAGATGGGATGGCCGAATGAGTTAGAGCGTCCGTCTCCCGTACTGGTAGATCGTGGGTTCGAGTCCCGGTCGAGTCAAACCAATGACTTTAAAATTGATACTTGTTGCTTCCTAGCCAGGCGCTCTGCATTATTAGGATAGGGCAAGGACTGGTGTGCTCAGTGTCAGGATAATGTGACTGAGTGGGATACCAGGTCATAGTGATGGCGGCCTGGTTTCCCAGTGGGACAGCACTATAAAGTCGCCATGAGTGCGCACTGTCACAAGTCGGTACCCGTCCTGATATGACCTTAGATGTTGCTAGGACGTAAAACAACAACAAACAAACAAAACTCCCATCTCTTGATCAAAAGGATCAGAGAGGATAGCATTGATCCAAACTCTAAAGTTTTGGTTTGACAGAAATTTAGAAATTAAAATGGGCAAGCTCCCTCTAAACCCCATATTAAGCAAATCCTTCAGGATGCCATACTTCTATTTCGTCTCATAAGCCTTTTCAAGGTAGAAAAATACGGACACGACATGTTCTTTGTTTATGAAGGCATTTCAAACAAATGATTCCAATTGGACCAAATGGTCAAGGGTACTCCTCCCCCACCTGAAACCACATTGGAAGTCTGTCAGATGGTGCTCCGACTCAGCGATTGTTAATTATTCGTTCGAAAGTTTTACAAATGCCGCTATAGGGCGGTAGTTCCTGGGCTCGCTATGGTCTTTCCCCGGTTTGGGATGGGAATAATGATGGCCTCTTGCCAGGAGGTTGGGTTGTCTCCCGTGTGCCAGATATTATTAAAAAGGTGCAGAAGCAGTTCTACTGCTGCTGGTGGGAGGTGTTTTAAAAATTGGTAGTGTATTTTGTCTGGACCTATTGCAGTGTCGTGCGACCTATTTAAAGCGTGCTTTAATCATCTATTGTGAAGAAACTATTGTAGTGCTCAGTGTTATTAGATTTGAAATTGATAGAATGTCACTCCAGGCGCAACTTCATCTGCGCAAAGGCCGGAAGGCAGATTTGCACAGATGAGTTCTGGGGAAAAGTACTGGCAAGAAGGTTGGCTATGTCGGTTACGGTAAAGAATATTATTGTGTTTTAGGTGTTGGACCGATGATCCAGCATCTTTTATTTTTATTTTCTGGATCATGGTCCATACGTTAGAAAGTGGGGTGTGAGTGGTTATGCTGGAGACATATTGTCTCCAACACAGCCTCCTCGCCTCCCTAATAATTCAGCGAGCCCGAGCCCTTAGAACGTGGTTCGGCCGCCGGAAGAACGCACATTGCGCTTTTTACGCCTCATTGATAGCATTCTTACAAGTTGCATTACACCAAGGATTTGTTATATGTTTTGGAAATGCAGAGGTCTTAGGAATAGTTTCCTCTGAAATCGATTCCAAGATCTCTGTGAATGTTTTCATTGCAAGGAGTAGCTTGCAAACCTCTCACGGGCGAGTGACAGAACAGTTCCGAGCTGGTCCCTTAGTCGTAGGCGCAATAGGGAAATGGTCACTTCCACAAAGGTCGTTCCAGGCTCTCCATGAGAAGTCCAGTAGGAGACCCGGTTGGAAAATAGTTAGGTCGATTGCAGAGGAGGTCCCATACCCAGGATGAACATAAGTATGGGACCCATCATTCAGTAAGCTTAAAGCGCGATTGCTTAGGAAATTCCCAACTCCCCTGTCCTTGCTGTTTGTGTTTGCACTACCCCACATGCGGTTGTGCGCATTGAAGTGCCCCATTAAAATGTAGGGGGGGGGGGGAGGCAACTGATCAGCTAAAGTTTCTAAATCTTGTGTTGAAAATATGGAGTATGGGGGCGGATATATATGGAGCATATCGTAATGGTTTTATCCAGACTAATTCGAATGGCTATTGCTTGAAAAGTTGTATTTAAGGTGATGGGGGTGGGCATCACATCTTCACGCACCTGTGGCTCGTTCCCCATCCGGTGCATAAGAGTGATACATATTGTAATGTTTAAGGGAAATCTGATCAGTAGCCTTTGTATGTCTCTTGCAAGCAAAGGGCAAGAGGGTCAAGTCTCTCACAAAGCAATCGCACCTCATTGAAGTTGGCTCTAAAACCTCGGCAGTTCCATTGAAGATGGGAGGGGGGAGGGGGGGGGGGGAAGAGATGCTGCGACCACGACTTTGTTTTTATGCCAGAGTCCTTTCGGTAACCGGCTTTTCCCCCATTTTTTTTTTCAAGCATTGTGTCTTTCTTCGATAGACTCGGACTCGGATCAGTTTGGTTGTCTTCTTCAAAGAAACCATGCTCTGGAAACCAGAAGGACTGCACTTTGTTTGATCCAAGTTCAACCATGTGCAGTCGGTCTGACATTCGATTGTCCTGGTGGAGGGTTTGACTACAGAGGCATGGGAGCGGGAGGGGATGGACCCCTCAACCAATTTCCTAGCCTCTGCGTAGCTGATGCTGTTTTCAGTTTTCACCCTTTGTACAGTTTTTTCTTTTGTCCACACAGGACAATCTTTCGATATGGCCACGTGGACACCTTGACAGTTAACACATTTAACTATGTTTTTGCAGTCCGTATTCTCATGCCCTTTCTGACCACATGGGAGACAGGTCTTCTCACTGGAGCAGTTGTCTCTGGCATTGGAAACTTCAGAGTGGATTTGGAATAAACAAATCCACATCAATGATTAAGTAGCCAATTTACAACTTCTTAGGTGCGGTGGGTTTATTAAATGTCAGAATATAAGTATTTGTAGGAATGATATTTCCTTCTTTTTTTAAATCGTTATTCTTCTGACATTTAACATGCCTTGAGGTTTTAATTCAGAGGTGATTTCAACCTCATCGATGCCCTGGAGTTCTCTAGTACGGATTACTCCTCTACTAGAGTTCCGGGATCGGTGAGGTGAGGGCTTAATGCCAACACCTGCCAGTGTTTTGCAAAGCAGCAGGTTATCAGCATGGGCCTTCTTACCACACTCCACAAGAATCTGTCCAGAATGTAATTTCTTTACCGAAGTCACCATGCCTGCTATCCCCAGAATGCCTTTGTCAATGGCAAATGGGGACAGCTTGCCCAGAGGCTGGGATGGATCTGTTGCCTCAAGGACAACAAATCTAGCCCACTCATCATAGCAGGTTCCTGGTCTGAATCCGAGTCTGTGAATGTTTTTTTTTTTATTTGTTTGAAGCCATATTATATGAATTAAATTTGTCACCCTTGCTCCCCACCCACCACGGAGCCCCACATGGTGTGCAGAGCTGCGGATACCCGGCAGTTACACACCAGGGATACAAGGGTGATATACTCAAGCAATGATCTATCAAAAAGGAAGATCATTACCCGATTGACCCTAGACACCGCCCTAGGAGTAGTGAAAAATGAAAATAAATGGGATTTATGTATATATATAGTGATGGCGGCCTCCTGCGAAATATTAAAAATGTGCATGCAATTTTTTTTTAACCTAGTAAAATATCATAAATCTCGGATTATTAAAATTAGTAGCAACCAGCAAAATCGAGATCATTCGTCTAGGAAATTAAGTATTTTCTAGGCTAAATAGTTTGATTTTCGTATTGAAGTTGCATAATCCTTTGATTTACTATTTTATTATTTTAAAGTTAAATACATCAAGTTGATAATCATAGCCCCATGCAAGTGTAACTTTTATGACTGATAAAAATGCGATACTTTTCAACACATACTCTTCCTCAGCAGTTTGAAAAGTAAAGCGAAACCTTTTCGCGTGTTACAGACTCACTTGAAGAGCGGCGTCTTGGGGTCGACCTGGATCACAAACTGGCCATCTTCCCTCACATCGGTCCGTGCGATCGTACCGCCAAACTCCTTATTCAACATCTACATAAATGGAATACATGGACATGTCAAAGCAAAGAAACCTGTACTTTCCTCAAGTCTGCCACCACCTGTCCGCCCTCCCCCCATTATTTCTAATTTTTTATATACACACCGAATTGACATAAATCTCAGAAATGACCCAAATTCCCAAGAAAGAAAAAAACACGGAAATTCCCAGAAAAAAAAGCTGAAATTTCTCAAATTTGCTACAGTTTAACACATGAGCAGTAGCTAAGTAATGCAATGTTCCCTTTGGTGCCCTTACCTGCATGCCGTAGCAGATGCCAAGGACAGGAAGGCCGCACCTGAAGATGTTGACGTCATAGGGGGGCGCATCACCAGCATTCACCGAACTAGGACCACCAGAAATGATGATCGCCCTACGACAACGTGAAGGGTTCAAAATCAATGTCACACGACAAGCAGACGCACTATTACATACGCCTAGGCCTACCTCCGAGTGGTCAGACGGGATGATATCTCAAATAAGTAAAAAGCCAAAGGCCCATTTGAAATCACTCCATCCACCGAGGATTACTATGTAGTAGGTACCGGTGTCACGGTTTTAAAACATTGCTGTGTAAAGACTAGGTCTCCATAAAGTAAAGTTGAATCCTTCCTCCAACTAATAGTTTTACCACTCGTCGTGGTCACCAGTATGTAGTCTACTGCTCGAATCTGTGGTTGTGTAGGCAGGATTTGGTGAAATCAATACAGGCAAAGAGAAAGGAATAGTATAAAGTGTGAAAGAAGAGAGAGAGTCAAGCCCTCTGGTTTATTATTGATATGGCACATGGATTCAGTATAGAGTATCACCGCCCCCCCTATTGTCCCAATGAGAAACAAGCATTCTCTTAGCTCTACCAATAGGGATCCAGCATTCTTGGTCCCATGGTTACCAGTGATCTTCCCACCACCACCAAGCTGTGTGGCTCCCCTGGCCACCACCTGCCCTGAGCCTGAGTGTGGTGATCCTGACTAGCAGAGGGGGGGGGGGGGGAGGGGGTAGGCTCTGAGTGCCCCTTACACACAGTCCTGCCCGCACCACTATGTCTATTTACCTAGCACCACCAGCACCTACATATACACATACATGCACCTGGTCACGTATACCTGTTTCGTAATAGAACATTTGCATTCCCCCACCAATGCTTTAAATCGGAATATTTTACAGCTGGTTTAAAACCTACCTTTTCTCCATGCGCATGCGTCAAAATCGAACGGCGCTTTCAAACTGCAGCTCAGGAGGGGGTGGGGTATTTTAATTGTTTTATATGTCGGGATGGGGCACTTTTAATTTCCTATCTCGAGGGGGGGGGGGATTATTTTAATTTTGTTGTTTGGGTACTTTGGTGATTGTAGGGGCGTCCACAATTACATGTACATTTGTTTGTAATTCAATAAAAGAATACTTCTAATCCCAGCCTCCCGTACAGCCAAATAACACATTTTAACATAATTTACATACAAACAATTCACCACACTCGGACAAACAAGACAATTTATATTTTATATTTTTTAATTAATAAAAATAAGTCAACTTTACAGGGTCCAAAACTGTGTCACCCTTTTTTGGGCCTAAAAAAACACAAAAAAAACAAATGACATGAAACTTGCAGGAAATGCACTTTATATAAAAGTAAAATCACATGCAAAATGTTAAGGCTCTAGCTGTATTAGAAAATGAGATATGGCAGATTGAAAAAATATATATATTGGCTGTTTGCGTAAATAACCCATATTGCCATTTTTGAACACTCATAAAACTAATACCGATACTGACATAAATGTGCATGAGCAGATTGGATATTCCTTGGTTATCAGCTTACTGTGTTAAAAAGAAATGATTTGGTTCTGAATTCTAATACATTAAGAAATTTTGAAATAAAAGGTGAAATGGAAATCATGAGTATGTAAACATCTCCCTGAGCTATAATTAGTTAGAAGGCTCGAGGACGAGGTGAAGTAGAATAACTATGTGAGATACCCAGGTAATTCTCACATAATTATTCTTTATATGCTCAACTCTCCGCAACCTCTCCTACAGCCAAATAACATATTTTAACATAGTTTACATACGAACACACTGTCTTTACAACTGAAACGCGACGGTCTTAATCTGAGGGAAATGTCGTTCGATTTTTACGCATGCGCAGGGCGAAAAGCTAGGTTTTAAACCGGGGACGTTTTAAAACAACAACACTGACAGTCAATATGATTTTAAACTAACATCCTAGAACAATACCTCTATATAGATCTATTATAGCTTTTGAGATAATCAAGTTTTAAGATTTAATGAATAAAAATGGTTTGATATTGAATTAATAATGGAAATTTGACCGAAGATTTAGTTAAATACAACTAGGTGTGCTCTGCCAACAATTTCCTATTGCACAAGGTTAAAGGAATTTAGAATATCAGTTATTAAAACCAATCAAATTTTTCATAAGAATATGTTGCGTTTAAAAAAATGCAATTTGTAACAAAAGATTCATTTCAACTTGGTCAAGCTACCATTTTCAAAGCATGGTATTTGCCTGGAGAGACGCAACAAGACTTAGTAGATACTAGATACTTTACATGTTTATAACATAGTAATATCCTATTTATCTCCAATAGGTCGTGAGGTTTGAAACCGCGGATTCGAACCATGGTAAAAGCAAACCAATAACTTAAGACTTCCCCTGCTTAATCAACTAATGTACACAAATTCATTTAAAAATGACAGCGGGTAGCACTCACTTGTAGCCCTGATCCTTTAGCATCTGCGCTGGAGTGTCAAGAGGAAGGATCTCTGTGCCAACGTTCAACTCTCTGACCCGCCGGTCAATCACCTGCAGCATAGATGATACACCAATCACATTCATTTTGTATACTCAGGGTCCGTACAAATGTCAAGATATGGAATTCAAGGCGGTTTTTGTGTGTTTTTAAATAGGAATTCAAGACTATTTTCATTTGGATTTCAGGAAAAATTACAACAATGGTGAATGCCGATTTCAGACTAATTTATATCAGTGGGGACAGTTTAATGGAATTCAAGGCTTTTCAAGACTAAGTACCCAAAAGTAAATTTGAGGATTTTCAAATCCTCGAAATGGGGCAAATGAAGCTCAAGACTAGGTTCTAGGCCCCATACAGACCCTGTATACTTTAACATATATACAGTAAAACCTCTCTAAATCGACCGACCTTGGGACCGATTTTAAGTCGTCCATTGTGGGAGGTGGTCGGCTTAGGGAGTTAGATTATGTTTAAAATGGTATTGTTGGGACCCAAATAAAGCGATCGATATAGGGGAGAGGTCGATCTGTGGAGGTGCTCGGTTATAGAGGTTTTACTCTATTTATAATTAGGAGTCATGTCAAGTGTACAACGAGAGTGGGATGTAAAGGCCCTGTCACGTTACGACGCATCTCGCAAGCGCGCCACCAATGCGTAAAATCACTTCTTTACTTTGAGATCCGTCTAACTTTTCGCCTCGTGGGGGACGGGAAAGCTGGACGCCAGCGCAACGTTGTGGGCGTAAGCGTAGCATCGGTCGCACGTTGTGCTAACATATGTCAACGCATGAGAGAAAAAAAGTTGTTTGTTTGTTGTTTTACATCCTAGCAACATCTAAGGTCATATCAGGACGGGTACTGACTTGTGACAGTACACACTCATGGCAATTTTATAGTGCTGCCCCACTGAGAAATCAGGCCGCCGGCACCATGAACCGATATCCCACTCAAGTCACATTATCCTGACACCGAACTAACCAGCCCCTGCCCTATTCTAATAATGCTGAGCACCAGGCTAAGAAGCGACAAGTATCAATTTTTAAGTCATTGGTTTGACTCGACCGGGAACCGAACTCACAAACTCTGATCTTCCGCATGCGAGGTCTGTGCTCTACCGATTTGGCCACAACGCTCTGTATGACAAAAAAAAAAGAAAAAAGAAGTTTGGCTAACGTGCCCCTCGTGCGCGCAGTGTTTAGCTAGCGTTGGCATAACGCGCTCCCAACGTTCCGCTAGCCACCGTTAGACGTGGTGAACAACGTATGAGAGTGTAGTGCCAGCGCCTGAGCGACGCATGTCCAGCGCATTTCGACGTTGTGCCAGTGTGGCCAGGGGCGCGGCAAAGGGAAAGGCAGGAAGAGGATGACGGGGGAGACATCAACATCTCCACCACAATCTCCAGCATCTCCTCCTGTGGGATCTCAGTGGACATCGCTATCTAGCCAGTGCGAGGAGATGATGGAGACGCAGACAATGTCTCCGTCGCCTCCACCTCATCAAACACGGAGCAGGGGCCAAACAAGAGGGTGAGGAAGTGCGATTGCACTCTGACCGCAGTAGAGCTGATCCTGGAGGTCCTGCAGGACAATCCCGTCATATGGAACGTCAGGCGGACGGACAAAAAAGGGAAACATTGGGAGGACCAGGGTGAAAGGATGGGCAAAACCGCGGGCCATCTCCAGGGCTCGTTCAAGTCCCTACGCGACTGCAACACGCGCCTTCACAAAAAGAAGAGCGTTGATGGGCCTCAAAAAGGCTAAAATGTTTCTTGTTTTACTTTAGTAAAAAGTTCATGCATGCTGTTTGCAGTGTAAAATTGTTGGTGCAAGGCCATGAAATCCACACAGTTTAATAAAGTGTGTTTTAATGCCAGTGGGGACTGACATCCAATACATTCAGGGGGAGGGTCCCCCTTGAGCAGAAAAACGTGTGTTAGCCATGAGTGGCTAATATGACATCTTGTTAAAACAAATAATGACTTAGGTTAGACACTGCTAATAGCATGCAAAAAATGTATTTGTTCAGGGCATTATTTGTACACATTACATGGATGCAAATATTTCTTTTGAGTTTTGTAAGTTTTCGTATGTAGAAAAAGATATCGTGGTGACTTAGAGGATGAAGATGACAACAGGTGAAAGCGTGTTTCTTCTTCATCGATGTGTGACACCCCACAGTAATAGCATCTTAGCACAACATCCTGTTTATGACTTGGCACCACATCATCAGTAGGTGTGTAGATACCCACGGTATATTTGAAAATCATGGTGAGAATAGATTTGATCAATTATTGGATTTTGTATCGCGAAATAAAATTTTTGCCGTTACGCGTGTTTCCCCCGTGACACAAAGTTTTTATTTCACTTTTAATGCATTTTAGGAAATAATATTATAACTTTTGTGTTCAGAACTAGGCATCTATGATACTATGCTATGTAAAGCAGGTGTTTTCCTGGCTTGCATGGTTGGGTATTGTGAAAATTGAAGGTGAACGCGTGTTTCATGACATGACACCTCATGAAACATGTGTTATGCTCAATTTCAAGCATCGTTGTTTTACACACATACACTCAAAAGTCCTAAAATTAGTTTTCTGACATTTTTGCATGTTACAACTTTGCAAATAAACTAGCTATGTTTGAATATTTTAGTCTACAATGAAGTAGTTTCCAACACAAGCAGTACAGTTTCACCATTCCCATTTTTAGCTGTCATATTTGCGTGACAAATGAATCTATTTTTGCAATAAAAAATAAACCATACATTCTTTTCTCACTGGATTGCTGTCATTGTTTCTTTGGGGTATAATGAAAGAAATTTTCTTCATTTGGTATGAAAAGGAAAATTAATTCACGACACGGACACAAACTGTTATAATATGGCCTTTAATGGGAGTAGAAGGGTTACAGTTGCAAGTAGTCAGCCGGAACCAAGTGACCAAGGTTACGCATACCAGTTGAAGATCATGATGATGAGGCTTACAGAACAAAGAGGGAGGCCATGAGGAGTCTAATTACGTGGCCCAAATGACCTAAGGTTTACAATACACAGTTAAACAATTAAGAGAATGATAGCTTAGACAATCATAACGGTTATGCAGATAGGAGACTAATTAAGTCTATGCCCTCGAAACAGCTACACAGATCGTTACGAAGTCCAATTCCGGGACCCGGCCGTCTAACCCAGGCACTCAACCAAATAGAGAGGAGAGTGCCTGGGGAGCCGTGGTGAAGGCTGCCCTGGGGAAGTACTGGTGCACGGCCACGGACTTCCAATTCCCAATGTCACAAACGTCAGTGATCTGGGCCCCAGCCATGGCCCTACGTAGGCTGTGCAGTGTGATGTGATGGCGGCGGCCTGTCGGTGCGTGGGGGGCAGCAAGCGACATCCTGAGTGCTTTTGTAAGGGTCCGTGCATGCAGAGGCGTCCCATCGGAGATCAAGAAGGCTGGGTTGATGTTGGTGTGCTTGGCGTACCGTCTCCAGGCTCTCACCGGCAGCAGGCGGAGCCGGGGATCCTCGGCAGAGCCACCAAGTATCCGTCGGAGGTCGTCCTGGACGTCTTGGTGGTTCGTATGTGGACTATAAGGGCATCCCCGATGTCCTTCCCGGTGATGGTGTGGCGTGCACTGTTGCCCGGCCCAGTGGTGAGCAGGTTGCTCTGGTGCAACATGGTGAAGTACCCTATCAGTAAGGCGGCGGTCAGTACTCGAGCCCCTGCGCGTCCGCGTTGCGCAGGAGGCCGACAACGTCCCTGATGTCCTGCACGACGAGGGGAGGCGCCTGACGGGGGACGTGCAGGGAGGCTCTGGCCACACCCCGCTTGATGATGGTGACCGGGTAGGCGTCGAACCCCTGAGTGCTGCCGGACATGAGGGAGACCCAGGTTCTCGCGCCACTGATGTAGTTGTTGACTGCTCCCGGTGAGCGAAGCTTCCTGGCCAGGTGGGCCACGTACCCAAGGATGTCGTATGTCGTCGGCTTCAGGGGCATCCATGCGCGATGTCGTGTGTACTTAAGGGTCCCTTCGGCCAGCCCCACTCTGAGGAGGGCCATGATGTCATCGTGGTGCTCGTCGGGCTTTCCTGGGAAGAGAGAGGCAAGAGCTATTCGATCTTCCCAGGGTCTGGGTCGAAGTCAAGGTGTCTGAAGTCGTGAGTTGTGCGAATTCTCGCCAGTCCGAGTTGTCGGCAGGTGAAGTCAGCCTGCACAGCTGTAGCCATGTCGAACGGTCTCCTGCTCAGGGCATCAGCCAGGATCAGGTCTTTTCCGAGTTTGTGTGCGACTTCCACGGCGCAGGATCTTACGGCCACGAATCGCCATATCTCTCTAGCACAGGCGCAGATTGTTTTGTTTGTTGTTGTTTTACGTCCTAGCAACATCTAAGGTCATATCAGGACAGGTACCGTCTTGTGACAGTGCGCACTCATGGTGACTTTATAGTGCTGTCCCACTGGGAAACCAGGCCGCCGGCACCATGACCTGGTATCCCACTCAGTCACATTATCCTGACACTGAGCACACCAGTCCTTGCCCTATCCTAATAATGCGGAGCACCTGGCTAGGAAGCGACAAGTATCAATTTTAAAGTCATTGGTTTGACTCGACCGGGACTCGAACCCACGACCCCACGATCTACCAGCACGGGAGATGGACGCTCTAACTCATTCGGCCATCCCGTCTGGGCGCAGAGGATGGGGTCCCTGCCCGCCCCAGTTTCCAGCAGTCTGGGACACCTGGTTGTCGGTGTTCACCTTGATGACATAATTGTGGGTGTCTGGTATGGCGAGGGTTGAGCGCCACAACCAGATTCATGGCCTCCAAGGAGTTGATGTGCAGTCCTTGGGCAAGGTAGCTCTCCGTGTATGTTTCACTCAAGAAACTGCGTCTTGGAGTAGGCGCCTCCAGCCAGTAACGGCGAGTCGCACTCGAATAGCCACTCAGGCTTCTCGGGTGGATGGAGGAGGACTAGCCTGCTGGTGGTGCGAGCATAGCGTACGAACCAGGAGATGTCCCCGACGAGCTCCTGGGTCATGCGGTGCTTCCCTTTGTACGGGGCGGCTCGCAGGGTCGCGAAGGATCCTGTTTATAAACCGCATCGCCAGCTTCACACAGTGGGCGACGTACTGCAAGCGGCCGACCAGTCTCCGCAGGTCCTTTCTCGAGGCATTGGTGGTGGCCTTCCAGCACGCGCACTCCTCGATGTCCGCCAGCTTCTCCGTGGGGATCCTCACCGTCATTTCGACCGTGGATATGCTGTAGCCCAGCCAGTCCAGGGCGTGAGTCGGGGGTGTGCACTTTGCCGTGGACAGCGCCAGGCCGAGCTCCTCCGCCATGGCCAGCATGTTGAGGTAAGCCGCCTCCGCCTTGGATCCCGGTACCCCGACGAAGTCATCGAGGTAGCAGAGGGCAAAGTGTCCCTTCTTTCATAGCAGGTAGACAATGGCGCCAGTGGCCCGGGCGCATGCCAAGGACGATGTTCGGCACCCAAAGGGGTGGGGCCACTTCAAAGTAAGACCTCCCATCCAGAGTCACCCCCAGCAGGGTAACCGAGAGGGGGCAGGCCCGGAGCTGCCGGTAAGCCCTGGCGAGGTCCGCCGCCCAGAGGTAGGCGCCTATGCCGAGTCCGACGACCTCCTCGGCCAGGTCCATGATGCCCGGGAGGGTGTAGGTGGCCGGTCTCCCCTGGTAGAACCCCTTCTGTATCTCAGCGTTCACACTGGCACCATGTGGGAAGCTGAGGTCCACGATGACCCTGCGCTCCTGTGTGTTTTTCTTGGAGTGGGTCATCATGGGGCTGGTCTGCGCCCAGGGTGTGAACGGAGGGGAGTCGAAGGGGCCAAGTAGTGGTCCGAGACTCACCTCACCTCCGTCTTGAGGCTGAGTGCTGGGTGCGGGGAGCGGCCAGCGTTCAGGCTAGTTCGTGGGGAGCTCCCTAGGGTCAGTAGTTTGACTCCGGATGCGACAGGGGGTGCCACCAGCAGCCCGTCTCCGCGCCAGAATTACCCATGTTGCCACCGCAACATGGACAATTTAGACGAAAACAGTTACAATGTGAGGGACCAACCAATTAGGACCAGCACTGAAGAAGAACCCATATATAATAATGGAAAATTGGTCTATTAGTCCCTGAGTTTAATATTTAATTTTTGCCCTTAATTTTACACACATTTTTCATGATTCTACAAATGCTTAAATCCTGATGTTTGTGGCTGCCTGCTGAAGGCAACTTACATTTTAATCACATCATTATTCTTCTAACTTATTATTTCTAGTACACATTTTTTCAGACCTTACAAATAAATATTTATTGAGCAATTTCACATCAAACATGTCAAATCGTGTGATTTTCACTAACTGTCCTTGATAAAATATTTGAGATATTGACTTGATTTTTGTATCAAAATGATCAGAATGCAAGCATCTATAATGTGATTCCATTGTATTTAAACTATAGTATATATATATAAGTGATCGCGATGCACATTATATTTTATGTGGAAATTATATCATGAAAACATCCTTAAAATTAAGGAAAATTGTTATCTGTTATAAATCGATGTGCGCATGCAAGTCATGAAGCTGAATTTCTTAGTGGATTAAAATAAAAAGTTGACATACCTTTCCATACTGTGCTCCAGCATCCAACACAGCAATCCGTTCTATATGGGACAGCCCATTGGCTTGGTTTGTCCCACTCATTTCTGAAATGGTATTAAAACTTAAATGTGAAAGACTTCAAACAAATCGGCACCGTTGCCTGACCTCACCAATTTGGAGATTTCAACTAAAGACAATTGATCTATAGGATGGGTACCGACTTGTGACAGTGCGCACTCATGGCGACTTTATAGTGCTGTCCCACTGGGAAAGCAGGCCGCCGGCACCATGAACTGGTATCCCACTCAGTCACATTATCCTGACACTGAGCACAAGAGTCCTTGCCCTATCCTAATAATGCCGAGCGCCTGGCTAGGAAGCAACAAGTAACAATTTTAAAGTCATTGGCTTGACTCGACCGGGACTCGAACCCACGACGCCACGATCTACCAGCACGGGAGACGGACGCTCTAACTCATTCGGCCATCCCGTCTGGTCGTAGATTAGGATTTTATGTGAGTTTCCCTAAGCTAATAAATCCTGCTACCAATGTTAGATATTTAGGTATTGAAATAGATACAATTGCTTTGAAAATTAAGCTTCCTGCAGAAAAAGTATTGAAGCTGAAGGAGCATCTTTGAATTTTTTAGAACAGGAAGAAGGCTACGCGAAAGGCGTTAGAACGTCTTTGTGGTCGGCTTTCGCATTGTGCGGTAGTGGTGAAGGGAGGTCGCTCCTTTTCTGCTCGAATTCATGGTGCGGTTAGAACCTTGAAGCATCCGTATCATAAATATAGGATTAATAGTGCATTTCGTGAAGAGATACCCTGGTGGTTGAATTTTGTAGACACATTTAATGGTGAGAAACGGATGTTACAGAGTCAAACAGAAACTTTTGCTGTATACACTGATGCTTCTTTATATGGGTATGGTGCACTGCACAAAATGGATTGGTGTGTGGTTTAAAAAAAATAAGAATGAAGTTGTTAATAAATTGTCGCACCATCAGGTATATTCCCCAGATCACATTGTTCATGAAAATATTAATGTTAAAGAAATGTGGGCAGTTGTTGCTGCGGTAGACCGCTGGGCTTCCCATTGGCGAGATAGGAATATAATTTTTGTCAGAGACAATAATACAGTCAGGTCGGCCTTGGTGAAGGGTACTTCAAAAAAGGGTACATTCACATGGCATAAGATGTGTTGATTATATTGATGTAAATGCAATACTGGATAAAAGATTAATATCTTAATTTACTATATATATATTTTTAGTTAGTGTTCTATGTTTCAAACAAGAGCTGAGATGATCTGAGATGAGCTGAAAGTAGCACATTTCATAGCTGCACCCAGTGTATTAGTCGTGGGCTAGGGAGAAGGAAGCACATCCGGGTCCAGCAATCTTTACATACTTATTTGGATAAAAAATTATCTTAAAATTCTATGGATACTATTATGTTTTCGTTTCGGCACAAGCAAACGCTATAGTCATGGCAGGGTTGGGTGGGCGGGCCCCATCCCATGACTATCCGAGGCTTATACCTCGGGAAAACAAGTTATCCATCATCTGTACCCAGGTAAGATTCGTATAACTATACTATTTTACCTCGGAAGTACACCTCTGGCTACTCTTAGCCCAGGGAAAGCTTTACGTAATCAAATTGTTTAAAATCCTTTTTTACTATTCTTTAACATAAAATGTTTTAGTAGCAAAATAGAATTTTGTGTTTCTCACCCTTCTTTTTAGTTGGTGAGTAAGCGTGTCACCAGGCCGCTTGACTTTTCTAGTCGTTTGTTGTAATGTTTTGCAAACGATCTAGCCGTCTTCCAGCCGGCATGCACCAGGATTCTCTTCACTGAGATTCCTAATTGTCTTGCCTTAGAGACCATGGCCCCCCCTCGTTGAGTGGGATGCATAGCGTCCAGTATTGACGTCCGCCTCCTTGAGCACCTTGATGGTCCATCTTGCGAGTGTGTCTCTCGAGATAGCTGTAAGCGGCTTAATAAAGCTGATCAAAAGCTGTCTGGAATTCCTTATTCCATTTGACTTGGATATATATATGCCCTAATGGCTGACACTACACAAATACGTCGATCATCTGGAAACCTATTTACATGTACCGTGGACAGTGGGTTCCTTATACGGTTCGACTTCATAGTAATTGCTCCAAATCGAACATTGCCTCCTTGTCGTCTATCTCTAGTCCATCCAGAGACAATGCCACACTTGTTTGGCCTCTATGCCCTGTCACTAGCAGTGATAGCACTGCTAACTTAAATCCTAGTTCCTTCATTGGTAAATGTTTATTACTAGGCCATGATTTGAATAACTTAAATACTACTGACACCTCCCAAAACCTATTATATTTGGGTTTAGGTGGGTTTCTCTCATATGAGACTGTCTCAAAAGGTGCGAAGCAATATGGGACAAAACTTTGTCCATAGTAATGATCAACACACTATCTACTTATGCATTTGCTCAGGATAAACTGATTTGCTTTTTACATGGTGTTTCATAATCACAATAGAATACATATTGATTTGAAGCAAATGTCCTTATGTTTTCAGTGTAACCGTTTCTGTGCTGTTTTGTGTCAATCATTACTATGGACAAAAAAATGAAGAGCTAGCACCTTTTGAGAGAGGCTCATATATACCGACTTAATAAACCAGTGCAGTACCCGATGCTTCCCAATTGTTTGTCCATCTATCCTTGGTAGAATGATTGAAAGTGCACATCTTACTGCATTAATTGCACCAAATCCTAAGCCTTCATCTTCTAACATTCTTAGAAATCTTACAATCTGGGCTAATGTAGGTTGCAATGGCTTAACTCCTTTAAGCAAACAATGAAGTCCCCCATTTCTTTAAATAGCTTGTATATAATTTCACCGTTCCTTTTCTCCAGGCATGTGAAATAAGTCTTTCTTGGTGTAATTTTTGTCTAATCCATATTGTTCTAAATGTTTCCTTAAAAAGGAATGCCAAAAGGGGTATCATTGACATGTCTCCGTGGACTGTTAGTGGTCCTTGATGTTGTAGGTTGTTCCTTTCTTGTGGAAACCTGAGCATGTCTTTTGCTTCTCCTTTCACTGCTGCTGGCAATGGTTCTGTGTCCTACTCCAGCACTATCTAGTGCATGCGAGTGATCCATCTTGATCTTCCGGGCCACTCTACTGATAATGCTAAATGGTGGAAATATGTAATAAAATTTATTATTCCAAATCAGAGAAAATGCATCCACTCTCCAGGCTTCTGGCTCTGGATGCCAGGACACATATTTAGGTACCTTTTTGTTGTTTCATGATGCAAACAAATCAATCTCTGACTTGCCCCATTTGTCACAAATGTAATGGGGGACCTCCGACTTTTTAGTTCAAATTCCTGCCGTTTGCGTCGCCACTGAACTAGTGGGCCTAAACGGCACTGTCACACTGCAAACGCAACGGCTATGAGCAATCTTCATACAGAAAAAGTGAAATATCTCTAAAACCACACCACCTAGAGACAAACCGCTTGGTACACATAGAACATATATCCAACGAATAGATTATATTAAATTTATATGGTTATGGTTCTGTATATCTATTAATTTTGAATTAAATAGACATTTTGCACTGCGCGTACCGGCAAACTCAATGCATTGTCAAGGGCCGTGAGCAATCTTGAATTATATTCATCCAGAAGAAGTGAAATATCTCTAAAACCACCCCACCTAGAGACAAACCGCTTGGTACACATATAGAAAACATATTCAACGAAAAGATTCTATTAAATTTATATGGGTAGGGTTCTGCATTTCCATTAATTTTGAATAAAATAAACGTTTTGCACTGCGCGTACCGGCAAACTCAATGCATTGTCAATGGCAATATCTCTAAAACCACACCACTTAGAAACAAACTGATTGGAACACATAGAAAACATATTCAACGAATAGATTATATTAAATTTATATGGTTACGGTTCTGTATTTCTATTAATTTTGAATAAAATATACATTTTGCACTGCGCGTCCTGGCAAACTCAATGCATTGTCAATGGCCGTGAGCAATCTTGAATTATATTCATACAGAAGTGAAATATCTCTAAAACCACACCACCTAGAAAATAAACTTTTGCACTGCGCATACTGGAAAACTCAATGCATTGTCAATGGCCATGAGCAATCTTCATACAGAAGAAGTGAAATATCTCTAAAACCACACCACCTAGAGACAAACCGCTTGGTACACATATAGAAAACATATTCAACGACTAGATTATATTAAATTGATAAGGTTAGGGTTCTGCATTTCTATTAATTTTGAATTAAATAAACGTTTTGCACTGCGTGTACCGGCAAACTCAAAGCATTGTCAATGGCCGTTTAGGCCCACTCGTACCAACGCGCCACCAAGTGTCGGAAAAATTAACTATGCCACATGTCCCTCATTGAAAATACTATGATTTAAGGACCATTCTAGATGGTCATGGAAATGTTGACTTTTCCTGTCAGCCAAAGTATTTTGACGTCGCAGGATATGTGCTACTGTTAGCCAAATGTCATGTTCCTATGCCCAGTACCAAATTAGTTTGGCTAACTGGTTACATGGTTTGGACCGAGTCCCTCCAATATTATGTATGTAAGCCATAACTGTTGTATTATTTGTTAATACCCGTACATGATTTTTAGGTAGGTTAACCAGACTATGTAGTCCTAAATAAATAGTCTGAGCTCTAGTATATTTATGTGGTCGGAGTTTTCATTCTCCATCCATCGAGCCCCCTATGAGCCACCAATCCTTCTAGTGAAGCGTCAGTCATAACTGTTGTATTAGGTTCGCCCATTCTAATGGGGGTTAGCTGAATTCTCAATCTGTAACAGCCACCACATCATATCCTGTAGGCCTTCTTGTGAAATCGCCATGAGCCTTTCAAAGTTCCCTTTAGTGCGAGCCAATGCTAATTTCTTATCTATTTCTAGTGATTTAATATGGGCCTTGCCATATAGAATAGCCGGGGCATATGCTATCATCAGTCCTATCAACATTGCGACTTGTCTTATCTTTGGTTTAAGCAAATGTAATAATTAACTTGCGTAACTACATTTATCAACTTTCTGTTTCGTTAATGAAATAGTTTGTTTGTTTGTTGTTGTTTTACGTCCTAGCAACATCTAAGGTCATATCAGGACGGGTACCACTCATGGCGACTTTATAGTGCTGTCCCACTGGGAAACCAGGCCGCCGGCACCATGACCTGGTATCCCACTCAGTCACATTATCCTGACACTGAGCACACCAGTCCTTGCCCTATCCTAATAATGCCGAGCGCCTGGCTAGGAAGCGACAAGTATCAATTTTAAAGTCATTGGTTTGACTCGACCGGGACTCGAACCCACGACCCCACGACCTACCAGCATAATGAAATAGTCATCTCTGTTGTGTCAATAACAAAGCCCAGAAACTATAATTTCTTTGTGGGTGTTAAAACTGATTTAGTTTCATGTATGTAGAAACCTAACCTTTTAAATGTCTCACATAGCTTGTCTACTGCTGTTTGACAATGTTGTTGTGTTTGTGCAATAATAAATGAATCATCAATATAAGGAAACATAATGTGTCCCTTCTTAGCCATGTCGGGGAATATTGGTTTTAATAACCTTGTAAAAATGCGTGGAGCACACGCTAGGCCATTTGGCATACAGCTAAACTCATAAAGCTCCTTCCAACGAAACCTGAGAGACTTACGGTCAGGTTTAAAAATTGGCACTGTATAGTAAGCATCTCTGAGATCCACACTAGCTAGCCAGGCATCCTGTGTTACTAAATCTCTAGCTGTATCTAGTGAAAACATTTTAAAATGTTTATACTCCACTATTTTGTTTAACATTGTTAAATGCAAAATTAGCCTGATATCCCCATTTGGTTTGGGTCTTGAGAAAATATTCTAGATAAATTCTCCAGACACATGCAGTGCTGGCTCTATAAATTTTAGAACTTGATCATTTAACTCGTTCCTCTCAGAAGCATTAAATCCATAAGGAAATGGTATGCTATTTTGAATCGACTCCTCGATGAGTGGTATTCTAACCCCTTCTGCCAGACTAAGGATAGTTAGATTTTCCGTAATATCCCTCCAATCCGACAAGCAATTACTTTAATTACAGGCGGTAAATCTGCTTACTGGAGTCTGTGTAGCCATTTCTACTTGTTGCCTGGGCGGGGGAACGGCTTCTGTGGAGTAAACTCCCTCCTGAAGGGCCTGTTCACGTCATTTCAGCCGAAGGGCTGCCTCTGGCCCCTTCCCCTGGCCTGATTGCCGTAGCCCGTCCCAAACTGACTGCCTTGCTGTCCGGTTCGACTGCTTCGAAAATCCTGCCTGGCTTTCTTGAATCATGCAGGATTCGCATCATCAGGCTTCTTTTTCTCCGCCTCCATGTGTTTCCCACACTTGGTACCTGTCTCCACTTGTTTAAACAAGTACTGGAGCTGACCGCCGAACATCTTGGACTTGTCCAAGGGCTTACCCATCACCGGCTTGGGGGGAGAGAGAGGAGAGGAGAGGAGAAAGGAAGGAATAATGTATATTCATCATTGTCCACCACCTTCTTGGACCTGGCTACCTCTTTTCCGGGGTCCTTACAGACCACTTTGAACACATTTTCGAAGCGCCTGTATGAGAAGAAATTGCTAGCCGATGTAAGCAGCGCAATCCCCCTGTCGATCTCCCCACACAAGGATGAGAATTTATTCTCGGTCATCATTCTGTTGGCTATCGGCGCGATGGCTGCTCGTGCTGCCAACACCCCCGCCTTCTGCACCGTGTGAAGGACCCCTCCGAATTTCTTCCGGTCCTCACTTAACTTCACGTCACTGTCCATCTCCTTGATGACCGATTCCGGGGCTCCTTTAATCCCTGTGAAATTTTCTCCCAGCTTTGTAATCACTTCAGCCGGTTTAAAGGTGTTGAAGTAACCCAGAATGGTCTTCCTCATCATTGTGGTGGTCAAAACCTTCTTGGCTTTTAAAATTTTACACTTCTTCATGACCTTTCCACTCATCGCCGCGTATTTTCCCACATGCTGAGTGTCTGAGTCGACTCCGTCGAAACCCAGGAATAAATCATAACGATGTTAGTGGCACCTGCCAAACATCTCACCATTCGGCAACAAAGAACAATCGCTGCATTGTTCTAATGATGTTACGACACATCTTAATTAACCTGTAATTCAGTTAATATTCAACAACAAGTTTTAAAACTTGAAGTATGTGAATGTTAACAGTAACATGAACAAAACGATACTAACCTGTTTGGTATAGTAGTTTGTGTAGAAAACTGCCAGAGCTACTCAACAAACGTCCTCCCGTTGTGAGTAGATTATGCTAATTGCTGGACCCGGATGTGCATCCTTCTCCCTGGGCTACGAGTAGCCAGAGGCGTAGTACAGAGGTAAAATATCTATATATGTCTAAGCTACACCATCAATCTTATCTAGGCTATAGCATTACAATAAGCCGTAATATAGCAATATTAATACTGTCTGTACTAATGAAGGCTATGCCAAGTATTATTGGACCTGTCTAGCAGGAAATCGCAAACCCTGTAAATCGCAAACCCATACTTGTGATTTCCTAGGAAATCACATATCCCCCCTGCACATCGCAAACGGACCCCCCAAGCTTGGCAGTCTTAAAGCAAGCACATGTGCTTTATGCAGGTTTGTTTTGCTTTTAAAATTACCACACTGCACCGTGATGCTGGAATTACGAACCGGTCTATTGTAAAAATTGTATTTATGGAAGCATGATTAAGCCACATTTATTTTTATATAGACCCCTTTCAATGTTTATAAACATTGTATATGCGCAAGGAGCTTGGGTGCAGAACGAGTGCACACTGCTATTTAGTTTGCTGATATGCGCAGTGCAAATCATATATTTTATTCAAAATTAATAGAAATGCAGAACCCTAACCATATAATCTGTGGGTTAAACATGTTTTCTATATGTATTCCAAGCGGTTTGTTTCTAGGTGGTGTGGTTTTAGAGAGATTTCACTTTTTCTGTATGAAGATTGCTCACGGCCATTGACAATGCATTGAGTATGCCGATACGCACAGTTCAAAACATCAATTTTATTCAAAATTAATAGAAATGCAGAACCCTAACCATATCAATTTAATATAATCTGTTTGTTGAATATGTTTTCTATATGTGTTCCCAGCAATTTGTTTCTAGATGGTGTGGTTTTAGAGATATTCAACCTTTTCTGTATGAAGATTGCTCATGGCCATTGACAATAAATTGAGTTTGCCGATACACGCAGTTCAAAATGTCAATTTTATTCAAAATTAATTGAAATGCAGAACCCTAACCGTATAAATTTAAAGTTGCATGGTCCGATGAAATATAATTTTGTCAAAATTAAAACAACTACTTACATTTGATCCTATATATCCAACTTAGAAGTTAGATACTGGTGTATTAGCTAATGATTTGGGACAGCATATACAGAATAACCAGTGAATTTATAAGCTCACCCCTTTAGATACTCACTTTGAAACACCCATTATGCAGGGAGGCCATTAACCAACTAGGCCAATCTCGTGACCTCATTAGCCTCCCCCCAACCAAGTAGGCCTACTGTGCAGGGCCATAGAGGGGAAGGGGATATGAGGTGTCTGTGTCTGTGTATGTGTCTGTGTGTTTCCTGACCTGACTTTACAGAGACAGATATACACACAGACATACACACAGACATACACACAGATACATGCACACACAGACACACATACACATTACCACACATACATATACACACAGACAGACACACATAGATAGACACACAGACAGATATGCACAGACAGCACACCCGACACAGAAACACAGTCATGCACACACCCGACATACACAGACACACATACACCCGCCCTGACTTTGCAGAGAGAGACACACACACACAGACAGAGACACATAGACAGCCGCACACAGACAGAGATTCATGCACACACATACATACACATACAGACAGACACCCACATACAGACACCCACACACACACAGACATACATACACACACATATATATATATACACACAGAAACACATAGATAGACACACACAGATAGACATGCACAGACAGAGGCAGACACACACACATACATACACACATACAGACATACACGGACATTACCACACATACATATACACAGACACACATAGATAGACACAGACAGACATGCATATACAGCACACCAGGCACAGAAACACACAGACATGCACACACCCGACATACACAGACACACATACACCCGACCTGACCTTGCAGAGAGAGACACACAGACAGACACACACAGATACATACATAGACAGACACACATTATATTTAGTTAAAAACCCTATTGCCATGGGCCTATGGCACTAATCCTTTCCCAGAATGTGCCAAACCCAAACAGAAATACCTACCTACAGTCCTGTAAGGTTCCAGGTCATCTCACATCACATGGTCACCGCGAGATGACCATCTGGGTCATAGCCACAGGACTTTTGGCAAGCTTGTCGAAATTATTGTTGGTTCTTTCAGCTCATATTACTTCAAAACTAATCATCTTTAATCAAAATCACTCTGGACTAATGATTAGTAGCTTGGAACGATCAATTTGATATATTTATCTAAAAAATAAGACAAAAATTCAAATGCCATCGGACCATGCAACTTTAATACAATCTCATAGTTGAATATGTTTTCTATATATGTGTTCCAAGCAGTTTGTTTCTAGGTGGTGTGGTTTTAGAGATATTTCACCTTTTCTCTATGAAGATGGCTCATTGCCATTGGATTTGCAGGGTGACAGTGTGTTGTCCTGGGGCCAACAGCGCGCGCACTGACCTTAATACCTATGCTTATATCATATGAAATAAGTCTATGGGGGGGATCCCTCACAAGATGGATTAATTGATTATTTTTAATTTCATGCCTGTCACAGCAAGGGCCATATTCACCCCGATCATTCACAAGAAGGATAGGGGAACAGGTCAATTTGTGTCAAAGAAACTAGACTATAGAGGGAGTGCACATGATGTCATCACTCAGCAGTCAGCCATCTTGGGTTACGAGCACCCTCCCTAGCCATGTTGTGAATGCATGCAGATGCAGTAAAACAGAGTTTTCTTGTGTTCTGGGAGGTTTTGGGCAGTTTACATCCAATGTGTTTACTTACAGCACTTTAGCTCAAAACAGTGACAAATAAACCAACAAATCAGTAAATAAGCACAGTGTAGGCAGTTTCAAGCCTTCCGTATGTAATCCAATATGGCCACCGAAAGTTGTCTTGTGACGTCATTACACCCCCTCTATATGACTTTTCATTAGGATTAATCCATCTTGATCCTCCTTGAATCCATTTTATCCCCCCCAGATCTGGTAGAAGTTCAAAATCAAACATATAGCTGACCTGCTTGGTGTGATAAATGCTACAAAGCATGGGGGTGGGAGGTGGGGGAATTCCTAGTAAATCGCAAACCCGAGGGTGTGCAATAGACTACATCATCATTCCAGCGGCACGGTGCATTGTGGGATGCGTCAGAGCAAAACAAACCGGTGAGAAGCACATGGCACATGCTAATACACTGGGTGCAGCTATGAAATGGGCTAGTTTTAGCTCATCTCAGCTCTTGTTTGAAACATAGAATACCAACTAGAAAAAAAAATATAATAAATTAAGATATTAATCTTTTATCCAGCATTGCATTTACATCAATATAATATGCACATCTTATGCCATGTGCATTTAGATTTAGACAAATTAGAGCCATAGCCAGTGTCAGTTTTACTTATTTTATTAATGTTTTTATTTATATCATATGGTTAATGACATGTTGAACTAGAAAATTAGTAGGGTTAATCAGATAATGGTTATATATTTCTCTGAAACAAGTGTATGTTGACACATTTGGCATTTTAATATTTAGAACAAGAATAAATAATGGTAAACTTTGGACGTGCGACAACGCGCGGGTGCCAATATTAGGGCGACGTTAGGGGGTCGTCGAGATACGTTAGAAGCACGATGGAGGTACGTATACTTTTTTTCCACTGACGCCACGAGCGCATGAGGGTCGTTTCCAGATGTTGCGCCTAACTGTTGCTTAAACAATTTGTTGTTTTACGTCCTAGCTACATCTAAGGTCAAATCAGGACGGCGCACCAAAACACGCTACCAATACGTTGCACTGACACCGAAAAGTTTGATGTATCTCGACGATTAAAAGTGATTTTGCGCGTTGGCGGCACGCCGGCGAGATACGTCGTAGTGTGACAGGGCTATTAGCTATACTTAGGTACCCGAAAAGCCCGCCACTTTCACGCTACTCGTGTGTCCCACGGTGAGTGCGCAGAGTTGTGTGCGGTGCACACCTGACTATGTTTTTACATCTCACTTGCAACCTTTATTTTAGGACTACCAGGAATGCAACCATATTTTGTTGAAGATTTATACTGCCTATCATGGATAAGCCTGAATAGGCTTGTTTTCACCATTAGACAGTTTGTCGATAGAAAGCCTGAGCCTACACTTTTACCGACCAAGGGATTTTTTACCTCCCACACCACATAGACATGGTATGAGAGCAACTGGCCTTTGATGACGCTGTAAGTTATACACGGCGGTGGAAATCCAAATTGGCAGAGGTGGGGGCACAGGGAATCGAACCACTGACCTTCAGATTAGGAGACACTCTAACCACTCCGCCACAGAGAACACCATCATATGGATGATATAGTTCACATTTTGCTCCATTGCTACATCAAAAAATATTTGCTGTCCGATTTATAGAAGTGAAAACAAATCTTTATTCAAATTTATGTCTCTTAAAAGTCACTGGAACACTACCTGAAGGTAAGTTTTAATATTTTTTAAACTAGTTCATTTTGTTTCTTTATATACTTCTCCATATTATTAGGGTGTAATTTGGTGTCAATTTGAGCACCAGAACATTGATTTTGTGGGTGGATAAAAAGGTGTGTCTGGTAATAAGTATGTGACAAAAAATTCAAAGTCAACAGATTCCAACACAAAATATACCATTGCAAGTGTATTTGAAAGTACTTTCTAATGATAACTAAATCATCATCCTGTGACAATTATCAAGGAAGTTGTGACACTTTATAAAGTGTTTTTTTCACACATGCCAAGCCTCATGAGTCATGAGATGGGTCACAGAATTCAACTGGACCAAAATTACCCATAAAAAAACCGCTTTATAAAATGTCAAAACTTCCTTGATAATTGTCACAGGACGATGATTTAAGTATCATTGGAAAGGACTTTCCAATACCTTTGCAATGAGATATTTTATGTTGGAATCTGTTGAATTTGAATTTTTTTTGTCACATACCTACTATATTCATCAGTGTGCATACATGTTTATGCCAAATTGTTATGTATTTCTATTCATTTTGAATAAAATTGAAGTTTTTCCTTATGCGTATCGACAAACTCAATGAACATTCACATTTGCGTTGCTGCCAACGCCGTTTTCAGCGCATGCGCAGTCGGAACCGTGATCCCGTCTATTTCCAGGGGTTTGCGATTTCCTGCCACACCGCTGTGGCGGTTTCAGCTGACTGCCAGTTTCAGCTGACTGTCAGTTTCCTGCGCATGCGTCAAAATCTAACAGCATCGTGACTAAGCTTATAGATTTAATATAATGTTTTTGGTAAAGATATTTTCTATATGTCTACCAAGCGATTTGTTTCTAGGTGGTGTGGTTTTAGAGATATTTCACTTTTGCTGGATTTTCTGTATGAAGATTGCTCACCACTATTGACAATGCCTTGAGTTTGACGGTATGTGCAGTGCAAAACATTAGTTTTATTCAAAATTAATAGAAATCAAGAACCCTAACCGTAGAAATTTAATATGATGCTTTTGGTAAAGATGTTTTCTATATGCGTACCAAGCGATTTGTTAATAGGTGGTGTGGTTTTAGAGATATTTCACTTTTTCTTCATTTTCTATATGAAGATTGCTCGACCATTGACAATGCCTTGAGTTTGAGTATGCGCACGGCTGAAACTGGCGCACGGCTGAAACCGCCACACCGGTGTTGCAGATTCCGAGGGACACCAGTTTGCCAGGGACACTTCCATTCAAATGCATTGTCAACGGCCGTGAGCAAATCTTCATACAGAAAAAATCAAATATCTCTAAAATTACACCACCTAGAAACAAATCACTTCGTACACATATAGAAAACATCTTTACCATTAAGATTATATTAAATTGATACGGTTAGGGTCCTTGATTTCTATTAATTTTGAATAAAACTAATGTTTTTCAATGCGCGTACTGTCCAACTCAAGGCATTGTCAATGGCCGTGAGCAATCTTCATACAGAAAATACAGAAAAAGTTAAATATCTCTAAAACGACACCACCTAGAAACAAATCGTTTGGTACACATATAATTATATATAGAAAACATCTTTACCAAAAACATTATATTAAATTTATAAGGTTAGTGACGATGCTGTTCGATTTTGATGCATGCGCAGAAGCAATGTGTCCCTGGCAAAATTACCGCCACCCGCCCGGATGAGGCGTAGGGAGGAGGGGGAGGAGGTGGGAGGGATGGGGGGAAGGGAGGGAGGGAGGAGAGAGAGCGAGGGAGGGAGGAGAGAGAGGGAGAGAGAGAGAGGGAGGAGAGAGAGAGAGGAAGATAGAGATAAAGAAAGAGAGAGAGAAAGAGAGAGAGAAAGAGAGAGAAAGAGAGAAAGAAAGGGACAAACAGCATGCGACCAAATATTCATAAATTTCAAGGATTCAGAATAGTTATCTAAGAAAAGCACCCTCTAATGAAAAGTTGTAATGTTATGTAATAACATGAGTAATTCATAACAATTGGTCACCTCACATCTACTGACTTACTTGGGTTGCCAAACAGTACAAATTAGAAATGAAGAACTGGGTTAAAAACTCACAACATAGTGCTCATTAAATATCTCTTTAATTTGTAGAATATGCTGATAAGCAAAGAAATTACCAAATCCAAAGTTAACAAACTAAAAATTTAGAGAACCCAGATAAAATTCATTTTGGCTACATAATAAGACAAGTACATAGGCTACATAATAAGACAAGTACACTCATACATAGAGTAACTTCTATCTACTGACTGGATTGGGCATCTAAGTAATATAATAGATAGACTGGGTAAACTCATATTCTAGAGATAATGGTCTGGTAGTTTAAAAAAAAAAAAAAATCAAATACCTTGCTGCAAATTATCTGCTGAAATTTATAAACAAAGAAATTTAACAAATTCAAAGTTGGTCTCCAACTGCTAGTGGACAATCTCAAAGAATTAGAAAAAAAACCCAGATATATCTATGCATGTTATATAAATCATGAGTAATTCATAGACTAGGATTTAATTACTATCTATTGTTCTTTATTAAACTGCCAAACAACTCTGCTGAAATGACTGAACTCACAACATAGAGTGTTTCTGACAATCCAAAACTGATGTTGCTAAAATTGAATGCGTTGCCATAACCACTCATCTCAAATCTGTGATCCTGGGATTATGCATCTGGGTTGCTAGGTCTGGTAGTGAGGTAGATAAAAGATTCACCCGGTACTTGTAGTAGACGGGTGAAGGACAACGTAGTGTAAATACAGGCGAAAATAGGTTTAGTATGGAACCTGAACTAGAAACTGTGGCTCCAGTATCAAATGGCTACTTATATCGGCACAGAGTTGGTGAAATGGGAGAGAATGCAAAAATACAAGATGGCGGCCGCAGAACGCCGTCGATTTCACTTTTAAATCTTATTAAACTAGATATTATATTATATTTTTCAACTCAAAGGTAGCGGGCTATCAATAAGACATATGTAAAGAATAAATGTTGCTTCTTAGATTGTGAAATTAGGCTCTCAATTCATTGACCCGTTTTTTCGACAGCTTTACATAGGGTTGGTTTGCACCCCTACTGCAGTACGGGGTGAATCTTGTATCTAGTAGTGAGGACACATTCATGTCTCCAAGCAATCATATCAAATGTCAAGAATAATATCCAAGGAAATCCATAGTATATAGAAGTGAAAACTTAGGATGTGCAACTCACTTTGTTCTGGCAATCATACAGTGAACACCTGTTAGGCTTTCTTCCCCGCCCTCCCTCCCTCTTGTACTTATGGTGTGACTACTAGCCTAACTAGGGCTGAGTGTTAGAGGTATTCGGTTGAGTCGAACCCGGAACTTTCAGTGTGTGTATAAATAAACTAGCCTGTGTGTACTTATAGATATGAATAATACTGACATGTGATATAATACTTACATATACTTACAAACGAATGATTGTACGAACCTATACTGCTACAAATGATCTTGAAGATGTAAATAAATTATATATTTATTCCCAGTCCAGTCTTGTTATGAATTATATTAAATTTATAAGGTTAGTGACGATGCTGTTCGATTTTGATGCATGCGCAGAAGCAATGGCGTTGTCTGTGGCGGAGTGGTTAGAGTGTCTGACTTTTTTCTAGGTCAGACTCCTAATCTGAGGGTCGGCGGTTCGATTCCCCATGCCCCCAGCTCTGCCAATTTGGATTTCCAACGCTGTGTATAACTTACAGCGTCATCAAAGGACAGTTGCTCTCATACCATGTCTATGACTATGTGGTGTGGGAGGTTAAAAATCCCTTGGGTAGGCTCAGGCTTTCTATCGACCAGCAGTGGAATGAGGAAGACCAGTTGTCTATGACTGAAATTTCCCCTGCTTAAACAACTAATGGACCAACAACAAAAAATGTGTCCCTGGCAACTCGTGTCCCTGGGAAACCGCAACACCGGGGACCGGCCTACAAGTTGTACAACTGAGTATGATAAAGTCTGAGATTGAAGCGAAAAAACATCTAGTTTTTCATTATATTTGACTGACGATTCCTTCTATACCAACGAGGCAGTTTTGCACCAAATATGTTCATTCCAAACGTCATTACTTGCGTGAAATATTAGCAGAATACTTACTGTACACGAAACTCTCTATCCTAAATTACGGGAACGGAAACTAAAGATGACTGCCATGCGCGCATGGACGACAATAGTCGCAGAGAAGAAAGTCCTAAATTCTGATTGGCCAGCGGACCAAATAAATGCAATCCGAATGTTCAATGGTAATTTCAATAGAAAGATACTCTGCTATAATTGCTGAATATATTACTCATTTATACTACAATCATGTTTCATGAACAGATAATGTAATTATGTAGCTGCTGTGCACAACTTTAAACATTGGCGCCACTAGTGTGAACTAAACGCACTATATCAGCGCAGCAGCAAAGACCATATATTACTAAGACCGCTCACTCAGCCTGTACTGTGTAATCAAGAGAACAGCCAGTGCACCAGGTGATGAGTTTGATCATTTAATAGTGTTATAATGGGTTTCAAGGTTATTATTGCCGGAAGTGATAGTAAGGATAAGCTCTCACTACCTATAAAGTACTTTCTCATGGCATGCGTATCAAACAGCCTCTGATAACCAAGTCCAACTCCCGGCCTTCACGAGGCGAAACTGTTTCTACTGACGGGAGAAGGGGCAAAGGCGGATCTCTGGCGCCTCAAAACCAGATGCTTCGGGCAGGTGGGGCTCGTCAATCTTGGCTGACTGCTCATCTAGGAGAAGGTAAACTCTGATTTAAAACCCCCGCTGCCGTGCGGCTAGTCCCATTTATGGGAAGACCAGAAGTTGGTAGTGCACACCAGCGGCCATACCGACTCAATTGTCGGCCTAAACTAAGTGCGGTGCACATCAACTTTGTTGGTGTGGTCAGGGGATGTCACCCCTTCAAGTGCATGAAGACTGGAGCAGCAGATGAGTTAGAAGATCAATAGCTTTGAAGGTGTAACAGCAAGATGATGTGGCTCATCAGGGCACACTCTGACAAAGATGAGTAAGTGGCCAGTCACCTTGGAAAGGAAGGGGAACCTACCAAGTATTTACCCATAGTAAGCAATGGTAATTAATGGAAACAAATTTAGAGATGGAGACAACTCTGGTCCCTCTGCGGGGAAGCCTTCTAATAGCTACAGTGGAGGCACCTTTCCTTCAACTATTAAGAAACCTCGTAATGACAATGTAAACTCAAAGCCTAAAATAGGAAGGTATGCATCTGATGTCAGGCAACTGAAAACTGGAGGAAAGGTGCTAAAGATTGGTACATGGAATGTACGAACATTGTACAAACCAGGCCGATATGACAACCTGAAAGTGGAAATGACAGCGCTAAACCTTGACATCCTAGGTATAGCTGAGACGAGATGGACGGGTGACGGGAGGATAGGTGATAGTGAGGTAGATATGATATATTCTGGAGATGAAAAACATCAGTATGGCGTTGGAATTATGATGAAGAAGTCCATTGCCGCCACAATGATTGGATTCTGGCCAGTATCTGACAGAATTATTATGATGAAGCTGAGGGGAAAACCGTTCAATATAAACATTCTGCAAGTTTATGCACCAACCTCAGATCACGATGATGAAGAAGTCAACGAGTTCTATGACAGCATCAAAAAGGTAATGGAATACACCAAGTCTGGAGAAATAACAATTGTTATGGGCGATTGGAATGCGAAAGTTGGAGAACAACATGAATATCCAGTAACAGGAAGATTTGGCTTAGGTGAGAGAAATGATCGTGGTGAATACTTGATAAATTTCTGTTTGACATCAAAACTAGTAATTGCTAACACCTTATTTGAACATCCAAAGAGAAGACTATATACATGGAAGAGCCCTGGTGATGTATGTCGGAACCAGATCGATTACATTCTTGTCAACCAACGATATCGAAATTGTATCAAACAGGCAAGGACATATCCAGGTGCTGACATATGTTCGGATCATAATCCAGTAGTAATCAGTATGGTAGTGAAATTGAAACAGCAGAACAAAATTAAAAACAACATTCAAATGGATATGAACATGTTAAAAGATGCAAAATACAGAACTAAGTATAATGTCTCTGTTCATAACAAATTCAGTGTACTGATGAATGAAGAAACTCCTCAGAGAGAGTATAACAACATTGAAATGGAATGGGAAGCTCTCAGAGAAAGCATGGTCAAGTCAGCAGAGGAGGTGTTACCAAATAAAAAACGAGAGACAAAGCAATCATGGATGACGCAAACCATACTAGAAAAGATGGCAGAAAGGAAGAAAGTGAAAACCACTGATCCACCTAAATACAAACACCTGAAGAATGAAATAGAAGATGAATGCAAAAAAGCTAAAGATGAATGGTGGAATAAGAAGTGTGAAGTAGTGGAACAACTTGAGTCTCAACATCGTTCAAGAGAGATGCACAAGAAAGTGAAAGAGATAACAGGTCAAGGATACAGACAGAGAAGCAGTAAATGTATCAAGAACAAAGACGGCAAAATGCTCTTTGAAGAAGATGAAATAAAGTCCAGATGGGAAGAATATGTAAACAAACTATACAATGATGACAGAGGGAACCCACCCACAATTGAGAAAGAAGATGGGAATATTATATTAGTATCAGAGGTTGAGAAGGCTATCAATGATCTAAGGCAGGTAAGGCTCCTGGAAGTGACCAGATAACATCAGAAATGATAAAAGGACTAGATGAAGTGGGGATTCAAATCATTCATAAGCTAGTAACTGACATCTATGAGACTGGATTTATACCATTGAATATGAATGAATCCATATTTGTATGACTCCCAAAGAAGCTAAAACCAACATTGTGTACTGAGTACAGAACACTAAGCCTGATGAGTCATATGTTGAAGATGATCCTGAAAATAATTTTACTGAGAAACAGACAGAAAATTGAAGAACAAATCAGTAACGTACAAAGTGGGTTTATATCTGGAAGAGGTACACGTGAAGGGATTTTCAATATGAGAATGATTTGTGAACGTTATTGTGAAGTGAACCAGGATGTTTATGCCTGCTTTATTGACTATGAGAAGGCCTTCGACCGAGTCAATCATGAACTGTTAATCAAATGTTTACAAGATATTGGTGTCAATGGCAAAGACATTAAACTAATTGTGAACTTATACTGGACACAACGTGCATTTATAAAAATGGAGCAGGGCCTATCGGATGAAGTTATGATTAAACGAGGAGTTCGACAGGGGTGTGTATTGTCACCATGTCTATTTAACCTGTACACAGAGATGATTTTCAGACACATTGAAGATTGCAAGGGAGTGACAATAGGTGGCATGAACGTCAACAATCTTAGATATGCCGATGACAGTGTAATACTAGCAGACAGTGAGAAAAACCTACAAGATATAGTGAATAGAATCAATAAAGCTGGAATACTATTCAACATGAAGATGAATGCCAGGAAGACCAAAACAATGGTTATAAGTAAAAAGACAGATAAACCAAATGTCAATATAACCATAGATGGCACAAACATAGAACAAGTATCCGAATTCATATATCTCGGACAAAAGATTACAAATGATGGGAGATGTGAGGAAGAAATTAAAAGAAGGATAACAATAGCCCGAACAACATTCTCCAAAATGTATAGAGTGTTAACATCAAGTAAGATATTAATACAAACAAGGAAGCGTATTCTTCAGTGTTATGTGTGGTCTACTCTAATGTATGGGGCAGAGACATGGACAATCTCTAAGAAAATGTACAAACGTTTAGCAGCATTTGAGATGTGGACTTATCGAAGGATGATGAAAATATCATGGACAAAGAAGATCACCAACAAAGAAGTTCTCAGAAAAATTAAAAATAAGAAAAGCTTGTTTGCCACTATACAGACAAAGAAACTTATTTATTTTGGCCACATCATTCGTCAGAGTTCAATATACCGTACATTGTTGGAAGGGAAGGTGAATGGCAGCAGAGGGAGAGGGAGACCAAGAACATCATGGTTTACAAATATTTCACAGTGGACAGGCTTGAATTATTCACAGTCTATCAGAACAGCACAACATCGGGACAAGTGGAGAACCATTGCATCCAACCCTCGACTAGAGGATGGAACTATTGATTGATTGATTGAATGGGTTGTGCGAATGGTGTGTGTGCTTGAGTGTGTGTTTGTGTGCATGTGTTAGTGTGCTGGAAGAAGGATACTGGGGGAAGGTGTGTATGGTGGTGGGGGGGGGGGTGGGGGAGTGGAGGGGCAGGGTGGGGGTAGCGGTGGTGGTAGGAGTAGCAACACGCAACCAGTGGGGACCTCCCCCCCCCCACTTTTTTCAGGGAGGGAATCGTGAGATGTGGTGTTAGAGTGCTGACTGAGGTAGGTGAGGGTGAGGGGATGGGGGAGAGGGCGTACTGGGGAGGAAGAGGGAGTGTGGGGGAGAAGGGGCGATGAGGGAGGGAGGGGGAGGGAGGCGGTGGTGTGAGAGCACCAAATGAGGTGGGGGTGAGGAGGGGGAGGGGGAGAGGGGAGTGTGGGGAGGAAGGGGGGAGGAGGAGAGAGAAGGGGGAGGGGGATGAAGGAGGAGGAAGGGAGGTGTGGGTGTGGAGAGCACTGCATAAGGTGGATGAGGAGGGAGATGGGGAGAGAGAAGGGGAGGGATGGGAAGGGGAAGGGGGGGGGGAAGGGTGGTGAGGCCGGGGGAGGGTGAGACGGAGCAGGAGGGGATGGGAGGGGAGGGGGATGGAAGGGGAGGGGAGTAAGGGAAAGGGAGGGACAAGGGCAGTGAGGCTGGGAGGAGGAAGGGGAGGAGGGAGCAGATCGAGGGTGGGAGGAGGGGAGCGAGGGGAAAAGAGTGGGGGAATGAGGGAGGGCAGGGCAATGGGAGGTAGGGAGGGACCAGGCAGTAGGCGCAACATCGGCCAAAGCCAAATAACAGGCAATCTCTCTTTTTAAATTTTAACTCACCCTCTTGCCTTGTATGTGTCTACATGTGAAATGCCAGCCAGCAGCCGGGCTGATCAAACCCACCACAAGATGCCACTGCAAAATTTACATTACCATGGGAGAGATAGGGAGTGAGCCGTTTTAGTGTTGTGCGGTCTTTGGCAGCAGTAGCGGAATGTTGTTCCAAAGACCCAGTATAATCACTTGCCGCCACCTACCGCCGACCTACTTAACGTAGTGCCGGAAGTTGCTATAGTTGGCTGTGTTAGCAGCTTACGAAGGAATTTAGGGTGGGATATTGGGCGATATCCCACCCAAACGTGAGGAAAACGAACCTAACAATGTTCTTCAAACACGTGTTAGGACCACTGGTCATACTGGTAAGTTTATCAGCGTGTTAACTGCTTGTTTTACGCTGTAAAAGGATCCATGTTCGATCGTGTGCTGATCGAAAATGTGTGCCGCCATGACAGTAGCAGTAGTGCGAACGGCCGACAGGGTATGTTTGTGTTGGCGCAGCTAAACGTCATGGGTTCCTGGAGGGGTGGAGTTATATCTGAGCAAGGCATATTAAATGGCATTTCCACTGGTTTTCATATTCCCTGTTGGAACTTGGACTCATTGTGGGTGACTAAAGTCAGATTGTTGAGTAATTTTACGTTTTAACTCTGTCTCAATCGAAGTTAATTTTATTTGCAAATGGTACACTTGTCTTGGTCTTGGAAGTTGGAAAGCTCTTATCAATCTGATTACAAATATATATAATAATGGAAAATTAGTATATTAGTCCCTGAGTTATGAATTCTTTAATATTTAATTTTTGCGCTTAATTTCACACACATTTTACATGATTCTGCAAATGCTTAAATCCTAATGTTTAAAGCTGCCTACTGAAGGCAAATTACTTTTTAATCACACCATTATTCTTTTAACTTATTATTTTTTGTACAAATTCTAATCTTAATTTTGTTCAGACCATTAAAATAAATATTTGTTGAGCAATTTGACATCAAACATGGTAAATCATGTGATTTTCACTAACTGTCCATGATAGAGACTTGCAAATCTGCGTGTATGGGTCCTCACGCCTCGCTCCATAGGAAAAAGTTAACCGCGTGGAGTGTTGAGGCATGCAAACACCCCTCATAAAGCATTGTTTCTCTCATGTTTTATGTATCAACAGTACAAATATTGAATGGTAATTCAAATGTTTAAGATATCAACATTCTGGTAGATCATTTTCCAGGAAAAAATATGTGACAGTTCAGCTGAGAAAATTCCTCAAAAGTCACCAAACTTCTTGTCCCCGCTAATCGATAAATGTCACCCATATACAATTAATATAATATGGTTGGTAAACATGTTATCTCTGTTTGTTTGTATGTGGTGCGATCTGAGAGTTATAACACTTTTTCTGACACTCTCCTCTGCCTTGTGCCAATTGGCATTCATGCCTCGGCGCAGAAGAGATGAGATATCAGGTCAAAAGTCCAGCCCATATAAACCAATATAGTTACTGTGAGGTAAATAGCCAATTTTGGGGATACATTATACACCATAACTTTGCTTCTACTTGACATATTAGGTCCATCCATATGTCAAATTATAGTTCTTAAAGTGCTTTATCAGAATACATTTGTTTTGAAAACCTATTTGATACTGATATTTGACATTTTTCTGCAAGTCTCTATCCATGATCAAATTTTTAGAAAATTAATATCTCTGGTTCTATTTGAGATATTGACTTGATTTTTGTATCAAAATGATCAGAATGCAAATATCTATAATGTGATTACATTGTCTTTAAGTTTAAGCTGTGTCAACATTTAAAAATCTTTTTTTTGGGTACATTAGTTGTTTAAGCAGGGGAAATTTCAGTCGCAGGCGATTTGTCTTCCTCATTCCACTGCTCCTTGCCCTATCCTAATAATGCCGAGCACCTGGCTAGGAAGCGACAAGTATCAATTTTTAAGTCATTGGTTTGACTCGACCAGGATTCGAACCACGACCCCACGATCTACCACACGGGAGACGGACGCTCTAACTCATTTGCCCATCCCGTCTGGTTGATGGGATGGCCAAATGTTATGTTAATATTTATGTAATGGCGTTATTGTCACTTTTTTATTTTACAACAGCAATGCATTTTTGTATTGTAATTGTATCTGACAGCTTTGACTAACTATGTATTCCAGTGATCCCCCCACCCCTCCAACCCCTCCTCGTCAGCATGACACATAACTGAAAGTTATGTTCAATAATGTTGAAGCTACTGGGCATAAAAGTATGGACCGTCATATTCTCTGATAGAAACATGACGTTCTGTTTTCGAGTTTGCATACAAATATCCCAAAGATTTGAAATTCAATGCGATATTCCTGCATAGTAACAACGTCCGCAGAGTAATTGGGTGCCTCAAGTCTTGAGTCAAGAACGAATCTTGCCGAGAGCCCTCTAAATCTAATGCAATTTAGGTTAAGATTATATTGCATTTGTAGAATGACATCAGTGGTATACCACTGATGTCATTATAATTGTAAACACGGGTAATAGAAAACTAATACCTAGTAGGGATGGTTATTATGATAGTGCGGACACGGTATATTATAGTTAGAGACTTGCAGAACAATTTTAAATATCAGATATATGCTTTCAAAACAAATGAGTTATGATATATAATGTACCTGGAAAATAGGTTATTTATCTCACAGTAGGTGCATTGGTTTATATGTGCAGGAATTTTGACTGCAGTAGCATCGAACTGCCAATGGAGGAATTTATTACATATCATAACTTTGCTTCTACTTGACCTATTAAGTCCATGCATATGAGACTGTCTCAAAAGGTGCTAAGCAATATGGGACAAAACTTTGTCCATTGTAACAATCAACATACTATCTGCTTATGCATTTGCTCAGGATAAACTGATTTGTTTTTTACATGGTGTTTCATAATCCCAATAGAATACATATTGATTTGAAGCAAATGTCCTTGTGTTTTCAGTGTAACCGTTTCTGTGCTGTTTTGTGTCAATCGTTGCAATGGACCAAAAAAAAAAGAAGAGTTATCACCTTTTGAGACAGGCTCATATGTCAAATTAAAGTGCTTGATCAAAATACATTTGTTTTGAAATCCACATACCAATATCTTGAATATGGCAACCTACCCAAAATCTTCATACAGAAAAAGTCAAATATCATTAAAATCGCACCACATAGAAAGAAATCGTTTGGCACACACACCGATAACATGTTCAACAATCATACTATAATTTTATATGGGGGTTATTTACCGATTAGTGTGGCCGTGGTCTGAAGGTTTGAGGACTTTTGAGTAATTTTGTCAGCTGAACTGTCACATATCTTTTCCTGAAAAATGACCTACCAGAATGTTGGTACTACCAGAACATTTGAATTACTATTCAATATTTGTGTTATGCTTATAAATAAAACAGGGAAAACGATGTTATAAATGGGTTGTTTGCCCGCTGCATGCGGTCAACCTTTTCTTATGGGGTGCTGCATCACGGCAAGTCTATACTATAGTATAGAGAAGTATGTGCATAAATAAGTAAGATACACAAGTAAGATATAATCAGTTGGCACCATGGGTGGCACCATCTAGTTTGTCCGGTGAGTACCAGTTCGGAGTAAAGTAGATAGCTATACAGTGAAACCTCTCTAAATCGACTTACCGTGGGACCTACTTTAAGTGGTCCATTTAGGGAGGTAGTCGGTTTAGAGAGGTAGAATATCCTTACAATGGTATTGTTGGGACCCAAATAAAGCGATCGATATAGAGGAGTGGTCGATCTGTGGAGGGGTCGGTATAGAGAGGATTTACTGTATAAATAATACAGTGGTACCTTATAGAGGGAGTGCACATGACGTCATCACTCAGCAGTCAGTGATCAGCAGCCAGCCATCTCGGATTACGAGCACCCTCCCTAGCCATGCATGCATAGTTTTCTTGTGTTCTGGGAGGTTCTGGGCAGTTTACATCCAATGTGTTTACTTACAGCACTTTAGCAACAACTTCTGAGGCTAAACTGCTCAAAACAATGACAAATAAACCAACAAATCAGGAAATAATCACAGTGTAGGCATTTGCAAGCCTTCTGTATGTAATCCAATATGGACACCGAAAGTTGTCTTGTCATGTCATTAAACTCCTCTATAAATGACTTGTAATTGTGCAACCCCATTGCTCGGTAAAACTGTCCTTAACACCTGCCACAAGGACCAATGTAGTAGGTTAACACCCATGTGCATACACGTCTCTGTTTTAGTGTTGACATAGTACAGAACTTCAGAAGTTCAATTCTTTGGGGGAGCATAGACTTCACTACTGTTAACAGAGAATGACCAAATGATTGGTGCAGAAGTTATGGCAATGCAACACCTTTAAAACCACAGCATGATTATTTACACAATTTACTACTATTGTGATGTGAACATATAATTGCTTTGTTATTGTAAAATGAGGCTGTTACTCAATAAAAAAATAATTAATGGTTAGGCCCGGTCTATGATTACAAAGAGCTTCTATGTACTACTATGAGAACTACTTTCACGACTCTACTCATAGATCCCACCGTTCTTGAAAGCCATTAAATATCACAAACAGTCGTGTCAACGACACCCCTTTTGGCATTCCTTTTTTAAGAAAACATTTAGAACAGTATGGTTTAGACAGAATTACGCAAGAAAGACTTATTTCACATTCCTGGAGGAAATGAACTGAAATTATACACAAGTTATTTAATGAAATGGGTTCTTCATTGTCTCCTGAAAGGAGTCAAACCATTAAAAACTACAATAGCCCAAATTTAAAGATTTCTAAGAATGTTAGAAGATGAAGGCTTAGGATTTGGCGCAATTAATGCAGCAAGATGTGCATTTCTATTATTCTACCAAGAATAGATGGACAAACGATTGGAAAGCGTCAGTTAGTACACTCGTTCATTAGATCGGTGTATGAAAGAAACCCATCCAAACGATTGTGGCACTCTCACCGGATAGATAAGGATGAGGCAACATTTGATTTAGAGACATTGCTAAAATCTAGTCGCACAGGGGACCGACAGTTCATGTAAATAGTTTTTCGGAAGATAAACAGATTTGTGTAGTTTCAGCCATTAGGGCTTATATATCCAACTCACGAGGAATTCCAGACAGCTACTGATCAGCTTTATTAAACCAAATAAAGCTATCTAGAGAGACACACTCGCAAGATGGACCATCAAGGTGCTTAAACAGGCAGGCGTCAATACAGGATGCTACGCATCTCACTCAACGCGTGAAGCCATCATCTCCAAGGCAGGACAGTTAGGAATCTCAGTTAAGAGAATCCTTGCACACGCGGGGTGGAAGACGGCTAGATCGTTTGCAAAACATTACAACAAATGACTGGAGAAGCCAAGCGGCCTGGTGACTGGCCTACTCACCAACTAAAGAAGGGTGAGAAACAAAAAGATTACTATGTTTGCACTAAAAACATTATGGTATGATTACAATATTAAGAACATAAGGCTAAAAAAAAAAAGAGATTACGTAAAATTCTCCCAGGACTATGAGTTTCCAGAGGATAGTACCGCGGTAAAATAGTATAGTTATACAAATCTTACCTGGGTACAGATTATGGATAACTACCACGACTATCACGTTTCGCTGGTGCCAAACAGAAACACTAAAGTCTCCATTTAATACTGAGATAATTTGTTATCCTATTAAGTACGTACAAGATTCCTGGACTCGGATGTGCTTCCTTCTCCCCGATCCACGACTATCCGACGCTAGTACCTAGGGAAAACACCAGGGAAAACACCAGTTATCCATCATCTCTACCCAGGTAAGATTCGTATAACTATACTGTGTGTGTGTGTGTGTATATATATGTATATATACAGATGAACCTCGATCCAACGGACACCGATGCAACGGATTCCGGATCCAACAGACACAACAAAAAAAAGAACTAGTTATTAGGGAACAGTATCAGCGAGGCAAGCAGTTGAAACTTGACACATTTTTTAAACGCAAGGATCCTCAGCAATACTTCAGTAGCCACCACCAGTGCTTCAGATTTCCTCGCTGCAATGGACAAACGGCTTTAACGGACAACTGCTCCCCCCCCCTATTAGTCCGTTGGATCGAGGTTCATCTGTATATATATATATATATATATATTTTTGTCTTTACCTTGGTACTACACCTCTGGCTACTCGTAGCCCAGGGAGAAGGAAGCACGTCTGGGTTCAGGCAATTAGCATAAATCCAAGCACAGCGAAGCACGCTGTGTGGTTCAAGGTTAGTTTTTGTCCTATTTAATGTCAATTAGGCATGTTTTCAGACACATTGAAGATTGCAAGGGAGTGACAATAGGTGGCATGAACATCAACAATCTTAGATATGCCGATGACAGTGTAATACTAGCAGACAGTGAGAAAAACCTACAAGATATAGTGAATAGAATCAATAAAGCTGGAATACTATTCAACATGAAGATGAATGCCAGGAAGACCAAAACAATGGTTATAAGTAAAAAGACAGATAAACCAAATGTCAATATAACCATAGATGGCACAAACATAGAACAAGTATCCGAATTCATATATCTCGGACAAAAGATTACAAATGATGGGAGATGTGAGGAAGAAATTAAAAGAAGGATAACAATAGCCCGAACAACATTCTCCAAAATGTATAGAGTGTTAACATCAAGTAAGATATTAATACAAACAAGGAAGCGTATTCTTCAGTGTTATGTGTGGTCTACTCTAATGTATGGGGCAGAGACATGGACAATCTCTAAGAAAATGTACAAACGTTTAGCAGCATTTGAGATGTGGACTTATCGAAGGATGATGAAAATATCATGGACAAAGAAGATCACCAACAAAGAAGTTCTCAGAAAAATTAAAAATAAGAAAAGCTTGTTTGCCACTATACAGACAAAGAAACTTATTTATTTTGGCCACATCATTCGTCAGAGTTCAATATACCGTACATTGTTGGAAGGGAAGGTGAATGGCAGCAGAGGGAGAGGGAGACCAAGAACATCATGGTTTACAAATATTTCACAGTGGACAGGCTTGAATTATTCACAGTCTATCAGAACAGCACAACATCGGGACAAGTGGAGAACCATTGCATCCAACCCTCGACTAGAGGATGGAACTATTGATTGATTGAGGCATGTTTTGGTGACATCTTAATGATATTTGAGTGCCCAAGAATAAAGAGGATATATATATTTCTTGGGTACTTACCATTATATTGGTCATTTTAGCGATATAAAGGTGATTTGACTGGGCGATAATAGCTCCCGCAGTGCTAACGGGCTGACCTACTTCGTGGTTGATGGTCGGCTCCGGAGCGAGGCCCGTAAGAGGTTTTCGGAACCGGGTTTTGTCGAATAGCCAAAGTAAAGCAACGAGAGCCTCGTCAGTCATTGAAATTTAATTAAATTTAGATCCCAAGGGTACAGAAGTATATTATTCTGGGGGTTTTGACCGTTTTTCGTTTTTGAGGTCACTCGACTGGGTGATTTTAGGCTCCCACAGTACTACCGTGCGTACCTATTTCTTTGTTGACGGTTGGCTATGGAGCGATGCCTGGAAGGGGTTTTCGGAACCGGGTTGTCGATTAACTGAAGTACAGCAACGAGAGCCTTGTCAATAATTAAAATTTAATTATATTTAATAATATTTAGAACCCAAGAATACAGAAGTTTGTTATTTTGGGTTTTTTTACCGTAATTTGGTCTTGGTTAACGTTTTGAGATATTTTGGTGCGATTTTCATTTATTCCACAGATTAAATTATTAAGATCACCGTGGGTAATGTTTAGGTAATGTATTGTTCTATGGGAGTACATTTCCTCCACAATTAAGGTTAAAACTTTTAATTGTTTACATGTGTTTTAAAGCGCACCTCCGAACAAAGCGCCATGTTTTTTCTTTGTTCTACAAGCCGCCCGTTGCCGAACGGAGAGCGATGTTGGCTGGAGCCACATCTCGTTAGGATCTTTCCTTGGTTTCTTTTGTGGACTCTCGTTGGACATTAATCCTGGGTTTCTTTTATGGACTCCCCACCTTTTTTAGGCGTACTTCTGAGTTTCGTAGCATTTTCTCCAAATTGCTGACGCAGTAGCGCAGGGGGGAGAAGTGTACGGAACAGAGAGGGTGGGAGGCTACCGATACACTGGTCCCTCCCTACCTCTGGTTTGGTTTTTGGTTTCCATACCATTCACCTACGACATTACACATTAGCTTACACGCCTGTGTTGGAACGGTGTAAATACGTTCTCGAACACCAGTAAATTGCCATCCGTTGCAGAACGGAGAGAGGTGTGGTTGGAGCCACACCTAGTTGGGACTTGTTCCTGGGTTTCTGAGAAGATTCCCCATGTTGTGTTACTAAGGTGTACCTCCGGATTTCGTAGCATTTTCTCCAACTTGTTGGCATAATTAACCACAGGTGGGAGAAGTGTATGGGATGGAGAGTGTGGGAGGCTACCGATACACTGGTCCCTACCCCTCGTTTGGTTTTTAACCATAGCCCTATGACACTCACACGAGAAAGTTTTCTCACGTCTGTGTTGGTAGATCCTTGGTCGAGTCAAACCAATGACTTGAAAATTGGTGCTTGTCGCTTCCTAGCCAGGCGCTCGGCATTATTAGGACATGGCAAGGGCTGGTGGGATACCAGGTCATGGTGCCGGCGGCCTGGTTTCCGAGTGGGACAGCACTATAGAGTCGCCATGAGTGCGCACTGTCAAAAGTCGGTACCCATCCTGATATGACCTTAGATGTTGCTAGGATGTAAAACAACAAACAAACAAACACGTCTGCGTTGGAACGGTGTAAATACTTTTTCCAACACCAGTGAATGCACAAACTGAGGTTTCTTAACGTGTTGTGACATTTGGTTGAGACCAGACGGGATGGCCAAATGAGTTAGACTAGGTACCCCAAACACAGGCTGATTACTTGTTGAATATGCCAAATTCTGTCAAAAAATGCTCCACTTCAACACCCTGGCAAAACAAATCACAAAGGGGTTTTACAAATCTATTACAGGAGAAACAACCTTTGTTCTCGTACCTTTAACCTGGTCTTGGATTCATTTTATTATTCAAATAAATAAGCCTAATATAGCTAAATAAAAACTACTACCAACTCCCAGTTTTCACTCTCAAACCATGGTAATTCCCAGGTGCAGATGTGTCATGGTATCCTTAGTAGAATTAGCTAGTGTACATCCAATTTGTGCAACAACGCCATTTGTTGATCAAAGTATCCAGGAAAAAGGTACTAATACCCCTAGATAGGTGAGATTCTGAGCTTTCCATTCATATAAAACTGTATATATATATGTTTTAATTTTACAGAAAATGCAAAAAAATTGATTGAAATTTGAAGTTACAAAAATTCCATTTTAAGTGCTATTTTCTACTGAAAATATAATTTTTAAAACCTTAAAAGTTGGTATTGAATTAAAGAGAATTTAATTTCCTATCCAATCATAATTACGAGCGCTCATGCGAACCTATGGCGCTCATGCGCACAGTGATTTAATTACTAAAAAATTGGGGTTTAAATTTTTTTTTTTTTAAATGTTGTTGGTACATTAGTAGTTTAAGCAGGAGAACTGGTCTTCCTCATTCCACTGCTCATTGCCCTAGTTTTAATTTTGGGAGCTATAAAAAAATGCTATCTTTTTAGCTTTGGGCAGGACCTATAGAGTAACAACCTAAAAAAGTCCATATCTTCCTTAATATTAGATCAATTTTGACAGATACATGGCAAGGAAGAAGAGAAGAGGGAGTTGGAATAAAGACATTTATTCACATGAGACAGTAGCAATATGGTTAAGTCAAATCAAGGATAACTGCAACATAGGACAAATGTCAGGTAAAGTCAATATCAATGAGGGGTCAGAGTCCAGAGGGCATGCCCGAGGTCTATGTCTATCGGGGGCATGAACCCGGAGGGGAGGGAGGTGGCCCGATGAGCCCTCCACCTAGGAGGAAAGAAGAAGGGTTGAGAGTAGGGTGGGTGGGTGGAGAAAATAGGTCCGGGCCTGGAGGGTGAAGAGAGGCGAGTGGCTAGGAGCAGCTAGGGCGGCCGGTTATAAGGGCCGAGAGAGGGGGGGGGGTTATGTAATGGTCCAACGGTCAGGGGTGGGAGATAGAGAGAGGGGGGGGGGTCCTCCTTCCTTGCCACGAATCAAACGCAATGCGAGCATTACGACCGATACATGGCAAGGAAGAAGAGAAGAGGGAGTTGGAATAAAGACATTTATTCACATGAGACAGTAGCAATATGGTTAACTCAAATCAAGGATAACTGCAACATAGGACAAATGTCAGGTAAAGTCAATATCAATGGGGGGTCAGAGTCCAGAGGGCATGCCCGAGGTCTATGTCTATCGGGGGCATGAACCCGGAGGGGAGGGAGGTGGCCCGATGAGCCCTCCACCAAAAACTGAGGAGAGGGCTCGAGGGGCACCCGAGGCGGCGATCCGAGGAACATAAGCGTGCACCGAGGCGGAGGTCCAGGTCCCCTGTTCCATTATCTCGGAGAGGGGAACCCCGGCGCGCTGACAGGCCTGGGCGGCGCCGCGGCAGAGGCTGTGCAGGGTGTAGCCGTCGGGGGCGGGCACCCCGAGGGCCTCGAGGGCGCCTCGCAGGATGGCAGTGAGCGTCCGAGGGTCCAGGGGCTGGCCCGAGGGCAGGATGAAGGCAGGATCGGAGGGGCCGGCTGGGGCGAGCGCCACCGAGGCGGCCCAGGCGGCGACGGGGCAGAGGGCACGGCCGGGCGAGGCCGGGATGAGAAGGGCGACCGCCCCCGAGGGCAGCGCGATAGTCTTAGTAGTCCGGGGGTGACGCGCAGTCCCCCGGGGGCGGGGGCGACGTCGCCTCGAGTGATGGTGTGCGGGCCGCCCCACACCTCGGGGCTGGGAGAGAGGAGGCTCGACTGCCGTAGCATCCCGTAGTACCCGAGGAGGAGGGCGGCCCGGGGGACGACGCCCGAGGGCCCGGCGAGGGCGAGGTGATGGGCGACCGCGGCGAGGATGGCAGGCGTCAGAGGCGGGGCGGGGCGGGCGACGTGGCCGGAGGCCCGCTCGCCCCCGCGACAGACGTCTCTGGCGAGGCGCGAGGCGAATGCGCTGGTATCGCCTCCGGCTGCCTCCAGCCAGGAGCGTGCCCCGGATATGGCGTTCCGGTCGGAGGCCGGCGCCAAGGGCCGGGCGTAGAGCGAGGCAGCGTAGGCCGCGACATCGAAGGGGGTTGGGGCGAGGGGGTCCCAGCGGTGGCCCGAGGCGAACTGGACGTAGCCTCGGGCTTGGCGGCGTCGGTTCCGCCAGGTGGACGGGGCGAGGGCGGCGACGCGAAGACCGTCCACAGCAGCGACCTCAGTGGCGGTGTACCCTGAATTAGAGGGCAGGGTTGTAGGGGAAGTCGTCATGGTCGGCATCGGCCCGCTCGAGCCCGAGGCGAGCGACCTCGTCTCGGGCGACGCCCGCCCAACGACCAGGGAGGTGGGCGCGGCTGAGGGCGTCAGCCAGGACGAGGTCGGCGCCGGGCTTGTGGAGGATGGTGAGCTCAAAGCAGGCCTCGGCCGCCATGAGCCAGAGCTCCCGGGCGCACGTCCCGAGGGTGAGGTCGCGGGCGCGTCCCGAGACGAGGGAGGCGGCGGAGGCCATGTTGTCCGTGTTGATGACAACACTGGCCCCCGCGACGTCAGCCGGGAGGAGGGTGCGGAGGGCCACGACCAGGTTGACCGCCTCCAGCTCGTGGATTGCGGGGAAGCGGGCGCGGAGGGCCCTCGAATACCCTCGGGCGTAGTAGCGCCTGGGGGAGTAGGCTCCGCCCCCGGTGAGGCATGAATCGCACTCGATGACGATCCTCCGGGTCCCCAGCGGGCGGAGGAGGTGGAGGCCGTTGGAGGCGCGCCCGTAGGCCGCGAACCAGGCCAGGTCCCGGAGGGCGTCATCCCCGAGGGTGATGCCGGCGAACCCGCGGCAGCTGCGCAGGGCCGCGAGGAGCCGCGCCATGAACTTCCTCGCGGGAAGCACGCAGCTGCCGACGTGGTTAAGGCGGCCGAGGATACTCTGCAGCTCCTGGCGCCCGAGGGTCGGCCGGGTAGCCCGGGCCTCGCAGTCGGCGACGAGCTCGTCGACTTTGTCGGGGGCGATGCGAATCGTCATGGCTTCGCTATCGACGGCGAATCCGAGCCAGGAAACCTGCATCGCCGGAGGGTGGCACTTCCCGGGGGCGACCTCCAGGCCGAGGGCGCTGACGAGGGCAATGAAGCCGTCGAAGGCCTGCCGGGCCCTGAGGTAGGTGAGCTCACACCCGACAAAGTCGTCGACGTAAACGAGGGCGTGGAAGCCCTCGCGCCGGAGGATCCAGGCCACCGCGGCAGTCACCCTGACGCAGGCGGCGCCCGAGGAGCGGCAGCCGAAGGGGAGGGCGAGGTCGACGTAGGTCGCCCCCTCAAAGGTGATCCCGTATAAGGGGCAGGAGAGGGGGTCGGCCCGGAGCTGGCGGTACGCCCTGGAGATATCGGCGGTCCAGGTGTAGGCCCCGGTGCCGAGTCCGATGAGGCGGCGGCCCACGTCGGCCATGGAGGGGAGCCGGTAAGTGTGGGGCCTACCGAGGTACTCCCGGCGGGGAATTCCAGCGTTGACGCTGTGGCCAGGGGGGTAAGATAGGTCGACGATGATGCGCCTCTTGCCCGGGTCGGACTTGGGGCGGGTCATCATGGGGGACACCTGGGCCCAGGGGGTGAAGGGGGGGGTGGTGAAGGGGCCGGCGAGGGCACCGTGAGCGAGCTCGGTAGCGAGCTTGGTGCTCTGGGGCCTCCCGGTGGTTGGTGTATGTAGGGCGGGGGGGGGGTGCTGGCTGAGTAATTGGCGGGGAATCCGTACTCGAGGAGGTCTACCAGCTCGCTGTCGGGGTGGTCTCGGAGGCGGGCGCGCCAGGCGGGAATGTGTAGGCCAGAGGGAAGGGGGATGCGGGCGGCCAAAAAATTAGAGAGGCCCGTATCGCGGAGGGCGTGGTAGGCTCGGGAGAAGGTGGGGTGGCGGCTCCAGGCGGCGCCGGATAGGTCGGGCCAGATGGAAAGGAGGGTGGGGCGGTAGGCGGCAGGGGTGGGGCCGCATGAAGGGGCGGCTGGGAGGGTGTCCTGGATGCTAAGGCTGACGACCTCGGCGACCCCTCGGCGAAGAGGTAATTCGCTGAGGTCGGCGGGGGGGTTTTAAAGGGGAGGCGGGGGGGGGGGAGGGGAGGTGGGGGGGAGGGGGAGGGGGGTGGGGGGAGGAGGTGCGGGCGGGGTTGGAGAGGGGGCGGGCAAAGGCGTGGGGGGAGGGGGGGGGCGGCGGTTGCGGGGGCGGGTGCGGGGGGGGGCGGAAGCCGGGGAGACGGTCTATGTATGCAGTGTCGCCTGGGCCGTGGGGAAGGGGGGCGGCTGGAGCGGGTACTGGGGGTGGGTGCGAGGGTGGGTGCGGGGGTGGGCGCGGGTGCTGGCGTGAGCGGGGAGATGAGAGGAAAGACGGTTGGCAGGGGCGGCGTCTGCGGTCTGAGATGTGAGGGTGGGATGGTGGCGGCCGGCCGGGTGGCGGTTGGCGACGGCGCAGCGGGGGGTGGTATCGGGTGTTGGCGGGCGGTCTGTGTCGGTCTGAGATGTGAGGGCGGGGGCGGTGTCGGGGGTTGGGTGGGGGTTTCTGAGGGCGGGTCGTTGTGTATTATCGGGGGAGGGCGCGGGGGGGTGTGCGCGGCGTGTGTAGGGTGTGGTGCGGGGGTGGGGCCGCGTCGCCGCCGCCGGGCTAAAAATCCGGCGAGGTGATCGCGGGGGCGGGTGGGGGGCGGTCGCGGGTGCGCTTGGTGTAGCAGACCGCCTCGCTATGCACGGTGAGGATCCGGCGCACATTCGCACAGTAAGCGCATGCGTGCCTCCTCCTCGCGCCCTGGTCGCCGTGAGCCTCACCGGGGGGGGCGAGGTCGCATGAGGCGGGATCCCTGTTCCAGGCGGGGCAGGGTATCCCGTATGCCTCTCGGGTGTAGGGTGTGCGTGGATCGGCGCCGGTGGGGCGGGATTGTGTGGGGGTGGGGGTGGAGGTGGGGCGGGCACGGGTGGGGGGGAGTGGTCTGGGGCCGCCCCCGGAGGCAGTCGCGGGGGCGGTGATTATGTCCATGCGTAGTGTGTTGATGGCCACCGGGTCGCGCCAGCCGTCCGGGAGGCGGCCATCGGCAATCCAGGCAAATATGGCCTCAGAATACCGCCGGACGGTAGGCCAGGGATGTGTAATAGCGTCCCTGAGGACGGTCATGTTGTGATGTAGGAGGCCTGGGAGGCCGTCGGTGGGGAAGGCGGGGTGGGTCTCAAGGGTGCGGAGGGCGAGGTTATACTCCTCCATTGTGGCCTCGCCTCGCTTTAGAGCCTTGCCCTCGGGTCCCCTCTCGATCAGGTCGTGGGGAAACAGGCAGCCTGGCGGTATACCTTTCCGGCGTCCGCTTCCCTGCGCCTCGGCGGATTCGAGGATTTCCCTCACTGCGTCGGCCGCGGATGCGGGGGAGCGGTCGGGAGGCGGGTAGATGGCGGCGGGCTGGGGGGCGGCGGAGGCGGCTTGCTGGGTGGCGTAGCGGCCGGGCCGGAGGTAGGGCTGGTAAGTCGGGTGGACGTCGCTTGAGGTCGCGGAGGCGGGCGTCGGCATCGGAGGGGCGGGGAGGAGGCGAGGGTGCGTGGTGGGGGCGGCCCCCCCTCCAGTCCCGGCGGCGAGCTCCTGCAGCATTTCCGCTATCCGCTCGGCAATGGTTGGGGCGGCGGGCGCCCGAGGCGGAGGCGGGGCGACTGGTTCCAGGGAGGCCGAGGCCCGAGGTGGGGCGAGGGTGAAGGACTCGACCAGTGCCGTGAGGTGGTCGATGGCGCCGGCTTGGCTCTGCATGGCGGCGGCCTGGGCGTCCATGCGAGCGTCCACGGCGCTCGCCCAGGAGGTGGCCTCCGACTGGAGGCTGGGGGCGGCGGAGGTCGCGGAGGCGGCATCGTGCGAGGCGGCCGAGGCGCTCCGTCCGAGGCGCGATCCGCGGCGGCCCGGGGGGCGGCCCCGGGGGCGTGGGCCGGCCGGCATGATGGTTGAGTACGTTGCAGAGTGTGGGCCCGGTGGCGGGGTGGTGTGAGGCGGCTGGCGTCGCCTGAGGTGCATGTCGCGTGAGGGGCAACGTAGAGAGTGCCTCGTGTGATGGAGCCAAAGTAGAAAATAGGTCCGGGCCTGGAGGGTGAAGAGAGGCGAGTGGCTGGGAGCAGCTAGGGCGGCCGGTTATAAGGGCCGGGAGAGGGGGGGGGGGTTATGTAAATATGGATGGTCCAAAAAGAACGTCCAGGAGGGGGTGGGAGATAGAGAGAGGGGGGGGGGGGGGGGGGGTCCTGGGGGGGGGGGGGGTCCTCCTGCCTTGGGTCCTCCTGGGGGGTTCCTCCTTTGTCCTCCTTCCTTGCCACGAATCAAACGCAATGCGAGCATTACGACCAATGAAGTGTCGTTTTCTTTCAAATTCAATATCCTAACAAGTGAAATCCATTAAATCAAGCTCAAACCTTTTTTTAAAAATCACTTGGGCTACCTATGTGGTAGTAGTACTTATTACCTGACTGGCCATGTGCAAGGATTTTTGCTACTTTTGAAGAGATGTATAAATCATTGTAAAATTAAAATAATTCACATCTATCAAAGTTTATTATATAGATTATGATGTAAATAGAAAGAGCATATTGAGGATAATACAATCTCCAGATTTCATGGAATTATATTGTACATGTGTTTTTCTGTGCCATTTCAAACTTGCTCAAAATTGGGCATTTTTTGCTAGATTTGATCAGAATCATTATAAAATTAAAATAATTCACATATGTCAAAGCATATTATATACTGTAAATAGAAAGAGCATATTGACAATAATAAAGCCTGAAGATTTCATGCAATTATCTTGTACGGGTGATTTTCTGTGTCATTTTAAACCTGCTCAAAATTGGGCATTTTGCCAGATTTGATCATAATCATTGTAAAATTAAAATAATTCACATATATCAAAGTGTATTTTATATAACGGAAATAGAAAGAAGATATTGAGCCTAATAAAGCCTGAAGATTTCATGCAATTATCTTGTATGGGTTGTTTTCTGTGTCACTTAAAACTTTCTCAAAATTGTTCATTTTTTTACCAGATTTTATCACTTGCCAAATTGAGCTCTGGAGCATTTTGGACCTATTTCTATCAACTTTTCCCAATCGTATGCGGTCCTTAAAAAAAAATAGAGGTGACAAGACCCACCTATAGGTCAGGGAGAAATAAGAATAATCCATTTGGGGTGCATATTTTTCCACAAGCCCACCTCTAAAAGTGCTCCACCGCTAAATTTGAAAAATGGTGAGTTATGAGAAATTGTAGTTTTTAGCATTTTTGAAGATCCATATCTTGAAATGTAACCATCTCATACCCCTAGATCTCTAGATTCTCTTTATACAGGCCATGGAATCACCAGAAAAAACATTAGAAGTGAGATAGGGTGATTAGTTTTAATTTGGGGGACCATCAAAAATGCTATCTTTTTAGGTTTGGATGGGCCCAATTAAGTAACAACCTAAAAACACCCATATCTTCCTGAATATTAGAGCGATTTTGACAAATGAAGTATCATTTTGTTTCAAATTAAATATCCTAGCAGCTGAAATCCATTAACCTGTTTTTAAAAATCACTTGGGATACCTAGTTAGAGCGTCCGTCTCCCATGTTGATAAATCATGGGGTCATGGGTTCGAACCCTAGTCGAGTCAAACCAATGACTTAAAAATTGTTACTTGTCGCTTCTTAGCCTGGCGCTCATCATTATTAGGATAGGACAAGGACTGTTTGGCTCAATGTCAGGATAACGTGAGTGACTGGGATATCAGGTCAGGTCCATTTTGTTTTGATGAAACCGAGAATTAGATAAACAGGTGTTGGAATTTTGTCAGAGAGGAATAATAGAGACTGCTGTTCATGAGGAAGGCAAATTTATTTCGAATATATTTTCGCAACCCAACCCAAATGGGGGAAATCCGCATAATTCTGGATTTGATAACGCTAAACAAGCGTGTGGGAGTTTGGTTCCTAGTCAAGTCAAACCAATGACTTACAAAATTGATACCTGTTGCTATCTAGCCAGATGCTCGGCATTGTTAGGATAGGGCAAGGACTTCTTCTTGAAACAAATTGGTTACATATAAACATTTTAAGATGTTTTCCCTTGAAACGGCTAGGGATTTGGTCACGAAAGGGTCCTGGCTTGCCAGTGTGGATCGGAAAGATGCGTATTATATGCTACGTATTAAAAAATCAGATAAGAAATTCCTCCGTTTTGTTTAGGAATGATCAACTCTATGAGTTCACCTGTCTGCCTAATGGCTTAGCGTGTGTTACTGGCTTGTTTACTAAACTGTTGAAACATTTTTTCATTAATGGTTAGAGAGGGACATATTAGGTTCCCAGATTTTGACGATTCATTAATAATGGCAAGATCAAAGGCAGGCTGTCAAAGTGCAGTTGATGATTTATTTGAAACGTTCACTAAAATTGGGATGACAAGAACTCAGTTTTTTCTCCAACCAAAGTTTTTTTTAATGTTTGGGTTTCCTGTTAAACACAAGATTAGACCGGTTAAGTAACGCAACAAAAAACTAGAGAAGTTTTTCACCACAGCAGACCATTTGCTATAGTTAACGAGGCCTAAGATTAGGCAGGTCGCAGTATTAATAGGAATAATGATATCCCATGCCCCAGCTATCATTTATGGGAAAGCTCATATTAAGTCGCTAGTAATGGACAAGAATTGGGCATTAGCGCATACAAAAGGCAATTTTGAGAGATGACTATGTCAACAGGAGGCTTAGACGATATTCAATGGTGGTATGCCAACATTGATTCTTCTCCCAATCCCATTAGAATGGGTGATCCCAACACTATTGTTACAACAGATGTGTCGTTAGAAGGATGGGGTGCTCAGAGAGATCATAAGGCCCTGAACAATAAGACATTTAATTTCAAATGGTCATATTCAACATCTTCATTAGTTGGGAGACATTTTTTCTTCAAAAAGTATTTAAAAAAAGAATTAATGAACTGTTTCTGGAGTCATTAGCAGAGTAACATTTCGATTCCACTTGCACACACTGTGAAACTACCCATCAAGCACTGAATATACACAACACAGGAACTACTTTCACTATTTGACCCATGCCACATTGACCTGATTATGGTATAGTTAGAGTTTAATCCTGAAGTTGCTGCTGAACCATGAAATTTGAGCTCAATATCTGTGTAAAATAGTTGATTCCCATTTGGAACGTTACCTTGCTAAATAAAAGTCACACCATCAAATTAATTCAGAATAGAATAGTGGCCTACTTTCGTGCGAATCACTATGCACAAACTGTGGGAAAGACAAATAAGCAAGTGTGAGCAGTTCATGTCCATTATTTGGTCAAAGGGTGATTTTCTATTTAGTTTCCTCTCTGTCGTATATGTTTGTGTGTTAATAGGTACTCCAAACTGATTTGTTCTTTTCATGAAGTTAATTTGCAAATGGTACTGTGAGAAAGATCTTATCATTCTGATTACAAATATATACAATAAAGGTAAATTGGTCTATTACTAATAGTAGTCCCTAAGTTATTAATTTTTGCCCTTAATTTTACACACATTTCTCTAGCTGCCCTATTTAACCAAAAGTTTGTCAGTAGTCTCCCCTTAAGCATATGCAGTGATGGACTGAAACCGCCAGGTACGTCTTAAAAAGACAGAAAAATCGCCCCCCCATTTAAATTTATTCTCAGATTATCCATGGTTATCTATCAAAATTAAAGGGAATAGTGAATTAGAGTAATTAACAATTAGTATTAAAAGTTGTAATAATACTAAAAATAAAATACGGATATATGGCTTAATCTCTCTGCCCTCTGCCCTCTGCCTAGCCTCTGTTATACTAGCCTTCAAATCTTTGCTGGGTTTTTCTTTGTAGTGAATTGTTACAGTTGCCAACAAACCCCCTACAGCTTGGTTTCGCACTGGGCGTCCCAGTCTCCTACACACCCGCACATAACCAAGTCACGATTCGCCGTTATGGTGACACAAAGGGGGAATTGCACAGTCGATGTACCGCCAGTGTAACGCCCCTGCCTCCGCCCCCAGGTCGCCCCATGTTACAAGTTGGATGAAAGCAGCAATTTTCTAAACTCAAAATACAGGCCGATATTTGATCCTGCCTATGCAATATACAGTTAGTAAATAGTCCAATTAAAGGGGTTCTAACATGACCAAAACAATATTGCTTATTCGCAGTTATGTCTGATCAAATGTGAGTAGATATATAATTTGTATAGCCTGAAATAACCTGTTGTCTAGGAGTTATTTAGGGCCCAACAATTGGCTGAGTTTCTCTGTGGTCAAGCTGTAGCTATTTGTGTCTTTCAGCCCTGATAATAGATAAAAGATTCATCCCGTACTTCCAGTACAGGGGTGAACGACAATGTAGTCTAAATATGGGGCGAAAATAGTGTTAGTATGGAACAAGAAGTAGAATGCCTGGCACCAGTGTCAAATGGTTACTTATATCAGCACAGAGTTGGTGAAATGGGAGAGAATGCAAAAAGACAAGATGGCGGCCAGAGAACACCGTCGATTTCACTTTTAAATTGCATTAAAGTATATGTTTTATTATATTTTCCAACTCAAAAGTAGCGGGTAAGCATGAAGACATATACAAAGAATAAATGTTGCTTCTTAGATTGTGAAATTAGGCTCTCATAACGACTCATTTCATTAGCCCGATTTTTCGACCGTTTTTATATAAGGCTGGTCTTCACCCGTGTACTACAAGTACTGGATGAATCTTTTATCTACCCTGATAACTGCTCAACAATGTAGGTATGGGGATACTTACAGATTTGGAAAGTAGTCCAAACCCTAATATTACTGAAAGTAAACTTGAAACGGTTGAATGTTTTATGAGTATATGCCTTATAACCAATGTAAGATTGGAGACTACCAGTGTAAACTGTGATTCGAGACTACCATCAGTCTCTGACTGGAGACCACTAGTATTGACTCCTATGTGAGACACGCTCTTCTTGTTCCCATTCTTCCTCTTTTTCATAATATCTGTCACCAAGACGGATCATTACTAATGATTCACTTTGATATCCCCACCCTGAGTTATAGGATTGGTCTTGTCCCCGCTGTCATTCCCACCTTTATATCGTTTATTTACACCCCATTTGTTTGTCGCTGTAAGTGGCCATCGAAGGTATTTTTGTGTAATCTTTTTACAAAATGTCCACATCCTGCAAGAGGAGTATTTCTTCAGACACCCTTTTCCTACAAAGTAGTATACATCAACATGTTATCACAGAACATAAGTGGTTTATGACTGTGTTATTAACCTATGTACACTTTGCTTAAAAATGTAATCCTTGTGGATGAATAACACCCCTGCCTTACCACCCTCATAGTCATCGTACACGTTGTAGGACCGTGAAAATCCTGAAAAACTAAACCAATTACTCACCTCACTATAATTGATTTGACTACATGTATACATGGTTGGTTGTTGGAGTTTTACTTCCTGGCAACATGATTGATTGATTGATTGGTGGTTACTTTACGCCGTACCGGCAGCATAGGGCAACATCTACGGTCATATCAGGACGGAACTACATACATACATACATACATACATACATACATACATACATACATACATACATACATACATACATACATACATACATACATACATACATACATACATTCACACATACCAGGGTTGTCAATTAACCGGGAAATATGAGTATTTCCCACTATGGCCGGAAATAAGAGTATTTCCTGGGAATTACCGGGAATCACCAGGAAATTCAACACAGTATTAATTTGTTATCTGGTAAACACATATAAGCACATGTATTACATACATCCAGATTTATATAAAATTACATTAATCTCAAGTATGTATTTTTGACAGGATTGTGGTTTAAAAAAAAATAATTATGAAACAATGCAAAACAAAATCACAACAATTTTTTTAGGTCTGCTTTTGCAGAAAAAAAGTTAGTGAATAAGTGTCAGTTATTTGTGTAAACATAGAACACCAACCTGTTTGGCAATAACTATAAGTAGGTATCCCAAGTGCCTTGCCAATCCACCAATAATCTGTGTGTGGAGGCTTAAAATTCATCATTTTCAATCTGTTGGTGTGTTCAAAGTTGTTCACCAATTTCTTCTTTCTAATAGTACCATCCCATTAGGATATGACTTTGATCAGCTACAGAAAATCAATGCTTTGTCAAGTCCATTTATGTAGAAAATCACCTTTTGTTTCAACTAACTTATGCATGAAATTTTACACTGCTTCTTCAAACCTCTGGCGCCCATTCACCAGAGCTAGCATCATCATGCCAATGATATCATTTTGTTGCCAATACTACAGGCTATATAGTCCTATTTTGTCCTTGAATAAATTCTTTGTCCATCTATTTTAAATTTTAATTTCAAATGTTCAATTAACCACCATTTCTGAACCGAATAATGGATAACTAGGTTTTTACATGAAAATAAAGATCCTTTTTTTCTTTAAAAAAAAGAAGTTAAACATAATTCTTAGCAATCCACGGTGTGAAGGCGTAAATTTGAGACAAAATAAATGTTGGCTCCACTTAATAATTGAATGCTAAAATTGTTATGCAATGTGCCATAAGCACACTGCCCACACACACACAGGGTGTGAAAACATTTTTTTTTTAAACATTCACAACTATCAAATTGTATTGTATATAATGTAAACAGAAAGAGTATATTGAAGATAGTACAGTGTTAAAATTTCATGCAATTATCTTGTACGGGTGCTTTTCTGTACATTTTAAGCCTGCTCAAAGTTGGGCGTTTCCTTTTACCGGATTTTATCACTTGTCAAATTGAGCTCTGGACCATTTTAAACCCATTACCGGCATTTGGGCAGGGATGAACGAGGAAGCAGAGCTGGGAATGACATAACTTTATTCTCATGACAATCTCATCCAACGGCAGTCTCGTTTACAGTGTTTCGCGTTTCGAACCTGCCTGCAGGCCAGGTCTTGCCATGAACATGAAGTTATGCAAGTAGATAAATGTAATGGTAAAGAACATAAGTACAATGGTTTTTTATAAACGTAACATTTCATCATGTGAGGGAGGTATATCAGAATATATAAGGCAATATATCAGAATATATGAGAATATAGCAATACAGTATATATACACACAATATATGAGGGTAAATGAGTGGAGTGAGTGAGACGACTCATCCATGTTATAAGTATTGATCATATAGCTGAGCGGGGTTTATTTAGGGTAGTTGATCAGGTTGGTGACCTGATGGAGAGGTATATATTAGGATAGTGATGAGTGGCTAACATGAGAAGTTAACCTATTGATATTTTTTAGGATAATGAGGTGGGGGTGGTTTTTGTATCATTACATGTTTTTTTGTTTTAATTTGTCTCGTAGTGTTTTGATTTCTATCGAGACAAGGGTAGTGGGTGGGTGGGTTGTTTTTTGCGTGGAGGTGTGTAGGTGCCGAGCGTCGGTGGAGGAGTGAGGAGGTGTGTGGGACATGGAGTCGGCGTGAGAGTGAGGGAGGGGGGCCTGTGATTGGGTGAGAGGATTAGCCCATCAGGGCAGTGGTGGGCTTGTGACTGAGAGGTGGGCGTGGGTGCTTCACTGGCCTCCCCCTGCCCCCAGCAATGACAGCAAATGACCACCTCCGTGGTCATTTAACTCAATTTTTTAAAGCTTTTCCCAGGCATATGTAGTCCTGAAAAAAAATAGCTGTGACAAGACTCATCAGTAGGTTAGGGATAAATCAGAATAATTTAATATGATTGCCAATTCTTTCCACAACCAAGCCCCCAAAAGTGGTCCAAAGCGAAATTTGGAAATTGGTGAACTTAAGGAAATTGTTATTTCACACATTTTTGAAGATGTATATCTTGAAATGTAACCACATCAGAACCCTGGATCTTTTTATTCTCATTGTATAGGCCATGGATTTTAAGGAAAAAACACAGGAAGTCTGATAGGGTGGTTACTTTTAATTTTTGGAGCCATCCAAAATGCTATCTTTTTAGTTTTGGGTGAGAACAATAAAGTAACAACCTAAAAAAGTCCATATCTTCTTTAATATTAGAGCGATTTTCACAGATGAGGTGTCATTTTATTTCAAATTCAATATACTAACAGGTGAAATCCATTAAATCAAACTATTTTTGAAAATCACTTGGGATACCTACTTATACTATAAGGCTACATATTTTGCACAATGAAATGTCAGTCCAGCAATGCTATTGTAGTAGTCTGAACATGAGCTCTACTATCACGCGGTAGCAGCGGAGACTACAACGCCATCAGCGCAGTACCATTACACTGTGCTAGATGGCGGCACGGGTCACCACCGGTCAGACCCTAGCCGGGCTGACCTCTACTGCGTGTGGTTGACCCCCCCCCCCACACACACCTATAGAGTCGATGTGGGACCTGGCGAGTCAGGGGGCGGGTCAGACAACTACTGACGCCGTGAAGAGCAGATGGTTCAATAAACCAAGGGTGAAGCGTACACTTGATTGAATCTTGGTGTTCTTCCGTGTGAGTGAGAGGGTCGGAGGGCCGTGGGCCATTACACTATCTAAACTCTAATATCTAAAAGAAAGAAATTTCTAATATCTGAAAGGAAAAAATTTGCAACAACTGTGGCTTTCATGTGTCGGCTATGCTAACAAATTAAGGCAGTACTCACCTCTAGCATAGCCATGTTGGTACTACTCTGTTATTACATAATTAGTATGCATAGCAGCAACCTCTGAGGAAAGTATAGTTGCAATCCTGTGTCTAAAAAAAACTGAGCCAGTGCAGCATTCATGGAGAGAACTTTGAACTAATAAAGACAAAGTTGAAAAATGATCTTGGAATTGATAAAGCTTCCAAGATGGTTATGTGGTACCTTCATGGGAAGGAAGACATTGATTGGTAATCACTTGTATATACAATAGTATGCATGTACTGGAAAATGCTAATGAGATGATAAATATGTGCAATAAATATATGGTACATGTGAAGTTCTATATTTATATTATCATAACATGAAGGAATGGTACTAGTAACTAAGTAAGTATATCACACAGAAATGCCAGAAAGAAAACTACACTGTAAGCTAGGAAACCAAACACTAGAAAATGTAGACCATTACAAATACCTAGGCCTTGAATTGGACAGCCAACTAAACTACAACCTATGTATAAACAAAATTATCCAGAAAGTAAACCACAAACTGTGCCTATTTGCAAAGCTAAGAGACTACATGACACAACTTAAACAACTAATGGACCAAAAAAAAAAAAGAAGAAATGTCAATAAAAAATATTCAATGGCATGGTCCTCCCCTATTTTGACTATGGAGATGTAAACTAAATGGGTGCGAAAAAAGAACTTCTAAAAAAAACTGCAAACACTACAGAACAGAGCCCTGAAAATCTGCCTCAGAGTAGACAAGCTGCACCCACCTATGGCATATACAAAAGAACCAAAGTAAAATTGTTAGAAAATAGGAGAATAATTCATCCCAAAACATTAGCATACAGCTATGGTCAAGACAATAAACTCCTAACAAAACCACAAAGGGCTACTAGAGCAAATAATGCACCACTACTAAAGCAGACGAGAAGCCAAATAAAAGCTCACGAGAGAAGCACGCTGGAAATGGCTGTCAAGGTGTGGAATTCCCAAACAGTAAAGGAACAACAAATTCCTGACCTAAAAACATTCAAAAAATATCTGTGCAAAATAAGGCTAGGAAACCCCCACTAAGCTGCACTGCAAAGGGGCAGGTGATATGTCGCGGCCCACCAGCAGGACACCCAATGGAAGGTAACCATGCCAAAAGTAGCCAGATAGCACATCATACAGCTACGTACAAGCCTATGATATGTAAATAGGAGTAGGCTAGTCTAGTAGTAAGAGTAGAAAAAATAAAACACATATATGCCAAGAAAATCAAAAAAAATTAACATAGACTACTAACCAGACCAACCAACTATCTATCTGCTACTGAAATGCAGGCAATCAAATACCTTATCGGCAGCTACTGTGTGGTAAGATAACACCAACACTACAGCTGGCCAGCATTGAAACAAGCCTGAATACCCAGGCGTATATGCTATGGACAGTATAAATACAGCCTCAATTTAAAAAAATAGTATGAACCAAAAATAAAATAAAGAACAAAATTGAAAAATAAATGTGAAAAAAAGTATAAAATTTCCCAGTATTTCCCACTTTGGAAGTAATGGACAGCGGTATTTCCCAGACAACCCTGATACATACATACATACATACATATATTACAAAAATGTGAGATCTCTATATATCTATATAGCCTAAAAATGCGTTAAAATATCTGACATGGAAAATTATATACGTAGCATCGTATAAAATAATGTAACCCAAGATTTTTGTTGTTGTTGTTAACCCATCAAAACAATAAATATGGGATGACATTGAGTTGAGCTCCCGATCCACGTGTGGTGGTAGGTTATGAGTTTGAACCCAAGTTGACTTAAAGATTAATACTTGTTGCTACATTGCCAGCACTACTGGGATAGGACATGGGGCAGTGGGATGAGGAAGTTGAAATTTACACATTTTAATGAACAGCGGAAAAAAGAAAGGGGTCGGGGTGGGTGGTAGACGGTGCAGACATGTGCCGATATGAGGGTCATTGTCCCAGTGGGATGGTGTCACTCAAAAACACCCACTACTCACCCAGGTATAACTCATCGAATCATCACATGCGCAAGTCTTACTTTGTTCACCATAATGTATGAACTACTAGTGTAGTAGTCGGCACTAACCTCATGTTATAAGGCATGCTCATAAGCCACATGCACAGGTGGGCGTCGGCGGTGTAATAGTTAGCACACTAGCCCGGAATGCAAGAGGTGTGGGTTTAAATCCTGCTTTAGGCGCCATATTTCCCATTTTTATCACCCACACCCCTCCTGTATTCGCAAAGACACCGCACAGTTTGAAACTGATCGTATATCTCAAACTAAACAAAAGAGTCAGCAGAGGAAAGATCGTCTCCTTCACCTACTAGACTGACTGCAGCAACACACACATGTCCAACGTGCCACCGCACATTCCGAGCGCAAATTGGACTCGGTCAGTCATTGACGAGTTCACAATAAATGATTTGATGTTGTCATACATAGGTTATTTTTGTTACTATTAGTTTGGTTAGTTATTATTATTGTTACTGTTGCTGCTGTTGTTATTTTGTTCACATTAAACTGTGGTTCGCTCTGCTCTCGCTAGGTGCGCCTCATGCCGGTTCTCCTGTCGACGCCTGTGCGGGGGGATCTGTGTCCAAATTTTCCCATCAGCAATCCGGCCATAGTTACGCACATTAACGCTACCTCGGGCATGCAGCACTGCTGTAAACGCATACTCTGCCCAGCAGGTAAGTCTATTGCATCTCCCTTTGTTTGCTAATTGTGTGCTTCCCGCATACTGAAATAGCTTAAGAGTGGCTGAAACATGACCACAGCTACTTATTCACGGTTTTTTATGATTAAATATAATTCATAATTTGTATAGCTTGAAACAACATATTCTCTGCAAGCTATCGAAGGCCCAATCATTATTAGGGTCATTAAGTCGTAAATAACTGTCCTCATTGATGTACGTTAAGGCACACAGTAAAACCTCTGTGCACCTATAGCAACTGTATAGTGCTGGCCCACTGAGAGAGCTGGCCGTCGGCACTCTGACCCAATTTCCCACTAAGTCACATAATTCTGATACCGAGCTAACCAGTCCTTGCGTTATCCTATTAATGCCAAGCGGCAGGTTGGTTAGCGACAAATATCAGTTTTGTAACTCACTGATTTGTCTCAGGCAGGATTCAAACTCCTGACCCGCCACACAGGAGTCTGTGCTTTAAATGATTCGGCCATAGCGTCCGGTCAGAATACTTTGTAAAATCATTATGACCAGGTCTTTAAGGTTTCATTTGACTTTAGTTTGAAGGAGTAACGTTGGAGATATTTCAAGTGAGAACGTGAAATTGGTTTTGGTGTTCACTCCAAAATGCTGAATATATTCTATTCAATATACTTTATTCTCCGGCAGCAAAACCATCACCAATCAATCAACTTCTTCTATGCTTAATAAGTGCACGATAAGTTGGATATGTAGGCTCAAATATAGGTACGTGTTTTGGTTCCGAAATTTGTATATTTTCATTAGATTAAGCAGTTTGAAGAAATGTTTGCTGTTGGTTATTTGTTAGATTGTTATGTTTCTAGCAACATTTAAGGTCATATCACGATGGGTACCGAATTGTGGCGCTGGGCGACTTTATAGTACTGCACACTCATGATCCTCTATCCCACTCAGTTACATTATTCTGGCACTGGACCAACCAGTCCTGCCCTATCTTAGTAATGCCGAGCTGTGGATCGAACCCACGTCCTTAATGTGTCATAAGTAAATGTAAATGCATACGGACCCATGTATTGACAGAGCAGGTGTCTTATCGTTGGAGTGACAGTCAAATGAGACAAGTTTGTCTGCCTGTCTGTCTTCAAGAGGCTCGAGTGAGGTACAAACCCCATATTAGGATTTGTTTATTGTAGTTTTATGACCTAGCAATGTCTAAGATCATATGACGTACCAGCTTGTAACAGTGTTGCCCCGCTGGGAGACCGGGCTGCATCATCATAGCCCAATATCCGTTATTCTGACACTGAGCTAACCAGTCCTTGCCGTATCCTATTAAGGCCAAGCACCAGGATGGGTAGCACCAAGTGGCAATCTTGTACGTCATTAGTTTCAGTTTGTCCTGGTTCGAACCCACGACCTCCTACATGGGACATATCCAGAGCTCTTAGCAGTTTGACCATTCCGTCCGATAGCATAATGACTGAGTGTCAAGATAGTCTTCATGGCAATAGCTACATGGCTTTTTTTGTTGTTGGTACATTAGTTGTTTAAGCAGAGGAAATTTCAGTCGCAGGCAATTGGTCTTCCTCATTCCACTACTCCTTGCCCTATCCTAATAATGCCGAGCGTCTGGCTAGGAAGCGACAAGTATAAATTTTTACGTCATTTGTTTGACTCGACCAGGATTCGAACCCATGATCTAACACACTGGAGACGGACGCTCTAACTCATTTGGCCATCCCGTCTGGGGAAGCACTATAAAGCTATAAACTACAAAGCTGCCCTGCGCAGGCACTGTTGGAATTCAGTATCAGTCCACCAGGAGTTGCTAGGACATAAAAACCTACATGGCTTCACGTCATAGAGAAAAGAATTTGAAGCACACGATCTAATTCTCCCCAAGCTAATATTAAAATTTTAAGACCCCCCGCCCCGCCCCCCCCCCAAAAAAAACAAGGTGAGAGAAAAAGCAGTGGGTCAACTATCGTGTAATTTATTATTTGATTCGTTGCCAAGTTAGTGTGAAGCGGGATAACTATAGTGCAAGGAACCGTCCAAAGTTGTCAACATTCTCATGGACATACAAGGAGTACTACTTTCCAGATCTTCCCCCTAAAGTAGTTCAGATCAACATTTTAAATATGATATAATTTACACTATTAGTGTAAGTTAAATATCAACATTTTATTCAAAGATAAAAGTTGTACATTACTGATATCCCCCTTCTCCCCCCATCCCCACCGTACACATTGTACGACCGTGAAAATGTTGATAACCTTGCACGGCCCCTAATTTATTAATTGATTCGGTTGCCAAGTTAGTGTGGCTAAGTTACCCGCTGAAGCTTGTCTCTTCAACAAACTGGAGAGCTCCAGGAGTTGGAACTGCATGGCGCATACCGACTACAGGTAACTCAGACACAGGTAGTCGCTGTGTGACTGAGTGTGGGGAGGGGGCCGGCAACCGGGATTACAAACTACTTATCTCCGTACAGATGTTGGCTATAAACGAAATTCCTTTTGAGGTGTGTGTGGGGGATAAATTAATCACATTGTTGATCTGTGCAGTCGAATGGGGTGGGTTACTTTTTATGGTTTTGGTTGCTTGTTTGCTCTTCTCCATTCCCCATAGGGGGTCTTCCTGTAGCGTCCGACAATGGCATTGTATAAGGATTTCTTGTTTGTTCTTTGGTGGGGTTTTATGTCCTAGCAATATCTAAGGTCATCAAGGCAGGTACCAACATGTGGCAGTGCACACTTATGGCAACTGTTATAGTGCTGCCCCACTGGGAGACCAGGTCACCAACACGATGCCCTGATCAATATCCCACGCAGTTACACTGTCCTGACACTGACTGGGAAAACCAGTCCTCGTCCTATTCTAGTATTTAGTGTTGAGCGTCAGGCTAGGTAACAGTTGGTATCAATTCTGTGCATCATTGATTTGACTCGATCTGGTTTCAAATCCGGAGGGGAAAGCCAGTCAGCATTCATAGTCTTACCGATTCGGCCATTCCGTCCGGTATATATCAGGCATGAGCATTTCCCGCCAATTGGCTGATTTCCGTCAATTAAATGAAAAGGAAAAGAACAAGCAGAAAAAATGAACCAACATTCTTATTAAAATGAACTTCAGATTAGTTTTATTATCGTATTCCTTGACATTTTATGCTTTATTATAGCAGTTATGCAAGTATTAAAAACTGATGGAGGGAGTATAAGACTATTTTACCTCGGTACAACGCCTCGGCTACTCGAGGCCGAGGGAGAAGGAAGCAACATCCGGTACAGCAATTAGCATATTCCACTCGTGAACGGTGGACGTTTGCGAGAGAGCAGCAGTCTTTTTTATGCACTAAGTGCAGAATTCGCAGTGAGTTTATGGTTATTTTTTCCACATTTCATTATGAACATATGAAGATTAGTTTGTACAATTTTGTCGATTATGGCGACTGTATTTAAAGAAATATAAGTGTAGAACCGACTTGTGTGCCGGTACGCTACTATGATTGAGTATGACACTTAACAGTGCCATGTGGGTTACTTCTGGTCGGATTTCCGACTCGATATTCGCTATTGTTTCGGAGCGTTTTTATGACTTTAAACCCAAGAATACTGGAGGAAACGTGTACAACAATATTCTCTACGAGTTTGAGAATATTGCTGAGAATATTAAAGAAGTTATTGGCGAAAAACCGATTTGGTTGCCGGTACGGTAGAGTTGACATCGCCGTGTTTACTTCTGGTCGGTTGTTGGACCTGATTATCGCTATTTGGTTTTTAGCGGTTATTCGTATGAGTTTAAACCCAAGAATACAGGAGAATATGTATTGCTTGTGGAGAACAATATTCTATGATTTTTAGAATATTGACGCATATATTAAAGAATATATTGGAGTTAAACCGATTCGGGAGCCGGTACGGTAGAGTTGATTTGACATCGCCATGTCACCGCATGTGGTTTACTTCAGGTCGGACTGGTTGACTCGATTATCGCTGTGGTACTTTAGCGTTAGAGTTGAAAACCCAAGAATACAGGAGGATACATATTTCTTGTGGAGACTAATATTCTCTATGAATATTAGAAGATTGGCGAATATATTAAACAATTTATTGGCTTTAAACCGGTTCGGGAGACGGTACGTAGATTGACATCACCGTGTTTGTTTACGTCTGGTCGGTTGCTCGACGTGATTATCGCTATTGTGTTAGTGGTTATTCTTATGAGTTTAAACCCAAGAATACAGGAGGATACGTATTTCTTGTGTAGATATGTTTATTACATTATTATTAATCAATTTAATTGAGCATCTAGTGGTGTTTCTACCAGACGGGATGGCCGAATGAGTTAGAGCGTCCGACTCCCGTGCTGGTAGATCGTGGGGTCGTGGGTTCGAGTCCCGGTCGAGTCAAACCAATGACTTTAAAATTGATACTTGTCGCTTCCTAGCCAGGCGCTCGGCATTATTAGGATAAGGGCAAGGACTGGTTGCTCAGTGTCAGTGATAATGTGACTGAGTGGGATACCAGGTCATGGTGCCGGCGGCCTGGTTTCCCAGTGGGACAGCACTATAAAGTCGCCATGAGTGCGCACTGTCACAAGTCGGTACCTGTCCTGATATGACCTTAGATGTTGCTAGGACATAAAAAAAACAAAAAAACAAGTGGTGTTTCTCGTTTTTTATGGAATTATTTGTTATTAAAATTGTGTATGTAGATGTTGGTGGTTGCCACATCACAGGAGATTTTTGGTTCAACAAGCCGCCCGTTGCCGAACGGAGAGCGATGTTGGCTGGAGCCTCATCACGTTTGGATTTTTCCTCGGTTTCTTTTATGGATTCACGTTGGAAATTAATCCTGGGTTTCTTTTATGGATTCCCCACTTTTTTAAGGCGTACCTCCGAGTTTCGTAGCATTTTCTCCAACTTGCTGGCGCAGTAGCCGCAGGAGGGAGAAGCGTACGGAACAGAGAGTGTGGGAGGGTACCGATATACTGGTCCCTACCCCTCGTTTGGTTTCGGCTTCCATACCGTTACCCTACGACATTACACATTAGCTTACACGCCTGTGTTGGAACGGTGTAAATACGTTCTCCAACACCAGTAATTGCCGCCCGTGACCGAACGGAGAGCGATGTTGGCGAAAGCCACATCACGTTAAGCCGCCCGTTGCCCAACGGTGAGCGGTGATGGCTGGAGCCGTATTACGGTTATGCCGTACGTTGTGAAACGAAGTGCGATGTTGGCTGAAGCCTCATCACGGTAACCTGCCTGTGACCGAGCGGGTAGCGATGATGGTTACGACCACATCAGGTTATGTAGCCCGTTAAAAACGGAGAGCGGTGTTGGCTGAAGCCACATCCCGTTTAGGCCGCCTGTTACTAAACGGAGGGTGATGTTGGCTGAAGCCTCATCACGGTAGCCCGCCAGTGACCGAGCGGAGAGCGATGATGGTTGCGACTACATCAGTTTATATAGCCCGTTAAGAACGGGGAGTGATCTGGGTTGAAGTTACATCCCGATTAGGCCGCCCGTTACCGAACGGAGGGCGATGTTGGGTGATGCCACATCCCGGTTAGGCCGCCTGTTACCAAACGGAGAGCGATGTTGGCTGAAGCCACATCCCGTTTAGGCTGTCCGTTACCAAACGGAGGATGATGTTAGCTGTGGCCACATCACGTTTAAGCCAAGCGGAGAGCGATGTTGGCTGAAGCCACATTCCGTTTAGGCTGTCCGTTACCAAACGGAGGGTGATGTTGGCTCTAGCCACATCATGTTTAAGCCGAGCGGAGAGCGATGTTGGCTGAAGCCACATCACGTTATGCCGCTCGTTGACAAACGGAGAGCATTGTTGGCTGAAGCCACTGTACGTTTAACCCGCCTGTGGCCGAGCGGAGACAGATGTTGGCTGAAGCCACATCATGTCTGTCCTGAGATGAGCTTAGATGATCTAGGATGTAAATAAAAACAATTAGTTGGTTGGCCACACTTGAACTTTCAGTTGATGGTTACAGGGTGTCTGGCCTGTGAGGTACTTGGGCCATTATTATCTATGGGTATGTACTGTTACAAACGGTACCTGTCTGAATATGATTATAGATTTTCTAGAACGAAAAACAACAAACAAATAGTTGGTTGAGCACTCTAATTTTCATTGATCGTTACAGATGTTGGATTTAAGGGTTAGTTGCCTATGAAGGGCAGTAAGACCGAGGCTCCCATTTCTGATGATAATTACTCGTCACCGGGGGTGAGGATTTAAGCCTCCCTGGTACACACAGTGTTAGGGGAGGAAAGCAGGCCAGATTCCGGCTCTGCTGGGCTAGAAAAGTGGCCCATGAAGCTGGAGCAAATGCCCTCGGCTAAATCTCAGAAGAGAACAAGTAGAGCTTGCAATGCAAACTTAGATGGCCACGGAAACAGTTTTTTCCAGGAGGGAAAAAATAACTATTGTTTCCATACATTGATGATTCATTCATTATGGCCCAGTCACAGTCGAGCTGCTCACAGGCAGTTACCGATCAATTTATGAAGCAGACCAAACATTTGTAAGGTTTATTTCGAATGAACAACTATATGAATTTACTTGTTTACCAAGTGGTTTAGCTTGTGCTTCTCCTTTCTTTACAAACTGTTATTTTTCGCTCATGAAGAGTGAAGGACAGGTATGTTCCCGGACAGTGATGATTCATGTTTTGGTGGGCAGACAAAAGTAGCTGGTCAAAATGTAGTAAATGGTTTAGGTACCACATTTACAAAGTTAGGAGTTGCTGGAAATGGATAAGAAGTTAGCATACGACAGAACTATAATGGATTTTGGAAGGCCGTTGGCTTGATGAAGAACTTAGATCATATTAAGGTTCTAGAGTTGAGAAGCAGTGTATTTAGGGTTAGGTGTTTAGCCGGCTTGCCCTAATGCTATGTCAGGATGCTGACAGATAGTACTACAGTAATGGCTTTCATTGGTAACATGGGAGGGACAATGTCCAACTCATATAATAAGAGACCGAAATTAAATTGGAAATTGGGGAAGCCACATATAATTTGTTGGCATCATGAAATAATAACATTTTATAAAGTTGTTCATGGCATCCAGAGCAAAAATGTTGGCAAGTGGATGTTGTCTCTTTGATTTGCGGGGAAAATAAATTTTATTACATTTTCTTAAACAATTCAGCCTAATCGGCAGAGTAGCAAGGAAGGCTTTGATAGTCCCTGATTGGGACATGCAGCCAATTCAGCCTTATCGGCAGAGTAGCAAGGAGGGCTTTGATAGTCCCTGATTGGGACATGCAGCCATGGTTGGAAGTATTAGCCCTAGCAGCTAAGGACTTTATATTTTTCCTACACATAAAGGAAAGATTTTTAAGCATTAATGATTCGTGGGGATGTGTTAACAACAGCCCTTCTGGCATTCCTTTCGGAACACATATTTACGACACTTTGGTTTAGAGAAAGTTACTCAGCATGATTATTTGGACTGGTCATTAAATGATGGTATTGGTTCAATAAATTGATTTGTTGGAATCAAGAAAGAATAACAAGTTACACAAATAAGTGTTATGCCATCCACAAACTAAGGCATTTTTTGTTTAAATACATAAAGTTAAGCCAATGGAGCCATCCCTTGCCCAGGTAGTCCGTCTCTTACGAATGATGCAGGATGATGGATTAGGTTATAGAGCCATTAATGCAGCTCGATGAGCTCTTTCGGTCATCTTACCAAGGATTGACAGAGAATTAATTGGGAAACACAAAGTTCTTCAGTGTTTCAGGAGGTCATTATATGAAAGAAACCCTCCTAAACTATACTTTAATAGGTTTTGGGATGTCTCAGGGGTATTTAAGTTTTCCTGAAAATGGTCTAGTTATGGACATCTATCGATTAAACAGCTAGGCTAAAAATTAGCTGTATTGTTACTTTGGGTAACCGGTCATAGGGCCCAAGTAATTGTTGACCTTTTTACTTACTGGCCAAGACATTGATGACAAGGAGGCCACGTTGGATTTGGGAAATATCAAACAGTACAGGAGATCCCCTCTCCTTGATTCATTTGTAATGGGTTCCCACATGACAGGAAACTGTGTGTAGTGTCAGCCATTAGGGCTTATATATCCAAGATAAAAGGAATACATAATTCAAGACAGCTTTTGGTAAGCTTCATAAAGCCACATTAGGCTGTATCCAGAGACACGATCGCCAGTTGGACGATTCAGGTGCTCAAGTTAGCAGGCCTTGACATAGGACGCTATGCTTTGCACTTTACAAGAGGTGCTATGGTCTCGAAGACGAGACAATTGGGAATCTCAGTGAAAAGAATCCTAGCATATGCCGGCTGCAAGACGGCAAGGTCGTTGGCTAAATATGGCAACAAACGACTAGAAAAGACGGGCGGGCTTGTAACCCGCCTACTCACCAACTAAGAAGATGTGTGAGAATTTACAAAATTGGAATTTACAACTGAAAAATTACTATGTTTATCAGATAATATAGGATAAAAATGAGGCTACGTAAAGTCTCCCTCGGCCTCGAGTAGCCGAGGCGTTGTACCGAGGTAAAATAGTATAGTTAGACGAATCTTACCTTGGTACAGATGATGGATAACCCTTGTTTTCCCGAGGTACAAGCCTCGGATAGTCGTGGGCTAGGGCCCGCCCACCACACCCTGTCACGACTATTACGATTTGCTTGTGCCAAAAAGAAAACATGAGGAATTCCAATCATTAAGCTCATTTTTACCTGAATAATTAGGTGAAGATTGCTGTACTGGATGTTGCTTCCTTCTCCCTAGCCCACGACTATCCGAGGCTTGTACCTCGGGAAAACAAGAGTTATCCATCATCTGTACCAAGGTAAGATTCGTCTAACTATACTATATATTGAGGAAGTATAAGACTATATATTGAGGAAGTATAAGACTATATATTGAGGGAGCATAAGACTATATATTGTTGTTAAAATGAAATTTACATTACTTTTATCATATTCCTTTACATTTATTATAACAATTAAACAAGTATTACCATATTACAAGGACTGCCAGCTGAAGGAGTATAACACAATAAATTAAATAACTGAAACTATTGGCTATGGTATAGGTGTATTATTTATATTATTGACTTATAATTTATGCAGGATTACAAGAAAAACACTTCTGTATTCTTAGAGTACTGGTCTATATGCCTACTCTTACCTTATGTCTCCAGGTGAAGAGTGAAATTTCTCCCTCCTAAGTGGCTACCATATTGCACCAATTGTGTCCTACTTGTAAACAAATTTCTCCATGGGATGGGGGGGGGTGGCCCCCCCCTCCCTACACCCTCCCCACCCCCCTACTCGGCCGTTGACCGAGTTTTGAGGCATACGCCCACAATCAGCTAATTTGTTTTTCTTCTCTGCTCATGTCTGATATATGGACAGGTTGAGTGTTTGTTTACGTCATAAATTTCCAGCACATGCACATTTCCAGGTTGGCAGAAGTAAGCGATAAACCTAGTTTATATATTTTTTTAAGAGAGATATTTAGGTCTATACTATTTTTTCAAATTTATAATTTAATTAATTTTTGTCCACAATGCTTTTGAAGCATTGAGCAAAGCACACCGGGGACAAAAACGCAAGGACTGAGATTCACTGCATTTTACTTTTAGTACATTTTCCAGTTTATTAGCCTGTCAAAAGCCGTTTTCCCCATGGAAATGGCAGTAGTAAAATCAACTACATAAATATATAGAGAAATGTTATTTAAAATTGTCTGGCGTGTTTATATAACACTCTTTACCTTCCTTTTCTGTATCTGGTCTCTGCATTATCACAGATCGCTTGGAGCTAGCTATAGTTAGGGTTCTTCGGGCTATATTTATCTATTTATTTCAATACTTTGAAAGCATTGGATTGGTACCCACAGTGACACAAGTACACAGAGCTGAGACCTAGTACATATGGCAGTTTCAAAATGAAAATGATCGCTTCAAATGATTCCTATCCAAAATAGCACCAGTTTGCTTGTCTTGCCAACCAGTCCATTCTGAATTGAGTCACGTGACACTGATGTAGCTGGTAAGCGTGTCTTTTAAATATGGTGAATGGGCTATTAATTGAACAAATGCGAAGTACACAGCAGTGAAAACAGTGACTGTTACTTGCGTTAGGTCTCATTCATGAGCGTTGGAATTAATCACAATGTGAAATTTATTGCCATGTGTTTATTGATGCTAACCTTTGCTGGTGCTGTCTTTGTTAGTAACTCTCCCCATTCTACTCCGTGTGTGTGCGTAGGGGAGGGAGTATCAGTTGTCACCATATCTTGAGGTGACACGGTCGGTTTTGGATCCTTCTCACGTCCCGCCTTATTCCGTGTTTGCCGTGAACCAGGGGTAAAGGAGAGGGTGTTGGCGGGGGATGGGAGAGGGGAGTGGGGTGGGGGGCAACAGCTGTGGGGCATGATGTGTGCAGGTGTAAAAACTATAGCATTCGAGTATGACTAGGTACTAAGACTGAAAATAACTGAACTGTTCCAGTTAGATGTTTACAGTTCTTTCCCTTGGTAATTCACCTCGCCGCAACTCCTCGGATTCCGCTTAGTCATTAATAATTAGTTCATTCAATTAGTTTTGCTGAAATGGAATTTTCTGCAAAAACATATAGCAGGGGGAGGGGGGGTAAACTTTCTGGGGGTTCATATTTGGTTCTAAGTAGCATATCATATGCCATATAGATATTACTAGTAAATGTCGTCAGCGACTTGCCTTTGTGTCTGCAGACGATATTTAGTGAGTGGTGCAGATGATGGTGCTGGCCATGTGGAAATGGCGCCCATTCTCAGGGTTAGGCTTTGACCTTGACCTTGTGGTCTTGTAAGGCGATCTAGGCGGGTCGGGTGTGATTTGCTTAACCCTCGCCCTTTTTTCTTTTTTCCTTTCTTCACCGGTTAAATAGTTAAATTGAAACCAGCGCCACACACACACACACACCTAACAGCACACACCCAATCTACCAGACACACCTCTGTCTTCATTACCCTTCCCCTGCCTACGCAACTAGTTTCTGACAGCCTCACTAACCAAATACAAATTGAAAAAGATGCTCCTTTTTGTAAGAAAAAAAGGAAGAAAGGATAAGAATTTTTATGAAAGTAGAGTGTTCTTCTCATACTATCCCAATTTAAAATAAAGGTGTTTTTTTTCAAGTTCTTTTTAGTTGGAATGTTATTCTACCTCCCCTCCCCTGGTGGGGGTCCCTTCTGACCCCAAGTCAGCACCCCTCGCTCCCCTCACCCACACCTGAATATGATTGTAACTTAAAGGAGGTACATGGCATTGTGTGTGTAACGGTTCTGGATTGTTGGTTGTCGGTTTTAATGTTGGGGCTTGAAGTGATTTTTATTGGATGTTTTTCGTCTTCTTTTCTGTTTAGCAATTTCTTTTATATATTTTTTCATTCATCTGTTACAAAACAAAAATTGTTTTTGTCCTTTAGAATATATTATTTAGCTCTTTGGTGTGTCTTGTTTCGTAAGTTGTGTTTTATACCAATAAATGAGACTAAATCTGAGAATTCAGTGCATGCTTTGTGGAGGCAGATGGAAATAATGCCATCATCATCATCATGCTGTCGGTCGTGATGCGACAAAGTCTGCTTTCATTAATTGACTGCCGCTCTCCTTACATTTCATGAAAGCTGCCTGCAAAAGTGTTGAAGTGCTGCTGGCTTTTGCAAGTTACCAGCGGCACTCTCGGGGAGCAAATAGAGGTTTCACACCGGCAAGAACATGTCAAGACAGGCGCAAAACTATTTGTCCCTGCAGTGGCTGGTCGGGAGATGTTGGGAGTTCCATACATCAACCGCCCTTAATGCTGCCACAGTGACATGGTTTTCTGTTTAGGGTTTGCTCCATTAGCCTTCGGTTCTGTCAAGAACCTGTACCACAAGGCAGTGGTTTACAACTCTGCAAGGCAGGGGCGTCAAACTCCCTGAGGTATTGCTATACCTGCAATACCTGCATACCTGCCACATGGCCATTAATAATCAAACAGCAAATATAAATTTTAAAGTCGATGCACCCTACCTACATGTAAACTACCCAAGAAGCCTGAGTGGATCTATCTCCCTGGTTTGTTTCTTTTTCACATGTGCCCCGCCCCCCCTCCCTTTAAAAAAAAAAAATTGTGTTTAACCCTGTGTACTGTACTTGAAATAGACACCACAAAGCCCCAGTCTTACTCTTAGTCCTGTTTTCTCCAGCCCTGAAAGCAATATGACATTTCCACATGTGCAAACCTTTTAATGCCCGGCCTCTTGAGGTGTGTATGCCGATTGCTAAGAAATGCTGGAGATGTGTGCTGCTTTTAGGCGTTCTGTATTGTTTTGTTTTGTCTATTAAATTACACCTTTTAGACTGTTTCATGACGAGGCTAGAGCGTTCACATCTGTAAAACACTGTTGAATGTGCTGCTTGGTATTTCAGATGCTGTGTGACTTTCCAATCCAGTGTGTTATTTATTTATTTATTTATTTATTTATTTGAAGGATCAAAGGAGAGCATTGGGTTCGACCACCCTTGGCATATATCACCCCCCCCCCCCGTCCAAAGATAAAGTTGCCTTAATTTTGTTTTAATATTTATTTATGTTTAAATTGAAATACACCTCATTTTTGTGTTTTCGGTTATTTCTTGTATATATTTGAAAAAAGAAAGAAAAAGTCTTACAAGAAGGTGTGGGCAAATATCTGATTTGGTCAATCAGAAGTTTGTTGGCCTGGCTGTTGGCATCACTTCTATTGCCCCACCCACCCCCAGGGCGGCATGCTTGCCATGGGCATCTATTGACATAAAATAAACAACCGCAGCAGGCCTGTGTTGGGTTCACCAGTCTGTTGCTGTCTAGCAGGCCTGGGGAAGCTGGTGGCTGCTGGCTTGGGGAGGCCTGGGGAGGCTGGTCGGTGTTGTCCTGGGAGGCTGGTAACTTCTGACTTGTGGAGGCCTAGTGACGCACGCTGGGTGCTGCCGTTTTGAATGGTTTTAAGGTTACTCAAAATTTAGAGTTTAGGTGGGAAATGATGTTGTTTGGAAATGCCATAATTACCCCAGATCTTTTGTGTGTGTGATTTATTTTTTGTTCTTCTAAAGCAATTCTATTTTTTTAAAGGTTGGTACTGGCCATACGGTCATCACGACATCGGATTTACACGCCGTTAAGCCATCAATCAATCAATCAATCCTGGCCTCGTCGGGGTTGTATAGCAGCTATATTATGCACATTGCCCCTGAAAACCTTGGCGCTAGGACTAGGAGGCAGGGCACACTGAGCAACAGGGGCTGTGGCAACCTTTATACAGTGCCCTTACTACTATACTAGTCATGACGGTGACTGGGCAACATAAAGTTCAGGTTTCCCCCAGCTCTCTCCCCCCACCCCCCACCCTTCCCATCCCATCACCAAGATTCTACCTGCATGCATATACGTGAACATATGTTTAATATTTTGTTGTTGGCAAATTCAACTTCAAGGATGAGAAATTCCCGATTTTAGGCAGATTTCCTATTTTCTTTCCCTGGTCATATATGTTACTTCCGCTCATATGTTTAGCACTATCAAACTTCACAAAAGTCAAATTAAGCCTTGTTTTCCTATTAGAAAAGTTGTTGCAGTTGTTGTTGGAATCGCCTCTCATCCCTGAATGGCTGCACACCTCTCTATCCTAAGGAGGAACAACCTCCATGAACACAAAATGAATAATTGCTAATAAATCTGGACACAATTGTTAGTAATAAATCACAATTTTTAAAGCGAAATGTTCATTTTCTACTAAGTGGTGCTTCCCTGCCATCTGCATGTCGTTCCAGGTACGGAGGTGCGGTACTGTAGCTTGCACAACCCCAACGATACTTCTTGTCGCCCATGCCCACATGGTTACTACAACGCAGATGCGCAGCACTCGGATCAGAACCCTACTTGCCACCTGTGGAAGCGGTGTGCCAGCAAGCTCGGTAGGGTCCTCTGTAATTCGCCCTGAAACAGCGAATTAATTTGATCCGCTCAATGAGGTTTTCAGTTTCTGTGGTTTTCAGTTTGAGTAGAGGGGTTATTTTCTTTATAGATTTGGTATTCTTACAATTTGGAGGGATATATCTGATAAAATGAAGGCCTAATGTGGCATAGTACAAAAATATTGTATTTCAAGGGCATGAATATGTTACATGCTGAATGTAGACTTTTCTACAGCCTACTAGACCTTTATTTTTCATAGAATATTACCTTTATTCAATGAAACAATAAAAGGACACTCTCACTGGTAATAAATGTCCATCTTGCAGAGCTTCCTCAAGAAAACACTTGGTACTGTTGCACATGCAAGCATATTTTGGAGGACCATGACTAATAATATAATTTTCCTACAAAGCTGTATGAAAAAATTGAAATTGAAGTCCCATATTATTTTTGGTGTCTCCTTCTATTGGGTTACGTCCAGAACTGAAAATTGGGAAGAATATAATAATCCTATGCAAATTTCTTTACAGTGCATTTCTATACTTAGGGGATCACAACATAAAAATTATTTGTTTCATGCAATGCATTTTCTTAAATAATTGTTTTGATTAATAAGTCCACACTTGGGGATGGCTACTCAATTAGTTCTTGTTTTTCTGACAAAATGGTAACCTCAACATTCTTTTCCTTCACGTTACCAGTATATATATGGACAACAGTTGGCTACTCAGCAAAAATATTAATAATAAATATTCATTTTTATCCCTCATGTCACACTCATGTCGATCGTTCTAATCTACCTTATTTTAGTTTGATGTAACTTCTGTTATAAATTGCTTCAGTGGTAATGGGTTTGATTAAATTGACATTGTGCCCTCTTATACAACAACAAATATTTAATAAGTGCATCAGTATCTAAGCTTGATATGGAGGATCAAATCTAGATACTGTTTTTGGTTTTGAAAATGTTATACTTTGATCGGACTGTGCAGCTTTTAACAAAATATTCAAATTCTAGAAACATTAACCGCATTACACTTAGAACTACTAACTAACTAAGAATACTAAGAATATCCGTGGTATCCTCAGACTAATGGTTTTGGATTGATCAATGGGATGGGTGGAATTAAACAGGTCCAGAGAGCTTCAAATTCACTATCACGGTATTACTATTAGTCAAAGTAGGCTTGGAGTTGGAGATACTTTCTGTGGGAAACTCCATTGTTGTGAACTGCTTCTTTATAACTCTTCTCTACAATTACTATTAGTGACTGGTGAATCTAAATTCTGTTTGTATATTAAAAAAAAGCCTTACCAATTGTGTAAGAATTCCCTGGCCTATGTCACTTTAACAGCAGAGAAGGGTCACTAGGGCTGAATGCCCCTAATAATTTAAACTTAAACCCTCAGTCTTAACCTGAGCTCTCAACGATTGCCTCACACCGAATCGACCATTCTTTACAACTATATGTAATGTCTTTAAAAATATGGATCAGCACAACCATTGAGTGCCCCTTTTCTTTACTATTTGATGTGAAGTCTTTAGCAATGATAACTCACAGTTAGTGATGTTATCTATGAAAATAAAGTCGTTTGCAATGATAAATCTCCACAATCGTTTATGCTAACTTGTACTGAGTATGCCCATACTCTACTCCAATAGGTAAAAGGTTTACCAACGGTAGAACTCCAGAACTGTTAACGCTAACTCACAACGACAACGCCCCTTCTTTACCCCTATAGGTAAAGTCTTTAGCAGTGATAGAACTCCAGAACCGTTGATACTAGCTCACACCGACAACGCCTCTTCTTTGCGCCTCTAGGTAAAATCTTTAGCAATGATAGAGCTCCAGAACTGTTGATGCTAACTCATAATGACAACGCCCCTTCTTTGCCCCTATAGGTAAAGTCTTTAACGAGGACGGCACCAACATCTTCGAGGGCACGTGTCACTGCAATGTGGCCCTAGGGCACTTCGCCAACAAGTGGGGCGATTGTCAGAAGAGGAGTGAGACCTGCCACCCCGACCACGAACTGCACGAGAAGTCTGGTGAGTGGGGCGCACGTGCGTGAAAGCCAAAAGGCACAAGGGAGTTTTGAGGGAAAAGCCGAAAGCATATTAAAAAGTACTTGCTGGTTATGCCCCATGTAAATTCAAAGGTACTATATAGTTATCCTTGGATGCTCCGGGCTAGTTGTGTTAGACCATGGAATGGGGAATGCATAGTAATATAATAGCTAATAATCTGTTGACTACACAGTTATTTATCCCTTCTTTGAAAATAAAATATTGGTGCAGGTACTGAACCTCTTATCCAGTTTCCATAAAATTGGAATGAACAGAAAACTAGCTCTTATTGAAACCGGTGAAACCCAATTTAGTTATTTACTCCAGAAAATGCAAAAATCTGGTCCCAAGCTTTCCGGATATTTGGTCGGCTACCGGTATGAATACGGAAAGCTATGTGAGGTTGTTTTCGTGGGTCTGTTTTCCTTCCTTCCTTCCTTCCTTCCTTCCTTCCTTCCTTCCTTCCTTCCTTCCTTCCTTCCTTCCTTCCTTCCTTCCTTCCTTCCATATTTCTTTCCTTTATTCCTTTCATTCTATTTTTTATTTTAGAGAGTGTGTGTGTGGGGGGGGGTGTTCCCCAACAACCCAACAAATATCCCCTAAAGCAGATACTCAGCTTGTCTTTACTTTTGTGTGACTAGGTGAGTGTGTCCCTTGTCGGCTTGGTCACCACCAGCCGGTGACTGGATATGGACCATGCCTGCCCTGCCCCATTGGTACTCACCGGTCAAACCACGCCCAGCTCAACTGTACAGCCTGCCCAGTTGGCAGGTACACCGTCAAGGCGGGACAGCACAGGTGCAGCACGTAAGTACACGTGTGACCCTTTTTACTTTATAAACCGGACAGGATAGCTGAATGAGTAAAGTGTTCGCTTCCCATGTGGGGGGGGTGGGGGGGGGGGGTCATAGGAACAATTCCCAGCCAGACAAATCCAATGACTTATACAATTGAAACTTGTCACTCCCTAACCTTGCGCTTGACACAAAAAGGATGTTTATTGAATGGTGCTCAATAGATGGCATCCCAAAAGTTGCCATGAGTGCACAGTCGGAAGTTGTTCTGATGACCTTCGATGTTCCTAGGACGTAAAACCCCAACAAACAAATCTTACATTCCGTTTCTTTTAATAATATTATTTAATCCATTGAGGACGCCACCTGCATTCATGTATATCCGAAGCAGGAATCCACATGCGTTAATTAAAGCAATGATGATGCTGGCTGTGTTTAAGGCATCAGCAGGGTGACTTGGTTGTGTGATGCCGTGGAGATCGGAGTACCTGGAAATAAATGGTGAAGTGTATGTTTCTCTTCCCTGTCTTCTTTCTCCATGTTGCGACCAATAGCATGGTGGAACCGGCCAATCATTGCGACACTGCCTACGAACATAATACATGGTAAACTATAACATGTGCTTTGTCATTGACAGGTGTCAAGAGCTGATGCAATCAAATGAGTCTGACCTGCCATGTAAGTACCGTACATTGTTTTGGGTATTCAAAGTAATTACACGCTTTTATTTGATGTTTAGATCTTAGGTGGAATCTTAGATTAAAGTAGCAGGTGGAATCTTAGATTAAAGTAGCAGGCGGAATCCTAGATTGGTCGTAATGCTTGCATTGCGCTTGATTCGCGGCGGAGGAGGAGTGCCCCCCCCCCTCTCCGGTTCACCAACGACCGTTGACTTACATAACCCCCCCCCCCCCCCTTATAACCCGGCCGCCCTGCTGCTCCCAGCCACTCGCCTCCTCACGCCCCTGCAGCACTCACCTCCTTTCTTTTTACAGTAGCAGGTGGAATCTTAGATTACAGTAGCAGGTAGAATAATCCGATGGAGGCAACATACTTTCAAAATCAAAATTCCTATCTGGACTTGATCCTAGTCCTACACATCTACTTTAGATACTAGTGCACTTATTAAACATTCATTAATACATGCAGGGAACCTCAAGTCTATTTAATGGAAGCGGTTCTCTGATATCCAGCATTTCAATGTGTATGCTAAAATTTAGCATATTTTCACAATCTATCTATAAGATTTATAACCAAAGTTACTCTAAACTAAGTGAAAATACATTCTAACAATCACCTCAATACCCGTCCTGATATGACCTTAGATGTTGCTAGGACGTAAAACAACAACAAACAAACAACAAACCTCAATATATTTATTTGAAAAATATATTAAAAGCTCTAAACTATCGGATTATGCACCTCTAAGGGGCAATAAATAGCGTGACAAGCACAACTTTATTTATTCACATCTCTCATGGGCAAAGGTGACTCCTCATAATTTGTGTCCTGTTAGATTAGATTAGATTAAATTGGAGTGTTTGAGCTGTATGCTCAGGCCAAGTCCGAGACTCCACCTTCAGGGCCCACTAGATGTGGTGAGGATGCTCTGTTCAGTTTTGTCATGTGCAGCAATACATTTGAATCTGCTTGTGTTAGCTGGGTGTATCCTGGAATCTGAGGTTCTTCTGGTATTGCTGTTAACACCTTGCCAAGCTGCCTTTTGAACAATTGTCCATTGCAGTTTGATAGGTTTGTAAGCAGACAGAAACCAACCATTGTCTGAAGGTCTCTATGGCCAAGTTGTGGCTATTAGTTTCATTCAGCCGTAATGGCCCTCCTCAGCTGGGGCATAGCCTGCTACACCAGGGCATACCTATGCAGTTGGAGAGCGTGATGTAGCTCAGGCGGTAGCGTCTCCATCTGTGAAGAGGTCACTCATCCGATCGATCCTTCTCAGTGGACCCATTTTCAGTTTGGGCTATTTTCCATTCCAACCAGTGGTCTACAACTGGTTCATCAAAGGATGTTGTATGTGCAGTCCTGTCTGTGGGGAAGTGAATATAAAAGAGCCCTTGCGACTTATCGGAAAAAGTAACCTATGTGGTAGCATACCTCCAAATAAATATGTCAGAATGACTATATATCTAAAGTCCAATAGCCGATGATACAATTTTGTTGTTAAATGGATGTGCTCTAGAAGCGTCATTATACCCATGTGGCTGGATAGGCTTTTTCTATTAAATATCCGATTTTTGATGATCACGGATTAACTATTACAAAATGCCGATGATAAATATTGTAGTGTATTGATCAATCCGACACGCTTGAGTCTCGTTCAACAACTGGCTAGTTTATTCAGTCTCGGCCACACCTTGGCCACGTGACCCCGCCGGTTCCCGGCGGGTTCGGTCTTTGCATACTTTACATCTTCCTTTCAATAAACAAAAGTTGCTCTCGCCCGTTACGCGTTTCGTTACTTCTATGCAACAACGTAAAGGGACAACAGGTAATCAAAAAACAGCCCTCAAGGCCAACAAGCAATGCACTTAAATACGATAATCAACCAGTTACTACAATGGTCAATCAACAAATACCCGTCACCGCTCCGGCCACCCTGTGACCTATATCAACATTTCACACCCGACACATCGTTTGGTCGGCTTCAATTGTCCTTCTTAAGTCCTGTAATTGTCTGTTGGTCGGACACATTAATGTTCATTTGGGTAGAGTCCTTTTACCACTGATATGCATCCAGGATTAGAAAGATTTCTTAATCATTAATACATTGGTCATGACACTTCACACATTATTATATTCTTCCACAAATGAGTTAATACTTACTCTAATTGCACAAACTCAATATCACAAATCTAACCTACCGACCGGACGCACCGTGTGGCCGGACCTTGTTACATAATGTGCCTTGCCGATGTTGTTAGCTACTGTGTCGCCTGCGTGTGTTGTGCTTTGATTGTTCTGTGTGTGTTGCGCCGGTTCCGGGTCCTTGACCAGGTGGCGCCTATTTCTCGTCAGAACTTTCTCGTCATTGTTTATCACCTGATACTGCCTGTACCCTGCGCTGTTTATTCGATGTACGCGACCCTGTGCCCATTCTTTTTCATGAGTGCGGTATTTGACCCTGTCACCTACTGCTAGTGGCCTGTGCGCCCTTCCGGCCCGCTTATCAAAATATGCCCTCTGTTGACATTGGCTTTCCTTTATATACCTCTCCCGTGACGTTACTATTTGTGGCTGCAGATGGCTTGTCAGTACGGGAATTTTAGACCGCAACTTCCTACTCATCAACAGCTGAGCCGGCGACGCTCCTAACTCTGGAATAGTGGTGTTGCGGTATGCTAAAAGCACCAGATTAATGTCTGTTCCCTCCTTCACTGACTTCTTAATTAGTGCTTTTGCCGTTTGGACGTAACGCTCTGCCTGCCCATTGCTCTGAGGGTAATGCGGGCTTGAATGCACTATCTTGAACCCGTACTGCTTGGCAAACCTCACATACTCGTTACTTACGAATTGAGGTCCATTATCTGACATGACCTCCATCGGTATACCGTACCTCCCAAACATTTGTTTCATTACACCGATTATCGCCATGCTTGACGTTGACTTTAGCTGCACGATCTCGGGAAATTTTGAAGTCAACAAACACTACGTAATCATCCCCATTACAGTAGAATAGATATCATGGGCTCAGTGTGTAGGATTTCGCGTTCACTCTGGCATACCTGACACCGAGATACTCTGTCTTCCATCTGCTTAGCTAACCCCGGCCAATACACATAATCTCTCGCCAACTGTTTACACTTCACCACCCCGAGATGGGACTCATGCAGTTTGTTCAAAATTTCGCCCAGCATCGTTTTGGGAATGATTATCCGGTTATCCTTCATTAACATGTCACTTTGACTTACTATATCATCTCGGTATGTATGGTATGGTTTAACGTCTTGCCTTAATGTTTTGCTTGTCTCTGGCCACCCTTCCCTAGTTAACCTAGCCAACTCTTTTAGTGTACTGTCCTGCTGTGTCTCTACTACTATACGTCTGATGTCCTCGCTGACAAACCCAACGGCTGCTACGCTGATGTTCTTGTCAAACAGATCACATGGATCTACTTTGGCTGAGTGCGCTCTCGACAGGGCATCTGCAAAAAACATATGTATTCCCTTTTTATGGATGACAGTGATATCGTAATTTTGCAGCCTCATCCGCATTCTTTGCATGCGAGCGGACAACGTGCTAATTGGCTTCATCATTATGTTAACCAGAGGCTTATGATCCGTTTCGACTGTAACTTCTTTCCCGTAGATGTAATCATGAAACTTTTTACAGCCGAAACAGATCGCGAGCAACTCTTTCATAATTACCGCGTACTTTGATTGAGGTGTCTAGCGCCTTGGATGCCATAGCTATTGGCTGGTCACTTTCTAACAGCGTTGCACCTAAACCTGACTGCGACGCGTCAACTTGTAAGGTTAGTGGTTTGTTTACATCGTAATACGTTAATACTGGTGCCTCAATTAACAGCGATTTGAGCGTTTGGAATGCCTTCTCTTGTGCCTCCTCCCAGTGCCAGGCATTGTTCTTTTCTAACACCGTCCTTAGTGGTTTGGCAATTTCGGACAACGTGGGTATGAACTTACTCACATAATTCATCATTCCGAGAAAACGCTGAATGGCAGCCTTGTCTGTGGGAGTAGGCATTTCGAGAATAGCCCGAATTCGCTCAGGATTGGGTTTTAAACCTCCTTCAGTTAACACGTGCCCTACGTAAACCACACTGGTCTGACAAATTTTAGATTTTTTCGGGTTGAGCCGCAGATCAACCTCACGGGCCCTTTCCAACACCGCTTCAAGTCTCTTGTTGTGCTGCTCAATAGACTTACCGAAAATCAAAATGTCATCCGCTACGATTTCAACCCCTTCTAACCCTCTAAAAATGTCATTCATCTCCTGGATAAATATGTCCCCCGCCGTGTTAATGCCGAAAGGCAGCCGGGTGTATCGGTACCGCCCCCAGGGGGTATTGAAAGTACAGAGATGTGAGCTTTCATCATCTAGCTGTATCTGCCAATACTTGCTGTTGGCGTCCAGTACCGAGAAGTATCTGGCCCCAGCTGTCTTCGCGACCACCTGCTCTACAGTTTTATTCGGGTACGGGCTTCGAAGGATCGCTACATTTAATTTAGTAGGGTCAAGACACACCCTAATTTTCCCCGGTTTACGCACAACAGTGATAGAATTAACCCACGGTGTTGGATCAATCTGCGGTACAATAACACCCATCTGCACCATTCTATCTAGCTCTACATTAACTTCATCACATACGGCATGAGGAATACGATGCAGGGGATCAATAACAGGGCATACCTCCGGATTTACATGTATTCTAGCATTTACTTTGATAGTGCCCAACCCTTTAAAAATGTCACTGAATTTATTTACCAGGGCTTCCGCTTCGGCGGCTTTCGTTGACAAGCACTCCACAGCGTCCACACGTATTATCAGCCCTAATAGCACACACGCATCTTTCCCGAGGAGAGGGCATCCACTCTCGGTGACCTGGAATGATATCATCTGTCCCTTGACCGGTAGAACTGTCTCCCCTTCTGGTACAATGCGTTGCCCGGTGTATGTGACAGTAGCGATCCAATTCCTAAGGACCGGAAGGTTTTGCTGGGAATTATGTTGGCTTCCGAGCCGGTGTCCAATTTAAATCGTACATCCACATCCCCAACTCGGAAATTTTTATGCCATAACCCCGGAGTTTGCTCTTCATCTTGAGAAACCGCTCCTACGAAGAGGTCCTCGTAACTGTCCTCTTCCTCCATGTCTGCTAGCTTCCACTCCTCTTGCTTGCCGCTTCTATCCATGTCGAGAGCGTGCACCGGCGTTGTCCACCTTCGCCCTCTGCACACCTTGAAAATGACCCGTCTTCCCACAGCCATCGCATTCCTTGTCCTTTGCCGGGCACGTTGCTGCCCGCCCATGCGTGTAACCACAACGCGCGCAGCTGGCCCGAGACGCGCTAGCCGTGGGCGACGCCCCCCGTCGCCGAGGCGCTGCCGGTGGAAGGGGGCGTGTCTGTTGCCAGCCATATCTGCTAATGGCGTCCAACTGGTTTTCCTCTGTAGCCGTCCCTAACTGAGTTGCGTTATATTCACTCACTCTGCATATCTCAATACAGCTGTGCAATGTCAAATTGGGCGTTTGCAATAACTTATCTCGTAGGGTTTTGCCTTTTACTCGGCCACGAGCCGGGGCCGCAGTATCGACTCCTCCACATCCCCATATTCGCAGTAAGAAATTTTATGCTTCAGCTCTCGGATATACGCATCCATTGATTCAGCCTTTTGATTATACGTGTTGAATTGATACCGTACCACCGTTATATTACACTTGCCTTCACAGTACTTCTTAAATGCATCGGTCAGTGGCCCTATCTTCTCTCGGTCCGCACTGTCAATATCCAGTGTCGGGAGTAATTTCTGTGCCTCCACTCCCGCCACATGCAAAAACACAAAGCACTGTGTTTTCTCGGGCTTGTTGCCCACCCCAGCAGCTCCAGCATATATCTCGTAAGCAGTAAACCAGCTCCTCCAATTAACTGCCAAGTTTCCTTAAAGGCTGAGTGGGTGTGGTGGCCTCAATCCCGATAAAGTTGACGCCATGTTGTCAACTCTATCGCCCGCTATCTGACACCATGTAGTGTATTGATCAATTCGACACGCTTGAGTCTCGTTCAACAACTGGCTAGTTTATTCAGTCTCGGCCACACCTTGGCCACGTGACCCCGCCGGGAACCGGCTGGTTCGGTCTTTGCATACTTTACAAATATGACATCAATCGGTCAGTCTGAATCCTGGTCTGATTTGACCTTTGATGTTGCGAGAGCATAACACCCATTCAAACAGAAGCATGGAGTGAATTTTCGCAAAAATGCTGGAGGCTCTCATAGGCTTAGCACTACCAGGGAACTGGAATTTACATTAAAACGCGGATATTTTCCCATAGACTTAGCACTATCGGGGAATCATGAAAAATTCCCAGCAGTCCTGTTTCCTAGCATTATCCTAGCTCCATTCCACTTTCCATCCTGGAATTTTCATGTTATTCTACAATGTTAGATAATAATTACTAACACAAGGACACTTATTGCAACAACATTTAGTTTTCAGTGTTCTCGATTATTTACAGATATGTTGCATTAAATTTCCGTTTTATATTTTTTTGGCCAGAAACAAGTTTTATCCCTGGATTATAGAGGGCTATAAAGAATTAGTTCCTTACATTTTGACCTGATTTAAAGCGATATATAATGAAACTCTGGCTTATTTTCAGGTGATCCAAAGCGTGTACCAAAGAACCCGAAGACAGATGCAAGCACTGACAATATAAGGTAAGACATTAAATACACACGCCAATTTTTAAATGGAGCTTACAACATTTAGTAAAACCGGATGCGTTGGCCGAATCGGTAGAGCACAGGCTTCCCATGTGGAAGGTCAGTTTGATTCATGTGTGCGTCAAACTAATAACGTACCAAATTTATACTTGTCGCTACCTAGCCTGACGGTCGGCATTACTAGGATGGTGTAAGGACTGGTTAGCTCAGTATAAGGATAATGTGACTTAGTCGGAAATTGGGTCATGCTGGTGGTCTGGTCTCCCAGTGGAGTAGATGTATAAAGTTGCCATGAGTGTGCCCTGTCACAAGTCGGTACCCGTCCTGATATGACCTTAGATATTGCCAGGATGTAAAACTCAACCAAAAAAACTAACAAAGGGTATTTAGTAAATGACATTTTGTCAGAAGAAATGTACGCCTATATTAATTGTGCATGTTTGCCGACTACCCATCCTCCAAGACACTCGATAGTAGCCATGCACCAGTAGTAGCAGTAGATAGTAGTCAGACCACACATGCAGGCGAAATAATGCAGTGGTCTCCATACATGGGTATAACATGTAAAACAACTCGTTAATTTCAGTGTGCACACCGAAATGCTGGATTACCTTTTCAAAAAAGAAGAAAAAAGCAGTTCCACAGCACAGCAGCAATTCTTAATAAGGGCACGAATATCTGAGGGGTTTATCTAAGTGAAAATTTAGGTATGGTCATTTTTTTTTACCAAAAAAAAAATCTTTTTTAATGCTTTCATTGAATTGTAACACTTTTACCCACAGCAGGTCTGGCGGCGCGGTGTGGAAGGTGCTGGGGCCCGTGCTGTGCGCCGCCGTGCTGAGCGTGCTGCTCGTCGCTGCTTTTCTCGTGTACCGCCGGCGGCAAGGCCGGTCCCAGCCGGGCGACGAGACCCGCAAGTCGCCCGTGCACGACCCCCAGTCGGCCAAGCCCGACTACCGGGCCGTCAGCAGCTCGTCAACGGCCAGCTCGGACGCCACGTCCCGCAGCAGCGCCGAGGACGCACTCGGTGAGTCTTCCCCCCCCCCCCCCCTCCAACTCCCCCTCCTCCCCATACCCCGTCTCCTGTCTCCTCTGCCCTCCCCATCCTTCCCCTCCCCCTCCCTTCCCTTCCCCCTCCCCTCCCCTCCCCTCCCCTCCCCTCCCCCTCTCCCCCTCTCCCCTCCCCCCTCTCATCCCCATCCCTCTCCTCCCCTCCCCTCTCCTCCCCCCTCCTCCCCTCCTCTCCCCTCATCTCATCTCATCTCATCGCCCATATCATCTCCTCTCTCCGACACCGATGCTGGGGTAAATCCCAACTTAAATACAAATTAAAATATTCTTTACAAAACAAATGAGGGAACTGGAGGAGAAAGAGAATGTTTCCAAGAAAAATATAAAGACTTGAATTCTAATGAACTAACACATGTGAATGGCCTAAATCTTAATTCGAATGCATGTTACTGAATGTTACAGAGGTGGAGAAGATAAAGGCGAATAACCTGATGAACCAAGGCCTGTCGCTGAACAGCGAGAAGCCGGGGCTGCCGGCCGACCATATCAACACGGACGCCCCGGGGCCCCAGGCCGACCCGCCGGCCCCCGCCCCCGGGCAGCAGGACCCGGAGCGCTTGGTCATATTCAACCCGCACAACTGCAACATAACGCTCGGCCACCGGAACCAGCTGAGCATGACACCCGCCCCGCCACCCGCAATTCTCGCAGTGTCGCCGACGGCCGAGGAGCACAATCTGAACAATCTGAACACGCCGCGCTCCCGCCAGTCGGCGCCACCGATGCTCGACCGAGGCGGGTTGGGCGGGTACAGTAACGGCATGGCTCCGGCCTACTACGACGACGAGGCGGAGCGGCTCGCCGTGCTCTACAACGGGCCCGACAACTGTTAGTTCGGCTGGGCGCCTTTAGAGAGCAGTAGTGTGGTGGTGATAGGGGTGTCCTTACTTTCCCGCTGCCAGCAGCTGCCCTGAAGTAGGCTGAGGGTGGTGGTTTTTGGGGTGTGTGGGAGCAGAAGTGTGGAGGTAGGGGGACGGGGAGAGGAATACCCGGGTCTTAAATTGAAGCCACACTCACCGCCGACTGATCAGACGATATATATATAACACACGCACGCACGCACGCACACACACACACACGCACACTCACACGCACACGCACACTCACACACTCACCCACACACACTCACCCACACACACACGCACACCCTGTTGAATCTGTTAAAGCTGCAACATGCACGGCGTGTCTCAGCTGACGAGTCTGGTTGGCTCCCTATGACATTGCAAAGCCGTAATTTGTCACTGCTTTAATTCTAAGGTTTTACTTTCCTTGTGACAAAGGAATGCTGAATGCTGCCCCCACCCTTCCTCCTCTTGCCTCTTCTCTCCCCTTCCCCAAAGAGGACGGTTACCGTCCAATAGTTGGGTGGGATGCGGGGGGGAGGGTGTCCTGTGTTGGCTCGCATTAGCAACCCGACACTGCTTTCTACGTCACTTTAATCAACAAAGGAATATTACATTGTTCTTCACTTATTGCAATTATGTCAATTGAAGTATACAGGTACTCTTTAATTGCATCCGTAGTTAGCGACTCGCGTTTGTTTAAAATCCTGTGGCGGTATTGCTTTTTTGTTGTTACTTTTTGTTTGTTTATTCCTAACCTTGTGGGCTACTTACAGGGAGACATCCCCATATGGTGTAGATAGTGATGTGTGCGTGGAGAGCAAGGAAGTGATAGAACGCATATCAAGAGTATTCCATTGGCTGTCTGTTATATGACGAACTGATGGCTCCTGAAGTGGTGAGTTTTAACCGAACGTATTCCACTTACATATGTAAAAGCCTAACAAGTGAGATGGGTTTGTTATATGGTGTAATGATAGTTTCGCAATTGCTAAGATGTATCTGTCATGTGCGGTTAGGAAAAGCTGAATAAGTGCCATCAGTTGTTTGTTATGAGACAAAGTGACTCGCTCACATTTATTCTAATGCATTTAACTCATATACGACTGGTAAAAGCCAAACATCCGTTATATGGCGTTGTGGTGTTTACCCAATTGCTGAGATTTATTTGTCGTGCAGTTAGGAAAAGCTGAATAAGTGTGATCAGTTGTTTGTTATTAGATGAAGAAATTGTTACTGACTCTGTAACATTTATTCTATCCTATTTCACCAATATACGACTGGTTTAAACAGGCAAGATCAGTATTCGTTTTGTAGCAGATGATGGTTAACAAAGTGGTGAGTATCGTCTAATTGTATTAGATATACGATATCAGAAAGTCGAACAATAAACCGCTATGCACAGTCTCAGCAAATGAGGCTTTGTCAATCATTTTGTAACGATTGATGCACAATTGCCATGATCTAATGCTAACTTCTTGATCATGTTGCAATTAACAATTGAAAATTCTGGTGGTATTAATGGATGGTGGTTTTCTTCAAGGTTTCCTGTAATGGGAGTAACGGAAGCCTCTGGTTAAAAAAGAAAAGATTCGAGCATTCTGTTTGAAACATGTATATTGCCCACTATAATACAGTTCCCTCCTCATTCCTTCAATTCCACTTGCTGGTTTATTCTTTTTTGGGGTCAAAAATGATATTCGGAAATTGTCTGGAAGAGACACTGGATATCTTGTATTTTCAAATACATCATACAATACAGGGAGACGAGAAAATTGTATTATTATATCATTATTGTGATACAAAAAAAACCTCCAGTGTGGGTATATCTTATGTTTGTTTGATCGGTTGAACCATTGGCGTAAGCTGCACCCTTTAATCTGATGAAGAAAAGAAGCAAGTTTTTCGACAGAACTTATGTCGATAGACACAATAGTGCCTACATCGATGAATGAAACATCTGGTCGACAACTGAAATGACAATACGCCCATATGTGTTGTCATGGTTTAACTACAGAGACAACAATATAATATATATAATACAAAATGACTAATCTTATGACTCCTTACAGGACACTTTGCGACTGAATGTGTCTGAGAGTTACTGCGCTGAACTGCAATGTTTGACATTTTGTCAATCCTTGGTTATCTTGTTAATCTATGATCAATTAATATTTGTGCATTTAAAAAATAATTAAAGAGAAAGAGAGACGGGCATTTTATTTTCATCCTTTGGCCAAACAAAGAATATCTTCTGTTTCTACTGTGTTAAAATGTTATATTTGTTTTAATGATATATATTATATATACTAGATACATATATATGTATAAATATATATATGTATAAATATATATATTATATGTGTGTGTATATATTTAATGTTACTATAACAATCTCGAAAATAAAATAATAAATTTATATTTTCAATTTGTTTTAGAGACAATTATAGTAATATGCTGTTGTGTCATCCTGTTTTAATTGTCTAATTGGCAACACACAAATTGCAACATCAACCAAATTATTTTAACCAATTGAGAACGCCACCCGCCCTAAGATATCTGCATACCAGTTATGCAGGCATTTATTATTAAAAGTAGGGAATTAAAAATGGGTAATGTACAATAGATGTGATCATGGGAAAGATATCAGGCATTAAAAAATATATATTAAAAATAAATATTGTAGGGATGTACATGATTGACCCTTAATGGTGCTCTTTATCAGAATTTAGGGAAATAAGCAGTTAACTGGTAGGTGGCGTTGTGAATAGGTTAAAATGCTTATTTAAAGTTGCATAGTCCGATGGTTTGAGTTTCTGTCATATTTTGAGATTAATATATTTGGTTGATCATTAATATCTACCTTGCTTTAATTTGAAGTAACTTTTATTATAAAATGGCTAACTTAGAAGATATTTGACATGCAAAATTATTTTTGGCGTGGTCGTCATCGGCTTCAGCATTAACGGGTTCTATTAAATTGACTATATTTCCTTCTCGGAATAATTTTTTTTTAAACAAACTTCACCGGTATCTAATTGGAATATGTAGGAACGAATCTAGCTAAGTGTTTTGGTTTTGAATGCTTGATACTTTCCTCGGACCAAGTAGCTTTAAAAATATAAAAAGATGGTTTTATCGCTCATGGTAAGCAGAAACAAAGAAGACGCCTTTGTTTGGTCCCCATGTGTTTATCGCACAAATGAATGTGATCGATTTTTGGAATGTTTCACAAATCATGACAAATAATTGGAATCCTTGAAGGAGTGAGCCTTTGCTGTGCATTCCCTATTGTTTCTATTTATTGATATTGTACCTGTACCGACTTATTAGCCTCACGTTACAGCTTATCTCATCCCAAACCCTGCTTCTAGTTGGTTTTCTTCTTTATTGGTATAATCTGAGAAACTGTAAATAGGTGTATATATATATATATGAATGGTTGAATGTTTATGCTTGTTTTGAATGTGTTTGATTGTGAGACACTATAAACAAAGCAAGCACGGTATCTGTGAGAAAGTGATATTGGAAATGGGTACCCGTTGATGCTTAGCATTGAACGGGAGGGGCTGTTTTAATGAGTTTGCTTTGTCGACACAGTATATAACAAAATTGAGATTTGTGTAAAATATGGACGATATTTCACGTGTGCAAGAGACTATTTTGTGGTGGACATTCTACCGAGTTATTTGCAAGCTCACATAATTTCCTGCAAATACATATATAATATATATGATATATATGTATGCGTATATATTATATATACATAATATATTTTAATGAATCCCTTATTCACACGCATGGTAACAAAAGTGACAAACTGCAGACACTTTTTATGTTCCACACCTTCAATTTACCATTTTGAATCTACACAAATTGCATGCGCGTATGATGGGATCAGGATTGCTGCCTGGGGCGTGTTGCTTGCGGATGAATATGGCCCAGGTGCCTTGTGCATATGAGTGATGTTTATCCAGCATCTTGACGAGTCTGCTCCAGTAATTTGTGAGTTTCATACATAAAAATTGTATTCTATATTTATCATATACCTTAATGAAAACGCCAAATTTGATGACAATTATTGCGTGATTTAATTAATTGTTATGTACAATTTTGTACTACTTTCTTTCCTTTCTTTTTTTTATTGAGAACGAATCATCTACTTAGTGAATACAGTGATACCTGTCTTCATCCAGACCAACATTGTCCCGATATGACAAACTCGTGCTATGTCAGGACAACATTGTTATGGATGCAGTTGTCCTTTGAAAACGGGTACTACTGTATTGGGTTACTTATTTGTAAAGTGGCAGAATGAATTTGACTAAATTTTTGCCGTAAATAAGTTTTTTTTCTGCCGACATGGCGTTGAGTCATTAATCAATCAGCTTATTTGTGGTGCAAAAAGCTTACCCACACCCGGGGTGGTTCCCCACATGGGGGTGTGTGGAAGGGCTCCCATTGTACACTCTTTTAGTGAATGCACTGGTATATGATGAATATATATTGCAAACTATGTGTATAGATATACATTACAAAATGACAAACAATACATGACCTTCGGTAGCTAGTAATCCACGTTGTTGTTTTGGGATGGTGCAGCTACTAATATACATAACTTTACCCCACACTGACTAGTGACTTCACCGCTCTGTATAACCGGGGTTCTTTGACTCACATTCATATCTAACCGGGCAATCTCCTGTCGTCACACTCTCAAGAATCTATATCTGTCAGTCGTGCCTGCTGCTGCTGTTGCATCTTAAGCCCCAGTCACACTACAGCTTGCGACCACTTTGCAACCACTTTAGACCAAAGAACCCACAGTCACCAGTGACGCCCAGACATCGGCAACCATTGTTTTGCTCGCAAGGATGTCACTCGTGACCGGGTTCTTTGATCTAGGTGGTCGCAAAGTAGTTGCAAGCTGTAGTGTAACTGGGGTATAAGCCAAACGGAGTTGAACTCTTTCCTCACTATGTGTTGCCTATGTCCAGATTGGCACTCTACATAGGCTCAACCACGACAGCGCCTCATTCTGGGCGAAAATAGGGACTTGGATCGGGGGGGGGGGGGTGATATGTTGGCACGTCAGTTTTCTAATTATGGCTGCGTTTGAAGGGATGTGTGCAAATCAGGGTTGAATAAAGACAATGGAACGCTGTAACTTTGTTGGTGGTGTCACTATCTTGACCACTACTGATTGTTCTCGCTTTACCGAGTCTGCGCACTATGATATTACAATATTATATGACCAGAAATACAACAGTTATCCCGATCCAGCTTAATCAGACTCGAATGTGTTCTCACTTGCTTCATTGCGTAGTCACCTAGTCTTGTCGTGTGTCACCAATTATATGGACCCCAGCTCCTTAGCTCTTATCAGCACCTCTGCTGCATATTCTGTTGATTTCTTTGTTCAAAGCGGCCTCTTGTGCAGCCATGTTTGGCATGATAGGAGTGAGAACGTTCAAAATGTTCCACCCAGCCCTGAGTTGGAGGCTTGCAGGCAGTGCCACCACATGAGGGGAGAATTGGCTCGAGCATTTGGAATTTGAGTTCGAAAAAAAAGAGGAAAGTTTGTTTTATTTAACAATGCCTCCAGCACATTGATTTTTATCATCGGCTATTGGACGTCAACCATATGGTCATTCTGACATGTTTCTTTGTGGAGGAAACCTGCTGCCGCCACATATGCTACTCTTTCCGATAAGCATCAAGGGATCTTATATATGCACTTTCCCACAGACAGGACAGCCTTTGATGAACCAATTGTGGACCACTGGTTGGAATGGAAAATAGCCCAGGCTGCAAATGGGTGCACTGAGCAGGATTTAATTGGATGACCCAAACCTTCACAGGTGGAAATGCTAGTGCTAGCTATGTCCTGCTCCCTGAAATTGAGTTTGATTTGGGATAATTGGACTAGTGTCTAGTCATCCAATATTGGGGAAGGGGGGGGGGAGGGTTAGGTTCTGTGAATAAACTTATGCTTCATATTGGCAGGATGTGTGTGGGTCCTTGAAAGACGGGTAAAGTACTTGGGAATTTCATCAGTAGGTTGATTGCTTCAGCGAGCCGGGGTGATTGTGTAATAGTTAGGACGCTAGCAACTGTAATGGCAGGAGTGTGGGTTCGAGTCAAGCTCTAGGCGTGAGTTTGTCTTCATTTGCAAACACTTCGCACCTCAATGATATTGGTACCATGACCAGGATTACACCGTACAACACGCTGTGCGTTGTACGGTGTTGAACCTTCCTTGTGCATGTACTGTAATCTGTAAGCTATCTGGATATTTCACAATTTCCTGAGACTGAACAAACCAGTCTTTGCCCTATCCTATTCATGCTGAGCATCAGGCTAGGTAGCGACAAGTGTCAATTTTGTACGTTATTGGTTTGACCGTGTAGGCAAACTAACAGACAGTGCCACGTTTTAACACCAGGGCTCTTATACTAGTGTATTAAACCAGCAAAACAAAAAGGTACTGTAACTACATGCTCAGACATGATTTTGAGTCGTTCTCCAGCTGATTTGTGTGTTTCCGTTTCCGGTCTGTGAATAAGGTCCGTGTATTTGAAAATAAATCACTGAGAAGAGCAGATAGCAACAACAAAATGAAGTATTTTAATAAGAAAAACAGGCATGCTCAAGAATTTGTTTACTTATAATCGGCCTGGGCAGTGTTGGCAACAACAAAAGAGGAGGGTGGGTGGGCCGGGACCAACGTATTAAATTATCATGTCTTTCTATTTTGTATCAGAATATATGTGGACGTAGGTGGTTGTCACGAAACTAAAGTTTAAAAATATTCCGGAACCTTTATATATTCAAAGACTTTTTTAATTATCATTTTCGAAACTTGCTTGTTCTTTTTTAATGTCTTTGAATTTAGTATTCCAAAAAGGCATGCGAACCATGTGTTAATCATTTCTGATCTATTTTGGCAAGATTCGCTCTGGATTAGAGAGCAATGGGAGAGGAGGGGAAATGGGGGGGGGGGGTGTAAGGACCTGTTCACATGCTCTGTTTCTATTAATATATATATATAATAACTGACACTATTATTATTGCGGTTTAATAACCCGAGTCGAATGCCTTACTCTCTGTTATTAGTCTTTTTGCTTATTGGGGAATGGTTACCTGTTAACAGTAGTAAACGGTAGTAAGAGTTGTCATTCTGTCAGTATCAGGGCCTCCACCACTCAATGGATGTGCTGGTCACGTGGATGTCAGGATCCGTCAGACCATTTGCATTTGTGCTGAAAACATTGTTCCCTTAGCCACGCACCTAATCAGATCGCACGTTAAAAGGAAATCAGCATGGTTCAGTCCATTTACAAGACCCTGCTTTCTACCAGGGCGTGACCTAATTTTCATTAAAATCAATGGTTTAGTTGTAAAATTCTAAGCACTCACACTCTGTTGTGAGTGATTAGAATTTTACATTGAATTTTGTCTCGTAAATAAATCAATATTTTTTTATTCATGGGGTGTGGGAAGAGTGCCTGGTGGAAGGATTGTTTTTTTTTTAATTGGGCATTTTGTATAAACCTGTGTGTTTTGGGTTTTTTGTTTTTTAAAAACCTTATCTTAAATATTCACAGTGGCACAGCTGTGATGTAGTGGGGGGGGGGGGAGGGAGTAAACCTGCTCAGGAGGAGGCTGTGTGGAGAGTTTTATGTGTGGTTGGAGGTAAGCTAGTTAACAGTTACATCGAGATTTCGTCCGTTCTGCTGCATGACATTATTTCAGTATTTTGTGAGGGAGGAAGGGGGGCAGTTCCGATCAAGCGCAGGCTCATAAACCGTAGTTCACTCTTCCACCGCTAGGAGGTAGATGGGGTTGACGTCATGAACGCGGTGTTCAGCATATCAATTGAACAGAGTCCGTAATGTAGTTTTACTCACATGAGATTCAAATAGTATTTTAGCATTGCACAACATTGTAAGATATACAAATAAAATTTAAAAAAACTGATGTACATTGATTGTTGCGTTTGTCTTTGTTTTATCTCTGCTTCCATCAAACCAGCGTTGATGGTCGCTAACTTCACATAATTAGCCTTAGGATTGGGCAAAATACCTTACAAGAAAGTATGCTCGAGTTTTAGTAAGTGACAACCCAGGTAGAGACCCAAGAGCAGCCATGTCCCTCTGACGTATTGGCGTCTGTTTTCTTTTGTTGCCTTCATTTTTGTCTCGTTGTTTGTCAGTCGATTGTAAGGCTTAATTGACGAAGTACATTTGACCACATCATATAGGTCCTTAAATATATAATTGTATTGTCAAAGTTAGGCTTATATACATATTCGTATCTCTGTTCAATGTTAGTGTATTGATTTTATATCCTGATTCCATTAGATATTTAGTCGGTGATAAAATACACCTTTGAAGTGCATATTAACAGAGAGCGTGTATAGTTGAGAGGGACAACTCTCATACTAGACCGTGTAACAGCTGCCGACTGTGGCGCTCCAAGTGGTGGTTGTTGAACATTATGACACAGCTGTACGCGTACTGGCAAACTTAAGGCATTGTCAATGGTCGTGTGCAATCTTCATACAGAAAAAGTGAAATATCTCTAAAACCACACCACCTAGAAACAAATCGCTTGGTACACATATAGAAAACATGTTTACCAAAAAGATTATATTAAATTTATAAGGTTAGGGTTCTGGATTTCTATGAATCTTTAATAAAACTGACGTTTTGCACTGCGCATACTGGCAAACTCAATGCATTGTTAATGGCAGTGAGCAATCTTACCACCAGCCGGCGACTTTACAAATGAGTTTGAAGTGTGACCCTGTGTTGTCCTGCAGCCAAGCTGCACACACACTGACCAAACAACAGCGACGTAAACAAACCGTTTCAGATGATTCCGAGTGGGAGGACTGGTCGGATGAAGATATGTCCTCAAACGACTTAGACGAGGTGGACTTTTCCTCTCGAAAGAGGAAACATAAAAGGAGAGCAGATTTGTCTGATTGAGACAAATATTACAAAGCTTGTGCTAAAGCCGCTACAGTCAGAAAGACAAAGAAGAGCAAGTCTGAGAAGAAGAAGAAATCTAAGTCTTCTTCTTCAGACTCATCGGCGGATTCAACCTCCACGGATTCGGAGCCTGACACCGAGCGAGTTGGCAAATATGCCAAGAACGGTGGTAAAGTGGTCAAAAAGATTAAGGTTGAAAAGAAAAAGAAGATTAATACTTGCACGCTGATGAGGAAGACCATACGTGGACACTTCCACACGTTCAAGCCAGCTGAAGTTATCACAAAGCTGGCTGAGCGATACACTGGGATCAAAGGCGTTCCCGATTCAGCGGATAATGAGATGGACAATGATGTGAAGTTGAGTGAGGACAGGAGGAAGTTTGAGTCCTGTCTACACACAGTACACAAAGGTGTATTGGCAGCTCTAGCAGCTATGGTTCCGGTGGCAAATCGGATGATGACGGAAAATCATTTCCAAACTTTGTGTGCGGACATGGATTCCAGCATTGCCTTGTTGACAGCGACAAGTAATTTCTTGTCGTACGGTAGATTTGAGAACGTCTTTAAGGCAGTGTGCACCGACGCTGGAAAGGAGGTAGCGCGCTCAATGAAGGTAGTGGATAATGATGGGAAGGACTATACACTCTTCTTTCCTCCTAATCCCATTAAGGGGAAACCTCTCGACAAAACTAAAATGTTTGGAGGTCACCTGCAGTACCTGTTTAAACAGGTAGAAACGGCGTCCAAATCCGGCAAACATTTGGACGGTAAGAAGATCGACAATAACCTTAACTGGTTTCGAAAAACAAGACAGGATTTTCGAGGGCGCCGCACAGGGCAATGAGGCTGCTTCGCCACAGGCGGGAGCTACGGTTACCAGTCGCGAGCCAGCGGACAAAGGCAGTCGTTCGGCTGGAACGACGGCAACAGGCCGTTCAAACAAACCCAGCCTCACCAGAAGCCGTTCCCCCGTCCAGGGAACAAGTAGAAACGACTACGCAAACAATAGTAAGCTTATTTAGAGCAGGTAACACTAGTAATTATGGACCCAAAGCAAACTAGAGTGCCTTTTCCTTACCATTTTAATTCACATGAAAAACAAGAATTAAGACGAGCAGTGAATATTTTTTGTGGTAAGGGGATTATAGATATAGTCACTCATGTTGAAGGGTAATTTATTTCTAATATTCTTTCCCGACCTAAGCCTAATGGAGATGTTAGACTAATTTTGGATTTAACTACGTTAAATGAAATGGTGCAATATAAACGCTTTAAGATGTTTTCACTAGATGCAGCGAGGGATCTGGTTATGCCTAATTCTTGGCTTGCGAGTGTAGATTTGAGAGGTGCTTATTGTGATATATGGGTAATAGACGTCCAGACACGTGGGTAATATATACCAATGAGATGCCTGATGTTCTAGACAGTGAGTGAGACAAAGGAGTATGTAAAGGCGATGATGTCATGGAAAGTTTAGCCGGCGGTTCAGTGAGCCCTAGACGGGAATAAACCATTCAGTATCCAGAAGTCAAAGTGTTCAGACGTTGTACTTTCACATGGTGTCAGATGAGGAAGAATGCCACCCGCTAATACACTGCTGGGTTTGCGGCCGCCTGGTCAGCTTGTCCTCAGCAACAACGCGAGATCGAACTGGAAACATGGATCAGAGCATATGACATATACGCATTGCTGCAGGTGTCATATTGAAGGCAGAATGAGTGCAATGCTGCATCTTCCTTCACGTCGCTGGCGAGGAAGCGCAAAAAGTTTTCGCCAATATGTCCATTGCGCTCGCTGACCGAGACAGGATCGGACCACTCACAGAAGCATTCCAGACATATTGTGTAGCCAAGTGCAGTTTGATAATAACAAGGTACAAGTTTAATTCGCATAATCAAGCTACAGAAACTATGGCCACGTACATCACGGCATTGAGAGACAAGGTAAAGGATTGCGAATATGGAACAGTGGAGGAGTTGCTGTTGCACAATCGGTTAGTGGCTGGTGTAAGGAACGTTAATTTGCATAGCAAACTGCTACAAACTGCTGAGTTAACTCTGGAGAAGTGTGTGAGTATGTGTGAAATGAGTGAGTTTAGTTCGGATCTGTTGGAGGACACCAAATCAGATGTTGAGCTAAGGAAATTGATTTTCTTAGGAACTATGCTACTGCGCGTACCGGTGCACCGGCGGTCCGGTCATCGGCGATGCCATTTTGGAAACCGCCATCTTGGAATTCTGGCAGTGCCGGTGCAGGAGAGTTCAAGATCCGCTGTCAGAACTGTAGGTACAAACACCGCCGGGGAGTCTGCCCAGCGAAAGGCAAAGCTTGCATAGCCTGCAGGTGTTCATTGGTGACGTTCTCGGGAGATCGGATCACTCCGGATCACTCCTGACGATGAGGCGTTGGTGGATGTGAACGGCAGAGACTTCAGGTTCCAAGTGGTTCAGAACTGTCAGCCTATTTTGGGGAAGTAGACTTGCGTGACATTGAACCTGCTGGCGCGGGTTGATGAGGTGCACTCTGCCCTGCCGTGCCGACGAACATTTCCAAGCCGGACGACAGTCCCAGCGCCCGGGCTGAACAGCTGGTAAGTGAATACAAAGACGTATTTCAAGGTTTAGGTCTTATCAAAGCAAATGCTGTTATTCATGTTGATAAATCTGTACAACCTGTGATAGATCCACCTAGGAGAATCCCATTTGCTATTTAAAGTAAAGTACGTAGTGAGCTTGATCGGTGGAGTTAGGTGTAATAGTTTCGCAAGATGAACCTACCGACTGGGTTAATTCCATAACTATTGTAAAAAAAACAAATAAGGTAAGGATTTGTCTGGGTCTGACTAAGTTAAACAAAGCGATAAAGAGAGGGCCTTTCCCTACCAAAACAATTGACGAAATTATTGCCAAGACAGCAGATGCGAAATATTTCTCAGTTTTGGATGCAATGACAGGGTATTGGCAAATAGAGTTAGATGAAGAAAGTTTGCATCTATGCACATTTAGCACTCCACTTGCCTTTTGGATTCAAAACAGCCGATGACATTTTTATTCAGGAAATGCACCGTGTCATGGGTGATCTACCAGGTATCGGGATAGTCACAGACGACATTTTGGTATATGGGTCAACGGTTGAGGAGCACAATGAGAGGCTCAAGGCGTGTTGGACCGAGCTAGGTCGGTAAATCTCATGTTAAACAGGACGAAATCTCTGTTATGCAAAACCACAGTAAAGTATGTAGGTCATCAACTTACCCAGCAAGGTGTGAAGCCTGATCCAGACAGAATACAAACAATAGTAGACATGCCAGCACCTGGAGAAGCATGGCGCTTGTGGGCCATGAGACAAGGTGGGGCTGGACCTGTTTCACTGGGGTGGAAAGGACTATCCCAGACAGCACACAGTTGTCGGCCCGACGGCGGCCCGACGGCGGCCCGACGGTGGAAAACGCCGTCGGGCCGACGTTGTTTTGTCCAACCTCCCGCCGTCGGGGCGACGGCGGCTGCCGCCGTCGGGCCGACGGCAGCAGCCGCCGTCGCCCCGACGCCGTCGGGGCGATGGCGGCTGCTGCCGTCGGCCCAACGGCGACAAAAGCCGTCGGGCCGACGTTGTTTTGTCCAACCATCCACCGTCGACTCGACGGCGGCTGCCGCCGTCGGGGCGACGGCGACAAACGCCGTCGGGCCGACGTTATTTTGTCCAACCATCCACCGTCGACTCGACGGCGGCTGCCGCCGTCGAGTCGACGGCGACAAACGCCGTCGGGCCTACAAGCCGAGAAGACACTGTCACTGTAAAAATATTAGTTTTATTCAAAATTAATAGAAATCGAGATCCCATACCATATAAATTTAATATAGTCTGTACGTATTGACACTATAGTGACAGTGTCTTCTCGGAAAAAAACAAGATGGCGGTCCTTCGTCAAAATTCCGTTCAGGGTAATTCAAATCGTATTAACACGAATAATTCCATTAATACTTCGTAATAAATTACAAAACTTTTACAAAATAATCTAAACATATTAATAAACAAACCTGGTAAATGATTCCTTAAAATTCCTGGGATTTCTGGAGTTACTGGTAGAAAAAGAACACTGATCAACAATCGCACGTGTTCCGGTGGCGATTCGAAGTAAACAAACCGTATCGGATAATTCAAATCGAATTAACACGAATAATTCCATTAATAATTCGTAATAAATTACAAAACTTTTACAAAATAATCTAAGCATATTAATAAACAAACCTGGTAAATGATTCCTTAAAATTCCTGGTATTTTTGGAGTTATTGGTAGAAAAAGAACACTGATCAGCAATCGCACGTGGTCCGCGGGCGACTCGAGCCGGAAAGCAAATCTAAAGAACTGCGCATGCGCGGCCCACCACCGTCGGCTCGACGGTGGCTCGACGGTGGACCAGACGTGGAAAATGAATGCAAACCTGCGGCGGCCCACCACCGTCGAGCCGACGATGGCCCGACGGTGAATCAAAAGTGGAAAGGGATTGAACCCTAACGTCGGAACACCACCGTCGGGCCGACGGTGGCCCGACGGTGGCTCACAAGTGGAAAAGGATTGAAACCTAAGGTCGGGACACCACCGTCGGGCCGACGATGGCCCGACGGTATACCAAGTGTGGAAAATGAATGCAAACTTGCGGCGGCCCACCACCGTCGGGCCGACGGAGGCCCGACGGCTCAAAAGTTTAACCCTAACGTCGGAACACCGCCGTCGGGCCGACGATGGCCCGACGGTGAATCAAAAGTGGAAAGGGATTGATTCCCAACGTCGGAACACCGCCGGCGGCCCGACGGTGGCCCGACGGTGGCTCAGAAGTGGAAAGGGATTGATTCCCAACGTCGGAACACCACCGTCGGGCCGACGGTGGCCCGACGGTGGAAAGTCGGTGCCGACGGACCGACCAATAGCCGACGTCGGGCCGACGGCTGTGTGCTGTCTGGGATGTGATCTGTGTGGATTAATGGTCCAACTATCCAGAGATCACACTCTTGACACACACAAGTTCGGACCAAATGATAATACATGTCAAGAGCATGTTTGTGAGGCATGGGATACCACAAGTAGTCATGAGTGACAATGGGCCTCAGTTTGCATCGAGTGCATTTAGACGATTCGCCCAGGAGTACGAGTTTGAGCATCTGACGAGCAGTCCAGGATACCCCCAATCAAATGGGCAGGCTGAGCGTGCTGTGGGAATCATTAAGGGTCTTCTCAACAGAACCTGGGAGGATGGAGGAGATATCTACCTCGCCCTTCTTCAGTACAGGAAGGCTCCCAGAGAGATGGGTAAGTCCCCGGCTGAATTGCTGATGGGCAGGAAGCTTAGGAGCCAGCTACCGGGTATGACAATGGGGAAGTCCGAGGACAAGAGAGAGTGTGGAGATAGTAAACGAGAGGAGATGAGGAGCAAACAAAAGGAACGATATGATCAAACAGTGAAAGACTTGCCACCACTGGGCAGAGATGAGGTGGTGCGAGTGAGAGAGAAGCATTGGGACAGAAGAGCAGTAGTGCTAGAGGAGGTGAGACCAAGGTCATACCGAGTCAGAACGGAGGATGGTGGGGAGTACATCCGAAACAAGAGGCATCTCCTTCAAGTCAAAGAACCCTACCTACCTGAGTATGAGCATCAGGAGGAGGACACAGGAAGAGGAGGAATTGGAGAAGAGCCAGAAGAACCACCCACTCCAAGTGCAGCAAAGGTGGCTGCCCCTCCAGGAGACCCAGGGAACACAGTGAGGGGTGAAACCCTTCCTCTGCGCCGATCGACCAGAGTATCCCGACCAGTGATCAGGATGGATCTATAATAAGACACTAGAGTACCATGTTGAACAACTTAACATTGACCACACATACCTTATATGTATGTGTTTGTTTACATATAGATACCTAGCTATCTAATAACCATAACAGACACTATATGCTACTATACTATCATAATACTCTTTATGGAGTGGGAGAGTAATGGCCCTGTCACACTACGACGTAATGACGTCAGCGTAGGGAGAACGTGAAGAACGTTGAACTTCTGGGCGTAGTATGCAAATTTGGGCAGAAGTTGAACGTGGATGCAGCGTAGTGGACGAGAGCGTAAAGTCGGTAAAGCGTAGTGATACCGTCAATCACCGAGAGAGGACAACGTCACTACGCTCACGGAACGTTATGAACGCTATTCCATTGCCAAAAGAACGTTACGTGACGTTAGCTATGTCATGAGACGTTGAACATACATTGAATGCACATTCTCCTGACGTTCTCCTGACGTTCTCCTGACGTTCCCATTAAGCCTCGTAGGCATTTGCACTTGGTTTAATGTGGGTCAACGTAGTGGAACGTAGTGGAACATAGTGAGCAGCGTTGAAATAACGTCTGGTTAACGTCATTGACGTTCACTGAACGTGAACAGAACGTACGGCGAATGTAAACCCTTACATTTGACCTACGTTGAAAGTTTTGAACATGTCCAAAACCTTGACCTAACTCGACGTAACACGACGTAATGTGACGTAGCTCGACGTCATTCTAACGTCATTCTGACGTCATCATGACATAACCCAACGTAATGACGAAAAATGACCACGTTAGGCTCACGTTGGCTCGTTACGTTCTAGTGTGACAGGGGTATAACTGTATGTGTGTGTGTGAAGGGGGAAGATGTCTGGATACTTAGTGTAGTGCCACCTGAATGTTTAAATCCAGTGGTGAGTAGAGGCTGACCTAATAAACCACTTCAATACACGATAACACGGTTTGGCCTTATATGGGCATGTCCTAATTTCGCGAGAACGAGGCCACTTCCGGATATAGGTAAACAAAGCCTGATAGCCTTGAGTTTGCCGGTGTGGCCGTCTCAGCTGCCACAAGGCTGATTTGCCATGCCCAACTTTCACTATTATCTCTGTTTTTAATACTTTCAGAGAAAATTACCCTTAAGTTAAATTAAATACTTCAGATCTTCCTCTTCAATTGCGCATTAATATATTTTTAATCGACTCAGTGAAAGCTTTTAAATTAATTTTGCTAAAATAAATGCTCTGCATAGACATAGCATTGCTGCAGTGTTTACCCTTCGCGGGTGGTAAAATACGGCAATGCTATGTCTATGTGGGGCATTTATTTTTGTAAAATAAGTTTAAAAGCTTTCATTGGATCGATTAAAAATATCTTAATGCGCGATTGAAGAGGAAGATCTGAAGTATTTAATGTAACCTAAGAGCAATTTACGCTGAAAGTATTAAAAACACAGATTACGGCCTTTGAGACTGGCCCAGTTTTGACGCATGCGCAGACGACGCTGTTGGATTCTGACGCATGCGCAGAAGCGACATTTGGCATATCAGCCTTGTGGCAGCTGAGACGGCCACACCGGAACGCACAGTGCAAAACGTCAGTTTTATTCAAAATTAATAGAAATCCAGAACCCTAACCGTATCAATTTAATATAATCCTTTTGGTAAACATGTTTTCTATGTGTATTCCAATCAGCTTGTTTCTAGCTGGTGTGGTTTTAGAGATATTTCACTTTTTCTCTCTGAAGATTGCTCACTGCCATTGACAATGCATTGAGTATGCCGGTACAAGCAGTGCAAAATGTCAGTTTTATTCAAAATGAATAGAAATCCAGAACCCTAACCATATCAATTTAATATAATATTTTTGGTAAACATGTTTTCTATGTGTATTCCAATCAGTTTGTTTCTTGATTGTGTGGTTTTAGAGATATTTAACTTTTTCTCTATGAAGATTGCTCACTGCCACACTGATGATACTGCCATGTGCGTTTGTGTACCTGCAAACAGGAATTAGGTCAATATGGCCGCCAAACCGTTGCTTGTTGGAGTCACATATCAACACAGTGACCTAAATACATGTGCTAACGTCATATGAAATTGGTCAATAGGATCACATATGAAAGGCTTGCAACTGCTTACATTGTGTTTATTTACCGATTTGTTGGTTTATTTGTCACTGTTTTGAGCAGTTTGGCCTCAAAAGTTTGGGGAAAAGGATTTTTTGATGGAGGGGAAGTATTTTTTTAATCATGTAGCTTCACATCGATGCTAAAGCGCAGTATGTTGACACTTTGGATGCACTGTCAAAGAGTTAGAAAGGGTCGGGCAGTAGGCCTACCCACTATAGGCGGCGCAATGAACTTCGGCAGCCGCCGACTAGGTAGGCCCAGTGGTGGCCGTAGTGTTCTTGGTATAAGACAGGGGGCACCATAGGTAGTATTAAGTGTAATCCAAGACGCTAACCACTGAGTATTGACGTCACGTACACTCCCTCTATAGGATACAGCTAGAATAGGCCTTGGACCTGTTAGCCGCTCTTAATTAATAGAAATCGACACATTTATGACCCAGACGTCACCCTAAATCTTCAATGTAGAGTCAGCTGTACACGAGTAAAAATTGCATATGAGTAGGTCAAACAGAGAGATAGCCTACTCATACTCATAGTGATACTATCACTATGAGTATGAGTAGGCTATCATAGGTAAATACTCATTCAGTATATGTTATTTACATTTATTTTTATATGTACATACTATGGACCAATTTATGTAACTACCATAATGCTGAGTCTGAAATAAAGTATTGAATTGAATATAGTACAACCTTGGAACAATTTAAATGAGAACACTGTGTGATCACCAACTTAAAACAACTTTGAAGCTCGACTAGATAGCCAGCGGAAGAATAAAAATCTCTACTTCGACTTAAGTACTGCCCTTCTCCACCAGGAGCATGCAGGAAGAAGGAACCGACTTTATAGAACCCTTTCAATATAGCCCCGGAGAGTCATAGTGTGTTGGTAGGCAAGTTTGAAAAGTAAAGTAAAAGAAAATCATTCACACATCTGTTAAAAAAACCAAAACTTCTGTCAACTAGGCCTGCTTCAGAATAATAAAATGTTAATAGTACAAACAGAAATACACAAACAGGGAATTATATTGCAGTTAACAGGTGTTCTATAGCTGTGTTTACACGGGGAATTGTGAAACGTTCTAGACAAAGCAATTTATATGAAGCGTTTTAGAGACCCGTTTACACGGACAGACTTTTGAAAGTGTTTTGTCGCTGGGAACAAGCAGCCTTAGTTCTGCATGTAGCCGGCGAGCACTGCTATTTGTTTACTTTACCCTCGTCGATTCGACGCCGATGTAGCTGTTACGTTAATATCGCTTGTAATTTAGGGTTAATTTAATTAAATTTCATTATTTGAGTATCTAATTCTCTTAAATATGATCGCATTCACTAGATTTCAGCCTAATCGGGACCTAACACTGCCAGGAACCAGCTGAATCGCTTCATCTATACTACCTCGCGAGGTGGTATAGATGAACTGTTTCATATGAATCGATTCAGCCCTAAAACGCCTCAGAGTCGCGTTTACACGCCAAATGTGTGTCGATCTAGGCAAGTGGTTTCATATGAAACGTTTTAAATCGCCCGTGTAAACAGGGCTTAAGATTAGTAAGCTATCAGTCAGTTCTATATATATATTTAGTAAATAGAGGATCCTATGGGGAACCGGGGTAGAATAGTTTCCTTGCACCCCCTTGCAGATCGTAAAAGGCGACAAATGGGGCGGCTTGTTTGCCGTGAGTCGCGACTCGTGTCGGTGGAGGAAGGGATCCTGGTGCATGAGGACTGCAAGGGGCCATGGCTCCTTGTGGACCAACACTTCACTTTGGCCTCGACTTCATCTAGGCGAGAGGTTGGAATGGCCCGTTCCAATCAATCGGCCTGTCATGCCAAGCCCTAGGTAGATTAATGGAGAATGGATATATATATAGTACAACAACTGTATTTATATTTATATTTACACAATTACCAAGTCATTCTTCACTTCCTAGAAGGCGGTGGCTAGGGTCAATCTAGTACTGGTTATGCTTTTTTGCCTCCATGCTAGCGTATATTATCCTCGTATCCCTGGTGTGTATCTGTCGGTTACCACAGTGCTGCACACCCCAATTTTGAGGGCTCCGTGGTGGGTGGGGAGCGAGGATGACGAACCAAAAACAATTCAATATGGATACTCAAAACCCCCCAAATAATAAGAAAAGATTACCAGACACGGAAATGAAATCGGACTCTGATTCGGACTCACGTCCGAACGCTGATGATTGGCCACGGTTCATTATGATTGAATCATTGAATAACGAGGCATCAGTTGCCAAACTTTCCCCTTTTGCCATTCACAAGGGCATTATGGGAATTGCTGGCACAGTCAAAGACGTGAAGAAACTACGAAGTGGACATATTCTGGTGGAGTGTGCTAAGAAAGCGCATGCCGACAATCTGCTACGTGCAAGCACGCTAGCAGGCGTCGGCATCAAGGCCTCTCCTCATCAAACTCTCAACTCTAGCAAAGGAGTAATCCGGACTAGAGATCTTGATGGTGTTGATGAGGATGAGATAGCACATGAGCTCAAGTCTCAAGGAGTGTTAAACTTACGAAGAATAGTTATAAAGAGGGATAACAAGTCCATAAAAACAGGGACATATATCCTCACGTTTGGCAAGCCTTTTCCGCCCAAGAATTTGAAAATTGGATACCTTAGTGTGAATGTGGATGTCTTCATCCCAAACCCACTTCGATGCTTCCAATGCCAGAAGTTTGGTCATGGCAAGGATAGATGCAAAAATGAAATCATCTGTTTTAAGTGTGGTCAAAAAGGTCATGACAACACCAGTTGTCAAAACCAGGCAAAATGTTCCAATTGCCTGGGTGACCATATGGCCATATCTAAAGACTGTCCTGTCTGGAAAAAAGAAAAGCTAATTCAGCAGATCAAGACTGAGAAGCGGCTAAGCTACCCAGAAGCTCGAAGGCTGGCTGAGGTGAATACTCCCTCGCCAATCACCAAGAGCTATGCTGCGGCAGCCAAAGCCTCCAACAGGACAATTGAATGCCAGACTGAACTGACGTGGTTGACTGGAGGGAAGCCCACTGCCTTCACTCCAGTCCCAAATCCGACGCCGGTTTCGATCAAAAGTAATAATAGTAATACTAGTATTGTGGTGCAGATGCTGGCCGAGCCGGCGATGCCCAAAAAGAAGAAGAATTTGTCGGACCAAGTTCCGAAGGGATCTTTGACCACTACGGACAAAACGTCCAGGGGGTCATCCATCTCCAAAAACTTAACATCAAATAGATATCGGGCGCTGGCCGATATTGAGATGCCTGAGACTGTGGAAACCTGCAGTCGAAGTCTCTCCCTCAAACCAAAGGCGAGGGGGAGAACACCTGTCACTGCTCCAAAATGACAGTGACAGGTGCATCTCTTATTCAATGGAACTGCCGAGGTTTTAGGAGCAACAGGAGTTTAGGAGTTGAGGTGTTCTTTGGAAAGCTCGCATGACACAGCAGTTGGACCTGATGGAATTCATTATCAATTTTTGAAACATCTCCCTGAACATGCACTGAGACTGTTGCTTCAACTCTTCAACAACATCTGGGAGTCGGGTGTCGTCCCCGCCTCTTGGCGGGAGGCGACAGTAATACCGATTCCCAAACCTGAGTGAAGCCCAGAGTGAAGCCCACAACTATCGTCCCATAGCCCTTACAAGCTGCATCTGTAAAACCATGGAGCGCATGGTAAACAACCGCCTTGTCTGGCTACTGGAGTCAGGACACCACCTGTCCAACCTTCAATGTGGCTTCAGACGGGGCCGCAGCACCCTCGACCATTTGGTGCGCATGGAGACCTTCATAAGAGATGCTTTCCTTAAGAAGGAGCACGTTGTGGCTGTCTTTTTCGACCTCGAAAAAGCCTATGACACAACGTGGCAGCATGGCATCATGGAGGATCTTCATGCGATTGGCCTTCGTGGCCACTTGCCAATTTTCATCAGGAACTTTCTAGCCTTCAGGCATTTCCGCGTCCGTGTCAAGACTACCTATTCCCGCCTACACTCACAGGAACTAGGAGTACCTCAAGGCAGCATACTGGCCGTGACCCTTTTCGGGGTCAAGGTCAATGGTATTGCTGCTGCTGTAAAGCAGGGGGTCTCCTGTAGTCTTTTCGTGGACGACTTTGTTTTATATTACAGCGGTGCTAACATGAATGTCATAGAGAGACAGCTACAACCAAGCATAAATGGGATCCATCGATGGTCAGTTCTGAACGGTTTCAAATTTTCCAAGACCAAAACAGTCTGCATGCACTTCTGCCTGCTGCGTAGAATACATGCGGAACCGGAGCTGACCCTGGATGGGGATCCCATTAAAGTCGTTGAGAAAACCAAATTTCTGGGCCTCATTCTCGACGCAAAACTGTCTTTTGTGCCACATATAAAGTACCTGAAAACAAGATGCCTGAAAGCGCTGGATATTCTGAGGGTGCTGTCCAGCTCAGAGTGGGGAGCGGACAGAGATGTTCTGCTCTCCGTGTACAGAACCTTGGTTCGTTCACAAGTGGATTACGGCAGCATAGTATACGGTTCCGCAAGGAAATCATATATTGGGCTGCTAAGTTGCGTTGATTTTTTTACCCTGCGCCAACGGTTCTACACTGCAGACAGTATGCATGACCTTTTTACTAAGGTAAAACAGGAAAACATTTTAGCCTTTTTGAGGGCAGCTGGACTGTACCACCTTATATAGTTTACTAAATGGATTCTATTAATTATTAATGAAACTTTTCTTTTTCTATGGGAATTTGTTTCCCTTGACCACAGATATATGATTGTGAGCTTTCTAATTTAATTAGTGTCTATTGGCACATAATTGATTGTCTGCTTTTACATGTAAAAGCGATGGTTTGAACAAAAAACAAACATTTCTCGCCGTGAATATGGCCTATGCTGCCGACACGGTGTAAAGCAACCACCAATCAATCAATCAATCAAAGTAAATAGAGGAATTCTGGCCAATTGTCTTATCATACTGTACCATTTAGAAACTTTTTATTATCTTTAACAAAGAGGTGTAGGCCTAAATAACTGTACCAACAATGGCTAGAATCCCACTCCTTATGCATTGAAAAGGAAAAAGAAGACTTTGTCCAGACAAATAAATACACAGACAACATACACAGAAAAGTATATGGTGTGTATTATTTGGCCTATTTCACAGTTAAGAAGGTCATTAGGGCTAAATGACTCTACTAGTTATGGGTGGACTTCAGCCTTGATTGGGCCATGAAGAACTCCCCTGGAAATAGATTGTTTGAAGACATAAGCTGCGTTTACACGGGCAAGTTAAAACACCCTAGCCAGAACCACTTGCCTAGATCGGTTTATATTTGCCTGTGTAAACGCGCCGCTGAGGCGTTTTAGGGCTGAAACGGTTCAACTGAAACGTTTCACGTATACCACCTCGGGAGGTGGTCTACAGGGACCGTTTTAGATAAAACGTTTTGTAAATGGTCGTGTAAACGGTGCCTTGATACCTGAGGCGTTTTACTGACGTCACACCATGCGCACACGACCAAATGTTTGTTATCTTCCGGTTACCCGCATTCTGTCGACACGTTTTTCATTTGTCTCCACATCAACACCTACATCCAATCATCATGTGCCGATACGTCAAGACGAGACAACTGGAGTGAGGACGAGGTGAGGCTGCTGATCAGCCTCTGGGGTGATCCGAACGTGCAAAGTGAGTTGGAGTCATCAGGTCGTAACCTAAACATATACCGGCGGTTGGCGGCTAGGTTATCTCGGGCCTGCAGTGTAGATCGACGGGAGAGGAACGCGGTTTCTTGCCGAACCAAGATAAAGAGCCTCACACACACTTACCGCAAATGCCGCGACAACAAGAAGTAAGTATTTGTGATGTGTTATGTGTAAGGAGAACTACTGTGGTTCCTAACTAGACGATTACCCCGTTCTCGCAAAATCGCATCAGCCGGCACTTGTAGTACAGCCGGCACTTGTAGCCCTTAGCAAATTTCGTTACCCCACCCACACACAGTAGGCCTATAGGTACAGAGTTGGTGAAATGGGCGAGAATGCAAAAAGACTAGATGGCGGCCAGAGAACGCCGTCGATTTCACTTTTAAATATCATTAAAGTATATGTTTTATTACATTTTCCAAATCAAAAGTTGCGGGTAAATATGAACATGTATGTGAAGAATTTATTTTGCTTCTTAACTTTAGAACTTACCAGCTCAATTTATTTTCCCGCCGTGTTGACATTCTTGATGTATTGAGCTGGCACTTGTCGATGTGAATTTTATAGTTCCTTAATTCTAAAATAGGGTACGGGGGCGCAACAAAGTAATAACAAAAATCGGATTAGTTACAATATCCAGTATCAACTGAAGGTTTGTTTTATTGTGCTAAACATATTCCATTTGCACAACATATGTGAACATTGGTTTAATTGGCAGGAGTTGCACATAACAGTAGCAAAACTCCGATTATCTACACACCGCATCTGCATTTCATCTACTCTTTACTAATTTTTTTAGAAATCTACCAATGTTTTTACAGTCGTAGTGGGAGGGTGCGGCAGACGTTTCACTACCACGAAGAGCTAGACGCAATTCTGGGGACAAGGCCCACAGCTGTTCCCCTAAACTACTTGGACACAGACACCCTGGCCTTGCAACCAGGTAAGAGCAGCCCTGAATTATCCTGTTTTGTGTGATTTTTACACAAGTGAGGCAACACATATATTGCAAACTACAAACACCTAATTTACATATGACCTTTTGGACCTTGTGAACCGGTTTACATGGAGCACACTATAGGCATCGATTTAGCCGTACCTTGAAACTGTATGCTACAGGACATGCATTTATAACACGAGATAATCTTCCTCTTGAATGGTTTCACATTAAGCCAACTTATTAAATCTATCAGGTAAAACGCTTTGCCTAGATCGTTTTACTTTTTGCCCAAATTAATAAAAATCCAGAACAGTAGCATTCTCAATTTAATATAATCTATTCATTGAATATGTTTTCTCTATTATGGGTAGGTTGAACCCCATATTTCGACCTGCCGCACACGTAAAACAGGTGCAAATAGTACACCTGCCCATATGTTCTGCTTGAAACGTTTTCCATGAAGCGAACTACTTCTATCGATTTACCGGTTACTTACAACCAATTTCAGCGCCATCATGGAAAGTATTCAGAGGAAAACATTCTACAGATCACCTAGTCTTCGTAATTAACCGTTCTACACAAAGTCAACTGGTTGACGTGATTTACAGAAACCTCTCATATACAACTGTCATGTCAAGCATATTTCTACCACATCCCACAATATAAATTATAATTTGTTTCCAGACCCCGACACTCAAGAAATGGTAGTGGCGGCCGAGGAAGAAATCGAACACGAGGTCCTCGTTGACGTTGAGGTCGAGGTGGAGCGCGATGGGGGAACCCTCTCAGACACTGCATCGGTCCAACCTACGCCCACTGCCAGGCAGGCCAAGGAACCGACACAGCCTAGTAAGCACCTTTCTAATAAAAAAATCGCAGCCTCAGTAACATTCCATGGCCAAACCAACATCACTGATCACCATCATCATGTCGGTGGCATGTTTTTCTGTTTAGGGTACTCTCCCTCAACTAGTGGGACTGGACACAATCGGGCAAAAATATATAAACATACAGAAAACACTTTAGGACTACTTACGCTTCACGTAAAACGCCTCACGTAAAAACGCTTTGTGTAAATCGTTTTACTTGTTGCCCGTGAAACCACAGCTTTTTGAAAAAGTCTATTCTGCTTGTAGTTTATACCAACTATGTTGATATTCCAGCCCTGCGCAAATGCAAGCATCACCCTCCTCACACCCCAACACCAACAGGCCGTACCGTCGAACCTAAGCCCCAATTCTAGTTTTTATACAAATAATTAACCTGTAAATTTCTTCACATTGTATATCATATCATTTATTTCACAGCCGTGCAAATTGTTATAGCGTTTATTAAGTAGGGCCATTTAGGAAACAGGAAATTCCAAATTTAGCTATCATTAATCGAATTGTATTACGATCGAAAGTAGGGCCATTTAGGAAACAGGAGATTCCAAATTTAGCTCTCATTAATCTTATTGTATTACGGATCGAAAGTAGGGCCATTAGGAAAAAGGAGATTCCAAATTTTACTATAATTATGTAAATGTTATTACACTGTCAGTATTTTGAAGTTTCACCATAATACTGCCATACTAATGAGGTTTCCTACTTGTCATTCGAAAACAACTATGTCGAATAAAAAGTATATCTATTTCCGTTTATGACTCGTTACTTCAATGTTTTATAGACACGTCAAAAGGTCACCTGAAAGATGACTTACCAGTGCAACAACAGCACAGTTCAACAGCAGCACAAGTTAGGGAAGTGTTGAAGAATCACTTTAAATATTTAGGTAGAAAGGTAAAGTAATTTGTTGTGCCAAATGAGAGAAGGAAAAAAATTGTTTATGCACTGAAATACGACACAAAGGCCTGGCGGATATCTGCCCCATTGTCTTCACCTTCCACGTCATGCGCCACGTTCTGCGGTTGTTGGTTGTCCCCCTCGTTTCCACCATCGGCCCAGTCCAGGTTGAAAGCCTCCTTGTGTACTTCACATATATTGTTTAATGTGAATCACACAAGGATGACTGTAGTGACATCTTCCCTGCGAATGTCGGTCCTTTTGAGCAGTACCCTCCAGCTCGCTTTGCAGTGCCCGAAGGTGTTTTCTATGGCCATGCGGGCGCGCGACAGGCGATAGTTGTAGTTCATCTGGTCCCTGGTTAGTCTGCCTGTGTCTGAAAACGCTTTCATTAACCAGGGACGCAGAGGGTAGGCAGGGTCGCCGAGAATTACGAGAGGCACGGTATTATTCCCAAGCTGTAGGGGCATTTCGGGGAACAGCACCCCCGCCTCCGCTTTAGTGAATAGTGAGGAGTTCGCCAACACGCGCGCATCATGCACCTGCCCGGGCCACCCAGCAGCAATGTTCATCACCTTGTACTGATGGTCGCACATGACCTGCGCAACTACTGAGTAGTATCCTTTACGGTTATGATAGTCTGTGTGGTGCTGCTGGGGGGCCATGATGGGAATGTGCGTGCCATCGATGACTCCTGCACAATTTGGAAATCCAAACTGTGTAGCAAACCCCTCCGTGATCTCCGTCAGGCGCGCAGCATTAGGCAGCTTAATGTACTGCGGCAGGAGCACGCGCACGATCGCATGGCAGGTGTCGTGGAAAATCACGCAGCAAGTACATTTGGCTATTCCGAATAGATGGCCAACAGTGCGGAACCCCCCTCCCGTCGCCAGCAACCAGAGGGTCACAGCCACACGGACTTCCACCGGAATGCACCTGAAATGCGTCAGAAACAAAAACAATTATATGCAAGCGATACTTTAAGCCGACTCAAGCAAGGCGATTTATATGAAACGATTTATACGAACCAGAGTTACTAGTAGTAGCTGTGTTTACAGGGGGAAATGTAAAACGATTTAGACAAAGCGTTTTACATGAATCGATTGACTTATGGCCCGTTCACACGGACTGAGTGTGCAAGCGTGTCGATCCCACATGGGGTAGATAAGCCAAAACAAAATATGCAAGCGTAACTGTAACCCGACTCAAGCAAGGCGATTTATATGATACGATTCATATGATAAACCGCAACAAATTAGGCCCTTATTATAGCAAGTGGTTTATATGAGCCGCATATTATAAACCGATTCAACCATAATCGTGCTCAGCTCCCGTCCACACGACAAGGTTGGTGTCAGCCTGGCCTATGTGGACGCGAAGTTGAGCGACGATGTGGTCAAACGTCACCCTTCGCATGCGGAAGTTTTCCAGCCATTCGTCATCCCCAAAAGTTAGTAGAACGATGTCCGTCAACCAGTGGGACGACCTGGAAGAGTTGTCAAACGTCACCCTTCGCATGCGGAAGTTTTCTAGCCATTCGTCATCCCCAAAAGTTAGTAGAACGATGTCCGTCCACCTGTGGGACGACCTGGAAGAGTTGTGATGGGGGATAACATGTCGGTAAACAAACAACATGGTAATGGCAAAAAGTTCCTTCCATGTAGGTCGGGTTTCATAAATCGCCCTAAAGTTAGCCGTTTGGTTCATTACAAAAGACCCAAGAAGAAAATGTGACCAGAAGGGTAGGTGATAAGAATATATTGTACATGTGATCATGACAAAACACGGGCGAGTGGAAGAAACTTCGAATCTTGACCATCGGTGTATATAGATCGGCCTAGGCTCTATGTAGTTAGGTGCTTGATGCTAAATTTAGTAAATGGTCGTGAGCAATCTCTACAACTACACCACCTGGCTTGGGACACAACACGTGTCAGGTAAAATGGTTTGTATAATTCATGTTAAATGGGCTTTCAAGCTGTTTCCAGTGGTGCCTTTTGTTTAAGAATTGAACGGGTTTGATACTTTCTGGCACATACCTATATTAAGATATTGACACCCATCTTCATATTAACCAGATAATTGTGAGTTGGATAAACACAAAAGTTGTTAGGTGACTTATTGAAAGTTATGAATGCCCAAATATCTCATGAACGGACTCATTAGCGCGATCTCGTGAACGGGGCATGACTGACTAACCACCATGCTGCCATGCTGTTTACAACAGGTGTAGAGTGATATGTCTCAAGTAAAACCAAAAATTTAACATGACTGCCTACCTTTCACACGCCCACACCACCCTGTCCGGCCGAGCTTGGACACTGAACAGTGTGATGAGTTGGATAACAAACTGTCGCAGTTCATTTTCCTGGCACTCCCGGAATCGCCGAGCCCTCCTGGATGACCGCCTAACGATCTCTCGCATTCTGACCCCAGATCGTCCAATAATATCCCCCTCCCATGTTGAACTCGCCTGTTGTGCTCGGAACATCGTGAAGAATACGCTAGCTAGGTTGTCCGCCATTGTTTTCACCAAGAAACGGGGAAGCGCATTCGCGGTTAGAAGACTTCCGCCTTGAAACGGTTTAAGTACTGCCCATGTAGACGCGACACACTTTCAATCTCAGCCCGTGTAAACGTGCCACTAAAACGCTTCAGGTAAAATGGTTTGCCTAGATCGTTTTACTTTTTGCCCGTGTAAACGCAGCTTATGACTAGTAATATTCGATCATGACTGTAATTGAGTATATGTGTCTTGATCATGTTACTATTCTTTTAAAACGCTTGGGCAGATTAGTATTTTGTCCTGGTTGGTTGTTGAAAGGTGGTTATACGCTATTTAAAAGCGAGATTCCATCAGTACTTTGAAAAAAATGTAAGGACCCATTTTAAGTGTGATATTAATTAGACCGGTGTCGTCTTTGAAGTTTGTACTAATAGATGGACAGCCAGAACCAATGAGCTATCAAGTACTAATGGATGGACGACCATAACCAATGAGCTATCAATGATATTGGGCCAAGCTGAACCACCAGGCAATAATAATACAATAAGTAATGTCTCACATCTACTGGCATGCTACTGGTATTTGACATGCTATTACTCTCCGCCAGGTGGCAGCACAATAAGTGATGCTGCACATCTAATAACATGTTTCTGGCATCCAATAGGTGGCAGCACAATATTCGCCATCAGGTGGCAGCACAGTAAGTCATTTTTAATAACCATTGACATGTTACTGCTCTCCACCAGGTAAATGATGGCTTTCATCTAATGACATGTTGCTGGGATCCACCAGGTGATAGCACAATAAGTGATGTCTTCAATCTATTACACATGTTGCTGCTCTCCACCAAGTGCCAGCACAATAAATGATGTCGCACATCTACTAGCCTGGTCCCTTGCCTTTGTTTCAACAACATATTGAACTGCCTTCTTTAAGCATTGCTTGCACAGAGAAAATCATCTATAATGCAACATATATTATTTGCGTATGTTGCAAATATGTTAATGAATTATTCTGTATTCTGATTTCATTCAGAATATATTGTGAAAGTGATATTTAATGGGATGATCTGAGTTCAAATTGAATAATTTGATTTCTTCTTTTTAAAAAAACCTTGTGCTGCAAATCTGATACATTTATTAAATAATGGAATTGACACTATAACATGTTGAGATCTTAATTTCTTAATGGCATTGTGTGACATTGTATAAAATGAGTTATGTCTGATTTTAGAAAATTCATATCAATGAGTGATATTAGACATAACTTCAGTGGCTTCTGTAGTTACTCCCACAACGCCGTCTTCAGGACAGGTTCCTAAGCAACTCATTAGGAAAAGTATTGGGTTGGTTGGTTGTTCGAGTTTACGTCCCGGCAACATCTAAGATCATATCAGGATGGGTACCAACTTGTAACAGTGCGCACTCATGGCGACTTTATAGTGCTTCCCCACTGGGAAATCAGGCCGTCGGCACCATGACCCAATATCCCACTCAGTCACATTATCCTGACACTGAGCTAACCAGTCCTTGCCCTATCCTATTAATGCTGTGCGCTAGGCTAGGAAGCGACAAGTATTAATTTTAGAGTCATTGGTTTGACTCGACCTGGAACCGAACTCTCGACCTTCCACAGGCGAGGCCTGCAATTAGCATAATCAACTCACGACGGGAGGACGTTTGTTGAGTTGCTCCGGCAGTTTTTTTTATCTATGACAATGAAATAACTGTAAGTATTTATTTGTAGAATGGTACAGTTATGTTATGATACTTTACTGCACATTTTGAGAAAGTTTTTGAAACTTTAATGTGTAGGTTTGTTACTTTTATGGGTGTTTTACGATTCGTGAAACATCGATAGAACAAAGCGCCATGTTTTTTCTTTGTTCTACAAGCCACCCGTTGCCGAACGGAGAGCGATGTGGTTGGAGCCACATCTCGTTGGGATTTATCCTCGGTTTCTTTTATGCATTTTATGGATCCCCCAATTTTTTAGGCGTACATCCGAGTTTCATAGCATTTTCTCCAACTTGTTGGCGCAGTAGCCACAGGGGGAGAAGTGTATGTGACAGAGAGTGTGGGAGGCTACTGATACACTGGTCCCTACCCCTCATTTGGTTTTGGTTTCGATACCATTCACCTACGACATGACACACTAGCTTGCTCACGCCTGTGTTGGAACGGTTTAAATATGTTATCCAACACCACTAGATGCACAGAAGGGTTTTTTGTTAACCTGTTGTGACATTTGGTCAATTTGAGTCGGTTTATAGTAACTTTCTTTCGATTGTTACAGAATTCCGATGGCCACGAAGTGGAGTAAGCCGGCTGCTACAGCTCGGCCAACTGAGGACTACAACTCTTCACCGGTGTTGACGGTACCACTGTCACCTGAGGGCGGGGTACATCTCATGTCAGAACCGGAGGTGGATAGTGGGCCAGAAGTGCCAACTGCAGCCCCGGCCGACCTGGAGGCATGCTTGACGCGTTCTTGGGGCAGGAAGAGGCAGCATCCTCCAGAGGAGGAATCAGATTGGGAGGATGTCTCCGACGATCAGTTTCCGGAGATTGACTTATCTCCGGAGCCGGTGTAGCAGGAAATCGCAAACCCTGTAAATCGCAAACCCCCACTTGTGATTTCCTAGGAAATCGCAAACCCCCAGGGATTTCCTAGGAAATCGCATATCCCCCCTGGAGATCGCAAACCCCCCATTCTGAGTGTTAGCCTTACCATGATCTGGTAAGGCTAACACTGGCACTGACACTCAGAATATCCCAACTTTCACTATTATCTCTGTTTTTAATACTTTCAGATAAAATTGCTCTTAGGTTAAATTAAATACCTCAGATCTTCCTCTTCAATCGCGCATTGAGATATTTGTAATCGATTCGATGAAAGTTTTTTTATTTATTTTACAAAAATAAATGCTCCCCATAGACATAGCATTGCCGCAGCACACATCACGGCGTATTTCACCCTACTGCTAATATCTCCGCCGTTACGGCGGTAGCCTTAATAACGCTTCGAATTTAGGGTTAATTTAATGAAATTTCACGATTTGAGTATTTAATTCTGTTAAATATGGTCGCATTGAATAGATTTGGCCCGAATCAGTCCCAAAACACAGGGGGGTTTGCGATTTCCAGGGGGGGTTTGTGATTTCCTAGTAAATCGCAAACCCCGGGGTGTGCAATTTCCAGGGGTTTGCGATTTACTGCCACACCGGTTCCCAAGAAGAAGAAGGCAAAGAAGGTGGTTAGCTCGTCTGGTGATGAGTTCACGCAGTCCAGAAAGAAGGTAGTAAAGAGGAAGAAAAGTAAGAAGTGGAAGACCAAAAAGAAGAACAAAGATTCTTCTTCCGATTCCTCATCGGACTCATCGTTAATGGAGTCCGACTCAGACACTGAGCGTACCGGAGTGTATGCAAAAATCAGGGGCAAAGTACAAAAGAAGTGCCAGGTGGAACAGGCTAAAAAGGTCCTGACTACCACCATGATGCGGGAGACAATTAAAGGACACTTTAATATGTTCAAGACCGCAGAGGTCATCACCAAATTGGGTGGGTAAAAAGCTTACCGGAATCAAGGGGATCCCTGATTCCGTAGTAAAGGAGATGGACCGGGACGTCCATCTCAGTGACGACGGCAAGAAGTTTGAGGGTGTCCTCCACACTGTTCATAAAGCGGTCCTCGGGGCTCTGACTGCGATTGCGCCAGTGGCCAATCGAATGCAAACCGAGAACAAGTTCTCATCGTTGGCCAGGACTTTGGACAGTGGAATTGCCATGCTTATGGCAGCGAGCAACTTCCTGTCATACAGATGCTTTGAAAATGTTTTCAATGTGCTCTGTATGGATGCCGGCAAGGAAGTTGCCAGGTCGAAGAAGGTCGTCGATAACGACGGCAAGGAGTACACTCTTTTCCCCTCGCCTAAACCAGTGAAGAGGAAGCCATTGGACAAAACCAAGATGTTTGGGGGACAACTTCAGTACCTCTTTAAGGAGGTGGAAACTGGCTCCAAGTGTAGAAAACATATGGAGGCCAAGAAAAAGTCCACTGATGGGAACATGCGATTCCGGAAGGCCCGTACGGATTTTCGAAACCGTCGGACAGGAGGATGGTTCTGCACGACCTACGGCTTCCAGCTGAGAGGCCGAGGACAGCTCCAGCCATTTGGCTGGAACGACAGCAACCGTCCCATCGACCAGGGAACAAGTAGAGGTTGCAAAGCAAACTCACATGACCACAGAAACACCTGTAAGTGAATTTAATGCTGGCAATATTCAAAATTGTTTGGAGGAATGGAACTTAAAGTCACCGGTTATACCTCACCCAGAGTATACAAACGAATCCAGCATCAAAAGCTCTCCAAATATACCTTTGATTAGTTTGTTCAGTTCATGCCACTGAACATGTGGGAGGAGAGTTGAGGTCTGTGATGTATGAATGACATCATAGGTGGGATTCCCTTATCACATGACCTATTTTAAATGAACCATTTATCAACCTCTGACTATGACATTTAATCAATTATGATAACATTTTATATTAAGGATTTAAAGTCCAGATGCCTTAAGGGACTGGACATTTTAAAAGTTTTAACTCCGAACGGACTGCCGCAGAGTCGCCTGGAAGGGCGACATGACCAGGTTGTTTTAACAAGATGCCATATTGGCCACTCGTGGCTAACACACGTTTTTCTGCTCAAGGGGGAGCCTCCCCCTGAATGTATTGGATGTCAGTCCCCACTGACATTAAAACACATTTTATTAAACTGTGTGGATTTCATGGCCCTGCGCCAACAATTTTACACTGCAAACAACATGCATGACCTTTTTACTAGACAAGAAAACAATTAAACAAAAAAACATTTTAGCCTTTTTGAGGGCAGCTGGTTTGTACCAACTCATATAGGTTTTTAAACAAATTTCATCACCGAATAATACTATCATTTAGACTTTTATTTAGTTATATGATTGTGAATTTACAAAATTCATGAGTGTCCATTGACACAAAATTGATTGTATGCTTTTACATGTAAAAGCGATGGTTTGAACAAAAACAAACATTTCTCGCCGTGAATATGGCCTATGCTGCCGACATGGCGTAAAGCAACCACCAATCAAATCAAATTAAATCAACCAAGATGTTTGGGGGACAACTCCAGTACCACTTTAAGGAGGTGGAAACTGGCTCGAAGTGTGGGAAACATGGAGGCCAAGAAAAAGTCCGCTGACGGGAACACGCGCTTCTGGGAGGCCCATACAGATTTTCAAAACCGTCGGACCAGCAGAGGCGGACGGTCCGGCCGGACCTACGGCTTCCAGCCGAGAGGCCGAGGACAGCGCCAGCCGTTTGGCTGGAACGACGGGAACCATCTCTTCAAGAGGGAGTACACCCCAATCAAGCCGTTCCCTCAACCAGGGAACAAGTAGAGGTTGCAACGCAAACTCACATGGCCACAGAAACACCTGTAAGCGAATTTAATGCTGGCAATATTCAAAATTGGTTGGAGGAATGGAACATAATTACTGATAATTTGACTGTTTTAAGTATTGTGGAGGGAATTTGTATTCCCTTTACGCAACTCCCGGTACAGGAATCAATTCCTTTTCCCTATCGGTTTGATGTAGACGAGAGAGAGGCACTCGATAAGCAAGTTTCCCAATTTTGTGAGAAGGGTATTATTGAAAAGGTAAACCATGAGAAGGGCAAATTTATTTTGAACATATTTTTGCGGCCTAACCTGAATGGGGATGTCAGAATGATTTTAGATCCAACAAGAATGAATGAGTTGGTTGAGTATAGACATTTTAAAATGTTTTCTCTCGAAACAGCAAGAGATTTGGTAACAAAAGGTCCCTGGCTAGCTAGTGTGGATCTTCGAGATGCCTACTACACGATTCCAATTTACAAACCGGATATGGAATTTCTCCGGTTTGTTTGGGATGAACCACTTTATGAGTTTACATGTATGCCCAATGGTTTAGCTTGTGCCCCTCGCTTGTTTACTAAATTGCTCAAACCAATTTTTTCGATGATGGCGAGGAAAGGACATATTATGTTTCCATATATTGACGATTCATTCATTGTTGCACAATCAAAAGCAGCCTGTCAGAATGCAGTAGATGATCTCTGTGAGACATTGACCATATTAGGATTTTACATCCATGAACAGAAGTCGGTTTTCACACCAACGAAAGAATTAAAATGTTTTGGGTTTCTGTTAAACACAGACGATATGACCGTGTCTCTAACGAAACAGAAACTAGACAAGTTTATAGATACGGCCGACCAGTTGTTACAATTAATGAGGCCAAAGATTAGGCAGGTCGCCGTTCTAATTGGCATCCTATGCCCCTGCTATTCTATATGGGAAAGCTCACATTAAATCGCTAGAGATAGATAAGAATTTAGCATTAGCCCATACTAAATGGAATTTTGAAATAAAATGTCTATTTCTGAAGAAGGGCTAGCGGATATTCAGTGGTAGTATGATCACATTCACTCCTCTCCAATTAGGATGGGTGAACCCAACACTGTTGTTACGACAGATGCGTCATTAGAAGGATGGGGAGCCCATCGAGACAGTCTAGTGACTGGGGGCCGATGTTTGGAGGAAGAAATTTCAGACGATATTAATGTCCTCAAACTTAGAGCTGTTTATCTCATTTTATGCAGTTTAGTCTGCATACCGAAGTTTCATGTAAGAATTTTGACGGATAATACCACCGCAATGGCATACAATCGTAACATGGGAGGGACTAAGTCCAAACTGTGTAACAGAATTTCAAAATTAATTTGGAATTGGGCCCAAAAGCATGATATATGGCTAACAGTAGCCCATATCCCAGGTAGTCACAACACCTTAGCATACAGAAAAAGCCGACATTTTCATGATCATTTGGAGTGGTCGTTAAACGACACAATTTTTGACCAAATTTGTCAGAAATGGGGCCGGCCACAAGTAGACTTGTTTGCTTCACGGAAGAACTTTAAATTATCCAAGTATGTTTCCTGGCATCCAGAGACCAATGCTTGGCAAGTGGATGCATTTTCATTGATTTGGGATAATAAATTTTATTATATTTTCCCACCATTCAGCATTATCAGCAGAGTGACCAGGAAGATCAGAATGGATCGGACACACGCAATTCTGATCGTGCCCGAATGGGACACACAGCCATGGCTAGAAGCAGTGGCATTGGGAGCGATAGACACTCTCAGATTCACAAGAGCGTGCGGAAATCTACGGCATCAGGGATCGCTCATGACTCATGGAGACGTGTCAACAACACCCCTTCTGGCATTCCTTTTTTAAAGAATTATTTAGAGCAATTTGGCCTAGATAAAATTACTCAACAGAGGCTACTTTCCCATGCTTGGAGGAAAGGGACAGTAAAATTGTACTCTAGTTATTTGAAGAAGTGGGGACTCCATTGTTTAATTAAGAACATTAAGCCCTTAAGGCCTACTATAGCACAAGTAGTTAGATTTTTGCGAATGTTAGAGGATGAGGGTTTAGGTTTTGGTGCGATTAATGTCGCTAGGTGTGCATTGTCGATTGTACTCCCGAGAGTAGATGGACAAACGGTTGGTAAACACCAGGCGATACACTGGTTCATGAGGTCGGTTTATGAGAGAAATCCGCCCAAACCAAAATATAATCGATTTTGGGATGCATCGATAGTTTTTAAGTTGTTTAAGTCCTGGCCTAGCAATTATCATTTCGGCATAAAGGAACTAGGATTTAAGTTAGCAGTTCTTTTACTGCTAGTCACTGGACATAGGGGACAAACCATCGTAGCATTGTCGCTAGATGGCCTGGAGATTGATCGCAAAGAGGCGACGTTTGATTTAGAACAATTATTGAAATCAAACCGCACAAGGGACCCTTCCCGGATGACAGATGACTTTGTGTAGTGTCAACCATATGGGCTTATATATCCAAGACAATGTGGCGTTCTCTGTGGTGGAGTAGTTAGAGTGTCTGACTTTTTTCTAGGTCAGACTCCTAATCTGAAGGTTGGTGGTTCGATTCCCCGTGCCCCCACCTCTGCCAATTTGGATTTCCACCGCTGTGGATAACTTACAGCGTCATCAAAGGCCAGTTGCTCTCATACCATGTCTATGGGGTGTGGGAGGTTTAAAATCCCTTGAGTAGGTAAAAGTGTAGGCTCGGGCTTTCTATTGACAAACTGTCTAATGGTGAAAACAAGTCTATTCAGGCTTATCCATAATAGGCAGTATAAATCTTCAAGAAAAACAAAAGGAATTATAAATTCAAGGCAACTTTTGGTGAGTTTTATAAAACCACACAAGGCGATCTCGAGAGACACACTCGAGAGACATTAAAGTGCTTAAGGCCGCAGGCGTCGATATGGGATGATACGGTTCCCATTTGACAAGAGGAGCCATGGTCTCGAAGGCGCGACAGCTGGGGATCTCCGTTAATAGGATCCTAGCGCGCAGGCTGGAAGACAGCTAGATCATTTGCAAAACATTTCAACAAACAACTAGAGAAGTCAAGCAGCCTAGCGACACGCTTACTCACCAGTTAACATGACAGGTGAGATGGTCACAACTATATTGTTTTTTTTATACTAATGTATACTGAATTGAAATGGATTAGGATAACAATGAAGTTAAGTAAATGTCTCCCTCGGCTACGAGTAGCCTGAAGCTTAGTACCGAGGTAAAATAGTATAGTTATACAAATCTTACCTGGGTACAGATGATGGATAACTGTTGTTTTCCCGAGGTACAAGCCTCGAATAGTCGTGGGCTAGGGCCTGCCCACCCAACCCTACCATGACTATTACGTTTCCTTGTGCCAAGACGAATAAGCCCACGACTATCCGAGGCTTGTACCTCGGGAAAACAACAGTTATCCATCATCTGTACGCAGGTAAGATTCGTATAACTCTACTATATATATATCTATATCTATACTAAACTTTGTGAGCTAACCGAATCTGATTCATCTTCCTCATCGTAGGCATCTTGGTACTCCAAGTCCTCTGCCGTGTAGTCACCATGCCACGTGTCCATGCTACACCATGTGTCCCTGCTCGTGCCGCCATGGTGACCTAGTTCTGTGCGTTCCCTTTCCGCGTCCCTGGCTTCTGCCTCCCGGGCTTTCTCTTTTTCTCTCTCCGCTTCTTGCTTCAACTGTCTGAGTTCTGCAAACATCTGTTTGACCAATGTACACTCGCCTCACTTGCCTCACTCGGGCCCACCTATACCGCATCCGTGTTTTTGGATCCTGTTTTGGTTTTTATGTTAGTCGGCATTTTCTTGCGCTGCTTCGTGTTTGTACTCGGTTGTGTATATTCGAGCAGTTCAGTATCCAAATCGCTCACCTGCGCATTTGTCGTGGTTAAAGGTTGTTCGTCAGTCGACATCATCCTCACCATAGTATGCCTCAGCTATACTTCTTCTCTTTCTTGTGACCACCCCGTCTACTAGTCATGCCGGCACATGCTTTCAAATCGGTCAGGAGAGTGTGTGTGTGTGCAACCCGAGTCTAGTTTGACAACCTGCAACGACAAGCGTTACATCATATAAGTTATGTGTTATTTCTGTACACTTTCACCAGCACAGTAACACCACATACAAATATTACACAGTGTGTATTTACTTCTCTTCACCGCTTAGTTTATCTCGATAAACTTACCTTAATGTGTCTCTATCCTCCAACTCGCTGTTGTTCCACTGCTGCCGAGTTGCTTACTGAGGCTACATCCGGTCCTGCGCGAGCTTGTCCTCTCCCCGGATACTTAACTTCTGGTGTTCGGAAGATGAAGTAAGAATTAAAGAAATTGAACCGTCTGTGGGAAAACCACCACAGAGACATGCGGGTGGTCGGTGTCCTTAGCTGCTGCCGTATTGGCCACCCTAAATGTATTGTGTCCCTACTGACACTCAAACACATTTCCTCTGTGTTGATTGTTTGGCCCTGCGCCAACACTGCAGACATTATGCATGACCTTTTCACTAAAGTAAAACAAGAAAACATTTGAGCCTTTTAACAATTGGATGTGCGTGTGCAGGTATTGCAGGTATAGCAATACCCCAGGGAGTTTGACGCCCCTGCCTTGCAGAGTTGTAAACCACTGCCTTGTGGTACAGGTTCTTGACAGAACCGAAGGCTAAGGGAGCAAACGCTAAACAGAAAACCATGTCACTGTGGCAGCATTAAGGGCGGTTGATGTAAGGAACTCCCAACATCTCCCGACCAGCAACTGTAGGGACAAATAGTTTCGCGCCTGTCTTGACATGTTCTTGCCGGTGCGAACCTCTATTTGCTCCCTGAGAGAGTGCCGCTGGTAACTTGCAAAAGCCAGCAGCACTTTTGCCAGCAACTTTCATGAGATGTATACATTGGACGCAACTCTCACAGCAGAGAGCTAAATGGAAAGCGGCAGTCAAGTAATGAAAGCAGTCTTTGTCGCATCGCGACCGACAGCATGATGATGATGGATGCGCGTGTGAGTGTGTGTGTGTGTGTGTTCAGGTTTCAGCTGTCAGCGTGCGAAACTCGGAAGATGTGATATGTCGCGTTCAACTCCCTGAAAATCTCACCACGTGAGAATTGGAGGGTGAGGTAGATGAAAAGCGTAAAAATGAAGGTTCATGTTTTCATCTTCCTCCTCCTCCTCCTCCTCGTCCCCCTCCTTCCAATTCCAATGTCCACTCCCTTTCTCCTCCCCTATCGCAACAGAGGAAGTTACCTTTTCTCCCCATTCCCATTCCCTTTCCCACTGCCTCTACCACCACCACCACCACCACCAACGCAGCCAATGACAACAACAACAACAACTGCATCGAATGTGGATTTCTAGTGATGGGGGATGGAATTCTTCCCTCTAGCGAATGATTCTATTGTGGAAATGAGTGTGTGTAACGAGTTTCTTGGGATGATCCAATAAATTTGTTGACTTCTTTTCGACTTCTTCTCTCCCCTTCTCCGATACGCATTGTTAAACATCTCTCTCCACCTCATTTCTCCTCTTCTCATCCTTCCCTCTAGAAAAACAGGATCTTTCAGATAGGATAAAGGTGATGGGGTTGCGTACTCATCCTCTGCATTTTACTTCCATTGCAGCATTAAACGCTCTCTCTACTACGTCTCTGCTACTGGAATGTGCCAACAAAAACTGGCAGAATAGGGGTAGATCAACATACTCATCATCACAATAATGTGAGTGATGAGGTTAAGTTGATGAAGTTGATGTTATGTTAAGTTGATGCAAATGATGGTGAAGGGGAGGGGGAGATAGAGATATGGAAAACTCCATATTTCATGTGAATCTCCCGCCGTGATCGACTGAAAAGACCTCTCCGCATCAAAATTCAAAACAGGGCAGCGGAGGTAAAGGGGGTGGGGAAAAGATGCGCTCCCTCTATCTCTTGTCCTCTCCCTCCCAAAAAGAGGCCCCTCCCCCAAATATTCAAAAAGAAAATTCAGTCACGATATAGCGATATAGCGATTGGTAGACAGGAAGTGTGAACACTTATTTGTCTCTCATTTTTGCTTGAGTGCAAGTAATTAGCAACACAAGGAATAAATTAGTAGCATGTGGTGAATAAGTGGTCAAATTTCCCTGGATCATCAGCTCATGCTTTTTATTTAATCTGTTCTTGAATGAATTTATTGAGCCGGCATCTATAACATTTTGTGGGAGACTATTATTCCATATATTTATGATCCTGTTTGAGAAACTGTGTTGCCTTAATTTTGAAACGGCTCTGGGTTTTACTAGTTTGGGAGTATGTCCCCGGCTGCTTTCTCTTTTATTCAAGGTGAAAAATTGGTTCATATCTATTTTATCAAAACCTTTCATAATTTTAAATACTTCAATTATGTCACTTCTTTTCCTTCTGTAGGAAAGGGTAGGAAGTTTCAATTTCCTGAGCCTTTGTTCATAGGGTAAGTCCTTTATAACTGCAACTAGTTTCGTTGCACGTCTCTGAACCTTTTCGATCTCCAGAATATCTTTCTGAAAAATTGGGCTCCAAATTTGTGGACAGTATTCCAAAATTGGCCTAACAAGAGACTTAAATAGAATGAGAAAATTGTTCTTGTTGAGGCGATGGAAGGTTCTTTTAATTATTCCTACTCTCTGGTTAGCATTTGAGATGATAGTCCTCATGTGTTTCTGAAAGGAGAGTTGGGAGTCGAAGGTTACACCCAAGTCCTTTTCATAGCTATCTTGTTGCAGGACAGTGTTCTGCATAATATAGGCATAATGAGGATTATTTTTCCCGTAATGAAATTTTGCACTTCTTTTCATTGAAGGGCAATTGCCATTTCTCAGACCATTGTGAGAGTTTCAGAATATCCTCTTGCAAGAGATCTTTATCTCTTACGCCTTTTATTGCTCGAAAGACCTTTGTGTCATCCGCAAATATTTTTAGGTTTGATGAGACACTGCCTGGCAGGTCATTTATAAATATTATAAATAATATTGGTCCCAGCATACTTCCCTGAGTTATTCCTGAGGTGACATTCTTAAAGGAAGATTTTTTATTACCTACAACTACCCTTTGCTTTCTCTCAGGCAGGAAAGGTGAGGAAATTTATCCCTCAAACAGAGAAAAAATAATTAAATTACTCCATCAAAGAAAGCTGTACAAAACAAGCTTGCTTTTAATGATGATGATGATGATGATGATAATGAGATCTTTAAAAGTATAAATTGAATAGAAGAGAAGTTATTGACACGATATTATAAGTCTGCTAGTTAATAATACTAATAATATTATTAAACATCAACAACAACAAAATTCACCAAGAGTTGGATTTCGCTGATTCAAACGTTTCACTAATAGTCGTGAAGATTCCAACGATCGTGTTACTTTATTTATGTCAAGGAAAAAAAGTGTACAACTTTTTTCCTCATGATTTGTATATACGTATTATCACAATTATTCCAATAAAAGAAATCCTTCAGACTGATCGTTGAATATTATTCACATAATATTACAGTGAAGATATTTTATTGTTTCATCGTGAGGATATTTTATTGCATATGTAACTGGGGCTTACAAATCTATGTACAACAAATGATTATAAATAAATAAGGACTATGAGATACAATGTTTTTCTGTCTTTTAGTATTATTTTTCTTATTAATATAGATATTAATCAAATAGGTTAGCCATACATACATACATACATACATATATACATACATATGAATCAATCCGATTGATTGGAACAGGCCAGTCCAACCTCTCTTCTAGATGAAGTCGGGGCCAAAGTGAAGTATTGGTCCACAAGGAGCCTTTACTCCTTGCAATCCCTTCTCCACTGACACAAACTGTGACTCACGGCAAACGAGTTGCTCCATTTGTCACCTTTTACGATCTGCAAGGGGGTGCAAGCGAACCCTCTTATGTATTCAATTCAATTCAATTCTTTATTTCAGAATCAGGATTATGGTAGTTACATAATTTGGTCCATAGTAGGTAGATATATAAATTAATGTGAATAGGATATAAGTAATAGTATGAATATGTTTTTCTGATTGAATGATGCAATTGTACTAACATATATTTTCATCCAATTCAAATACAAATATATTTCCTGCAAATATGATCTAAAGAAAATTGAAAATACCTCAGTTTTACTCTCCCTTCCAACTCACCCAGCCATCTTCAGAACAACAGCTAGGTCACTCTACACCACCAATTGGAAAAATTTAGCCTGAACTATTCCGAGTTCATTTGTTTTCCCGATTCCGATTCTCGATACCAAAGTGTTCAGATGGCATCCTTTCACTATGCTGACTTCACAATGGGTCTGCAACTCTTGTGTTTGATGGAATGTATCAGGACCAGGACGAGAAGAACGAGATTTGAATTTCATTTCACACCCCAAGTTGTCTTCTTTCCCTCACATTTTGAATCCCACTTCTTTGTTATGCCTAAATGTGTCTCTTACTTTTTCCTTCATGACTAAATTGTTGTCTACCGTTAACTCGTCTTACGAGGACATATTAGTTATTACCGTAAACAAGGGAGTGTTTGTGCTTCTGTTGTGTCCCACCCGTTTTTAACTTTGTTTTTTAGCTGATGCATTGTCTCATTTTTTTAATTATTATTATCCTCTTCTTTGATGCAGGCTTGTGGTAGCCTATACAAAGCTTGTAGCTCTCAGCTCTAATGGTATGCAGCCTCAAAATCGTACAGGAATGTTTCTCTGGCCCAGGCCCTGTCCAGCGCATTCTTGAATTGCTTCCACCACTTCTTCTGGTAGCTCATTCCACATGTTTATCACTCGCTGTGAAAAGAAGGCCCCTCTGAGTGAGCTGTTGTACCTTGGCTTGAAAAGGTTCTTGGAGTGACCTCTGGTATTGCTTCACTGTATGCGTCTGAATAGCAAGGCCTCATCCACATTATACTCAGCAATCAGGAACTTCCACATGTTGATCATGTCCCCACAAAATCTTATGTATGTGAGGCTTGGTAACTTGAGTCTCCTGAGTCTGCCTGCATACTAAAGTCCTTCAGATGTGGCACTAGCTTAGTTAACCTTCTCCGAACAGCTTCAATGGATTTAATATCCTTCTTCAACATTGGGTGCCATATAGTGACTCCATACTCTAGTATTGGCCATACTTGGCTCTTGTACAAAGTGATCAGCATCTTTTCGTCCAAGTATTTGAAGGTTTTGCGAATCATTCCCACAATCTTATTAGCTTTGGATACGGTTTGTTGTATGTGCTGGGAGAAACTTAGCCTATTGTCTACAAATACTCCTAAATCTTTCTCTACGTCACTCTCTTTGAGATTTAGTGGCTTGCCAGTAGAATTTTCATGCATAACATATGTATAGTCTGGGTGGTATCTCCCTATTCGCATGACCTGGCATTTATTCGGATGGAACTTCATCTGCCACTGCTTGGCCCAGTTCTCCATTTTCAGCAGGTCCTTTTGCAGATCAGCACAGTCTTCCATGGAATTCACAGTTCTGTAGATCTTTGCGTCATCTGCAAATAATTTTATCACACATGATACAATCTCTGGCAAGTCATTGATGAAAATGACGAACAGAATAGGGCCCAGGACGCTCCCTCGAGGTATCCCACTGAGAACCTCTTTGAAGGAAGATTTACTGCCATTTACTATGACTTGCTGTTTCCTTCCAGTCAAAAGACTTTGGATCCATCTCAGAGTATTTCCTTCGATGCCATAGTTTTGTAACTTGATAGCTAGCCTCTGGTGGGGGACAGCATCAAATGCCTTCATGAAATCTAAGTATATAGTATCTAGTGATTCCCCCCTATCCAATGCGTCAGTCCATATTTCCTAAGTTTCTAGTAGCTGATTTCTTTGGTAGAAACCCATGTTGGTGGTCTGACATCAATTTGTTCTCTAGCATATGGCTGAGCATGTGCTCTCTGATGATACTTTCCATTACTTTGCATACTATAGATGTGAGACTTACTGGCCTATAATTTGCTGGAGAATGCCGGTTTCCTTTTTTGAAAATTGGGATAACATTTGCTATTTTCCATTCGTTGGGTAGGCAACCAGATTCAAATGACTTATTGAAAATTATAGCAAGTGGTTTTGCAAGCACCACACTCAATTCCTTCAGCACTTTTGGATGTACTCCATCAGGTCCAAGAGATTTGCCTGTTTTCAGTTTGTCCAGCTTTTTTTTAACAATGTCTGGTGTGAATAGCACCTCAGGGAAGTCCTTCACCAATTTCCATTTCTGTACCAGGGGTACTGTGTTAAAGGGAGGAGATATTCGTCGCCGGGAAAACAAACGAACTCAGAATAGTTCAGATGTGTGCCACAGGGGTGGTACATGCTTAGTACTGAACTTTTCCACTTGGAGAGTGACCTAGATTGTTGTGCCATTGGCTGGTTGAGTGGAGAGAAGGGAGGGTAATACTGAGGTATTTTCAATCTTCTTTAGAGTAGTGCAATGAGGAAATATATTTGCATAATATAAAATATATGTTAGTACAATTACATTGCATAATTCGATGAGAAACAGATATAGATGAAAAACGTTTTTTTGTTGATGAATGTAAAAAAGGTTCTGCTGTGGATGGGGTTTGAACCTACACCACCAAACAACTTCAGATTACAAGTCCAACACTCTAACCACTAGGCCACAAAGACCACACATAATTAGTATTCTCACTTCAGGCTATTTGTGTATAGGACGTCACATATAAAAGGTATGTATGTATGTATGTATGTATGTATGTATGTATGCATGCATGCGTGCGTGCATGTATGTGCATACGCACGCAGGCAGGCAGGCAGGTATGTACGTACGTATGTACGCACACACGTGTGTGTGTGTGTGCGTGCTAGCAACATCTAAGGTCATATCAGGACAGGTACCGACTTGTGACAGTGCGCACTCATGGCAACTTTATCGTGCTGCCCCACTGGAATACCAGGCCATCAGCACCATGACCTGATATCCCACTCAGTCACATTATCCTGACACTGAGCCAACCAGTCCTTGTCCTATCCTAATAATGCCAAGCGCCAGACTAGGAAGCAACAAGTATCAATATTAAAGTCATTGGTTTGACTCGACCAGGATTCAAACTCACAACCCCACGATCTACCAACACGGGAGACGGACGCTCTAACTCGAACACATGTGCGTGCATGCATACATACGTACCTACCTACCTACCTACCTACCTACATACATACATGCATGCATGCATGCATACATACATACATACCTTTTATATGTGACGTCCTATACACAAATAGCCTGAAGTGAGACTACTAATTATGTGTGGTCTCTGTGGCCTAGTGGTTAGAGTGTTGGACTTGTAATCTGAAGTTGTTTGGTGATGTGGGTTCAAACCCCATCCACAGCAGAACCTTTTTTACATTCATCAACAACAAAATGTTTTTCATCTATATCTGTTTCTCATTGAATTATGCAATGTAATTGTACTAACATATATTTTACATTACACAAATATATTTCCTGATTGAACTACTCTAAAGAAGATTGAAAATACCCCAGTTTTACTCTCCCTTATCTCCACTCACCCAGCCATTTTTAAAACAACAGCTGCCAGCTATTCCCAGCCTCAGAACTGACCCACTTCTGGTGGTGAAGTGGGTCCCCTACTCTCCCCACACATACCTGGTTCATTTAAACATAAAAACTAAACAAAGTTGTGCTTGGAGAGCATTTGTCGGAGTACGCGCAGTGTCCCAGCGAGCTATAGCTGGTCCCTTTAACATCCTCTCTAGTGAAAACTCCTGAGAAAAAATTATTTATTACCTCTGCTTTATCAATATCCTTTGAAGCTAGGCTCTCATCTGGTTGTTCCAGTTCATCTATTCCACTCTTGGTTTTCATCTTAGAGTTTATATATGCCCAAAATGATTTTGGATTATCCTTGGCTTCTTGGGCAATGAGTTTCTCAAAGTTTCTAATAGCCTTACGTGACTTCCATCGTACCTGGTTTCTGAGTTTGGCATATATTTTGTGTTCATCAGAGCTTCTAGTGGCAGAGTAGTTCCTCCAAGGTCGTTGTTTGAGTATGACTTTGGTAGACACTTCTTTGTACATCCACAGTGGCCTGGTTCTTGCATCTGAATGGATTGTCTTTGTCGGTATGTGTTTCCGCACTGCTTCTTCCTACTTTTGTGATAACTCAGCATTCATATATACTATTATCTTGGAAATGGCTGTTCCAATCGATGTCCATGAGTTCCCTCATCTCACCATAATTTCCACGCGAGTAGAATGTTTTTAAGTATGGCTTCTCAGTTTCTTCTGTATGGCACTGATAGGTGAAAGATAATGTGAGGTGTTTCATACTCTGCGATAATTTAAGTTAGCAGGTTTGACAGGACCGGTGACATGCAGCACTAGACTCGTTCAGTTCTGCTGACCACTCGGCACTCCTGCAACTGTTGTCAAACGCCCTGATCCAAGTTTTCCAGTTAGAGCTGGCATTGTTGCTGAGAGCTAGCTGCGCCCGGGCCGTTGGGTCAGCTACGTTCCAGTGTGTTATTGGGCGTCATTGTCGTTATCTGATACCATTTTATCTGTTACCATAAGACGTCTTTGATTTCTGGTTAACGAGTCACTTTATGGTTAACGAGTCACTTTATGGTTTGTTTGTTGTTTTACGTCCTAGCAACAGCTAAGGTCATATCAGGACGGGCACTTTATGGTAGTGGTGACCAGTTCCCACGCTCCTATCACATGATCACTTACGTCCTTTGTTCTAGCACGTGCCTGGAAATCTACTACACATATCTACTGGCTTGTTTTGGAGAGTGCATTAAGTTAACTTTTTTTCTTGGCAAACGTCTCGATGATTTTAAAAACTGTAGACTTTCAAATCACAAATTTCACGAAGACACTGATGCAGATGGCCATGGATTGCCCTTTGAACAGGTCTTCATTTATGAATAGATTTACCCGGTCATCATGAACATGACATTTCCTCTTCTAGAATGCTTTAAAGTCCTGTGCCTATTGCTTCATGAACTAGTGGAAAGTACCCAGCCTAAGAACTATCTCCTCTCAGGAGCTTTCCAATACAGGGACTGAGGGTGATGGTAAAGTTGCTGTGGAACTCCAAAGTGGACAGAATGCAAGTTTTACACATTAATCATTTGCAAATATTGTATAGATTTTGGCCAGGACAATCAAGAAATCGGCTGGCATTTCACAATGTTCAATTCTATGAAGTTCTTGAAACTTGATGATTCGAAGCGCATGGGTAACGAAGCAGTAGGTCCCTGAGGTCAATGGTATAATATATGCGTAATAGACGTCTAGACACGTCTGTAATATATGCTAATGAGATGCATAATGTTCCAGACAGTGAGTGAGACAAAGGAGTATGTAAATGAGATGACGTCATGGAAAGTTTAGCCGGCGGTTCAGTGAGCCCTGGATGGGAATAAACCATTCAGTATCCAGAAGTCAAAGTGTTCAGATGTTGTACTTTTACATGGTGTCAGATGAGGAAGAATGCTGCCCGCTAATATGCTGCCGGGTTTGCGGCTGCCAGGTCAGCTTGTCCTCACCCACAACGCATGATCAAACTGGAAAACATGGATCAGAGCATATGAGATATATGCCATTGCTGCAGGTGTAATCACAAAGTCAACGTGTTCAGACGTTGTACTTCTACAAACGGTGATAATATTGTGATAATTCAATGGTGATAATATTCACCTGCAAATAACGATGACAAGTAGATCTACATCATCAACTCTGAATCTTACCATCTGGCGTCACACAGCTTGCAGCATTCTTTTCAAACCGGAGTACTTCACCATAGATATTGCACCAGGAATTGGACCGATGAAAAACCAATACATTCAAAGAAGGTCGGAATAACTACTGTAAGAATGGCCTCAGGCCACCTACAGCCACGCTATATGTACATATCTTGCACTATATGTAGCTTTTGACTGAGTCCTAGTGAATTCCATGACAAACACATAGGAAAACCTTTTGTGATTCCACGTAAGCGGGCGATATGATCGTCACCCGTCACGAGCCCCCAGACTGTATGTCATGTCACTGATTGATTGATTGGTGGGACATAAAATGATAGACATTCATCAAACTTGTTGCATTGATGTATATGAAACTTTATTGACCTTATGCATACTGCACAGCTGCATGACTGCATGAAATTAAGTATATGTATCCACCTGAAAAGGTCATGCTTTGAATTATTTACGTTATTATGTACGATCTCCCGATGAGACCACGCTTACAAATTGTTCCATCTCGCTCGTTCACTGTAGCAGGTATGGAATTTGATCAATGCGTGTTATTATATTTGCTCCGCAGGCTATGGGTAGTACCCCACGAGACGGGAGACCCCCTGGAAACTCAACAGGTTGGTTATGTGAACGTGGTGCCGGCCCGGAGCGAGGTCGGAACCTTCGACAGCTTCGGCGACACGGTCCGCAAATTCAACTTGCACTTACGACAACGGCCGTTACCAGGTTAGTTGTCATGGCATTCAGTTCTATACTGGGAAAGAACATGCAAATGTCACCGATGTGAGTATCTTGCTTACGGCTGAGATGGTGTTCGCTCAAGTTCAGCATACCAGGTTAGTTGGGAATCGCATTTTGTGATATTTCAGTGTTGTGGAAATAGACGAGTTCGCAATCACTGCCGCGTAAGATTCACCTCTGACGCTGATGCTGTATCAGAGGTGAACTCCATTAGTGTCAGGGGCAGGAGGGGTGGCAAATGCATGATAACAATAAATATGGTGTAGCTTCTTGATTTTACAGCCTTTCAAAGTGACCTCACCCCACTCATCAGCCAAATTTTCAATATTATGAAAATTAATTTTTTGGCATGCAGGCGACACACAGAAGCGTCTTTGGATTTTTTCAACTGTTTTCAGACACCTCAAAAACAAAATCTACTCTGTTGCTGTGCACTGCCTCTTTGCATATGGATAGCAATTTCTGAACATTCCATCAATAATTATTGCAGGGTTGCAGTTATTGGGAGGACCATCAGCTGGTGCTGCAAGTTTCTCTAACTGCTTGTGATTTCCTTTGTGACCAAGGCAAGGGTCCCATTTCATGACCACGGCAAGGGTCCCAAAGGATGACAGAATGTCTTTCCTCTCAAGACTTTGGCTCTGGGCTATGACTACTATCTTGCCTTATCATTTCTTCTTTTGACTCATGTTTGTAGTAGAGCAGCATGAAAATTGGCATACAGATAACTTAACATGTGTAGATTCATACAAGCCTAGGTGTAAAATTCTAGGGTATCGACATAGCTGGATGAGAAACAGTACTCTCTTGAAAATGTTTCTCACCGGGGGAGGGAAGAGGTGCACCATTAATCATGATTTCCCCCCCCCCCCTTATCTCGCCCAGCCACACGTCACCGTTATACGTGGTAATCCCACAATAGCTGGGTAGTTGCCAAGTCTGGGTGGGGGGAGGGTGGCTCTTGAAGGCAGCCAATGAGGAGATATGTCAGGGAGGGATCATGCAGGCTAGGAATGACTGGTGTGCATGGTGTGTCTATTGTATGTGTCTAGTAAACATTATATAGATGAATAAAACTAAGTATTCAGTCTTCTTCTGGCTGGTGCTGAGCTCGGATCGTGTGCTGTGGGGCAAGGTCTTAATTTAGGCTCCATATAAGGTAGAGGGGAGAGAAGGGGAGGTATGAACCTTAGGTACTAAATGAATCTCGGGGCAGTATAGCCCTTGTGGCAGTACAGCCAACGACATGGATGGCGAGTGGGAAAGAGTCATAACTTTGGGTGACACCTCGGGTGACGGCCACTCCTATCTTTCTGTACCAAGCATGGTTGGGGTTATCCTGACTTTACAGGATTTCATATAGGTGCCCATTGCCATCACCATGGTTAACTGGCCTCTATCTTGAATTTGGTTAACTGGCCTCTGTCTGGCCACCCTCCAAACACGATATTCCCCATATCTTGGCTCCTAAGCAATGTAGAAATATGATAAAACATAACATTTCAGGGTCAAGGAATCCATATGATCAATATGCTCAGATTGTTATTATATCGATTTTCAAGATGGCCGACAATTTGAAGCAATAATGTGTATGCAATTGTTGGTTTCAAATACAGTATCAGCAACCTGTGAAAGGAAAATTGTATGACCTTTTTTTATCATGTATATATTAATGTTATAATAAAACTAATTGAGCACACTATTTAGAATATATTTAACATGCAACAGTAACAACAACCCTGCAGATACAGTTGATAATTCCTTAATTGTAATGAAATACATATATCACTCATCTCCGAATAATACTCTAACCTCAGAATACCTCAGTTAAAGTCAGTAACTGTGTCCTGCTTAGCTATGTGCATTGACTGACCTGACATTTGCATCCCTTCTTGAACAGTTGCAGCCACAGTGCACAAGCTCAAAGCAGGATTTGAAGCTCATGGTCATTCAGTCCAAAATGGCTTTCTCCCTGGGTCAGTTGTAGTGCATCCCTTGGACTGGGCAGATCTGGAGCGGTTACAAGAGCTTGTAGCCACACATAACATGCTTGGTACACTGCTCTTTTCACATGTTAAAAGAGCAGTGTTGGAAGAATGACCTCAATAGTCGCAGACCCCTGGGTGAAGAGCTGCTTCCTCACCTCATCAACTCTGCTCAGGTTGCATATTCTACTGTACTACTGTACCTATCTAGCTCAGTCATGCTCTGTGGATCAACCACTACAAGGAGAGGGTGGCAAAGGCAAGCAATCCATGCAGACAAGCAATCCATGCAGACCATGGAGACGTTTTTCCTTTGCCAAGAAAGCTGGGCGCTGTATCACACCTGCTTATTATGTGAAACATCATCATTGCCTTTGACATCTCGGTGGTAGAAGTGGTCAATTATCCAAAGCTCTTCAATGTGCAAATCATGGCAGTAGCCAACAGATATGATGACCACATCAGAGACAACTGTGCAGATTGCGACTTTCATTATCCCATGCCTTGCTCAATGAGCAAAATGTAAGAGTATCCAAGTATTTGCTTCCTTCTGGCTGAAGGCTTTCAATGCCAGCCAACTCGTAGTCTCCTACCATAATGACCCCAATAGCTGATGTATAATTTTGTGCTGGGGGGTCAATAAACAAAGAAACAAACCTTTCCAATGGCTTCACATGATTGTATTCACTCAGCCAGGTAATGGAGCATCTCATCTTTGTTTTCATTGATCCAGAGGAAGTTTTCTCAATTCGGTGTCAAGCACTCATTGTCGTTGTGATGTGCCATGGTAAGTGGCACATCACTGTCTTGAAAATATCTGTTTCACACTACCATATCGACAGACTCCAACGATGAGAGAAGGTACTGGCTGAATATGATTCGAAGTTGACCCATGTCGGATATGGATGGAGGCTGGTTTTAAACATATGGTTCAATTTGAGCACAAAGAAGGTATCAAGGTTGCCTTGCCTAGCTTGACAGTTGAACATTGATTGATTGATTGGTGGTTGCTTTACACTGTGTCGACAGCATAGGCCATATTCATGGCGAAAAATGTTTGTTTTTTGTTTAAACCATCGCTTTTACATGTAAACTTATGTGCCAATAGACATCTGGTCATCGCGGTAGTCGTCTGTTTGCTGCTGTTGTGGCGTTATAGACCACCTCCTTTGGCGCTCCGGGTTGTGGTCCACATTCCTTTCTGGAGGGCATCCATGCGCACCTCGATGCGCGCAATCATGTGCTCCTCTATGTGCCTCATCTTGGCCTCTGGAGCATGTCGTAAGAGGCGACTAAATGAGGGCAACCTGTGTTGGAGGATGATGGGATCCTGGTGATTGAGGGATAACCAACACATCACTTCGGCCTGGATTTCTCCTAAGCAGGTGGTCAAGTTTGGCTCGGCTTGATCAATCGGCTGGTGGTGTCATGCCCTAGGACTGCCATTCAATTATGTGATGATTCATTATTCATTCATTCTTACGATTGAATATTACTATTTGAAATTTAGAATGCATTGTTGTAATTGTATTTGTGGTAGTTCTAGAAGGCGGCTGCTCATGAGCTAATCAAGGTGAAGTAAGTTTTTTATATAAAATTTCCCCCCTGGGGAACCGGGGTAGAATAGTTCCGTTGCACCCCCTTGCAGATCGTAAAAGGCGACAAATGGGGCGACTAGTTTGCCGTGAGTCGCAGCTCGTGTCGGTGGAGGAAGGGATCCTGGTGCATGAGGTCTTCAGGCAGCTGCGGCTTCCTGTCGACCAATACTGCACTTTGGCCCCTACTTCACCTAGACGAGGGGATGGACTGGCCGGTCCAATCAATCGGCTCGTCACGCCAAGCCCTAGGAGTAGTACCATGAAAAATGTAATTATCTACAAAATCATATTTATACATATATATATATATATATGGGTCGTTCTCAGAAACTGTGTACCACTTGAGGTAGTCTACTAGAAATGCATATTTCAAAGAAACCCTTTATTGGAGTGTCAATATTTAGATTTCATCATTTAGCCCAATAATGTGGGAGATATTTTAGATCAAAAGTAAATGTTAATATTGTGTATTATGTATCTTATTGGGATGGATGTAGCTAAATACATAGAAAATTACATCACTAATTTGTGACATTGTCAACAGCATTGAAAATAAAGTGTCACAAACTTAATGAAAACCTCTGAACAACAGCTCATTTCACTTCAAATGGTCATATACAATGTCTTCATTAAGTTGAAGACATTTATTTCTAAAAAAAAAATTTTTAATTATGAAATAGTTAACATTTTCTGGAGTCATTAACATCGTAACATTTCGTTTCCACTTGCAAGTACTATGAAACTCTGTATCAAACACTGAGTACAGATACAGTACAGGAACTATTTTCACCATTTGACACTCTATGCATGGACCCATTATGGTATAGTAAAAGATAAATCCTGAAATTGCCCCTAAACATTGAAATTTGAGCCGAACATTTGTGTAAAATTGTTGTTTCCACTTTGTTACTCTGCTAATCTGTTACTCTGCTAATATTTTCTTGCTTTTCTCTTTAATATTCACAAATAAGACAAAACCATAGCAATGAGGTTTCAAATTATTATTACTACTGTTTATAAAGCAAGTGGCATGTGAAATGTCCTAAAAATGTCAAGTTTTGTGTGGAAAATATTTGATTTTGGAGTCAGATTGGTTTCCATGCTATACTGCTATTTATTGGGTGTGAGCATCATTTGACCTACTTAAAAATGCCAGAATATGTTTATTTTCAATTATTCAGATGCAAAAGGACATACACATTGAGGAAACTTGCTTATAGGACTTTGGCAGCATTTTGATTTTCTGGTACTGATGTCACACTATTGGTACACAACTTCTGAGAACGACCCATATATATATATACATACATAAATCCAATTTATTTTCATTTTTCACTACTCCTAGAAGGCGGTGGCTAGGGTCAATCCGGTAATGATCTTCCATTTTGGTAGATCATTGCTTGAGTATATCACCCTTGTATCCTTGGAGTGTAACTGTCGGGTATCCGCAGCTCTGCACACCCCCATGTGGGGCTCCGTGGTGGGTGAGGAGCAAGGGTGACGAATCACAAAAAAACTAAATATGGATATTAAAAAAAAAACACCTCAAACTGGAAAGAAAAGAAGAACGGACTCGGATTCCGATTCGGAAATCCAAACTCAACAATGGCCTAGATTCATAATGATTGAATCTAGTGTACCCGACCAACCCATTACGAAGCTATCCCCTTTTGCCATACAAAAAGGCATCATGGGGATTGCTGGCACGGTCAAGGATGTTAAAAAACTGCGGTCTGGCCATATTCTTGTGGAATGTGCGAGGAAGGCTCATGCCGACAATCTGCAACGTGCAAGCACGCTAGCAGGCGTCGCCATCAAAGCCTCTCCTCATCGCACGCTCAACTCTAGTAAGGGAGTGATCCGTACTAGAGATCTGGACGATTGTGATGAGGATGAAATAGCACAGGAACTCAAAACCCCAAGGTGTATTAAACGTTCGACGGATAGTGATTAAGAAGGATAACAAGTCCATAAAAACTGGGACGTACATCCTCATGTTTGATACACCGTTTCCACCCAAGAATTTGAAAGTCGGATACCTCAGCGTTGCAGTGGATTTGTTCATACCAAATCCACTCCGCTGTTTCCGATGCCAGAAATTCGGTCATGGTAAGGATTCATGTCGTAACGAAACGACATGTTTGCGGTGCAGTCAGAAGGGTCACGATGGCACTGAGTGCCATGACCAGGCAAAATGTGTCAATTGCCTGGGTGACCATATGGCCGCATCCAAAGACTGTCCTGTTTGGATCAAAGAAAAAACAATTCAACGTGTAAAAACAGAGAATGGGTTGAGCTATCCGGCAGCTCAGAGGATGGTTGAAGGTAATACACCTTCACCAACCACCAGGAGCTATGCCGCGATAGTGAAGCCTTCAAACAGGTCAGTCGACTGCCAGACCGAGTTAACGTGGTTGACTGAGGAGAAGCCCAAGGCTGTACCCCCAGTCCATCACTTGACCGAGCCGACAAAGAAAACAAGCTCGGTGCAAACGCCAGGGATTCCGAGTCCGAGTCCGAGTCCGCATAAAAAAACAAACCAACCATCAATCAATCCGAGCCCTATTAAAAAGGCTACGGTTTTAAAACGTAAACCTAAAGTTGTAACTAAAAACAGATACGAGGCGCTGGAAGAAGTAGAGATGGCTGAGGCCTCGACTAGTCGAGATCGCAGTCTCTCCCCCAAACCTAAGGGGAGGGGGAGAACACCTGTCACTGCCCCAAAATGACAGTGAGAGGTGGTTCTCTGCTTCAGTGGAATTGTAGAGGTTTCAAGGGCAGCATTGAAGAGTTATCTCTTCTGTGCTGCAACCTCAACCCTCTTGCCATTTGCTTACAAGAAACTCACTTGAGAGCTTCCGCACCGGATGGAGACCGAGCCGCTGGCGGCTCCTCCATCCTGGTTAGACGTGATATTGTATGTACGCCAGTGGCATTAGACACAACACTACAGGCTGTAGCTGTTCGTCTGACACTACATAAGACTATAACTCTCTGTTCCATCTATGTTCTTCCGAGCTCCATTCCCACCTTACAAGAATTGGATGCTCTTGTGAGCCAGTTACCGTCCCCATATTTACTTATGGGTGACTTTAACAGCCACAACCCACTGTGGGGAAGGACGACTCGGAACCCAAAGGGCAAGAGGATTGAGGACCTTGTGGACGGTCATGCACTGTGTGTATTGAACGATGGTTCATGCACATATCTGCATCCCGCCTACGGAACATACTCTGCCATCGACCTTACCATTGTTGAACCAGAGCTGGCGCTCTTTAGAATTCTGCGGCCTCGCGCTCGCAGAACAATCAAAGAAGTGCGGAGGCAGTGCTGGAGTCGATTCGTTTCTGGCATTAACACGAGCACGCCATTGGGCAAAGTCTGGACGATGATCAGAAGAATCAAGCGAAGGGGAGATGATTCTTCTGTAGTCCAGCACTTGAAGCACAATGGCACCATTCTCACATCACTCAATGAAATAAGCGAAGAATTGGCTCGCGCTGTTGCCGGAAATTCGTCTTTGGCAAGCTGCCTCCCGGGCTTTCTGGCCGTCAACGAACGCCAAGAGCGTAAGGTCTTGGACTTTTCCTCTGACGGCAGGGAGCACTACAACTCCCCATTCAGTATGGGTCAGTTGAGGTGTTCTCTAGAAAGCTTGCATGATACAGCAGTTGGACCTGATGGAATCCATTATGAATTCCTTAAGCATCTCACCAAATCTGCGCTGAGACTGTTGCTTCAACTCTTTAACAACATCTGGGAGTCGGGTGTCATCCCCGCCTCTTGGTGGGAAGGGACAGTAATACCGAATACCAAACCTGGTAAAGACAAGAGTGAAGCTAACAACTATCGTCCTATAGCCCTCACAAGCTGCATCTGTAAAACCATGGAGTGTATGGTAAACAAATGCCTCGTCTGGCTACTGGAGTCAGGACACCACTTGTCCGACCTCCAATGTGGCTTCAGACGAGGCCGCAGCACCCTCGACCATTTGTTTCGCATGGAGACCTTCATAAGAGATGCCTTCCTTAAGAAGGAGCACGTTGTGGCTGTCTTTTTCGATCTCGAAAAAGCCTATGACACAACGTGGCAGCATGGCATTATGGAGGATCTCCATGCGATCGGCCTTCGTGGTCACCTGCCAAATTTTATCAAGAATTTTCTGGCGCTCAGGCATTTTCACGTCCGCGTCAAGACTACATATTCTAGTCTGCACTCATAGGAATTGGGAGTACCCCAAGGCAGCATACTGGCAGTGACTCTTTTTGGAGTCAAGGTCAACGGTATTGCTGCCGCTGTTAAAAGGGGGGTCTCCTGTAGTCTTTTAGTGGACGATTTTGTTTTATACTATAGAGGTACTGGTATGAATGTCATTGAGAGACAGCTTCAATTGTGTATAGATGGGATTCACCGATGGTCAGTTCTGAATGGATTCAGATTTTCCAAGGCCAAGACAGTTTGCATGCACTTCTGCCAGTTGCGCAGAGTACATGCAGAGCCAGAGCTGACCCTCGATGGGGATCCCATAAAAGTTGTCAAAGAAACCAAATTTTTGGGTCTTACTTTTGACACGAGGCTGTCTTTCGTGCCTCATATCAAGTACCTCAAAACGCGATGCCTGAAAGTGCTAGACGTTCTGAGGGTGTTGTCCAGTTCAGAGTGGGGAGCGGACAGAGATGTTCTGCTCGCCGTGTACCGAACCCTAGTTCGGTCACGGCTAGATTATGGCAGCATAGTATACGGCTCCGCAAGGAAGTCGTATATTGGGCTGCTGGACACGGTGCATCACCAGGGGCTGTGTCTGGCCATTGGCGCCTTTCGCACCTCTCCAGTTCAGAGCCTATACGTCAAAGCCAACGAACCATCACTTGACACTAGGAGAACCAAACTGGCCATGCAATATGTTGTCAAATTAAAAACAAATACATTAAATCCTGCGTCCAGTTGTGTTTTTGAGACACACAATGACTCCAAGTATGAAGCCAAGCCAAATTTCATTCGGCCCCTGGGGCTCCGGATGAAACCTCATTTGGAGGCTTTGTACTTGGATCTGGATGTATTACAGGATACCCAGGTCCCAGAACATCCCCGGTGGTCGTTGAGGAAGCCATCGGTTATCCTCCGACTCACGGAACTGAGGAAGTCTGGGACACATCCACTTGAGTATCAACGACTGTACGCAGAGATTCAAGGCCAGTTTGAAGACCACTTCTCCATGTATACCGATGGTTCCAAAGACCTAAGCCGGGCAGCTGCTGCGGGAGTTTGCCAGGGCAAGAAATTTGGCATTCGCATGCCCGATCAGAGCTCGATTTTTACGGTGGAAGCCCGAGCACTCCTTCTCGCATTGGAAGTCATTGAACTATCCAACTACACTAAATATGTAATATACAGCGATTCGTTTTCCTGCCTGCAAGCTGTTGCTGGGCTAAAAACGGACCACCCTTTCGTGGCAAAGGTCATTTACAAAATGAACCAGCTAGCAACAGATGGATATGACATCCACTTGTGTTGGGTGCCTGGCCATGCCGGCATCCAGGGAAACGAACGAGCTGATCGGGCTGCGAAGGAGCCTCTGAACTATGATGTGGAGCCATGTCTGATACCACACTCTGATCTGAAACCACTAATAGCCACTCACATCAAATCCAAATGGCAACATGAGTGGGATGAAAACATTAATAAACTTAAAGAAATTGAACCATCTGTGGGAAAACCACCACATTCTCATGTGGGGGGTCGGCGGGACCAAGTGGTCCTTAGCCGCTGCCGTATTGGCCACTCGTGGCTAACACATGTTTTCCTGCTCATGGGGGACCCTCCCCCTGAATGTATTGGATGTCAGTCCCCACTGACAGTCAAGCACATTTTACTAAACTGCGTTGATTTTATGGCACTGCGCCAACAATTTTACACTGCAAACAGTATGCATGACCTTTTTACCAAAGTTAAACAAGAAGACATTTTAGCTTTTTTGAGGGCAGCTGCTCTGTACCACCTCATATAGTTCATTAAAACAATTTTTATTAATTAATTCTTTCATCTATTTTATTTAATTATATGATTTTGGGCTTTTAAAAATTAATAAGTGTCTATTGACACCTAACTGATTGTATGCTTTTTACATTATATGTAAAGGTGATGGTTGAATAAAAAACAAACAATTCTCGCCGTGAATATGGCCTATGCTGCCGACACGGCGTAAAGAAACCACCAATCAATCAATCAATCCCATGTCCACTGTTGTTCCTTTCGCAGGAGTTGATGTAGTGGCTCATTGATAGATGCCAGATCAGGGATGAACTTTGACAGCTGATTGACCATCCCATTGAACCGTTGTAGCTCTGTCACATTGGTTGGTGCAGGGAACTCTCGGATCGCCTTTGTTTTTGCTGGGTCTCCTTCGATGCCATTTGGAATGACTATATGACCCAAGAAGGTCATCCGAGTCTCGGAGAACTCACACTTTTTCTCATTAAGCGTCAGTCCTGCATCCTGTAAGCATTGTAGAACTGCTCTGACCCGCCCGTCATGCTCTTCTTGATTACAGCCATGGACTACAATGTCATCCATGTGGCAGACTATGCCATCAAGTCCCTGTAGTAGTTGAGACATTGTGCGTTGGAATATTTCTGGCGCTGAGCTTATTCCAAATGGCAGTCTGTTGAAGTAGAATCGGCCGAAGGGTGTCACAAAAGTGGTCAGTAGCCTGGACTCTTGATCCTAAGGTATCTGCCAGAAGCCCGAATTAGCATCGAGTTTCGAGAAGATCCGGCTACCCTTCAGCTTGGCAAGATTTGCATCAACTGTGGCCATAGGGTGAACTTCCCATTGTACTACTTTGTTAAGTGGAGTCAGATCTACACAAATCCTAACTTTCCCATTTGACTTTGGGATGCACACCATTCCTGAGCACCAAGCTGTTGGCTCTTTGACTGGAGAGATGACCCCTTGCTTCTGTATGAACCTCAGTTCGTTTTCCACCTGTTCTAGAAGAGTGTGTGGTACTCTCCTTGCCGTATGGAGGCACATAGGGAGAGCATCCGGTAGAAGTGAAATTCTATGGCTGTTTTTCAAGCAAGTTCTCTGAAGAGTTGTGGGAACTCAGCACGCAAGTCTGGTATCATCTGAACATCGTAGATGGATGCCGCTGGCTTGAGGTTTTCACATGCATTTTTGCTTGAGAGGTTGTGTTCCTGTCCTTTCATGACATAGACATTTTCCACTACTGTCCTATCCCCGATTGTCAGGTGAGCCTTTGATATCTCACCAACAAGAGTGTGTGTAAGAGGAACACCACCTGGTCCTCTGAACTCTCTTGAAGTTGGGATTAGGGAGACCTCCTTCAGCCATGGCGTTCTATTGCCGATGATGGTCACACCAGCCCCACTATCAAGCTTGAAGGTGGTTGGTCGTCGGTTCACCTGCAGATCGGCTGTCCAAAAATCATTTGAACGAGGCTTGACTTCACCTAGAAATGGGATATCGACATAATCCACATTGTCTCCTTTCACTTCATGGACTGACTTGGGTTTGCTAGATATACATACATTTGCATAGTGCCCAATTTTCCCGCATAGATGGCACTTGCTCTCCTTTGCCTTGCACTCGCTCCGGTTGTGTCTTGGAGACTTTTCACACCATCTGCATGTGACATTGTCTGAAAGTTTCACTTTGCTTGTTGGCTTGGACATCTTTCCCTTCTGCCATGGTTTATTCTTGTTGTATATATGATTAACTGGTCGTATTTCCTTTCCCATTGACATCACCTGCCTGTGGGACTTTTGGAGCTCACTTGCTCTCAGGAGCTCTATCCACCAGTGGAAGTCAGGTACAGGTCTTAAACGCAGAAGACTGTCTCAGCAAACTCTCATCAGATGTTCCTATTACAAGGCGATCCCGGATGAGGCTATCCTTTAACTTTTCGAACTCACATGACTCCGCAAGTTGATGTAACCTGATCAGGAATTCATCTGCTGACTCATCCTTCTGTGTTGCAATGTTGAAGTTATATCGTTCGAAAAGGACATGTCATTGAGGGATGAAGTGACCTCTCAGCTCTTGAAGAATGCATTCGGGATCCTTCTTATCCTCCTCAGACAGGTTGGGTAGACTCTTCATCACCTTCAGACCGTCTGTACCTATTACTGCACAGAGTGTCGCAGCAACTAGTTGCATCCCAGCTTGATCTGGATTACCTGCAGCTGTTTTCAGTTTGGTGTTCAGCTGTGTGGCAATGCAATAATAATTCCAGGCAGTTTCAAAGTCCTTCCAGTTCTCCGCCACGTCTCCTCGTAGAGACATTATTGCAGGTGGTGGAATTTGGTAGGTTGCCATGTTTGCTCAAGATACGGAGTGTTGTTGATGTACTTTGTACAAGCTGACCAGTAGTAGTAGTTGTGGTGTTGCGAAATGTGTTTATAAGCCTGGGTAACTGCCCACTTTCCATAGACAACTCACATGGGTTTCTGACCAGGGGTGAGTTTAGATAAGTTTGGCTTATTTTCACATTATCAAAGCACATGTACACAAAATACAGAGTCAATTGTGAAATTCTATCAACATGTAACCGGTTGTAGGGCATAAAATAACACAGTGTGGCCCAGTCCTTCTTTTTGAGCCATGTGCCATGTGTCCTGAATATTCATTTGTCTGTGTCCTGTGATTCAGTAGGTCTGGGTGATTTGGGAGTTGCTCAAAGATGCTATTCCCATTATGAGAAATCCTGAAGTTGTGAATCTCTCATCACCCTCTCAAACTGTTCTTGGAACATTCATAAATACTCCTAAACTTGTAAACAAAGACATTACTTAGCTGTAAGTTGGAGTAGTTGGGTTAAAACTGCTGTCACCATGTTGTATTGACTTCTCTGGATGCCATGTTAGTAGTCAACCTTTATTGGTTCTCACAGTCAACACCAGGATCCTCGATCCAAAACCCTTGTTTGTCCTGACTTTTTTGTTTTAGTCGCAAGGAGGTCACCAGTGATCCCACGCCTTAGTATAATTGTTGCTATAACACATCAGCTCTCCTGATACCTACTCGGTTAAGCAATCACTGTGGGTGATCAATCAATCAATTTTAGAACTAAAAAGGATTGATTATGGTGTTGTTTTGATTTCCCGTTCCCACATTGTGTCCTGCAGGACGCATTCTTAGTGTGGAGTCCCAGGAGATGAAGTTCCATGAGTGGGGGGTCGGGGTCGACCCCGACGAGTCGTGTTGGGTGGAGAGCGTCAAGTTCAACATCTCCTTCCTCGTCGTGATCCGGGTCTTTTATGAAGTCGGACCGCCCGCGTATGAGGAAGTCGGTAAGCAAAGCAAAGTACTTTTTTTTAAAGCAATTATATTCGGGTTCCTTTTTTTATTTATTATAACAACATAAATAATTCACATGACAACCCTGCTCAGATGCATAAAAGCATACAATTAATTACGTGTCGATAGACCTTCAGGGAAATAAAATGCTAGGTTATTACTAATCGATACCAGTCTAGTCGTATAAATGCGAAAATGTCCACTTGGTCCCACCTCATCTTGCCATTTGGATTTGATCAAACGAATCGCTGTGCACAGGTAGGGGCCACGTCTTGGATTTCAAAACGTCTTGAAAAATCAAGACGTTTTGAAAAGCCAAGACAGTTTACATATAGAAACAAATAGGGGTGACCTGTCACAGTCTGCCACTACTTTAATATTGAGGATGGAACCTAACAAAATACATCATTAAAATGGCTATAAGTAGCTCTTCAAAGTTTCTATGAAGAAAATGCTCCTGTCTATAGTATGTTAATAATATTCAATTAAAACTACATTAAAATAAAGAGATAATCTTATTTTGCCTATAACATTGTGCTGTTTTTATTCTGGAATTAGTCATTTTTACTGGTGAAACACCATGGTCTATTTAAACCAGTATTTTTCTTAGAATCAAAATCCTGGACATAGTTAATGAGAAATAACCAACAATATGAACAAATCATGATGAATAGCATCATATATGCCATTACTCTAATGTACACAGGCAGATGGGTTGTTGTTTTAGCAGTCTACTACACAAGGATGGCCACTGGAGTTGGGTGTGGGTGTGGGTTGGGTGTGGGTGTGGGTGCAAAGTGGGATTTCTCTCTGTGTGGTATATCCACCATACAATATGTGTATGTGCATATACAGACAGAATATACATGTATATATATATATGCATATATATATATGCATATATAGGCATAATTATAAACATATAGTGATATACACGCATATATGTGCATATATATGCATATGTACACATATATACATGTAGATATGTATATATACACATATATATGCATATATATGCATATATACGCATATACGCATATATACGCATATATACGCATATATACACATATATATATGCATATATACATATATATGCATATATATGTGTATATATGTGTATATATGCACATATATACACATACATACATGTAGGTATGTATATATATACATGTATATATGTGTATATATGGGCATCTATATGTGCATATATATACATATATGTATGGATATACTGGTACTGGTAGTACCCCTATCCTCAAACTTAAAAACAAGGTTTGGCAGCAGTCATGGCTCAATGACCATGACCCACATCCCCACTAAGTTTTTCAGTTAGTCAGTTTACAGATGCATCCCCACCCTAGCTTCTTTGTGTTGGTGTCACCCTGTCAGCCATATAGACCAGGTTAGTGGTAGTCATGCATGGTTGCCCCACCTGACACCTCCCCCACCACCCACACACACAAAGTAAGACAATAGCCACACAGCAACACTGGTCTGCCATCCACACCCCTACCAGCCCAGTTGTAGCCACACCATGCTGGTCAATGATAATGTGGTGATATTTATTTTAATTTAATTTAATTTAATTTATATTTAAATTGATTTATTTATTATCCTTACTTTTTAATTTTTTTCAGATTATTTCTATCCATACTGGTTCGAATCTTGGAACTAGAATGCTTTTTTTGTAAAGAATGTCTTAATAATTTTTTTTTTAAATGCATAATTATATTAATATTAGTCAAATTTACTGGGCTCGACTTTACCCCGGGTCGACTTTACCCCGGGTCGACTTTACCCTGGGTCGACTTTAGCCCAGCTCAACTTTACCCCGGTTCGAGTTTACCCCGGCTCGACTTGACGTTATCCGCCTCGACTTTACCCGGCTCGACGTGACCCGCCTCGATGTTACCTGGCTCGACGTGACCCGTCTCGATGTTACCCACCTCAACGTTACCCACCTCAATGTTTCCCACCTCGACGTTACCCACCTCGACGTTACCCGCCTAAACATTACCTAACCCAACTTTACCCGACCCGACTTTACCTGACCCGACTTTACCCGACCCGACTTCACCCGACCTGAGTTCACCCGACCACACTTTACCCGACCACACTTTGCCCGACCACACTTTACCCGACTCGACTTTACCTCACCTCACTTTACCTGACCCGAGTTTACCTGACCCGAGTTTACTCAACCCAACTTTACCTGACCACACTTTACCCGACCACACTTTACCCGGCCCGACTTTACCTCACCTCACTTTACCTGACACAAGTTTACCTGACACGAGTTTACCCGACCCAACATTACCCGACCTGATGTTACCCACCTGGACTTTACGTTGAGGCGGGTAACGTTGAGGCGGGTAACGTCGAGGCGGGTAACGTCGAGGCGGGTAACGTCGAGGCGGGTAACGTCGAGGCGGGTAACGTCGAGGCGGGTAACGTCGAGGCGGGTAACGTCGAGGCGGGTAACGTCGAGGCGGGTAACGTCGAGGCGGGTAACGTCGAGGCGGGTAACGTCGAGGCGGGTAACGTCGAGGCGGGTAACGTCGAGGCGGGTAACGTCGAGGCGGGTAACGTCGAGCGGTTTAAAGTGTAGTCGGGTAAAGTCATGTTGGGTGAACGCGAGTCAGGTGAAGTCAGGTCAGGTGAAGTCGGGTCGAGTGAAGTCGGGTGGGGTGAAGTCGAGTCAGGTGAAGACGAGTCGGGTAAAATTGACCTGGGTAAAGCTGATCCGGGTAAAGCAGAGCCGTGTAAAGCAGAGCCGGTTAAACCTTAGCCGGGTAAAGCCCAGTCAGATAACGTCGAGCAATGTCGAGTTAGGTAAAGGCATATTTATTAATATTGATATAATTATGCATTACAAAAAAAAAGTAGTATGACATTCTTTTAAAAAAAAGTATTGCAGTTCCAAGATTCGAACCAGTTAGCCTCTGATCTTGAGACCAACACTCTGCCATCTGAGCTACAGAGGAAGTGCAACCCACAATGGTCCAACTGGTGGCAGATTGCTGGGACGTCCTGAAAGCATGTGAATAACGAGCAATCAATATGGCTAGGAATAATATGAACAAAATTCAATAGTAAGGATAATAAAAAATAAATTTGAAAATAAATTCAATAAAATTTGAATAAATATCACCACATCATCATTGATTCATGACTGACCAGTATGGTGTAGCTAGAAGTGGGATGGTGGGGGTGTGGGTTGCAGACCAGTGTTGCTGTGTGGCCAATGTCTTACTGTGTGGGTGTGAGGGGGGGGGTAGGAGGCATCAGGTGGGGTAACCCCTAGCCTGGCCTGTCTGGCTGTCAGGGTTACCCCAACACAACTGTTTAACTGATAAACTTAGGGTGGATGTGGGTCATGGTCATTGAGGCATGACTGCTGCCAAACCTTGTTTTTAAGTTTGAGGTTAGGGGCACTACCAGTACCAGCACATACTGGGAGCACCCCCCTCCACCCCCATCCCCAACTTGTGGACAAGAGAGTGAAAGGGTGTGTTGTGGAAGTGAGTTTGGTAAGAGGGGGTATAGACCTGGGAGAATTGATCAATGACGTCAAATATTT
>CM059200.1:47956473-48413846 GCA_030323885.1 Branchipolynoe longqiensis | reverse complement strand
TCCAGTTATTAATTAAAGCTGCATAGTTTGATGAAAACCTCAAATTTTCACAACCAAAACGATTATCTAGATTTGATTCTACATATCTAACTTAGATACTGGTGCACCCATTAAGCATTTAATTGTTGCTATATAGAAGGGAATACAGAACCAATTTAACATGTTAACACAGAACCTATGGTTTCAGAATTGTGCATGCTTGCACTTCCAATATCTCAGAAGTTACCCTTTTAAAATAAAAGTTACTTCAAAATAAACTATGCAACTTTAATTAAATGAACACTACAATCATGCATCTACCAAATATTATAGGCCTATTTGTGTATCCAAGCCAGATATATTCAAAATATGCATGAATTGGTTGTCTGGGGACTTCACACTTTAATACAGTAGGAATATAAATAGATATTTCACCAATTGCATGCACATATATATCCTTTACAGGCTCATAACATAGAGGTATGATGGTGATAGGATAAACACATTATATAGGAACATGGATCAAATCCCAACTCAATATAATGCAACAGATTAAAATGCAGTACAGTATTGGAACTTAATAACTGTAAAATAACAAGATTTTAAACAACCAAAAAAAAACAACTAAGTATTTTAAAATAGTTGGTGATTTCAATGTGTTATATCAGAATCTCAATATATATATAATATTAGTGAATAATCATAAATGTGCTGTAACAGCTGTTATGGTAAAATTTATGTTTGTGATTTTTATGCAGGTAAATTCTGTATTGTATAACGAGTTATGCCCATATTATTTAGGCTGCAGGGCCTTAGTATCACCTGCCAGTGTATGGCTGGTGCGTGCTGTGCCGCCTTGACTCACCCGGCTGGCTTGGCCTGTGCCACACGACAGCAGCCAATCAGGGCCCCGGGGCCCGGGTGAGGCGACTTCGGGCGGCGCGGTCGCTATCAGGTATCCTTTCGGCGGGAAATTTGAGTCAGCCCAACATTATCATAATTTGACTGATTAGGAATTCAGCCCAAATGTTATGGACTGAATGAGTTAATTATGTTTAATTCTTTATTTAAAAAGAAAAGTTGTTCTTGATCTTACTGTAATGTGGACATGACACTATAGAAAGAGTAAATACACAAGGGTATTAGAAACTGAGCATGCTATTAGAAACTCAGCATGCAGTACATAGGCCTATATTTTTAGAAGGTTTACAGTTTATTTAGGCCCTATTTATTTATATTTTTGCATCTGCAAAGGAAGAAACAAAAGCATAATTAAAAAACCAGACACAGGATTCTATTATTTTTGGGCCAATAATTTATTAAGCATTTTTTAATAAATTTCACACTAGCCATTATTATTCTATGACTAGCACAAATCATATTTCATTTACTTGGCAACAGAACAGTTGCTCATAGCTTGTAATTAATCTACCTCCGAGATAGTACAATTCAGAGGTAACTGTTAATTTATGTAATTCAGATTACTTATATGCAGGGTTGATAGGTTGATATTTAGGTTTACTCTACTCAACAATGACAATTCTGTATTATATATGCAACTGAGAATCTTCTTGAGTTGATGACAGCAGACATCCGCTAGGGGTAGATAATGGTCATACAAGGAAGCACATCAGGGACATCTCACTCACTACAACTCTTTACTATCAGACATTACTCTTTTTGGATTTTGGACCATCTACTCTCAGCCATTAGCTGTTGTGATGGGATGGTGGGATGGACTTTGAAAATCCTCGCAGTTGAGACATGCAAGTCGTTACTGCTCGGTGATACGGTGACGAATGATTCAACGGGTCTTGTGCGACCGGAAATCAACTCTCCCGGGTTACCAAATTCGAGATCATGTTTTGTAGCTAGGATGCATTACTATGGGCCCGTGGTCAGGGTTTTAATTATGCATGTTACCAGCAACATGTACAATGTTACGGCATCCCTGATTTTTTGTGTCTGTATTTGATATTTAAATACACTAAAAATGCTTATTTTAATTACATTTCGAGGTAGAGTCAGGGTTACATTTTTTTGTTTAAGGATTCACTAGTAAGGCACATAAACAGATTTTTTTTAACGGGAAGTAAGGTTCAGTGAGTCAGTGTATTATGGGCATTACAAAATTCAAGTAAATGCATTAATTAGTGCCAATAGATTTGTCAAGACATGCTGCTGAAACTCAGCACTGTGTAGGCCCATATTTGAAAAGGGTTTCACTTTTTTTAAACATATTTTCACATCTGCAAAGTTAGAAACAAAAGCACAATGTTAAGGCAGATTATAGAATAACCATTGCTTTAGACCTATTTAATGTCTTAAATGATTCGATTTTGAAATACACTAAGCATTTAGTTTGGTAGTGGGTGTGTAGTATTAAACTGAATTAGAATGAACAAAAAGCTTTTGCAGCTCAATTCTGCATTCCCATGATTTTTGTAGTGAGTGTATTATTAAAAAGGCAGGGAATTTCCTAAAAGTCAGAAAACCGCCGATCGGCAGGAAATTCTATTAGTGACAACTGTTTACTGTCAAAATCAATCCATAAAAGTCCAGCATGACAGAAAAACTGGTACAGCTACATTTTAATTGTCTTGATCATATATGATTCTTTTAATCTATTACCAACAAATTTCCTCTTGTCAAAAAACGAATTTGTGAATTAAGTAGGGGCCTACAACAATGTGCTTGAACAGCAGCAGAAACAAATATGCAAAATGTGTGGCGGTCAGTTCTAAGCATTGCTTATTCATATTAGGTTTCAACTGAGCAAATGTCTATTTAATGTAAAATGACAGTTCTTAGACTTGGTGATTAATAAACTTTGTATGGAGAGTTCCACTTTGTGTTTTCAAGACTAGAAAAAAAAGCATGGAGAGTTCCACTTTGTATTCTCCATGACTAGAAAAAAAAGCATGGAGAGTTCCACTTTGTATTCTCCATGACTAGAAAAAACAAGCTCTCTGATTGGATACCCTAGTAAGATAGTATTTGATTGGGTCCGAGGTCTGGAGTAAGGCCACTACTCAGGATCTCGGATCCAATCAAATACTAGTTTACAGTAGCATCCAATGAGAGGGCTTGTTTGTTGCAGCTTTGGAACTACAAAATGGCAGCTCCCATACAAAGTTAGTGAATCTTAAAGAATTGAAGGTGTACACTGGAATATATGCTCTATCTACTCATTCAAAACCATATTTGTATTATCTCAGGAAACAAAAAGGTAGCTACCATGTATTTTCCCCCTCCTAGTCACTGTTGGAACTGGAGTGCATATTTGAGCCATTAGGTGGCAGTCAGATGGCAACACTGACATATATTCTGGGTTTCCTTTTATAGTTTTAATGAACACTACAAACTGGACTATCTCAGCTTGGTAAAGACAAAAATCACACTTAGATGATTACTTGACTGGTGGGTGCTGCCTATTGTAAGCATATGTAAATCATTGTAAATAAAGTCTATTTAAAAAAAAGAAAAATGCAATGTAAATTAAACAGTACACTGAATTTTCTTTTTTTTAAATAGACTTGAAAGAAGCATATTTATTATTTTATTTCACTTTAAAACAGTTATTTCTGTCAATGAAGCTCTAAGTTATACAGGAGCAACTGTCCCAAGAACAATATATATTTGGGTAGGGGTGGGTAAATTAGTGTTGCCCATTGTATTGCTTAGCATCACTAAAGGTAATGAGGAAGTTCTACTGACAAATCCATTGTTTAAAATATGTAATTACCCTTACATATGAAGCTCTAATTTATGCTCGTGAAATTGTCTTAGAATAATATATGAGTCAGACTCACGAAAATCGGCCAATTGGGGTAAATTGTCAGCGTCGAGCATTCCATGTCGGCGTCGATCGGTATAATTATAGTATAGCATTGACATAGGTGTTGGAAAGTCCTTAAATTTATCCTGAATGTAAAGGTAGAGAAAATACAACCTTATTTGTTTCTAGGATAATTTAATATGAAACAAAGAAATTCACTACACTTTAAGAATTGCGATGCCGACATCTTAAATTGACCACCAATTGGCCCATTTTCGTGAGGCTGACTGATATACATATATGTATTGGGTGGGTCTGTGTTCCTCATTGCATTGTTTAGCATCACTTAATGTAATTTACATTGTACTGGAGACTACTGCTTAAAATATTTAAGTACCTTTAAATATGAAGCTCTAATTCATGCAGGGAAAATTGCCCCAGAACAAATCATATGTAGTTTTGTTGAATCTGTGTTCGCTATTGTACTGATTAACATTAATAATTAAAACCAATTACAAAATTGTACTCAACAATTTAGGAATCTCAATTAAATTAAAAGACAAACAGAATTCTTCAAGGCAAGTTTTATTGACCATTCATATACATTATATTAGTATCCATATTGAATTGATTGGTGGTTGTTTAATTTCATGTTGCCAGCAAAGGCCATATTCATGGTGAACAGTTAGTATAAATTATTCAGTTAGTTTGGTTCCATGAAAAAGAAATGTGTTTGTCAAATTGAGTCTTCATATTTTCAGGAAAATCTGATATATAGTCCAATGTGTGTCTAAAGGGAGCAATGGCAAAATCTATCATATAATTTTTAAAGTTGCAAGAAGTGAAAAGTAATTTGTTAAATAATAGTACTCAGTAGTTAATGTGTGAAAGATCAGATACAAAACAGAAAAGGTACTAGATTTAGCAGTTAATATTGACAAAATAGGGGTAATATTGGGTACTCCAAGCTGATTTTTTCTTTTTGTGACATTATTTCGTAAATGGTACAGTTAGAAAGATCTTGCTGATTACAAATAAATATATATAGCAGAAATAAATCAGTCCATTAGTCCCGAAGTTATGACTTTTAAAATATTTAATCTTAGCCCCTGATTTTGCACATACTCTTGATACATTTTACAAATGCTTAAATCCTCATGTTCGAGGCTGCCTGCTGAAGACAAATTCAAGGATGAAAGTGGTCCTGGGGGGGGAAAAAAGCAGAAATCAAGGGTGGGGTGGGCGATAAGATGGTCAAAATAAGGACATCAGAATACACTCCAAGCACAGCCCATAATGATTTGTGATATTCATGATTCCTTACCAGCTGTCCCCAAGGTGTCAGCTACCTCTGAATGCTATACTTGTATCCAGTAGGTACTCTCATTAGGCAACACTAAAATGATTTCCGACATTATGAATTACCCATGTTACTAGCATGTACATTTAAATTAAAATTTTACCATCCATCCTTCCCTACAAAGCTAAATTATTTTTGTACTTAGTAGGCTGAGTGTCTGACATGCTTAAGTTTTGATGGTTGAGCCCAGCAGTTGATACATGTGAATTTAACTCAAAGATCAAATTGTCTTAGTAAAAAGAAATGGGGGGGGGGGAAATGATCTTCCAGTAGTTCTGAGCTATCTGTAAAAATATAATACTATTTGACAAGTAAGAAAAAGAGTAAATGTTGATTCAGGTATTAAAAGTATTAAAACTGCACTATATTAAATCCAAGTACATGGTAACCAGAGATGGACATCGGTAAAATACACAATAAAATACAGTTGAATTTTTTTTTAAATATACTGATGCCTGATAAAGGTCACACAAAGACTCTTCTATGAAATAAAGTATGATGATTGTGCATAAAAATTAGAAGTGATTTAATAAAAATCAATATGTGAACCACAAATGAATGTAACCTGATATATGTATTGCATGTATGTATATTGAAGAAACCATGTGCTGCTTTGGTTATAAATAAAAGTATTTGTATGGTTGCACTACTTCCGTCTCCAGCGTTATGAGTTATACAATCTTTACTTACCATCCATAACAAAATCTTTGAAAATATAATATATCTAGTTCTGTTTGAGATGTTGATTTGCTTTTTGTACAAAAATGATCAGAATGGGAAGATCTATAATGTGATTACACTGGCTTTAATCTACATCCTTAGGTAAAAAACTGTACAGCCATACACAAGAATGTTCCTCAACCAACTCTACAGCCACATAAAATATCACCTGAGCACTCATAATTCTAAACCAGACACAGATAATTCTTTTTGGGCTAATAAATTTATTAATCAGGCTTAATAAATTTTCACACAGCCTTATAATTCTATCACTATAAAACAAAGAATTTACTGAAGCGCTTCTCAATAGTACAATTGAGCCTATCCGCTTTTTATCTACACTAATGTCACAGGTAGTACAACGTGATAATCAATATGACTACAGTTATGTATTACTTATATGCAGGTCAACTAGTGATTGGTAATTTCACACTACTCATATGATAATTAGTCTTGAACGCAGGATTCCTTGAAGATACTTGAATTGAAGACATGAGGCATCAGCTAGTGGTGGATCACGATCACACAGTCACTCCCATCTGGCACACGCGCACACACATGCACTTTCAGTACACACAACATCATTCATATCAAATAGGGAAAGAATACAGAGGGACCATTAGATCTCAGCTCTTCTTAAATATGTCATTATTCACGTAATTTAGCACACTGTTAGATTTCCATTGTCCCTGTGTTTTTATGTTGTCCAATGTCAACCCTACTCGTGCATATTCTTGCGCTCCCCCTCGATGTCGGCTATGGCATGTGACCATCGGCCACCAGGGAAGTCCAGCAGATTTTAGTGCGATCCGCATACATTTTGTGAATAGCGGACCGGTCAGTGGTGCCCCGTTCGACATCACGAATGCTGGGGTGCCCTCATGTACAGGGAACTGGTGGTTGTACTTATTCCAGGCACGGACAGGGCAGAATCCAGAACCGGTTACTCGAGGTAGCTCAACTCTGTATACGTCCTCTGGTCTCCATGTGGTTTTTGTGCTCCTGACTGTTACCGTCAGGTGTGTTTCATGTGCCTTTATGTCCACACCGAGCAGTATGTGACCGTGATCCTCCAGTACCTCGGAGTAAAACAAGTTTGACTGTCTTAGCAAACATAAATAGCCTATTAATAAAGCAGCAATCAACACAAATCCATCCTCACCAATCTTTCTGAATTTTAATACCATTATTCTAATATGCTTAACCTTCAGAGGATATGCTTTATTTACAAGATTGTTTTTTAATTTGAACATGCCAGACTTAATTACTGAAAGTGTATAGCAGTCAAACGACTCCGTTTTCCCTCGAAACAATCTCACCCAAGTTCTAGCTCCACTCATATAATTTGTTATCGCCCCTTCTGTTTTTAACAAGTAATTTAAATATAAAGCATATAACATTACCGTCTTAAGTTTGGGTTTTTTAGGATTATCTTTAAGCGTATCAAATTTTCAAAACCAAAATAATGATCTACATTTGATTATACATATCTAACTTAGATACTGAGGCACTTATTAAGCATTTGTTGCCACAACACAAAAAATCAGGGACGCCTTAACATTGTACATGTGGTTTGGGTGTATGTGTGTGGTGAGGGTTTAGGGTTGTGGTGGGGGTGTAGGTGTGTGTGGTGGGGGTGTAGGTGTGTGGTGACGGCTTAGGGGTGTGGTGGGGGTGTAAGTGTGTGGTGGGGGTGTAGGTGTGTCATGGTGGTGTAGGTGTGTGGTGGGAGTGTATGTGTGTGGTGGGGTGTAGGTGTGTGGTGGGGGTGTATGTGTGTGGGGTGTAGGTGTGTGTGGTTGAGGTGTATGTGTGTGTGGTGAGGGTGTATGTGTGTATGGTGGTGTAGGTGTGGTGAGGGTGTAGATGTGTGGTGGGGGTATACTGTCCAGCATCAACTAAACATGGCCACCACCGTCGCCGCCGTATCGGCGGTAATATATTTGGGCCAAATCTATTAAATGCTGTCATTTTTAACGTAATTACATACACCATAAGTGAAATTTAATCAAATTAACCCTAAATTCGAACCAATATTAACACCGCCACCGCATTGGCGGCGTTATTCATATTGTCGAATGGAGGGATTTCCCAAATCTATAAATAACTTCACGTTTAGCTATAATGTAAGTGTTACGCGCTCCTGCATACCACTTGACACAGTTCCTGATGTCGGTAATAGCTACACGGTGATACGCGCTAACACCAAAAGCCGCTAACACCGATAGCATTGAATAGATTTGGGCACCATCATCACACTAACCTAACACTAACACCGCTGTAAACCAGATATGAGCAGGTGTTAGAATCTCCAACTTAAAACGCGTGGTGTTTGCCTAACACTGCTCCACGCATACCAACTTTTCCACGCTAAACCAGAAATCCCGCGCTAAACGCGTTTTGCCTCCCTAACACTGCTCCATGCATATGGCCCCAGGTGTATGTGCGTGCGCTGTGCACGCATCAGGGCCTGTATGCACCAATCGGGGTTAGGGCCTTAACCGGGGCTAAGGTATCCCCGCACGGCTAAATGTGAAAATTTGGCATGCACCAATCGGAGTTAGCTCTAACCGCGGTGGGTTAACCGCGGCTAAGGTAAACCACCTTGTGAGGTGGGTTTAGGGCCTATCCGGTGCGGTTAGTGTGCGTGTATGGGCGTCAATCTATTCAATGCGATCATATTTGACAGATTAACATATGCAATAAGTGAAATTTAATCAAATTAACCCTAAATGCGAAGCGATATTAACACTGCCGCCGCATCAGCGGCGGTATTAAAATGTTCAAATCGACAAATGTAAAGTAAACAAACCGCCGCCGCCGCAGCGACGTCGATATCCATACTGTCGACGTCAAGTAAAAATGGCTGCCGCCGTCGCCGCCGAATCGGCGGGAATTTCTTACGCCCAAATCTATTAAATGCAGTCATATTTGACAGATTTACATACGGAATAAGTGAAATTTGGTCAAATTAACCCTAAATGCAAACCGATATTAACACTGCCGCCGAATTGGCGGCATTATTCATATCGTCGACTGGAGGGATTTCCCAAATCTATAAATAATTTCATGGTTAGCTATCCGCGGCGGCTAAGACATTGGTGCATACCACTTGACCTATTTCTCCAACCCCCGCTACCCTGAGGTAGCTAACCGTGGCTAGTGCCTTAACTCCGGCTAAGTCTATCACTGATTGGTGCATACAGGCCCTGTAGGGTTAGGGGTAGCGGTAGCAGTAGGGGTAGGGTTAGGGCTATTTCCACCAAATTAAAATCTTAATTTATTATATATATTTAAGCAATGTGCATGTACGCCTAGACTTCGATTCTACCAGTATGGTCACATACGCTTAGCAACTGCTAAAGATACGTGAGGAACGACCGCGCATGCGCACATACGCCTAGACTTCAGGGGCCATATTCATGTAGTCGTGCCAGGCTTAGCCGGAGCTACATGCTAGCTCTGGGGTAGCTATCCAAGGCTAGTGGTGGGGGTGGAGAAATAGGTCAAATCGTATTCACCAATGTCAAAGCCGCCGCGGATAGCTAACCGTGAGTTTATTTATAGATTTTGGAATTCCCTCGATTTCACAATATGAATAACGCCGCCAATGCGGCGGGAGCATTAATAACGGTTCGATTTTAGGGTTACTTTGATTAAATTTCACTTATTGCGTATGTAATTCTGTTAAATATGATAGCATTGAATAGATTTGGGCCTAATATATAGCCGCTGATTCGGCGGCGGCGGCGATTTGTTTACTTTATGGGGCTGTCACACTACGACGCTTCTCACCGGTGACCCGTCGACGTGTTGCATTTTTGGGGACGTTGCTCACACGTTACTGAGTGTGTGTCTCTGTGTGTGTCTGTGTCTGTGTGTGTGTCTCTGTGTCTGTGTCTCTGTCCGTGTCTCTGTGTCTGTCTCTGTATGTGTCTCTGTATGTGTCTCTGTCTGTGTGTCTCTGTCTGTGTCTCTGTCTGTTTCTGTGTCTCTGTGTCTGTCTCTGTATGTGTCTCTGTCTGTGTCTCTGTCTCTGTCAGTGTCTCTGTGTCTCTGTCTGTGTCTATGTCTGTGTCTGTGTCTCTGTCTGTATCTCTGTCTCTGTCAGTGTCTCTGTGTCTGTGTCTCTGTCTGTGTCTATATCTGTGTCTGTGTCTGTGTCTCTGTCGGTGTCTCTGTCTGTGTTTCTGTGCCTGTGTCTCTGTCTGTGTCTCTGTGTCTGTCTCTGTGTCTGTCTCTGTGTCTGTGACTCTGTCTGTGTCTCTGTATCTGTATGTGTCTCTATCTGTGTATGTGTCTCTGTCTCTGTATGTGTCGCTGTGTCTGTGTGTGTGTGTCTCTCTGTGTCTGTGTCTGTGTGTGTGTCTCTGTGTCTGTGTGTGTGTCTCTGTGTCTGGGTGTGTGTGTCTATGTGTGTATGTGTGTGTGTGTCTGTGTGTGTCCGTGTGTGTGTATTTGTGTCTGTGTGTGTGTCTGTGTGTATGTGTGTGTCTGTGTGTGTGTCTGTGTATATGTGTGTGTGTCTATGTGTCTGTGTGTGTGTCTCTGTGTCTCAGAGAGAGAGACAGAGGCACATACAGACGGAGACACACACAGAGACACAGACAGAGACACAGACAGAGACACATACAGAGACAGACACAGAGACACAGAAACAGACAGAGACACAGACAGAGACAGAGATACATACAGAGCCACAGGCAGAGACATAGACAGAGACAGACAGAGACTCAGACACAGAGACACACACACAGACAGAGACACATACACACAGACACAGACAGAGAGACATACAGAGCCACACACAGAGACACATGCAGAGACACAGACAGAGACACAGAGAGACACATACAGAGACACAGACATGGAGAGACACAGACAGAGACACAGAGATAGACACAGACAGAGGCACAGGCACAGAGACAGAGACACAGACAGAGACACAGCCAGAGGCACAGACAGAGACACAGACATAGACACAGACAGAGACAGAGACACAGACAGAGCCACAGGCAGAGACATAGACAGAGACAGACAGAGACTCAGACACAGAGACACACACACAGACACAGACAGAGACACATACACAGAGACACAGACAGAGAGACATACAGAGACACATACAGAGCCACACACAGAGACATGGAGAGAGACAGAGACACATGCAGAGACACAGACAGAGACAGAGACAGAGACACATACACAGACATGGAGAGACACAGACAGAGACACAGAGAGAGACACAGACAGAGGCAGAGACAGAGACATGGAGAGACACAGAGACACAGGGATAGACACAGACAGAGGCACAGGCACAGAGACAGAGACACAGAGAGAGACACAGAGAGAGACACAGGCAGAGACACCGGCGCACTAACCGGCGCGTCTAGCAGTTAACCCTGGTTTGAAAATGGGGTAGCTTAGCCTAGGCTACGGTCGGTGGTTAGTGTTGGCACCGACACATAATTATGGATTTTCCACCATTAGTCGTGTGGAGCTACCGTAGCCGCGGTTAAGGCCTTGACACCTCCACATGAATATGGCCCCAGCTCTACACGTACGGCGTCACGTACAGGTAGCCACTGCCTAAATAAAAACAACTTCATACTCAGTTCATGCTGTTGTGAAGCTACCAGTTTGTCACATACCTACTTAATACCGACCCACCCTCTGGGGAGGCTTAAGACTAACACGCATGTAGATATATACACATAAACAATACCTGTACTGATAGAGCTGGAAGATGAAATCACCAAATTCCAGCAAACGGAAACGGAAATAGCCCTCTATGGGCGCTGCCATTTGTATACTCCTATGGAATATTTTCAGCTATTATCGCTCAGTTTCCAACCTGGTCCCCTAGCCTTCAGGTCAGCGATTGGTTAATAATATATAAAAACAAATGCCCGCTGCCATAGAATTTGCCGATATGCGCAGTTCAAAACTTTGATATTATTCAAAATTAAAAGAAATAAAGAACAATTTGGCATAAACATAACAAGTTTCTTCCGCGGAAACGACAGCCGTATTCGGGTCACCCGAGTTACTAGAATTTCAAATCGAACACCGCGAGTGGAGTAAGAAAATACATGCGCAATAATAAAATACTTTGCTGCAGTTATATCGGGGGATCGGTCCTAAGCATTGCTTATTCATATTACATAAATATGAATTCAACTAATAGCATCAGCTAAATGTCTAATCATGAACCTACCTTTCCTTGCTAGAATAGACCCATTTACCAAATGGAAATAATGAGGAAAGACTAAAAGTGGCAGTGACAGCCATTTTGTAAATAAGAAAGCAAGGCTCGCAGCCACTTAAGAGCAAGGCTCTCATTGGTTGAACTGTTGTGCCCAACAAGCATTTGTAAGATACCATCTGATTGGATCCGAGATCTGGAGTCGTGAGCGTGCTCTGATAATCGAATTCTCGATGTCGGCATGACGTCACAAGGCCGGAAACTAGCCCGCGAAGGGTAAAATACGCCGTGATGTGGGCTGCGGCAATGCTATGTCTATGGGGAGGATTTATTTTTGTAAAATAAATTTAAAAACTTTCATCGAATCGATTAAAAATATCTTAATGCGCGATTGAAGAGGAAGATCTGAGGTATTTAATTTAACCTAAGAGCAATTTTCTCTGAAAGTATTAAAAAGAGAGATAATAGTGAAAGTTGGGATATTCTGAGTGTCAGTGCCAGTGTTAGCCTTACCAGATCATGGCCTCAAAAACTATTTTCGCCAAATAAATTCAAGAACTTCCAATTGGCTGATAAAAAAAAAGCTGAATATGAAATTATAGAGAAAGATCTGAACTATTTAATAGAAACAACATAAATTTGCTTTCAAAGCACCAAAAAGCAAAATTCACTGTGATAGATAGGGTAGTTTCAATGTTGTTTCTATGAGAGTGGCATTTGTTTTACCCTTCGCGAGCCGTGAACCCCAAAAGTGCCCGGATGTCCGACATCGAGAATACGGCCGTCATTTCCGTGGAATAAAGTAGGCCTATTAATATTGCATTTGTGCACCCATGTTTATGCCAAATTGTTATTTATTTCTTTTAATTTTGAATAAAATTGGCGTATCGGCAAATTCTATGGCAACGGGCATTTGTTTTGATATATTATTAACCAATAGCTGTCGTCCACCCTGCTTGCTGTGGACCGAAATTCGACGAGCGATTTCCGTTTCCGTTTGTTGGATTTCTCGGTTTCTCGGTATGAGTTTACAAATGGCAGCGCCCATACAGTGCTATTTCCGTTTCCGTTTGCTGGATTTTGGCGAAATCATGTTCACAGTAAGAGTATTGTTTATGTATATATATATATTTACACGTGTTAGTCATAAGCCTCCCCGTGGGTGGGTCGGTAATATGTATAAGCGGTGCTTAGGGCCGACCCCCTCCCCCCCCGATATAACTACCGCAAAGTATTTTATGATGGCGTGTGTATTTTTTTACTCCACTCGAGGTGTTCGATTTGAAATTCTAGCAACTCTGGTGACCCGATTCGCAGTCATGATAATCGAATACGGCCGTCATTTCCACGGAATAAACTATTAATATGAATAAGCAATGCTTAGGACCGACCCCCCGATATAACTACAGCAAAGTATTTTATTATTGTGCGTGTATTTTCTTACTCCACTCGCGGTGTTCGATTTGAAATTCTAGTAACTAGGGTGACCCGAATACCGCCGTCGTTTCCGCGGAAGAAACTATTAATATTTCATTTGTGCATCCATGTTTATGCCAAATTGTTCTTTATTTCTTTTAATTTTGAATAAGATCAAAGTTTTGAACTGCGCATATCGGCAAATTCTATGGCAGTGGGCATTTGTTTTGATATATTATTAACCAATAGCTGTCGGCCACCCTGATTACTGCGGACCGAAGTTCGACGAGCGATTTCCGTTTCCGTTTGCTGGATTTGGATTCTTGGTATGAGTTTACAAATGGCAGCGCCCATACAGTGCTATTTCCGTTTCCGTTTGCTGGATTTTGGCGAAGTCATGTTCAGTAAGAGTATTGTTTATGTATATATATATATATATTTACATGTGTTAGTCTTAAGCCTCCCCGTGGGTGGGTCGGTAATATTTCATTTGTGCATCCATGTTGATGCCAAATTGTTCTTTATTTCTTTTATTTTTGAATAAAATCTAAGTTTTGAACTGTGCGTATCGGCAAATTCTATGGCAGTGTTGCAGTTTCCCAGGGACACCAGTTTCCCAGGGATACATTGCTTCTGCACAAACGTCAAAATCGAACAGCATCATCACTAACCTTATAAATTTAATAGAATGTTTTTGCTAAACATGTTTTCTATATGTGTACCAAGCGATTTGTTTGTAGGTGGTGTCGTTTTAGAGATATTTCACTTTTCGTATCAATTTAATATTATCTTTTTGGTAAACATGTTTATTAGATTCTGACGCATGCGCAGAAGCGAGGGACACGGCTGAGCACGGGAACGAGCTGAAACCGCCACACCGCGGATTCCTAGGGACACCAGTTTGCGAGGGACACATCGCTTCTGCACCTGCGTCAAAATCGAACAGCATTGTCATTAACGTAATACATTTAATATAATGTGTTTGGTAAAGATCTTTTCTATATGTATACCAAACGATTTGGTTCTAGATGGTGTAATTTGAGAGATATTTGACTTCTTGAGTTCTTCTGTATTTTATGTATGAACATGGCTCACGACCATTGACAATGCCTTGAATTTGACAGTACGCGCAGTGCAAAGCGTTAGTTTTATTCAAAATTAATAGAAATCAAGAACCCTAAACTTATCAATTTAATATAGTCTTTATGGTAAAGATGTTTTCTCTATGTCTACCAAGCGATTAGTTTCTAGATGGTGTAATTTGAGAGATATTTGACTTCTTCCGTATGAAGATTTGCTCAAGGCCGTTAACAATGCATTTCAATGGAAGTGTCCCTGGCAAACTGGTGTCCCTCGGAATCCGCATCACCGGTACGCGCAGTGCAAAACATTAGTTTTATTCAAAATTAATAGAAATCCAGAACCCTAACCTTATCAATTTAATATAATCTTTTTGGTAAACTTGTTTTCTATATCTGTACCAAGCGATTTGTTTCAAGGTGGTGTGGTTTTAGAGATATTTCACTTTTTCCGTATGAAGATTGCTCGTGCCTTGAGTTTGCTGGTGTGGCGTACTCAGAGTCAGACGTGTCCCGTGCTCAGCCGTGTCCATCTTAATGTGACAGGGCCTTTAAGGCCCTGTCACACTACGACGTGTGTTCCGGCGTGCCGCCAACGCGCAAAATATTTGTAACCCGTCGAGAAACGTCAAACTTTTCGGCGTTTCGGGGGGTAGTTGGACGGGCGGCAGCGTGTTGGTAGCGTGATAATAGCGTGTTATTAGCGCGCCGTCAACGGGTATCGACATTGCGGGTGGAAAAAGCCTCCCTCCCTCCCTCCCTGTGTCTCTGTGTCTTTTATGTATGTCTGTGTCTCTGTGTCTGTGTCTCTGTCTGTGTGTCTCTGTATGTGTGTGTCTGTGTGTCTCTGTCTGTGTGTGTCTCAGTGTGTGTCTGTGTGGGAGGGAGGGGGGAGAGAGGGAGGGAGAGTGTCTGTGTGTGTCTCTCTCAGAGACACACACACATACACATACATAGAAACGCACACAGAGACACAGACACAGAGAGAGACACACACAGACACAGAGACATACACACAGACACACACACAGACAAAGAGACACACACAGAGACACAGACACACACACAGACAGACACACAGAACACACACACAGACACACACACACTGAGACAGAAACAGAGACAGAAACACAGAGACACACACAGACACAGAGACACACACACTGAGACACAGAGACAGAAACACAGAGATACACACACAGACACAGAGACACACACACTGAGACACAGAGACAGAAACACAGACACTTCACTAAGACTTATTTGGATGTTCAGTACAACCGTGGCCTAAGTAGGCTAATTCTAGACCCCTCCCCTCAGCCAAGAAAAGATAAATAAAAGTGTGGTGAATTCCTGCAGTAGGAAATAGAGATACAAAAACAATAATAAATCCGCGCATGCGCAGAAGCGATGGACACGGCTGAGCACGGGACACGTCTGAGTACGCCACACTGGTGCGCAGTGCGAAACCTAGTTTTATTCAAAATTAATAGAAATCCAAAACCCTAACCGTATCAATTTAATATTATCTTTTTGGTAAACATGTTTTCGACATGATTGTGTACTAAGCGATTATTTTAATCGTACATGTTGCCGGTAACATGCGTAATTCAAAACCCTGACTACGGGCTTGATATTATGATTACCTATATATAAGCTTGGTTTTGGGGGCTTTTACATTCTTGTAATTGTTTCATATATCTCGGGGAGAGGGGGGACTTCTTTTCTTTCTTTTTTTACTATCTCGGGAGGGGGAGGTTCTTTTAATCATTCTTTTTGTTATCCCTGAGGGGGGACTTTTATTTATCTTTTCTTTGAGATACAAAAATAATTATTAAAATAATCCCCTCCCCCTCCCGAGATAGGAACAAAAATAAACAAGAATGACCCCCACCCTCTCAGAAATACAAAAATAATTATTAAAATGATCTCCCCCTCCCGAGATGGTAACAACAAAAAAAGTACCCACCCTCCCTGAGATATATGAAACAATAATTAAAAGAATGTAAAAGCCCCCCCCCCCAAAAAAAACAAGCCAGCCGCTGTGTGAATAAAGGTAGGAAATAACCCCCCCCCCCCAAAAATAAAACAACATGCCATGAATAGATATATATAAAAGTACCACCACCACCTCAGCGATACAAAAGGAATCACCCCCCCCCCCCGCTTTCTCAGATACAAAAAGAATTATTAAAACAATCCCCTCCCGCTCTCGAGATAGGAACAAAAATAAACAAGAATTACCCCTCCCCTCAGAGATACAAAAGTAATTATTAAAATAATCTGCTCCCCCTTGTGAGATAGTAAAGCAAAAGAAGATGAAGTACGGGAACGAGCTGAAACCGCCACACCGCGGATTCCTAGGGACACCAGTTTGCGAGGGACACATCGCTTCTGCACCTGCGTCAAAATCGAACAGCATTGTCACTAACGTGACTAAGTACCCCCCTCCCCGAGATATCTGAAACAATAATTTAAAAAATGTAAAAGGACCCCCCTCGCAAAAAAACAAGCCACCCGCTGTGTGAATAGGGGTAGGAAATAACCTCCCCCCCCCCCCACCACCACCACCAAAACCAACCCATATATAGATTAAATAAAAGTACCCCCCACCTCAGCGATACAAAAAGAATCACCCCCCCCTTCTCAGATACAAAAAGAACAAAAATAAACAAGAATTACCCCCCCCCCCCCGAGATACAAAACCCCCCAAACCCAAGCCATGAATAGATAAATAAAAGTACCCCCCCCCCTCTCAGAGATAACTTACTTATATTTCAGAATGATAGTACCACACAATACCCCCCCCCCCCCCTCTCAGAGATACAAAAAAATACCATATCAGAGGGATACCTCACTTGACTTGGTGTACATTGAGAAAATACAACAGGTGGAGTGTGTTCATACAATATGCAGGGAGCAGAGACCATATCATTGGGATACCTCACTTGACTTGTTGTACATTGAGAAAATACAACAGGTGGAGTGTGTTCATACAATATGCAGGGAGCAGAGACCATATCATTTGGATACCTCACTTGACTTGTTGTACATTTAGAAAATACAACAGGTGGAGTGTGTTCATACAATATACAGGGAGTAGAGACCGTATCATTGGGATATCTCACTTGACTTGTTGTACATTGAGAAAACACAACAGGTGGAGTGTGTTCATACAATATACAGGGAGTAGAGACCATACCATTGGGATACCTCACTTGACCTGTTGTACATTGAGAAAAAACAACAGGTGGAGGGTGTTCATACAATAAGAATCATTACATGGAGTAGAGACCATATCATAGGGATACCTCACTTGACTTGTTGTACATTGAGAAAATACAACAGGTGAAGTGTGTTCATACAATATACAGGGAGGAGACCGTATCATTGGGATACCTCAATTGACTTGTTGTACATTTACTAAACACAACAGGTGGAGTGTGTTTGGCCTAGTGGTTTGTTTATGTGTAGTATAAAGCATTTATACCAATATTATTCTGGATGGAACCTGTTAATTGTTAATCGCGGCGGGGCGGACTCGAACCCGGGCCCCCCGCCTTGCACACCGGGCCGGGAGAACTGCCAGCTCTAGGGGGCTGAGGCAAGTCTAATCCTGCTAGGCGTCGGGCGCATGCGCCAAGCCTCCGAGCGTCCAGTCGGACCGAGGCAAGTCTAGGCTGGAATGTGTCATGCGCATGCGCGCGCCTCCAGCCCCCAACGGTTCTCCAGTATATCGGCCATTCGAACCCGAGTTCTAGCTTTAGGTTACTGTTCTATTGACTCATTCGACTTTGATTGATTGATTACTTTGACTATTGATTCGCATGATGAATGGACTTGATATTTGATTATTTTTTGATTGCTTGATTGATTGTTGTATTGATTCCTTGAATTGACTTTGATTGATGTGAGTTTGATGAATAAACGGTGGGTCTTTTGTGGCCAGCCAGAGTACCTACTCAATCCAGTTATGTATCCTGTTATGTGTAATGACTAATAATATGAGCGATATTAAGTGACACCACTGCAATGACTCTCCCACACTAATAATTATGGACCTATTTATTATTAGAACACATATAACTTACTTCATATTTCATAGAAATTGTGTACTTAAGTTAGTCTTATTAACAAAACATGTTGGTTGAATACTTCCCCCCCCCCCGTTTTGTGTGGCCGGGGAGGGGTGGATACGTCATATATAGGTCAAACTTAATATTCATGCTTCTATTTACTTCCGGCGCACTGGACCCGTTGTCGTTTACATGCACCCGATTGAAAAGGGAGGCGTCGCCGAGACGCACCCTGAATGCAAATACACGATAACACGGTTTGGCCTTATATGGGCATGTCCTAATTTCGCGAGAACGAGGCCACTTCCGGATATAGGTAAACAAAGCCTGATAGCCTTGAGTTTGCCGGAACGCACAGTGCAAAACGTCAGTTTTATTCAAAATTAATAGAAATCCAGAACCCTAACCATATCAATTTAATATAATCTTTTTGTTAAACATGTTTTCTATATGTATTCCAATTAGTTAGTTTCTAGGTAGTGTAGTTTTAGAGATATTTAACGTTTTCTGTATGAAGATTGCTCACTGCCATTGACAATGCATTGCCGCGATTGCGTTTGCCGGTACGCGCAGTGTAAACCGTTAGTTTTATTCAAAATTAAGAGAAATCCAGAACTCTAACCATGTCAATGTAATATAATCTTTTCGGTAACTATGTTTTCTATGTGTGCACCAAGCGATTTGTTTCTAGGTGGTATAGTTTTAGAGATATTTCACTTTTTCTGTATGAAGATTGCTCACGACCATTGACAATGCATTGAGTTTGCCGGTACGTGCAATGCAAAACGTTAGTTTTATTCAAAATTAATAGAAATCGAGAACCCTAACCATATCAATTTAATATAATCTTTTTGTTAAACATGTTTTCTATGTGTATTCCAATTAGTTTGTTTCTTAGTGGTGTGCTTTTAGAGATATTTAACTTTTTCTGTATGAAGAATGCTCACTGCCACACTGGTGATACTGCCATGTGCGTTTGTGTACCTGCAAACAGGAATTGGGTCAAGATGGCCGCCAAACCGTGTTTAGGTGTATAGAGCAAAAAGCATCGCCGCGACGTACCCTGAACGCGGCCCAGGAGCGATGCCCTCGTGGTTTGTTTACATGAGCGATATTAACTTAAGTGACCACTGCAATGACTCTGAAGACATATAACTTACTTCATATTTCATAGCAATCGTATATTTAAGTTAGTTTTTTTTATCAAAACATCTTGGTTGAATACTTTTCCCCTAAAGTTTGTGTGGCCGGATAGGGGTGATACATCATATATAGGTTAAACTTAATATTCATGAGTCTATTTACTTCCGCCGCACTGGACCCGTTGTCGTTATCCCGACGCCGACGACCGGAAGTCGGTCCCGCACAATGTGCGGCCAATGCTGAACTCGCTTATTAGATGTTCAAATGTTCTAGTGATGGCATTGCAACATTGTGGTCCCTAGTGCTTCAAATGAAAAATGGTTGTTTTCGCTATCATTTAGATCTGCTACATCAATGTATAAAGACAACGATTACAATCGTGCAACGTCGCGTGGTTGGGTGATAATAGGTGAAAAATGGACGAGAAGTGAACGACTGTCCCTCTAGCTAGGCTCTACTATAAGTCTAGTTACTCCCCAAGCGCTGTCTCTGATACTGAGATGGGGTGAATATGTTATCTACTGTCCCTCCTGTTTGTTGGAACATAACATACTTACCTTCAGTAGGTGCCCTTGGAAGAGTCACATAGTAGTGTCGGGCTGCGGGAGTAACGGAGAAATCTTAGTTGACTTACAGTTACACAAATAACTCAAGCTTGCGATGACTGCTAATGTTGAAGTTTGTATGACCAGCATTCCAATAGATGAAGAACAAGAAGATGTGTTCCAGCCGGACTTATTTATTGATAAAGAGTGAGCAACTAGTTGAATACTCACTGCAATTTTACAGTAACATTTTAATTTTCGCTAATTTTAATTATTTCAATATTATTATTACCGTATCATCTTTAAAAAAAAGAAGTTACAAGTTTGTATCCCTGCTAATATGGTCTTAGCTGTTGTTGGGATATAAATGCCCAATTAATTAATCAATCAAGTCTTAACTGTGCAATCGCGGAGAGGGGCGTAGCTCGGGCAGTAGTGTCCACTTGTGAAGGTGTCGGTCATCCGATCGATCCTGCTCAGGGGACACATTTGCAGTTTGGGATATTTTCCGTTCCAACCAGTGGTCCACAACTGGTTCATCAAAGGCTGTGGTATATGTGCTGTCGTGTCTGTGGCAAAGAGCATATACAAGACCCCTTGCTGCTTATCGGGAAGAGTAGCCTATGTGGTGGCAGCAGATTTCCTCCAAAGAAAATATATGTCAGAATGACCATATGTTTGAAGTCCAATAGACGATGACATAAATCAATGTGCTCTAGAGGCGTCGTTAAATAAAACAAATTTTCCTCTAATCATGCAATCCGTCCTTTCCCCAGCTACACAACTCGTGATGTGGAGGTTAATGGCTTGACAGTCAAACTCGAGGCTCTGCACAATACTGCAACAAGTGAGTAAAAACTGAAACTAATGCAGCATCATTTCCCAATTGACGATAAACCTATATAAATGGGGACCTTTCAGTTTGCATAACTCTCTCATCAGATGGCGCACCATGCCGGTCTCTGTAATGCTTTGGTTGGATAGAACTTAGAAGTAGTTCCTTCTACTATCAAGTGTGTGTAAATAAGAGGGGGGTGTAATGGGGGACCTCCGACTTTTTAGTTCAAATTCCTGCCGTTCGCGTCTCCACTGAACGAGTGGGCCTATTCGGCACACTGTCACACTGCAAACCCAATGGCTGTGAGCAATCTTCATACAGAAGAAGTCAAATATCTCTAAAACCACAACACCTACAGACAAACCGCTCGTTATACATATAGAAAACATACAACGAATAGATTATATTAATTTTATAAGGTTAGGGTTCTGTATTTCTATTAATTTTGAATAAAGTAAATGTTTTGCACTGGGCGTACCACCAAACTCAGTGCATTGTCAATGGCCGTGAACAAACTTCATACAGAAGAAGTCAAATATCTCTAAAGCCACAACACCTAGAGACAAACCGCTTGGTATACATATAGAAAACATACAACGAATAGATTCTATTAAATTTATAAGGTTAGGGTTCTGTATTTCTATTAATTTTGAATTAAATATACGTGTTGCACTGCGCGTACCGGCAAACTCAAAGCATTGTCAATATGACCGTGTAGGCCCACTAGTACCGACGCGCCACCAAGTGTCGGAAAATGAACTACGCCACATGTCCCCCATTGGGTTGAGGGGGTAGGTGGATGTGAGGATTTTGGTGTGTGTGGTGGGGGGACATTTAGGGGTGTGTGGTGAGTGTGTATGGGGGGTGGGTGTGGTTGGGGTGTAGGTGTGTATGGTGTGTGTGGTTGGGGCGTATGTTTGTGTGGTGGGGGTGATGGCGTGTGGTGAGGATTTTGGTGTGTGGTGGGGGTGTGTGTGGATTCAGGGGTGTGTGGTGGCAGTGTAGGGGTGTGTGGTGAGTGGGTATGGTGTGGTTGGGGTGTAGGTGTGTGTGGTGGGGGCGTAGGGGTGTGTGGTGGGTGTGTTGTGGAGGTGTAGGGGTGTGGTGAGGATTTTGGTGTGGTGGAGGTTTATGGGGATTTAGGGGTGTAGGGGTGTGTGTTGAGTGGGTATCGTGGGGTGGGGTGGGTGTGGTGGGATGTATGGATGTGCTGGGGGCTTATGGATGTGGTGGGGGTGTAGGGATGTGGTGGGGGTGTAGGGGTGTCTTGCAGAGTGGCACCTCACAATCTTTAGTATCCCTAAACTCCCACCACACACCTACAGCTCGACAACAGCCCTAAACCCCCACCACACACACCTATACCCCCTACACCCCATGACACACACCTATACCCCCAGTACCCCTTACACCCCCACCACACACCTAAACCCCCACCACACACTTACACTCCCACCACACACATACCACACCTACACCACCACACACACCTACACCCTCACCACACACACACCTACACCCCACCATATCCATAAACCCCTCAACCCCCCCCCCCCCCGAACACACACCCAACACCCCCACAACATCCCTAAAACCCCATCATACACCACCCCTACCACCCCCACCTACACCCTTCTATCCAACCATGATGGCCGACTTGGGCGGGTGTTGCAGTTTCAGCGGCACACCAGTTTGCGAGGGACACATCGCTTCTGCGCATGCATCAAAATCGAACAGCATCGTCACTAACCTTATCAATTTAATATAATGTTTTTGGTAAAGATGTTTTCTATATGTGTACCAAGCGATTTGTTTCTAGGTGGTGTGGTTTTAGAGATATTTCACTTTTGCTGTATTTTCTGTATGAAGATTGCTCACGACCATTGACAATGCCTTGAGTTTGACGGTATGCGCAGTGCAAAACATAAGTTTTATTCAAAATTAATAGAAATCCAGAACCCTACCCATATCAATTTAATATAATCTTTTTGGTACACATGTTTTCTATATGTGTACCAAGGGGTATGAAGATTTGCTCACGGCCATTGACAATGCATTTGAATGGATGTGTCCCTTGCAAACTGGTGTGCCACTGAAACTGCAACACCGGGAACGGGTGCTGCCACCAAGTGTATAGCGAGAGAAATGGTGGGCATGTCTATAGCCCCGTTCACACACGGGCGTTAAGTCACCTCAACTAGTTCGCCTTGTCTAGTTCGCATCACATTCGCCGGGTGGACGCTACGCTGAAGCGAATTAGGGCTAGGTCGCCTCATCTAGTTCGCCTCAAGTAAACCACCTCGCGAGGTAGTATAGATGAAGCGATTTATCTGGTTCCTGGGCGGTGATAGTGTAAAATAGCAGTGCTTGCCAGATACAGGCTCAGGTGTAACTATTGCTGGTGCCCGGTAGTGTTAGGGCCCGATTAGGGCGAAATCTATTGAATGCAATCATATTTAACAGAATTACCTCCTCAAATAATGAAATTTAATTAAATTAACCCTAAATTCCAAGCGATATTAACGTAGCAGCTACATCGGCATCGTTATTCATATTGTCGAATCGACTAGTGAAAACTAAACAAATAGCAGTGCTTGCCAGATACAGATGGGGGTACTTGCTCATGCGCAGATATCGATTTCCGCCTTAAACCGCTCCGTGTGTGGACACGACATAGTCTAGTTCGCCTCATCTAGTTCGGCCTAAAGTTGTGCTGTGTGAACGGGGCTTATGGAACTTTTCCTTTATAAAAAGATCAAAAACTAATTTGTGTCGCAATTTACATGAGAAGTGCCACATTCACTTAATATATCATCACCATCATCACAACAATAATATTACAATTTGTAGTTATTCGAGCTACATCCTATAACGTCTCCCGTAATAAGACAAATAATTAGAATTAAACCAAAAGAAAGGAAGAGATTTTTAGTTATTTATTGCTGTTTATTTTAACAGCGACCAAGTTTGTAAATATTATTAGGTGTCTTTATTTTAACAGCGACCAAGTGTCTTTTTGTCATTTAAATAAATTTTGTTTCATTTTTAGCCGATTTTGACCTGACTGGGCAGATAGTATGGCCTGCCTCAAGAGTAAGTAGTTTATTGGTTCACGGTGCGGCCCCTGTGTTGCTCCAGTGTAATATTTAACTCATTTAGTTTGAATTAATTATACTTTTGGAACCTGCACTAATATGCATTGATTGATAAAATCCAAGCACAGCTATTTAAATATGGCAGGTAGGCCCCTATTATAATGGAATCAGTCAGGATGGCCGTATGAATTGAGCATCCGCATCTAATGTGGCAGGTTGAATCAAACCAATGATATGCCTATCCATTCAAAATCGTCAAAAAAATTAAATTGGTGAAAAGTAAATAGTACACTCGCACCAATATTTGTGTAACATAATTGTGTACCATATGTTGAATACAATACTATTTCTGGTTTAATAGTGTAATATCCAGTCTCCTACAAACATGGTATCTAAATAAATGTTATTAATCTACAAAATTTGCATTTAAAAATACCCTAGTTGATCATGGAAAACAACTGCATTAACAATAAGTGTGTAACTATTGAAACACACCAGACGGGATGGCCGAATGAGTTAGAGCGTCCGTCTCCCGTGTTGGTAGATCGTGGGTTCAAACACTGGTCGAGTCAAACCAATGATTTAAAAATTGATACTTGTCGCTTCCTACCCTGGCGCTCAGCATTATTAGGATAGGGCAAGGACTGGTTGGCTCAGTGTCAGGATAATGTGACTGAGTGGGATATCAGGACATGGTGCTGGCCTGTTCTTCCAGTGGGGCAGCACTATAAAATCGCCATGAGTGTGCACTGTCACAAGTCGGTACCCGTCCTGATATGACCGTAGATGTTGCTAGGATGTAAAACAACAACAAACAAACTATTGAAACATTGGTGCTATAGTGTTGCCCTCTAAGAGACTGCAAGAGGACAAGTTTCTGATTTTTCCTGTCATATGGGTTATTTCTCTTCCATTATTTAGCGGTCAAATGCGTCGGAAGTCAGATGTCTACGTTGTTGGTGTTATCGTTAGAGTTGACTCACATTCTCGGGCTGCCAGACACCAATGCAGTGATGAAGCAGTAGCTGGCATCGTGAAAGGGGTAACATTACCAGCCCCAATGAGTTTCCTGTTCTGTTTGTGCTGCAGTTGTTGGCGCTCTATCTGACCAGAGAAAGAGTTTCCATTACAAACCACCAGAAGGTGCTCGAGTTGGGAGCAGGTACCGGGCTCGCAGGAATTGTGGCTGCCCTGTTGATAACGTCATGTCATGGCGTGACGTCACAACCAGTTGAGGTGACTCTGACGGATAATCAGGAGGAGGTGCTGAAGATCTTACAACGGAACATTGACATCAACTTCCCGCTGGTTCATGAGGGGACATGTGAGTCACAACCCACTCGCATTCGATCACACGTGAATAATGTCCATTGTGTACCAGTGTGCATAATTAATAAGGCTGTAGAAGCTAAGAGAGTGGTTTCACACTGAAAGGTTCTTAGAGTGGAAGTATTTACCACTGCTTTCACACTGAAAGGTTCTTACAGTGGAAGTATTTACCACTAACTCTTGAGTTAGATACTGTTACAAGTTGTAGAACTTTTTTATTCCTTGTTAATACATGTATTAAGAGTTACTGTCTGTTGGCCACACATGAAGAACTGAATTTGCAATCCAACGTGCTTACATATAAATTATACGCCGAATGTTGGGAGTCCATCGCAGCCCTATCCTTCACTGTAGACCCTATGCTTTAAATTCACTTTGCACCCATAACCACATGCTTCCTGGGCCGTGTTCAGGCTCCGTCTCAGAGGTGCCTCGGCGACGGGCCTGACGTCAGGCTAGTCTGAACGGCAAAGGCAGTTTGTTGTCTCGAAAATGGCCGCCCCCTTAGGCGGTGGCCATTTGCAATAGAAAAGCTGCGCTGTAATTGGCTGAAACCACTGGACACTGCGGCCATTTTCGAGGCGCTTTTTGTCTCCTATCTGAAAAGGGAGGCATCGCTGAGACGTCGCCGAGATGCACCCTGAATGCAAATAGGCCAAAAAGCATCGCCGAGACGTCGCTGAGGCGCCTCCGAGATGGACCCTGAACGCGGCCCTGGATGTCTGGCATGCACGCTGCATCACTTTTCTGGATTGATGCAGTGTGCTTCATCACCACCTCGCCTGGTGGCCGGCAGCCAGCGTTGGTATCTCGGAATACTGGACAAATTAATTAGGGCTTCTCAAATAAATAAAAAAGTAATACAAGGAAAAATAAAGACAACAATAGATTTGTTCAGGCTGTGGTAATACTCTTCCAGTGTCAATACCATAACACAGGCCTGACTTGTGCTTTGACTACTTACACTTGTCACTCCTCACCACAGTCAAGCCCCTGTGCACCCACCTCTCGTGGGCCGACGATGTGGACGCCTTCCGCAAAGAACACGGCACCTATGACGTCATCATCGGTGCTGACGTCATCTTCTGGCCCTCCGCTGTTCCCCTTCTGTTTGAGACCGCTGCGCAACTTCTCCGGCCAGGTGTAAGTGTTTCTTTTGTGGGGAGTTTCATCTGGGTGTTTACGGTTAAGTGTCTATAGCTAAATCACTAATACTTTGTTTGTTTGGGGTTTTATGTCTTGGCAACATAACATCATATCACTAAGCACTAATGATGAACTTATAATAGTACACATGAAATGAACTGAATACGCTACCTACTAATAACGAGGGATATTTTTGATTTTGATTTGATTGATTTGTGTTGTGGTTTGGCTTCCCAGAATGCAAGTCGTCTCATCATCGCTTACATCAGTCGAAGCGACTTCTCTACCAAACTCATGTTTGCCTGCGCAGAAACTACCGGCTTCCGGTGGGAACACGTTGATGTCACCTCTGACGAGATTTTTCAAGACTTGGTTCGAGATCAGTTTGATTGTGGCCGAATAGCAAGCATCCTCATCTTCACGAAAGACTCTGAAAAGGCTGTCCCCTTTTCCTGACATGTCTTAGCCAGTTGAGGAAGGGTGACTAGTCACCCATCGTGCGGAGGAAAGGTGCATGTAGTGTATATAATATTAATTAAGACGAACTAAAGAAGAAGAAAAAGTGTCTTGGCTATGCAAAGTGACAACAGTAAATCAGTTTGTCGAGACAAAACAGTCCCAAAACAGATTTTCCATGATTTAAGAACGATTTCATAGTTCTGGAATTCGGATACATGACCATCTACAGGCATCCTACACATTTCAACAACAGGTGTCACAAAATGTCCTCATCTGCGACTTATAGATTGAAACAAATATATTTTGCAACATTAATTTGCTTAAATGGGTTTCATTATAGAGAAATCAGGAAATACAACCGCTTAGAAAACGCTCAGATGATCGCAGATGAAGCAAACTAACAACAGAAAAGAAAGACGTGTGGTGTTAGCAAGTTTTATTTCTTTATATTAAAAAATATAACACAACTTGTATTTTGGATTATATGTTAGATAGTAACATAGGAGAGCACCCTTATACATGTTGCTGTTAAAAATCCACGACACACTACACATAGTTCAAAGTCAGGCTGGTCTGGGATGGCAGCTTCACAAACAGGCTAGAATGTCCCACTCATAAGGTGGGCAAACAAAATTAATATCAACATAATACTGACGGATGCCAATGGCGATTGAAACGGATACACTTTTTTTTAAACCTGAAAATGTATTTATTCTGTGTCATATTGTACCAGATCGAACAACAAAAATCAATCAATTAAATCTGGAGTGATTACAAATTCCTTCTTCGGGGAACATTTCCTGCATATTAGAATACTTGTTCTTTTTAGACGAGTAATGCCCATCCTGAACATTTTGTACTCTTCCATGAAAATATTTAACCAGATGTACACAATCATTGGATTACTAGTGCTACTAAATCCACCATTCTGCAACACAGAATGCCGGGTCATAGCTTCAGCTTTCACACAGGCCGTAATCAATTAACACGACCCGAGCGACTCGGGTCACCCGAGTCGTCAGAATTTCAAATCGAACACTGCGAGTAGAGTCAACAAATACATGTGCCGTGTACAAAACGATCCGACCCAAGTAACCCACCTCCTAGCTGGGGTTGGCTACGAGCGATGATGTCACATTTGCGCTGGTACCGTCCTGCAGGATAACAGCTACCGGTACCAGTCATACATGTCTTTTTTTTAAAGAATAATTTAGATTAATGAAATGGAAATATAGATAAACTAGGCCATCATAAAATACTTTAAATCCTATTTTGCTGTAGTTTTATCGATTATTAAAAAAAAGAAGAAAAAAGTGGCCACCCGAGTGCGGAGAAGCGTATTCGATTATTCGACCCGAGTCTGTAGGATGTGCGCATGCGCCAAAAAGTGGCTCGGGTGACCAGAGTTGATTAATCGATTACGCCCACACAGGAAGGTAAGGTTGGTGCCCCTCCCCGACGCCGCCCTCGCCCCCACCCACCCAACACTTTAAACTCAGTTTGCACCTATAACCACATGCTTCCTGGTGAGCAAACCTGGTAGAACTCTTGCTATGCATTTGTTTCCGATGTAGAATCTCCTAGCAAATATTTTACATGAGATAAAATACTACTTTGTGTGTATTCACCACCCCCCGCCTTCCCCGTGTAAGCTGACACTGCGACATGACTTGCTGGATCGCAGTTTCAGTACTTCACGAGCCATTTCGTCCAGGGGACAAAGTAAAACCGCATGTGGATAATTCAATCCAATGGAATAAATTAAAGAGGATGTGAATCGCACATGTGACATTAATCTCATTGGATAGACTCATATAGGTAACCTTTAATTAAAGAATCACATTTGTATTTATCAACTAAAACTGCAAATAAGTATTTTGGTGACAATATATATTAAATGCATGTGTCATGACCCATTTCTTTCTCATAATATTAACATTTATTAATTACATAGATAGAAACAGTATTTTGGCTTTTTGGTGTCAAGTGTAAACTTAACATTAAAACCACGATGCAAAACGACGGAACAAATCGGATAAATAGAGAAATTACCAACGGCGGACGATACTGTCAAATACATCATTAACAAAGTATGTAAACAATGAAATGTGAAAACGTGATAGAGGAGCCTGATATAGAACCCAAAGAACAAAATAACAATGGCGACGGGCGTCGACGATGGGACATTAAGAGATGATTCAGAATGGAACCTGAACAACCAATCAGTTGAGTGCCTGCTTCCAATTTTGGCAGGTTGCACAATTTGAACTGCGGCCATGTCAAACCGATCACATACAAATTTATACTTGTCATTACCCAGCCTGGTGCTTGGCATTACTAGGACATGGCACGGAGCAGTGGAATGAGGAAATTGTCTGCGATTGAAATTGTCCCCTGCTTAAAACGGCATAGTTCGATGAAAGCATATTTTCCAAACCAAAGCACCTGCCTAGATTTGATCCTGAATAACTGGTACTGGTTCCTTTACTAATCCAGGGTTCCTGCACCTATCAGCCAATCACATTTAAGACCTTTTATAGACTTTAATACCAATTTTCATACAATTTAAGACCCATTTTCGTGGCAAATGCAATGCGCAGTAATTGTAATTGTGAGCAGTACTTGCATCAACTTCGAGACATTTCAGCTCCATGGCATTTGTGCCGTGTGAAGATAACAGGTAATTTGATATATTTTCACTTCAAATATCTCCAAATGTAATAATTAAAAAATACAAGTTTCTTCAAACTAAAGTCAAGATTTTAACGATCACCCTAATATAATTTATCTAAAAAAACAACCCCATTTTTTAAACTCATCGGATTATGTAACTTTAATTACCACCGAAAGCTGTTCATATAAACATGTTCAGTATATATGCATGTGGATATATATATATATAGCTTTGTATTTTACAGACATACTTTTGTTTCATAGTAACTTAACATTTCTGGCTATATTACAATTCTCATTTAAAAAAAACAATTAACATATTTACTTAATCTAAATTTAGAAAAAAAAAAAGCTAATATAGATCTCTTGTTATTTACAGGGATTTTTTTTCCTCTTTTTAAATCGGTGGGGTCCCACAGTGGGCGACAAGCATCCCAACAATTCTAGGACTTTTCCAAATTTCTAGGACTCATTGAATGTGTACTGGCCACTTTGAGACGAAATGACCTACATATATGACCTACAGCTTAACACCTTCCACAAACCATTTCACCCCTTTCACTAAAACACCAACAATACAACAGTTTCCTAGGCCGTCCATTATTTAGAATGATTGCATACAAAAATATGAATATTGAACGCTCAATGTGAAATAACTTGCCTGTGGTGGGGTAAACTGTACACATCTGCATTTTTAACATACAACTTGTCTCTATCTATAACAAGGCTAACCATTATGGATGAGGCATCTGGTAACATACCATTATAGTTGCTGAGGCTCTTTTAATTAGTAAAAATATTTAGAAAGTTACAATGGCCAAAGATTATTATTATTATTATTTATACAAGTTGGACAGCATACAGGCTGTTTATGTTAAAGTCGACCAAAAGACCTGCAAAAACCTTTAACTTTTATAATATATTGATGACTATTAAAAGCTTCAACTTCAACAGTAGACCTAATGACTTGCTAAAAGTTTCAACTTCAACAAGAGACCTAACGGCTTGCTAAAGTCGTTAACTTAAACAATAGACCTAATGATCTTTAACTATTAACAACATATATGATGACCTCAATTACTAACAATTTATCAAACTTGTTTTTAACAAACTTGCTGATCTGCTAACACCACCATTTATTAAGAACATACCTTACTTTTGTAGCCAAGGTCTAGAGAGCTGCACCAACATATCCTTATCTAGGACACTTGAGGTTTAAGAAGTTCAGAGGAGGAGCCCATCAAAGCGCCACCTAGATTCACTACGATATTACACCTTACATTACATTACCTACTTACTTAACCAACTAATCTGACTAACGCATACACATATCTGAACACAACAAAGCCTCTTCTTAAATAGACAGAGGGAGTATAAACAAAAGATTGAACAGCAGCAACACAATATGGGTCGATCTAGTCAAGTGCTCAAGGAGTTGAAAGACCCATTCGTACAAAATGTTGGATGAGAACATTAGATAAATGCATCGTGGTCGTACTGTCTGACCAGTAGTAGGCGACTGTATACAACTGAATACAACTATTAAGAGGGGCACTGTTTCTATTCTATTCTGGTTGAATTCTAATCAAAATGTAATCTAGGTAAAATTCAACCGACCAGCTTGGTATATTTGGCTGTTCCATTGTACACCTCCCCTCCCCGCTCATATACAAACATCCAAGCACCGACCAGCTCCTGTAAACTAAACTGTTAAAGGTTCCTGGGATGGCCCTGCTGTATTTCGACAAATGTTCCCCAGCATAGCTTTGTACCGGCTGCGCATACCTGAGCTGGGTGCTGGTGTGCATTAACACCGGCACCGGAAGGAGGGCGGTGTTGGTAATTCTCAGCCTCCCGATGTAACACGGAGCTGGTCGCTGGTGTGCATTCACACCGGAAGGAGGGTACACCTCCCCTCCTCATAAGCACCGACCAGCTCCTGTAAACTAAACTGTTAAAGGTGCGTGGGATGGCCCTGCTGTATTTCGACAAATGTTCCCCAGCATAGCTTTGTACCGGCTGCGCATACCTGAGCTGGTTGCTGGTGTGCATTAACACCGGAAGGAGGGCAGTGTTGGGAATTCTCAGTCTCCCGATGTAACATGGAGCTGGTTGCTGGTGTGCATTCACACCGGTAGGAGGGTGGTTTTGGTAATTCTCAACCCCCTGATGTAACACTGAACTGGTTGCTGGTGTGCATTCACACTGGAAGGAGGGCGGTGTTGGGAATTCTCAACCACCTGATGTAACACTGAGCTGGTTGCTGGTGTGCATTCACACTAGAAGGAGGACGGTGTTGGTAATTCTCAACCACCTGATGTAACACTGAACTGGTTGCTGGTGTGCATTCACACTAGAAGGAGGGTGGTGTTGGTAATTCACAACCACCTGATGTAACACTGAGCTGGTTGCTGGTGTGCATTCACACTGGAAGGAGGGTGGTGTTGGTAATTCTCCACCACCTGATGTAACACTGAGCTGGTTGCTGGTGTGCATTCACACTGGAAGGAGGGCGGTGTTGGTAATTCTCAACCACCTGATGTAATACTGAACTGGTTGCTGGTGTGCATTCACACTAGAAGGAGGGTGGTGTTGGTAATTCACAACCACCTGATGTAACACTGAGCTGGTTGCTGGTGTGCATTCACACTGGAAGGAGGGCGGTGTTGGTAATTCTCAACCACCTGATGTAACACTGAGCTGGTTGCTGCTGTGCATTCACACTGGAAGGAGGGTGGTGTTGGGAATTCATTCACACCGGAAGGGGGGGCGGTGTTGGTAATTCTCAGCCACACTGCTACACTGACCAATGGTCTGCGAGGCAACCCCAACCCGCCCTACTTTAGCTATCTCACATCAGGGTTAATGGGGGGGGGGGGAGATATATTGTAATACAATGGTGATTAGACACAATGTAAAATGCAAATTATAGGTTTAATAATGCGTAACCAACACCTCGAGCTTGATAATAGCCAGTACTTGATATATATACTATTAACATTTGTAACTGAATACCTGAAAGAACATCTGGTACGTATTTGCCTATTCAAGTATTTGAATAAAAAATGATAGAAAATGAGTAGCGCCACAGAATCTCACACAGAATCAAACCTAAATCGGCATCTGTCTGATAAAAGCATAACATGTTTAAAACCAAAACAGTTACCTAGATTGGATCCTACATATCCAACTTAGATGTTGTTGCTCTTATTAAACATTTATTGCTGCATAGAAGAAGTACTCAATCAATTTAACAGAACTTGTCACTGCTGAAGTCTATCATGTCTAGCACTTCGAAGTGCACACCAAAATTATTTTGACTTCGAATATCTCCAAAGTTAACCCTTTAAAATAAAGGTTACGTTAGACTAAAGTAAAGTAAAATACTAATTACTTCATCATAGCCTTTCTTTAAAGAAAATGTGTGCAAATATCGATAAACAAGTTTTGGTAGGAAGCCTGCTACCTCAGGGTTGATAAATAATTGTCCTACCCCAGTAATACACTTATTTACCAAAATAATTTGACTCTATTGATACAAACCTGGCTGCAATAGCACATGTGGCCAGTTTTTCAATAGGATCAGATAAAGACTGAACCAGCTATTAATGTCCTAGCGGATTCACCAACTAGTCGCAAGCCATACAAAATACTTTGGAAACCCAAGTAGATTTCCATCTTAAAATTATCGCAATCATATATTTTCGCTGTATAAGTGAAAAGGCAACTTGTTGCTATGCTTTCTGGATTATGGGTATAATGCTTTTTGTTAAGATGTTGAAAATACTTTCTAAAATACAACCATTTGCTATAAATAGAATATCTACACCAATAATTGATATCACACACCCTCACTGCTGATCATTTGAGCAAACCTCATTATGGGCACTTCTCGTACACGTAAGTCACTGCTTAGTTGAAAATATTTGTATCCTCTCAATATATATTTTGTCTGTGTGTTGTGCCACCCCCCATGAGTCGGCTTGTTCTGGCCCACCGTTCCTGATTTCCGATGACTACGAGTGGAAAAGTGCCAGCTGCTAGTGTCAGTTAGCTGAACTGCATTTTCTTGTTCGATGTCGAATCAAACACAATTCATGAATGGCAAACAATATTATCATAACTCGACGAGCTGCATAGTATTTCGTTTTAACCGTCGCAAAGATTCCAATATTGGCACTTGATCCTGCATTTCCGGCACAGACCGCCTTCCTACCCGGCTAGCTAGTGACCAGCACGAACTGACCCACCCACCCACCTGTCTATCTATGTGATGATTGCCTCTTCTATGCTTGGTTCGGGGTCTCAACCCGTTCTACATACTCCGGAATAAAGATATTATTTACCTACACTCACATGTTCATTGTCACTTAGTATGCCGGATCGCATAATCGCAAATCTGTGTTAAGATATTTTATGCAAATAGTCGTACAATCTGCGTTAATATATTATGTAACTGGTTGCACAATCTTCATTAAGATGGCAGCTAGTGACAATCTGTGTTAAGACATGCAATTAGTCACACAATCTGTGTTAAGGTAACACACAACTAAATTGGAATGTCCGCACCATAATAATAAAAAATAAAATCAATTTAGAAAATGAATACTATACAGGCCATTTCGCATGGCTTATCCCATTTTGTCCCAATGTCCTTAAAAACATATATATATATATATATTTGGGTGCCGACTGACTGGTTAGAGCAAGGCAGTTGTTTGCTTGCACACCCCAGGTACAGCTGGGCATGGTTAGTTAATTAATTAGTTTAATTATTCCCCCCGTAGTCCCATCAGGGACATAGGCTGTCGACAACAGCTTTCAAGAACTGGCCAGTACGCACAACAGAAACAGTGGTACTTGAAAAAGAACACACGCAAGAACTTGTGCAGTAGTGACGTCATGAGCCCCAGTCCCACATGGTTGCAGCCGCCACTAAACTGATCATTTGCGCGTCTGGCAGGTGGCAACACACCCGCGGGGCGGTCCCTATTGGACCATTCCACTGCTCGCTAGCAGCCATCGTTTAACGGAGGTTACCTGACTACACAGTGGTAGCTCACTCTATTCCCCTACAATGACGGAAACAAATCCAGGAATGACCCCACGGACTGCCGCAAGTTACCATGTGTCATTCATTATTCCATTGCCCGTAAGACTGGTTACTGGTCCATCACGCTAGTTATGCATCCAATGCTGTAGGCTTGAATCCCAATCCACAATCAACCCAGTAACAGTTGGAAACAATCACTGGGCTGAACAAAAAATCCCGTCCTAAAAGTGACATACCTTCCTTCAAATCTCCCCTACAAATCCCAAACACAATTGCGGGATTCATCAGGTGAACATCACGGTATCTCCCTGAATAAATTCTATGATAGCCATCCAGACTAACTCTACCGTGATTTCCACCCACCCACACTGTACCTTTAAGATTAAGTAATTTAAGCATGATTTTTGTAATTGCCGTATTTCCCGGACAATATTCTTCCAGTGAGCATAATTGGAAAGAATGATAGAGGACACCTCGTGGAGTAACCATTTCGTCGTTTAGCGTGCTATATATCATTACTGTATAATAGTAATATAATTGCAATATAACTGGTTAAAAAAAGACAAATTACATATTATATTTCATGACCTATTGGTATAAAATTGGTGTGGAGAGAAAAAACCCTAAGCTATAAGCATATCATTATCACTCATCATAAGCTAAAATTCCATATACGTGGTATGCGGTATGCAAATGCGGCAAAAATTCAAAAAGCATGTAACGGCATAGTAGTGCTTCCATACATGCGAATGCGATCGCAAATGCGAATGCGGCAAATGAATCGACCCATGGACCGATCGGTACGAATACTATTGCTGCTGTGTTTGCCACAGAAAAGAACAGTAACTTTCTTTCACAAATTTGGAGCAAAAAAAACAAAAACTAGCATCGGTATCTTTTTGTTTTGTTTGTTTAACGAGTCCACAGCACAAAAGGTAGACATCGGCTATTGGGGCTCGGCATGGGTATCTGTCGCATATAGTATACGCATGCCGCATACCACGTATATGGAATCTTAGCCTATACTCAGTACCGTCAATGATTATCGGTGGAAGTAAAGTGGTTACAAGCCCGCTGTGGGGCGCCACCGACCAGAGTAGGAAGCAAGCTCCAAGCAGAATCAAGAACACTATACACACTGCACTATAATTAATCGTTGGTATTTCTTTTAGTAATATATATGCGACGCAACTCCAGCCACTGACACCTACACCCCCACCATACCCACCTACACCCCAAACACACACACCCTCAGCCCCACCACACACCTACACCCCCACCTTACACACCTACACCCCACCTACACACACACCACATACCTACACCCCCACCACACACCCCGCCATACCCACTCACCACACAACACCCCCCTAAATCCCCACACACCCCCACCACACACACCAAAATCCTCACCACACCCCTCCACCCACCCCCACCATACCCACCTATATCCCAACCACACCCACCCTCAGCCCCCACCACATACCTACACCCCCACCAGACACCTATACCCCCACCAGACACCTATACCCCCACCATACCCACTCACCACACACGCCTACGCCCCCACCACATCCCTAAGTCCCCACCACATACCTACACCCCCCACTATACCCACATACCACATACCCTTACACCACCCTAAATCCCCACCCACCCCCAAGATCCTCACCACACACCTCCACCAGACACACCTACCTCCCAACCACACACACCCTCAACCCCTACCCCACACACCTGTCAAACAAATACCGATGCACCTCTTTTCACTCTATTATCGCCCATGAAGGCCCGACTTACGTCACAGCGCCCCCTGGATTGTTAGGACCCTCAGTGGGAGAGTAATGCTGCGTTCATATGAACTGGTGAATATGGTGTTTCCCATTTCACAACCTGTGAATTGCGTTCAACTTCAAGTGACTTCACAACTGGTGAACACCACCTGTGAACTGGAGATTTTTTAAGCGGATCACTACTCACCACTTGTGAAGAAATGGCGGTGTCGCAGTTTCCACCGTCCGCGCGGTGCAAAACATTAGTTTTATTCAAAATTAATAGAAATCAAGAACCCTAGCCTTATAAATTTTATATAATCTTTTTGGTAAAGATGTTTTCTATATGTGTACCAATCGATTTGTTTCTAGGTGGTGTGGTTTTAGAGATGTTTCACTTTTTCTGTATGAAGATTTGACAATGCCTCTATTATCGCTCAGCATGAAACGTGTTTACCGCAAATTGCCAAATGAACGCTCTCAAGTTTACATGGTCATGTTCAGTAAGTAAGTGGGAAGTTCACCATATTCACGAGGACCGTATGAACACAGCATAAGTAGTACGGCACCAGTGCTCCCACCTGACGGGGACTTGTACAAAAACCAAAATGGACATGGGGGAATAATGAAGTAGGCATAGAGCATCAAACTACTCCCATCTTCTGCTATATCCATATAACATTAATAACGGCTTAGGAATGTGGCTACTCAACACTTTACAAAGATATTTCTGACCAAAAAAAAAGATTAAAAAGGACAAAGAAATTCAAGACTACATAGATAACAAGCGATGAGCGGACGAGGTAATTTGTATACATGACTTTCCTGACACTGATAATGACGCAGTATTACACTTCCATCCACCTGCATCAGGAAAGCCAATCAATAACAACAGTACTTACTATTACCAGAGAACGTGTATATAGAGAAGATTCCTATCCCCAACACTGGTTCGCTCAGTGTCAGGATAATGTGACTGAGTGGGATATCAGGTCATGGTGCTGATGGCCTGATTTCCCAGTGGGGCAGCACTAAAAAGTCGCCATGAGTGCGCACTGTCACAAGTCGGTACCCATCCTGATATGACCTTAGATGTTGCTAGGACTTAAAACAACAAACAAACAAAACCTATCCCCGACCATGTAACATGTGCGATTGTCACACACCAAGTGGTGCTTGTTGAACAAGGCACTTCACTGATTTGTGGCGAAGCTGGGAAAACAACTGCTCATCGGCATCAGAACATGACAGAATTAAAAGCTGATAGAGAAATATATTTGAAATTGACCAGCATATTTATTTACCAGGGCTTTTGTTTGGTAAATGTTAATTTTAACTGTAAATGTAAGATTATGCCTATGGCACTGGAAATGGTGCTATCATTTATCCCTGACCATAGCACAGGCCCAGTCATATGCTCCACAAAAATATTGAGACCAAATATTCTGAAGAAAAAAAACCCCAAGACAGTGACAAAAACAGTTATGCATCCAATCCCTATGTAGGATGTTGTTAATCGGCATTTATTTACATTTTATGGAGAATTTGGTTTGCACTATAAATTGTTGTAGCTGAGTTTAATGTAGGGTTTAATGTGCTGTTTTCTTTTGTGTTTTACAAAGTAAATTCTCAATGTTTGGAATTAATGAACAAGCCCACAGATCGTCACATAGAACATCTTGTCATATATGATATGACCAATGTTTTTAGCTGTTCAACACTGACCGTGAGAGGCCCACCAGAGTCTGTGTTACCGATTTTCATCGGAGCTGACCATCTCATATATTCATGGTCTCTGCTATGATTAAATCCAAGACTTTCCAAGACAATTAAAATTTTGCCTGTGGGGGATATTGGTGTCAGGCGGGATGTAAAATTAACAGCTGTCAAGGATTTGGATTAAATCAAATGAAATTCAAAATTGTCAAGGCCTGAGACTTACTTAAGTTCTGAATGCTTTGAACATATTCAAGGACTGTGGCCCTCACGTCATGGTCCAATGTCATGGACAGGCTAGTAATGAGAGAGGTGGAAGTGTCCTAATCTAAAGCACCAGGCAAAGCATTATAGGATTGGCTGAAATACCATATCAGCTAGATGATGCTGGCACAGGTTTCCGGTTTTGATGCGCGAGAAGGAAGAAAGCGAGGCGGGGGTGGGAAAAGAGACGTTTATTCACGCCTCTCAGACAACAGAGCAACAATGTAACAATGAGGTAGATAATAAGATGACAAAGGTAGAAAGTCTGTAAGGTAATAAAAGGTAGAAAGTATCAAGAAAGTTCATAGTTCAGGTGGTATAAATGTCAATGGCCTGAGGGGGGTGCCGAGGAGCCCTCCACCAGAGGGTAGGAGAGAGGAGAGGAGAGTTGGGTGGGTGGGTGGAGAAAAAGACACGGGCAGGAGGACGGCAGGAAGGTGAGTGCCTGAGGAGGGCCGCCGGCGGCCTTATAAGGGAGGGAAGGGGACGGCGGCGGCAGGAGGTGCGAATGCTGGCAGGCCGGGGGGAGGGTGAGAGGTGGCGAGCAGCGGGAGTCGCGCGAGGCGTGAGCAGCGCGGACAAAGGCGAGTGGCGGGGGAGGGGGGGGAGTGAGCGCCGGCGGCCGAGGTGAGAGGCAGCGCGACACGCGGGGCGGGGGAGGGTCTCTCCCTTCCCTCGCATCCAACGTAATGCTTCGCATTACGACCGATGCGCGAGAAGGAAGAAAGCGGAGGAGCGGGGTGGAAAAAGACTTTTTTCAAGACTCTCAGTCATCAACAACTATGAAAACATTGAGGTATTAATAGATGACAAAGTAGAATATCTGTAAGGTAATAAAAAGTTAAACGTAAATCAGAAATTCATAGTTCAGGTGGTATAAATGTCAATGGCCTGAGGGGGTGCCGAGGAGCCCTCCACCAAAACGGCGGAGAGGGCTCGAGGGGCGCCCGAGGGTGCGAGGCGGGGCACGTAGGCGTGCACCGCCGCCGAGGTCCAGGTGCCTTGGGCCATAATGTCGGTGATAGGGACCCCGGCGCGCTGGCAAGCCTGGTCGGCCCCCCGCCGGAGGCTGTGAAGGGTAAAGTCCTCGGGCCGCGGCACCCCTTGGGCGGCGAGGGCCCCTCGCAGCAGCGCGGTGAGGGAGCGCGGGTCGAGAGGCCGGCCGGAGGGCATCATGAACGCGGGCGCGTCCGGAGCAGCCGGGCAGAGGGCGGTGGCTCCGAGCCAGGCTGCGACGGGACAGAGGGCGGAGCCCGGGATGGCCGGGATGAAGAGGGCGACCGCGCCCGAGGGGCTTGAGATAGTCTTTGAGCTTCTGATCTGCAGGCGGAGGCCCCCGGGCGCGGGGCGGACATCGTCGCGGGTCCGGGTGTGGGGACCGCCCCAACCCTCGGGACTCGGGGCCAGCAGATTAGACTGGCGCAGCATCCCGAAGTACCCGAGGAGGAGGGCGGCCCGAGGGACGATGGAGGCGGCCCCGGCACGGGCGAGGTGTCTTACGACGAGCGTGAGCTGCTGCGGGGAGAGGGGCGGCGCCTGCCGCTGGACGTGGTGTGAGGCCCGTTCCCCGCCTCGGCAGACGTCCCTGGGCAGGCGGGCGTCGAAGCCCGAGGTGAGGCCCCCGGCGCCCTCGACCCAGGAGCGGGCGCCCGAGACGGAATTCTTCACGGAGGCGGGCGCGAGCCCGCGGAGGAAGAGAGCGGCGGTGAAGGCGGCAACATCGAAGGGCGTGGGCGCGAGGGGGTCCACACCTCGGGCCACCGCGAAGGCGACGAAGTCCTCGGCCTGGCGACGACGGTTCTTCCAAGTCGCCGGGGCGAGGGAAGCGGCGCGGAAGCGGGAGACGGCTGCTACCTCCTCGGGGGGAAAACCTAAAGGCCGGGGTAGAAGGGAAAAGCGTCATGGGTGATGCTGGTGGGGAGAAGCCCGAGGCGAACCACCTCGCGGCGGGCTGTCGCCTCCCAGGGGCCTGTTAGGTGGGCGCGGCTGAGGCCATCGGCGAGGAGGAGGTCCGCCCCGGGCTTGTGAACGATGCGTAGGTCGAAGGAGCCCGTGGCCGCGATCAGCCAGAGCTCCCGCGCGCATGTCCTGAGGGTGGCGTCTCGGGCGCGCCCCGACTCGAGCACGAGGGCGGAGGCCATGTTGTCAGTGTTGACTATGACCGTAGCCCCTGCTGCGTCCCCGGGTAAGAGGGCGCGAAGGGCCACGACGAGGTTGACCGCCTCGAGCTCATGGATGGTCGGGAAGCGCGCCTGGAAGGCCTTGGAGTACCCTCGGGCGTAGTAATGGGTCGGGGAGAAGGCCCCCCCCCCGGTAAGGCAGGAGTCGCACTCAATCACCCAACGACGGACCTCGGGAGCGCGGAGGAGGTGGAGACCGTTAGAGATGCGGCCGTAGGCGGCAAACCATTTCAGGTCCCGGAGGGCGTCGTCGGTGAGGGTGAGGGTTGGGGCCCCGAGGCAGCTGCGCAGCGCCCCGAGGAGCCGGGCCATGAATTTCCGGCCGGGGAGTACGTAGCTGCTCACGTGGTTTAGGCGCCCCAGGAGACTCTGGAGCTCCTGCTTCCCGAGGGTAGGGCGGGCGACGCGGGCCTCGCAGTCGTCGACGAGGGCCTGGATCTTTTCGGGGGCGACCCGGATGGTCATGGCCTCGCTGTCGAGGGCAAAGCCGAGCCAGAGGAGGCGGACAGCGGGCGGGTGACACTTTCCGGGCGCCACGTCGAGGCCGAGGGCAGTGGTGAGGGCGAGGAAGGCGTCAAAGGCCTTGCAGGCCCTCAGGTACGAGCCCTCGCAGCCGATGAAGTCATCGACGTACACGAGGGCGTGGAACCCCTCGCGCCGAAGGATCCAGGCCACCGCCGAGGTGACGCGGACGCAGGCCGCGCCCGAGGAGCGGCAGCCGAAGGGGAGGGCGAGGTCGATGTAGGTGGCCCCGTCCAAAGCTATCCCGAAGAGGGGGCAGGAGAGGGGGTCGGCCCGGAGCTGCCGCTAGGCCCGGGATATGTCCGCCGACCAGGCGTAGGCCCCTACGCCCTCGGATATGAGGCGGCGGCCCACGTCGGCGACGGACGGGAGGCTGTAGGTATGGGGCTCCCCGAGGTATTCGCGTCGGGGGATGCCGGAGTTGACGCTGGCACCTTGGGGGTAAGAGAGATCCACGATGACCCGCCTCTTACCAGGGTCGGACTTGGGGCGGGTCATCATGGGCGAGACCTGGGTCCAGGGGGAGAAGGGAGGAACGTGGAAGGGGCCGATGAGGGCGCCGAGGGCCAGCTCTGTTTTAATGAAGGCCTGGGTGTGAGGGAGGCATTCCGGAGGCTCACGGTGGTTGGTGAATGAAGGGCGGGGGAGGGTAGGGGCAGAGTAATTTGCGGGGAAGCCGAACTCGAGGAGGTCCAGGACGGCGTGGTCGGGGTAGTCTCGGAGGCGGGACCGCCAGGCAGGGATGTTGAGGCCTGAGGGGAGGGGGATGCGGGCGGCCAAAAAATTAGGGAGGCCCGCTTCCCGGAGGGCGGTGTAGGTGTGGCGGAGGGCAGGGTAGCGCTCCCACGCCTCGCCGGAGGTGTGGGGCCAGGAGGCGAGTATGGTGGGCCGGTACAGGGCGGGGGTGGGGCCGCAGGTGGGTGCTGCGGGGAGGGTGGCTTGGAGGACGGGGTCGATGACATCGACGGTGGGCTCGTCTAAGGAGGGAGGGTGGAGGTGGTTGTGGGGGCGGGGGGAGGGTGAGGAGGTGCGGCGGGGGCGGGCGAGGGGGGCGGCGAAGGCCTGGGCGGTAGGGGGGGGGTCAGGGGGGTCAGGGGGCGGGTCGTGGGGGGGGAGAGGAAGGCGGTGTCGCCAGGGTCGAGGTGATCTTCGGGGCCGGGGTTGATCGGCGGCTGGGGCCGGGCGGCGGTGGGAGCCTTACTGAGGGGGTGCTGAGACCCGGGGAGAGGGTGGTTGCCGGAGGGTACGGCTTTCCCGAGGCGGCGGTCAGGCCGCGCCCCGGGAGGCGGAGAACTGCTGGGATTGGCGGTGGGAGCCTTGTTGAGGGGGCGCTGGGGCCCGTGAGGAGGGTGGCTGCCGGTGGGCTTGGCGGCTCCGGGGCGGCGGGCTGGCCGCGCCTCGGGCAAGAGGTGAGTGAGGTGGCTGATGTCGGGATGGCGGGAGCATGGTCGGGGGGCGGCGTCGTGGTTAGTGGGCCGGTTAGGGGCCTCCGGGCCGGGCTGGAGGTACCGGCTCTTCAAAAATCCGGGGAGGGCGGGGCCGCCATGCGGGCACGCTTTGCCAGGCATGCCTCCTCGCTGTGCACGGTTAGCATTTTCCGTACGTTTGCGCAGTAGGCACAGGCGTGGCGCATCCTGGTGGCCCCTTGGCCATGAACCTCCCCCGGGACGGCCTGGGTGCATGAGGTGGGGTCCCGATTCCACGCGTAACACAGGGGCCCATGGGTCTCCCTAGAGTAAGCTACCCGGGTGTCGGTGTGGGCGCGGGGCTGGGGCTGTGGCCGGGGCTTGGCAGGGTCGAGTGGGCGTGGCTGGGCGGCGGCAGGCTGGGCGGGCGTGGCCAGGGACTCTAGCCTAAGGAGGTTGATGGCTACTGGGTCGTGCCACCCGTGGGGGAGGGTCCCATCCGCGATGGCAGTAAACACGCTCTCTGAGTACCGGCGGACGGTACCCCACGGGTAGATGAGGTTGTCGCGGCAGGAGGACGGCAGGAAGGTGAGTGCCTGAGGAGGGCCGGAGGACGGCAGGAGGACGGCAGGAAGGTGAGTGCCTGAGGAGGGCCGCCGGCGGCCTTATAAGGGAGGGAAGGGGACGGCGGCGGCAGGAGGTGTGAATGCTGGCAGGCCGGGGGGAGGGTGAGAGGTGGCGAGCAGCGGGGGTCGCGCGAGGCGTGAGCCGCGCGGACAAAGGCGAGTGGCGGGGGAGGGGGGGGAGTGAGCGCCGGCGGCCGAGGTGAGAGGCAGCGCGACACGCGGGGCGGGGGAGGGTCTCTCCCTTCCCTCGCATCAAACGTAATGCTTCGCATTACGACCAATGCTATAATGGCAGCAGCCGTTCTGGGTGTGTCTATGCATTATCGTTTGGATGGGATCCATATCAGATGTGCCGGGTTCTGCACTTAATACTATAATGCCAGCAGCCATATTCTACAATCCAGCCGGACCTGAGCATTAATGGCTTGACGGGATCCGCCGAAAATGCGCAGATTTCCAGGTTTAATGCTATGATGGCAGCGACTGATCTGGTCATGTATTATCATTTGGACGGGATCCATCACAAATGCGGCGGGTTCTGGGCTTAACACTATGACAGCAGCAGCCGTTCTGCTGTGTAGGGGCCGGCGGATGACTCGGGATCGCAGAACATGCAGGTCATCATAGGTGAGTGTAGAAATCGATATGGTGCTACGACCCCAGGCCGTCCTCCGATGCATACGCTGTGGAACAGCGCATTTGCTTTGGATCCTGTCCAAACGATAACACATAGGCGCGACCAGAACGGCTACTGCCATCATAGCATTAAACCAAGAAACCTGCGCATTTGCGGCGGATCCCATCAAACCATTAATGCTCAGGCCCGGTTGAATCATAGAATGTGCAGTTTGTCATAGGTGAGTGTAGAAACCTATATATATATATTAGTATTGGCAGATCAATATATATATTGTTTGGGGTCCATATATATATATACATACATTGTAATATATGTTGTATATATATGACACATATACTATTACTAGTGCATATATAAAATAGATTTACTGCGTGGGCATCGTACGATGCCCTCACGACACATACATTTTATATATGACTAGTATATATGGGTCAGCCTCACGAAAACGGGCCAATCGGTGGTCAAGTGAAGATGTCGGCGTCGCAATTCTTAAAAGTGTAGTGCATTTCTTTGTTTCATATTAAATTATCCTAGAAACAAATAAGGTTGATGTATTTTCTCGACCTATACATTCAGTATAAATTTAAGGGCTTTCCAGCATCTCTGTCAATGCTAAACTATAATTATACCGATCGACACCGACATCCAATGATCGACGCCGACAACTTTAATAGATGTCGGCATCGCAATTCTTAAAGTCTTGTTCATTTCTTTGTTTTATATTAAATTATCCTAGAAACAAATAAGGTTGTTGTGTTTTCTCGACCTATACATTCAGTATAAATTTTAGGACTTTCCAACATCTCTGTCAATGCTAAACTATAATTATACCGATCGACGCCGACATCCATGCTCGACGCCGACAACTTCCACCAATTGGCCCGTTTTCGTGAGGCTGACCCATATATATACATATATATATACACACACACATAAAATCACACACCTTGTATATATGATGTCATATATACAAATAGCCTGAACTGAGACAAGTAACTATGTGTGGTCTCTGTGGCCTAGTTGTAATCTGAAGTTGTTTGGTGTTGTGGGTTCAAACCCTATGTGTTTCACTGCTTTTTACATTCAACAACAAACAACCTTTTTCCTTCTATATGTGTTTCTGATTGAATTATGCAATGTAATTGTACTAACATATATTTCACATTAAAGCAAATATATTTCCTGTTTGAACTACTCTAAAGAAAATTGAAAATACATCAGTTTTACTCTCCCTTCTCTCCACTCACCCATCCATTTGCAAAACAACAGCTGCCAGGTACAGGCCCAGCCTCAGACCCCCCCCCCCCCCCTGACCTCAGCACTGACCCGCTTCTCACCCAGTCTCAGCACACTCCCACACACACCCCACTGACCTCAGCACTCTCCCTGGCCCAGTTCAGGTGTAGTGAGTCTACAACTGTCCCCCCCCCCCCCTCCCCGCATATCTGGTTATGTTATGTATAAACTCTTATGCATATATTATTCATGCAATGTAATTATCGTATTATCCTGTTCTCTATTGTCTTCTCCCCAACACCTGGACAACTTGTATAGGTTTAGTGTGTTGGGTAGGTGGAGCTGGTGGTTGGTGTGCGACCTGGAGGGCAGGTTAGCTGCTCCAAGCAGCCCTACTCCCCGCCTTCCCTCCAGGTGACCTCCTGCTCGCCCTCCTTCTGCCCACTCCACCTCCTATTTTTGCTCAAATAAACTATGCGGTAGGTCTTTTTAGGGGGCCAGCCAGAGTTATTGGCTCGATCCAACTTCCTGTCTTGTGTTCCTTATGTAATGTAATAATAATATAAACATAAAAACTAAGCAGAGTTGTGCTTGGAGCATTTGTCGGAGTATCAGTATGGTTCCCGTCACCACAAGGCATACCGAGCCACTTTAAATCCTTTTTTAATTAAAAAAAATCTTTAATTGTTTTATACAAGTTCCGGTTACCATAACCATTACTCAAACTTAGAGTTAGAATTTCAGTCACTGAGCAGGTAATTACAGTCTGAATGGCTGTCACAGAGAAGTGACACCAGGCAAAATGTCACTATCACTCGGAGGGTGACTGCAGGTAGAGCAGAGCCAGCAATCAGCAGTCAGAAGTGAACTAATTACACTGTCAGTGTCACAGCCACTGTCAATGGAAAGTAGCAGTCAGTAAGCTGTACCATGTCTTAGTTACCACAAGATTGATTTTGTCCTTCCTTTAAATATTTGTTTTATATTTATTTGCACATACCGTATTCCGCTGGAAGGATCTGAACCACACAAACGGGGGAAAGTTACAAAAAGTAGTCAGAAATCTGTCAGCACCATATCTGATATATTATTGACAGTGAGATTAAAAAATGATAGGTTAATTCCAATCACTGTAGATCTAATTGGTATGTTCAGGCTAAGTCTATGGATATAATGCCTTAGTGACACTTGAGAGTGACTATAGTTAGAATGTAACTGTCACTGTCAGTGGGGGTTGACGGTAAGTGGAATAGCACTACTTTTGTTTGTTTAATGACCCCCCAGTATAAAAAGTGGACATCGGCTATTGGGGGGGGGTCATACAGTTTTTTTTGTTTGTTTTTTAAAAGTGTTTTTTTTAGGCTGTATTTATACTGTCCATAGCATATAAGCCAGGGTACCCAGGCTTGTTTTCGATGTAGTGTTGGTGTTATCTTACCACACAGTGGCTGCTGATAAGGTATTTGTTTGCCTGCATTTCAGTAGCAGATAGATAATTGGTTAGTATGGTTAATAGCCTATGTTAGTTTTTTTGGATTTTCTTGGTATATATGTATTTATTTTTTCTACTCTTATTACTTGACTAGCCTACTCCTATTTACATATCATAGGCTTGTACGTAGCTGTGTTGTGTGTTATCTGGCTACTTTTAGCATGGTTACCTTCCATTGGACAGTGGTTAAACATATCTGAATTAAACAAATTAATATATTTCAAACGGTAAAATAGAGCACAGAAATGTATGCCAAAGAGCATACAACTGTGGTAAAATCACAAGTCGTATATGATTAATAAAATCAGGAGTAAACAATTTTCCAAGTTAATAATGAAAAATGAATTTCTGGTAAAACCAGTTTAGCACTACAAGAGGGTGACTGCAGTCAGAATGAAAATGTCACTGTCAATGGGAGGTTGACAGTAAGTGGAATGTCACTAACATTGAGAGGGTGACTGCTGTTAGAATGTAACTGTCACTGTCAATGTGAAGTAGGCTGTTGATAGAATGTTACTATTTATAGGTTGACTTGACAGAATGTCGCCATCACTGCCATTACAAGGTTGACAGTCGATGGAATGTAGCTGTTACTGAAAAGTTGACTGCATATAAACTGACAGAACCCCCCCCCCCCCCCCCCACCGGCCTTGCGACATATTGGCTGATGATAACCTGGTTCTGCTAGATAAAAGATTCATCCCGTACTTCAGTAGCCTTTTATCTAAGCTTCTGCAAGCTTGCAATATGCTAAAGTCGCTATGAATCAAAGGTGAATGATGTCGATGTATAGACGCTTACTACTGACGCTTAATTGCAGTCAACCACAGGTTCAGCGATCACTAATATGTATATAAGACAGCGCAACAACATGAGAATTACTCGGCGGAATATGCGTATTCCCAGATCTGCTGGTCCCTCAGTAAGGAATGAAGCCATGACCCAGCACGCCAGGTCACAGCTACAGCTTACAAGGCGGAAGTTAGGGTTGACACCACTTCCACCCCTATACATCACAATTCTCAATGTCGGCATGACGTCACAACCCCGGAAAGTAGCCCGCGAAGGGTAAAATACCGCCGTGATGTGTGCTGCGGCAATGCTATGTCTATGGGGAGGATTTATTTTTGTAAAATAAATTTTAAAACTTTCATTGGATCGATTAAAAATATCTTAATGCGCGATTGAAGAGGAAGATCTGAGGTATTTAATTTAACCTAAGAGCAATTTTCTCTGAAACTATTAAAAACAGAGATAATAGTGAAAGTTGGGATATTCTGAGTGTCAGTGCCAGTGTTAGCCTTACCAGCTCATGGCCTCAAAAACTATTTTCGCCAAATAAATTCAAGAACTTCCAATTGGCTGATAAAAAAAAAGCTGAATATGAAATTATAGAGAAAGATCTGAACTATTTAATAGAAACAAGAGAAATTTGCTTTCAAAGCACCAAAAAGCAGAAATCACTGTGATAGATAGGGTAGTTTTAATGTTGTTTCTATGAGAGTCGCATTTGTTTTACCCTTCGCGCGCCGTGAACCCCAAAAGTACCCGGATGTCCGACATCGAGAATAGAACTTATATTTTAAACTTGCTGTTTCACCTACAACCACAAGGCTCTTGATGACCAAACTTCGTAAGATTCTTACCATACGATTTGCTTCTAATATAGATTGCAGTGAAATTGCGATGGCAAATATTTTACATCAGATAAAATACCCCTTCCTGTAACAGGACGTACTCCAGTGACCTATCCCCGTCGTGTAAGCTGAAGCTGCGACCTGGCATGCTGGGTCTCAGCCTCAGTCCTTCAAGAGGGACCAGCGGAACTGGGAACACCCGCATTTGGGAGGGGAGGGGAGGGGAGGGAAGGGGAGGGAAGGGGAGGGAAGGGAAGAGGAGGTGGCGGAGTGGGATAGAAGGAGCGTGGAGTTAACACAAAATTAAATTGAGGCAAAACAAAGATTCATCTTATTCATTTCTAAACGAAACCTTTGTTACAATCTAAAAAGTAAAGACTTTGTAATAAAAGAGTTTGAGCTGCGATAATTGCCACTTGTAGCCTTTTGAGGTTGATTGGGTTAAAGCTGCATAGTCCGATGAAATATAAAATTTTCAAAACCAAACCAATTATCTAGATTTGATTTTACATATCACCCATCCATTTGGATTTTACATATCACCCATCCTATCATCTAAATGCAAACATACAAATGCTGGAGACCATGATAAACAATGTAGACCATGGCAAATGCTGGAGACCATGATAAACAAGGTAAACCATGACAAACCTTTGAAACCATGGCAAATGCTGGAGACAATGATAAACAATGTAGACCATGACAAATGCTGAAGACCATGATAAACAATGTAGACCATGACAAATGCTGGAGACCATGATAAACAATGTAGACCATGACAAATGCTGGAGACCATGATAAACAATGTAGACCATGACAAATGCTGGAGAACATGATAAACAAGGTAAACCATGACAAACCTTTGAAACCATGACAAATGCTGGAGACCATGATAAACAAGGTAAACCATGACAAACCTTTGAAACCATGACAAATGCTGGAGACCATGATAAACAATGTAAACCATGACAAATGCTGAAGACCATGATAAACAATGTAGACCATGACAAATGCTGGAGACCATGATAAACAATGTAGACCATGACAAATGCTGGAGAACATGATAAACAAGGTAAACCATGACAAACCTTTGAAACCATGACAAATGCTGGAGACCATGATAAACAAGGTAAACCATGACAAACCTTTGAAACCATGACAAATGCTGGAGACCATGATAAACAATGGATTCCATGACAAACCTTTGAAACCATGACAAATGCTAAAGACCATGATAAACAATGTAAACCATGACAAACCTCGGAAACAATGACAAACATTGAAGACCATGATAAACAATGTAAACTATGACAAACGCTAAAGACCATGATAAACAATGTATACCATGACAAACCTTGGAAACCATTGCAAATGCTGCAGACCATGATAAACAATGTAGACCATGACAAACACTGGAGAACACAACAAACCCCCAAAACCATGACAAACATTATATATTTATGCCAAGACCTAGAGGCCATGACAAACCCTGAAAATGTCTACAAACAGTGTAGACTACAACAAACACTGAAGTGCACGACAAGGTGCAGAGAGCAGCTAAAGGAATTCCCCAGAACGCTATTAATAGAAATTGCTATGTGTAAAACAATCAAATACCGACCGAAATACCCCAATTGTATTTTTTTTTTAAACCCACCATAAATACCGGCAAAGTGGTACTATAAACATTGACAACGTTTGTACCAGACACCAGGTGGCGCGGTTGGTGGACGATATTAATAATTACTGGTCACTAATATCATAACAAATATAGATTCATTTAACCCTGAATTAAAAAATGGCTGGAAGACCAGTGCTTCGGCACCGACAAAAGACTTATTCAGCAGAATAAACATATTTACCAAAAAAAAAATATTAAAAAAATACTACTATCACAAATTTTACGAAATAACACCCAAAAGGCATTTTTCAAAGACCTATTGAATATCGTACATGTCAACCCTCACTCATCTGTGTGTGTGTATCTCTCTGTCTCTCTCTCTGTCTCTCTCTCTCGATATATATATATATTTATATATATATATACACACACACACACACACGCGTGTGTGTTATAGAGTGTATTCAATGTGCTTGGGGTAGACATGGTAAGGGCGAATGTCTGTAGTAGGAGTGTACACAAGTTTGCAGATATCTTTAAAAACATAAAATTATACATAAAAACACATAATTAAAAAAAAATCCCAGTAACATACCTCATAGCTCTGTAAAGGGCCAGTCACATTAAGATGTATAGCTTAGTGTATGCTGACGTATGTGTTTTTCGACCAACATGTCAACGTATGTTGTCATACGTTATATACGTCGGATACATTTCGGATACGTCGTTACACGTAGCCATGCACCGAGGCTCCAAATTTTTGTTGTGCATGCTACAAATTTCCAATGTGCATGCTCAAAATTTTGTACGTTGAACCTACACTGCATGTACGTTCGGGATACGTCGATTTATGTTGGGAGTACGTTAGGGATACATTGGTATAAGTTGCTGCACGTTAACCGTACATTCAGCTGGTGGGAACGTGCAGTCCGCATACTGCCAACAGATGCACTACGTACTCCTAACATACTTCGAACATATGCCTGCCGTATCTCCAGCGTATTTAACGTATACGCCATACTTCTAGCGATGGAGTAACGTATGTAATGTTGGTCAGCATTCCATGAGCGTTTTGCGAACTTTTTGCGGGACACATGAATGCTCTCATATGCTAGCAATACGTCAGAGATACGTTCTGCATATGTTACATACGTTGCGCATACGCCCACTTTTATCCCCCGCCGCTGAAAAGTTTGACGAATGTCGAAGTACTGGCAAATTTTCGAACGTTGAGCATGCATTGATGCCATACGTCGTAGTGTGACAGGGCCTTAAGGTACCTCCAAAATGGATAAAGTATCTCAAAAACGTATAAGGCAACTCAAAACTTAAGAAGGTAAATAAACACTTCTGTAAGGAAATGAATATTATGCAAAGAACCCCCACCCTCTATCTTCCCCCGCTCCCACATTTGGCAAAACAATCTGGGTGAACGAAATTCATAATTCTAGAAATAAAATATATATATATATATAATATATCATTTTAAAGTACACATTTTGACACCACCTTGGGCTCAGACTTATCTCCACCCCCCCCCCCCCCACATTCCCACATCTTTCAAAACAACACGGGTGAACGAAATTCATAATTCTAGAAAATGTTATAATATATATTATACATATATATATAATATATAATTCTAGAAAATGTTATAATATATATTATACATATTATATATAATACATATATATAAAATATTAAAGTAGACAAATTTTCACACGACCTTGTGCTCAGACCTCGGATCGTGGTCACACTCGTAGTCGAGGTGTACGAAAGCGCGCTCCACTTCCGGTAGACGTTCTATTTTTAGCTGCAGCGACTCGCCGATGTCGTGCGACTCGCGCAGCGTGAGGTGTTCGGGCAGGACGACGTCCACCTCCACGATGAAGTTGTTGCCGAAGTGGTAGACCCGCACGGTGTCGATCAGCTCGATCTTCTTGTCGTGGTTCAGGGCGATCCACGTGATCTTCTTGAGGAAGTCTGGCCGGGCGGTGTGTCCGGTCAGCATCTTGATTTGTTCTGCGGATCACAATCATGCAGGTCGATGTTAGTTAGTTAGGACATAGCGCGCAGTCGGTTGGTTGGTTGGTTGTTGGGAGATTTTACATCTTGGCAACATCTAAGGTCATATCAGGACGGATACCGACTTGTGACAGTGCACACTCATGGTGACTTTATTGTGCCACGACCATGGGGAAATCAGGCCGCCATCACCATGACCCGATATCCTACTCAGTCACATTATCCTGACACTGAGCTAACCAGTCCTTGCCCTATCATAGCGCCAGGCTAGGAAGCAACAAGTATCAATTTGATAAGTCACTGGTTTGACTCGACCGGGAACCAAACTCCTGATCTCGCGTACGCGAGGCCCGCGCTCTACCGATTCGGCCACCGCGCCCGGTAGTCACTACCAGCATTGACTTCCATCAGTGTGTCAAATTAAATTAAAGTTGTACAATCCGATGGTATTGAGTCTCTACTATGTTTCTTTTTATGAGATATAAATAAATATATTGCTTTAATCTATTTGGTTTTAGTTTGAAATAAATGATATTTTAAAGGGTTAACTTTGGAGATATTTGAAGCGAAAATATGCTACATTAATATCGGTAGTTTAGCAATGTGACCCCTCCCTGTTGGTCCATCGTTGATCACTATAATGTACCTTAATTTAGCTTGGAGTAACTTCTATTTTAAATGGCTAACTTTGCAGATTCTCTGACAGTACTAAGCCTATGAGGGCTGTCCACTTTTTCTTGGGGGAAAGAAATCACTGAAATACGTGGGGGGGGTTTTATTCAGCATACATTAAACAATATTTATAAGTAAAACTATCAAAATTAAATTAAAAAGGAGTTGATAATTAAAAAAGATAAAGAAACTTACCCCAGCCAGTAACAAACCAGCTGCTCATGATGTAGAGACTGATGACAATGGCTCCGATAGGATCACCATAGTTCCACAATTGGGTTCCTGCAAGCAGATGGAGATAGTTAGTTAAAGGCCACCTAACAGTAGTACATTCTACCATGCAGTACATTCTAAATATACATCAGGGTTCCTGCGAGAACATGGAGGTAACAAAATGCCACATAACAGTAACAGCTACCAGGCAGTACGGTCTAAATATAGGTCACCACATTAGGGTTCCTGTGAGAACATTGCCACCTAACAGCTGTAACATAGCAGTGAATATATGGAGACTGCTTCCTAACAGGTAGTTGTTTTTGATAGTGGTTGGAGCACATTGTAAAATTGTCCGATATAATACATGTGAACCGAGGTGAAGTTACTATAATTGAATAGTCTTTAGAGGGAGTGTCACTTCCGAGTTTGACTAAGAACAGTCTTTGGAAGAGTCACCTCACATGCCCCCTCCCCCCCCACATGGTATTGTTATGATCATTGACCACTGCATTGTACTCTGATTGTAGGAGTGAGTCATGTGACCACTGCATTGTACTGTGATTGATGAATGGAATCATGTGACAACGGCCATCTTGAAAAAGAACCTATATAAGCCAATAAACTAAAGAGTCTCATTCTCTTACTTTCACTCTAACACTGTTTCCTTCATTACCTGTAGTGCTTTCATTTGACCTATTTGCACCACCCACACCCACCAACTGGCACGTTTACAAAATGGCGACCACGACGAGAGGAACTACAGAGAATTGGTTAGTACTGACTATAGATAGTTTATTATAGAATTTTGGTGAGTTTCGGTAGCATTTTCTTTTTATTTGTTTTATGATACTACACATTTATATTTATTTATTTAATTGTTAGCTGACTGTTATTTTTGAACGCACGTGGTGTGACTTGAACGCACGTGGTGTGACTTCAATACACGTGTAGTTTCATTTTTGACGTTAGGGGTAGTACTACAATAATTTAATAGAAATTATATTATTACGTAGTATTTTTATTTCATTTAATTTGATATGCTATTTTAAATTCTAAATTTCTTGAGGTTGAGAAATATAAGGACTGAGAATTAGACTGCGACTGGTGGGTAGCTGGAGTGGATAGGTTGTTTTCTTCTATTTGATTCTCTATTCTTTTTACTTTTTGCAAGGATTAAATTAAATTAAATTACTTTGTCGACGAATTTCCGACGAAAGTGTCTTTTCTTAAGGGTTACATTAGTCTTTGACGTTGATATTACTGTAATATTATAGTTTTATCGTCTGTCTGAAGCCTCGTGTCGCCGCTAGAATTGTTTTCATTTTCGGACTACTTTCGGTAATTTTCTTTAACCTTGGAGTAAATGGGAGCGTATTAATACATACGGAGAGACTTTTCACTTTTCTACTACGTTACAGGTAAATTCTGTCGGTTGGATATAATTCTTTGACTCTGTTTCTACCGCGCTTTACGCAACACACTAAATTTCCCATTGACCCGCTACAAGGAGGATTTCAATAGCGTGAAAAAATACTTGACTTCTGGTAGGTTAACATATTGTATTAAAATATATTTGACTTGTGGTAAGTTGATATATTGTGTATTGTATGTAAAGACATTTGACTTGTGGTAGGTTGATATATCGTATTTGAATACATTTGACTTGTGGTAGGTTGATATATCGTATTTAAATACATTTGACTTGTGGTAGGTTAATATATTATTAAATATATTGTATTTAAATACACTTGTACTACACAATACACACTACACATTCACAATGCCTATAACACGGTTAAAAGAAGATGCTTTACGTGAACAATTTGGATTGTGGTTACAGAACCAAGTAGATTTGGGAATTTTGAGTGATGATTGTGATAAATTAGAAGCATGGGCTAAGTTTATGGCAGATAGCATAGAGAACATAACTGAAAAAAATGAAGAAAGGGTACTAGAGGTTACTGAACGTGCTGAAGCTGACTATCAGAGAGAAGAACGTACAGAAAAACTAGCTAGTCTAGAACATAAAAGTAGTGAAACCAAAATAAGAGCTCTAAAAGCATATGGAAAGTCTGTGCCTATGCTGGACGGTACTGACAGAGGTGCATTGAGAGAGTGGGTAGATCTTATTGAGAGGATTGGGGTTCTTGCTGACGTTTCTGACTTAGATATAATTCGGTTTGCACTTTCAAATGCAACGGGCACACTGCATGAAGTGTTATTCACTGCTTTCACAGCTAAAGGTGCTAGGTCATGGAATGATATTAAAGAAGAAATTGCTAGAACTTTGTTAACTGCTGATGAGAAAACGCACTTAAAGAGTATAGTAAGGACTATGGTACAGAATGAGGGTGAGACAGTAGCAGCATATTGCCAACGGTTTAAAACTGCTGCAAGTAAGGGATGGAAACTACCTTCTGCTACCTTGGGGACTGACACCTTTGAAATTTTGTTATCAAGGTTTCTTGATTCATTATTAGATGACAACACTATGTGGTACGTAGAAACCAATAGGCCTAAATCATTAGAGGAAGCTTTCACTCTTGCTATACTAAGTGATAGGTCTGTATTGAGACAGCAACGACGTGCTCAATCAAGACTAACAGATTTAAATATGACTAGTCAGGTAGATAGTCTAAATTTTAGTTCTTCTAAATTGTCGAAAAGGGTTCCTGCTGAGAAAGTTCAGGCTAGTTCAGGTATAACAGAAGAGAGTCAGGCTCTAAAGTCGCTCCAGAATGAACTAAAATCACTGAGGAAGTGTGTAGAACGCTTAACTGTTTCTGAGAATAAATGTACACGTGGAGAAATTCACGCGGTAAACGTTGCGCCAGCGTATGGTGGCAATTCTTATGCACAGGGCAGACGTCTTGAGTCGCCGCGCGTAAACGTAGCGCCGAAGGGTCAATTGACTAGTACATCTAAAAATAAACTCAGTCCAGTCGGAGAGCACACAGTAAAGTATGCGCTGTCAAAGCAACAGCGGGGAAGCAATGGCAAAGCGACGCCGACTGCTCACACGCAGGCGTCGACGACTAAAATAGAACATGCGTATCAGACATAGCGTGCTAGTCGTAATACTTTGACGTGTTACATATGTAATGAACCACATTTAATGAGAAACTGTCCGCAGTTGAAATTACTGCGTAGTAACATTAGCTCTACTGCTTCGGGAAACTAAATAGCGCACTTGATACTCGTCCGAGTATTGCTATTGATTTTAATCAAGTAAAATTAACTGGTCTGGTAGACTCAGGTGCGGCTAAAAGTTTAATACATGTAAAAGCATTAACAAAATTGTTAGATATTGGAATAGCACATAAACAATTGTATCCAGGTAGTAGGCTGAGATCAATCTCAGGTCATTTAATTCCAACTTTAGGTATGACTTATATTTCTATTTATAGTAAATTATGTCCTTTCTTTGTAGTTGAATCATTAGCTTTTGAGTTATTAATTGGGACAGACATAATGGAAATGTGTAATGCTGAAATTTGTTACAGGAATAAATTTGTTTCCTTATGTGATATTGTACATCCATGGAGTAGTTTAGAATTAATTGATAGAAAAATGGCAGGAATAGTTCTAGAAGTAGACTATTGGAAAAAGCATTTTCCCTTGATATTTCCTGATTCTGATGAGAAACTTAAAGCTATTAAGGTAATTGAGATGCATATAAGCACAGGTGATGCATATCCAATAAATCAGAGACCTTATAGAATACCTTTAAGTAAACGACATATAGTTGAAAAAGAAATAAATAAGATGTTAGATGATGATATAATTGAAACTAGTTGTAGTCCTTGGGCTTCACCAGTTACGTTAGTGCCTAAGAAAGATGGTACTATACGTCTCTGTGGTGACTACCGTAAATTAAATGCAGTAACTATTAAAGATGCTTATCCTTTACCCAGGATACAGGACATTTTTGATCAGTTACATGGTGCTAAAATTTTTACCACCATTGACCTTAAATCAGGGTATTGGCAGGTAATGGTAGATGACGATAGCAGACCTAAAACAGCTATAAATACACACATGGGATTGTTTCAATTTAAGCGTATGCAATTTGGATTAACTAATGCACCTGCAGTATTCCAAAGAATGATGAATGTAATTTTTGCAGAACATTTAGGTAAATGTTGTCTAATTTATTTAGATGATATTATTATTTATTCACCAGATGAGGAGAGTCATGAGAAAGATGTGACTACTATATTGACTATCTTACAAAATAACAATATGACTATTAAGGAATCTAAATGTGAATTTGGTGTAAAAGAAGTAAAACTCTTAGGTTACGTTGTATGTTCAGCAGGGCTGAAACCGGATCCTGAAAAAATTACTGCAATAAGAGATATGGCTTCACCGACAAGTAAAAAAGAAGTAAGACGATTGTTAGGATCGGCGGGATACTACAGACAATTAATTCCAAATTATGCTGATGTAGTTGCTCCTATAACTTATTTAACTAGTAATAAAAGTAGTTTTGAATGGACTATAGAATGTGAAATTGCATGGAATGAGTTGAAAACACTATTATTAGATTGTGTACTATTGAAATTTCCTGATCCTTTTAAACCATATAAGCTGAAATGGAATAGACAGACCAGTGCATTTAATCAGTACTAGATTTTCTCCTGCTCAACGTAATTATCCTACTATAGAGAAAGAAGCATTTGCTATTATTTATGCTCTAGTAAAATTAAGACCTTACTTATACAGTGCAGAATTTACTATCTATACAGATCATGCTCCATTGAAATGTTTTTTCACTAAAGAAATTCGTAATACACGTATACAACGCTGGGCAGTATTATTAGCAGAATTTTCAGCACCAATTGTTTATATGAAAGGTGTAGATAATGTCTGGGCTGATATGTTGTCTAGATTAAGACCTAATACTGAGGCAAAAGAACCAGTGCAAATGTTTGCTTTTGATTCACTTTTGGCTGAACAAGTAATTCCGTTTGAACACTATGAACTGTCATATAATGAGGTAATTAATGAGCAGAAAAAAATGAGAGAGTATGTATACATTAGGTGAGAATGAAGAAAAGAATTATTTGATAATGGATAATCTTCTTTATTCAACAGTAGCTCCCACTAAGAAAGATACATATCCTAGACTAGTGTTACCAAAAAAATACAGGAATTCTGTGATAAAAATAGCTCATACAGAGGTAGGTCATATGGCTATGTCTAAAACATTGAAACGATTACAGGAACATTTTTGTTGGCCTGGTATGGCTGGAGATGTCCATAAATTAATTACCAATTGTGCAAATTGTGTGGTTAACTGTAGTAAACGCACACGTGCGTATCCACAATCAATGCCATTGCCTAGGGCACCTGGTATTGTGATTGCTGCAGATCTATCTGGTCCATATCCAGTTAGTACTAGTGGTAATAGATATTTACTATCTATTATAGATCATTGTAGTGGTTGGGTTGAATATAAAACATTGCCAGATAAATCATCGAAGGGGATTCATGATTATATATTTAATGATTATATTCCTCACCATGCAATACCTTGTATGTTTATTTCAGACAATGGGTTAGAATTTAAAAATAAATTGATAATGAATCATTTTAAAGAATTAGGTGTAGAAGTAAGGCATACGACACCTTATCATCCACAGTCGAATGGTATGGTGGAAAGATATCATAGAACTATAAAAGGCATATTGCGAAAATTGGTTAATTCTTGTGCTAATCTATGGGAAACCCATTTGCCTGATGTGATATATGTGTATCGTACTGTACCTTCTGATAGCACTGGCTATTCTCCTTTCTTTCTAAACTATGGTAGACATCCAGGTACAAAGCATAGTTCTTTACTGTATCGACGGGGACGATTGATTCGAACTTAGCCTATCGTGTAGATGATTTGTCTATGGCGTTAGCTAAAGCTGTCAATAATCGAAAAGAAAGTCGAAATTATAATGTTGCTCGCTTGAGGAAAAAGGCGAATGCAGTAAAACTAACTCCTGGTGATAAAGTAGTTTTATTTGTAAATGAGGCTGGACCTTTGGAGAGGAAATACGATCCAGGTTACATAGTCGTTAGATCACGGGGTTCAGTAGTGACTGGTAGGCCCTAATAACGATCGGAAAGTTGTTAACCGTGATAAAGTTAAATTAGTTGACTCTAAAATCATTTGGGATGATATTGCTCCACGATTAACTAGAACTGAACGAAGGAAAGGTATTTCACAACCTTTCGATCCGATTATTTTTGATCAAAATCGACGCACTTATGAATTATTAGTGAATAAAACAAAAATAAAACCTAAATTATCGAGAGAAATTGGTACTGGTCCACTTACGCGACAGCAAGCGCGGAGCGTAAATCCAATATTTGGTAGTATGACGTCAGATAAAAGAATTGACCAATCACAGCAAAGAACACTGCGGAAGGATCGGCGAATCCGCAGACGTCTGAGTGCTTCAGCTCATTCGCCAAAAACTTTCTTTGTTGCTGCGCCACTAATAAATAACGATTGCGCCATGCCTAACCATTGCGTTAATACGAAGCAAATATTAACACTAGCGCAAGTCGACAGCTCCAAAGCTAATCGACAGGGTTTTCGAGGTCTAATCATAAGAAATATTTATGTTCCTTACTAAATTAGCGCCAAGATTAACGGGTTGTATCGTAAGTTACACCACTATTTAAGTTACTAAATACTGTTGTATTACAGAGATACAGTGAATGGTATTGACACCGTAGTAGCATTTCCATAATAAAGTGAATTTGACACTTATTGCTTACCAAATGCTATGGAGCATTTCGGGTGGAATAAGCAAAAGAAGTGAATACTTTAGGGAAAAATGGTGCCATGTACTAATGTATTGTAATTCTATCGGGACATAGAGCGAAAAAAGTACACCGGTGGTGACTGAATGTCTTACTAACAAATAACAATTTAATTTATTTACCATTGACTTTTCTATTTATCTAAGTTAAGTTTTAGTACGCTTACAAATTACGGGGTGAGACGTAAAACAGGTGTTACTTAATACTTTGAGTTTAAACTGTTTAGCTACTGAAAATAACTAAATTTCGTCACACTAACGACTGAAATGTTATGTTCATGGAAACTAACACTATAGCACTTTCGCTAAGACTTTGAAGATGTTATATTTGTGAAAGAGGTAGATCTTGCATATGTAAGAATTGACATTATTAAAGCGGATCAATTGCAAATAACCAAAGATGTTATTTAATCCAATTTAGAACACACCATTGGATTTGCATTAACTTTTCTTAAGTACAAAAATCATTATTCTTTGGCCGTGAAAAATCTAAAAACGCTTAAAATAGCACATTGACTTGCATTACCGTATTGATTCTATTAAATTCTCGCAAGCTAGAAAACTATTTTACTATGAATATAGGTAATTTATCGAACCTGTACCTCTCGAGTGGGAGAAAAGACGGCTGCGTAAGGTCGTTAGAGCAATTCTATTCGACGAGCGTAAACTTTTCGCGAGTATACGGTAAGGACACTAAGAATCGGCAGACGGGAGCCGGGAGTCAATTTCTTATCGGGTGTCGACGGCGACAGGCGTGAAGCGATAAGGCTAAATTGTTTTGACTTGTATGAAGCAGTAGTTACAGATAATTCACCGGCGCGTGAAGCGTAATTAGACATAACATGATTGATTTGTCTTAAAATGTCGCTAATCGTCGTTGTGGTTGACGGGGGTTACACAGAAGCATTTCGTCATTGACTGAAACTATGGTAAGGTTCAGGTCTTATGTTTTTGTACTAATAAATGCGTAACTCGATAACTAAGATACTTAGAAGCATAAACTAATATAGCTAAGACATCTAAAGTATCTATTCTATATTGTTATGTGTATTACAATACAGATAAGTTGATTTAACATTATGAAATAAGACATTTAAATTAACTTGTTAAAACCTTTTTTATTTTTCAATAAGAAATTTATTCTATATGTTCATGTTACTTAATAATTTGATATATATTATAAAAGTGATTATTTGTTTAACAATAAAACTAAATAATGTTCTTGATTGTGATTCATATGGATGAAAAACCTAAACAGAAAGTTAATACTTGTAAACTACAATTTGATTTAATTACTTTCTGATCCATATGTTCCAGGCTGATAAATCTTCAGTGAAATTGGAGTAACTGAGTTGCTATACAATGAAGGGAAGTAACTGTTAGTAATAATGATTTTCACCCATGTACAGGACTGATCGTTGAATTGATTTCAATTGTGAGATCGAACGTATAAATACTTTTGTAGAAGTTCTATTCTATGTTGAACTTTTCAAAAATATTCCGCTAAGCAAAAACATTAGTTGAACGTCGGGAGATTTTAAGTAATGTCTGACGTGAAGGTCTTTTTCATTTATGTCAAAGTGATCTGCAAGATTCTTCCTTTTTTGTCCTATTGTTTGCTGAGCGAGACATAATTTGCTTTCTGCTACTTATCAAGTGGAGAAGATACCTGGTGAGGCAACAGTAATGCCTAGGGTATTGAATGAACTAAATTATTTTTACAAAAGCGACTGTTCGTTGGGAGGTCAGCTAAAATAATCATAGGGATTTCACAATTTTTTTTTTTACAACTATGTTATGTTAACTTCACAAGAGCAAGATGACAAATCTTAGCTATGAGTTAAACTGATATATATAATTTTTTGATATGATCTTCAACATTTATTTTTGACAAATGATCAGTATTGGTTTGGATAACATGAGTTAACACTGTTAGTCTTAAGAATCTGATTATTATTTTTTCATCATATAACTGATTTGCATTATCAAAAGATGAACTATTAGGGTAGTTATCTATAATGATCATTATGATGTTTCACATATCTAGCTTGAGGTAGTGTAATTGATTTTCAGCAGGCTACACAGCGAAATGGGAGTGAGTAACTGATGGTAGTAAGACTACAATTATGAACTATTGGGGAATGACTTTCTCACTAATATAAAATGGCATGAACTAATTACTCTGTAACTCCATTACTTTATAGATAGCTGCATTTACGTTCATTTGTTATTTTGAATTCAATAGGACTGAAGAGTTGAATATATTTTTTGATATGTTGTTTAACTTGAGGAAGTATGTTGTAACTCAGCAAGGCTGAAGAGTAATTAACATATTTATTTTTTTGAGATCATAAGCCACTTTTTGCAATATATCATACTATTGTTATTTATTAATTAATATTGCTAAAATTGTATAGACATTGTACTATATTACACTGCATAAAATGTTTTACTATTGATGATATATAATGATACAAGAGATGACTAACAAAATTCTTTAAGGTTTGACTGAGAGTTTCCTTAAATGTTTAAATTTTATTTTTCAACAAACACAACCAAATATGAAACTTACCTGGTGGATTAGGCCACATAAAAAACTTGGTTGTTGGTGTCTTCCAGGAAATGTGTAATGCATACATTCTATCTGCAGCATCTTGTCTCTTGAGATGGGCTGTAGTAGTATCGCCCTATATGCTACATATTCAGGAGTTTTGTCTCTTGAGATGGGCTATAATAGTGCCGCCCAATATGCTACATATTGTGGTACGACATGGTTCTTGTTTGGAACAGGACTGTGTGGCCCACTCCATATGGATGGAGTCAAGTTTTTGGGGATTCATAGGGTTGGGATGAGTTCATTTTTACATGTTCTCATGTTGTCAAAATAGAGGGACACTAACCGATGTTATTCCATAGGGATGGAATGAACTTGTGTTCAGAGGGTGGGAATAACCTAATTATTATGTTCTCATGAACACAGCATACAATTTCGAAAATAAAATCTAATGATTTTGGATTTTTGATTAAAAATGAGCTGAATGTGGATATTATCATCATTGTCATGAAATATCAAAGATAGAGGTTGTCTGAATTAATTAAAACAATGCATAAAATACACTATTGCCATCATTGTCAGCAAATGTTATTCATGTTGAAGTATCATGAACAGTAAATGACTTGGATATTTATTCATTTGTAAAATGTGTATGTATGTTCAGTGTGCATGTGTTCATATATTATTCATTTGAAGGTCATTTGACAAGTATGATGTAGATGTTGCATGTGTTAATAGTTATTCATTGAAATTCATTGACAAATGATAGATTAAATATTGCATAATTCATAAAAATTCATTTAAAGCTAAATAATATGATGTAAAATGTTATCATAATGGATTAAATGTCATAGTCAGAGGTTGATAAATGGTTCATTTATAGTGCATGGTTATGATTGAATGTTATCATATATTGTGGAGATATGTTGATTGAAAGTCATGAACTGCATTTACATTAATTGTTATGACATGTATTTCAGATGTAAGTATCCTAAGCAGAGGTTGTCTACACAAAAGGTTCTTTTGAAAATCATGTACATATGAGGGTTTAATGTTGCATGAAAAATTCATTGAGTTTCATGACATAATTGATGAACATTATCATGTATTACACTGTTAATTTGTTCCATTGACATTGACATATGATTGAACATTGCATATATTATTAACTATTAACTATCTAAAACTATCATTGACATTAATTTGTTATAGGGACCTATTGATGATCTTTTGATACTAGATGTACATCATTAACATTTTTTAATGTTGTGGAAACATATTAATGATCTGTTATACTGAAGAGTTATTTCATTGACATTATTAATGTTGAGGAGACATATTAATGATCTTTGTACTGGAGATGTATATTATTGACATTACTCATGTTATAGGGACATATTAATGATCATGATTTACAAAATAACAAAACTATATTCATTTACCAAATGATATAAAATAATCTATGAGGTTATAGATTTAAATTTAAATTTGAAAAATACTTCGAATAATTTGATTGAATATAAAACATAAAATTGATATATTGTATCAGTAATTTCTATGTGAAGGAGGAAAGAAGTCATCCATTGCCTTCTACGAACTATAGGAACCACAGCTGAAACATTGACATCAGTACGGACAGTCGACTATGCTCAGTGTGCGAGGAGCTGCAGCATATACTGATGGTCACTATATTCTCAATATATGTGACTGAGTCAATGATTTCGCGTCCACAGTACGAGGAAATGCTAAGTTCACGTGGAGAGCTAAAGCATATGCTGACCAGTGCTTCCATTAGTCTTCGATAAATTGCAACAATAATATTGACATTCGATGAACTTCGTACGCAGCACTATCAACACATAGCAGTTCTGGAGAACTGTACCACAAGCTGATTGTCAACAGAGTTCGGCGGGAACTTTGACATATGTGACTGAGTCGAGGATTTCGCTACAGCAATATGATGGACAATGCTATAGTTCAGTTAGAACTAACGCATATGCTGCTAGTGACTGGATCGTGTTGGTGATATTAAGCAACGCAGACGGACGAGTTCACATAGAACTAACACAGAGACAGTTATATTCAATATAAAATTGCCGTTTCGTGGAGAAAACGCCTTAACATCGATCATCGACGTCAACAAATACAGAACATTCTAATACTACTATTCTATACGTTAAACTTGAGCAAAAGCATGTAGATCTATTATTATTTAATAATATAGATAAGTATTATGGTTTTGAAGTTCAAAAAGAACCACTGTCATTGCTTTGTTTACATTATGCCGCCAAGTTACGCTATCGTATATGTTGAATTTCTGTTGACACGATTATATTTGTTAATACTGATAATTGATGCTTTATTCTTGTACAGGAGCTACAAAAACACATATTGATTCATCTTTTGCCATTATTTCGAGATAAAACGACTTAAAATTGGTGAAATCGAAGATTTTGGTATAGATTTGCAAGAAAATAGTTCCTGAAACTAGGTCATCGATTCAAACCGCTTAGGCCTTGTTTTCTCATTGACTTGAGTTCCGTAATGTTAATCCTATGAGAACCTGTCGATCAACCACGTGTCTACCATCGACGTCCCAGGTTTCTTCTATTTGACAGTCGGTAAAACAAAATGCCTGGTAAAAGCGCAGCGATCTTGGAATATTTGACAGCAGATACCAAATCCGATTGAGCACTAATGTAAGATCGATGCTAAGTGACTGGACTGTGCCTTAGAATCGTTGCAGAACGACCTCTAAACCGTCACAAAACTAAAAAATGCTCGGAATAAGCTAAAAATGATGGCAAATGAATCGTATGCTTCTTAAGACATCATATATGTTATCAGCGGGGTAAAATAAGACTTGAAACATAGTTAAAATATAAATTATAAAAAGAAAATATAGAATTATTTTATTAAATACCATAGACAAAAAAAAATGAAAATTTTTGAAGTTTTTTTTTTGCTCTCGAAGTCAGATGTACCTTATCTATTAGCGCGACTATTTCAGACTCAATTTATTGTTTAGGTTAATAAAAGATATAGAAGATATTAAAGAGGATATAAAGGTGACAACATAGTACTGTGCACTTCTTTCTATACTGCTGGGCAGATGGTAAGAAGTGGAGGGGCGGAGTACGTTGTAAAATTGTCCGATATAATACATGTGAACCGAGGTGAAGTTACTATAATTGAATAGTCTTTAGAGGGAGTGTCACTTCCGAGTTTGACTAAGAACAGTCTTTGGAAGAGTCACCTCACATGCCCCCTCCCCCCCCACATGGTATTGTTATGATCATTGACCACTGCATTGTACTCTGATTGGAGGAGTGAGTCATGTGACCACTGCATTGTACTGTGATTGATGAATGGAATCATGTGACAACGGCCATCTTGAATCTTGAAGAACCTATATAAGCCAATAAACTAAAGAGTCTCATTCTCTTACTTTCACTCTAACACTGTTTCCTTCATTACCTGTAGTGCTTTCATTTGACCTATTTGCACCACCCACACCCACCAACTGTCACGTTTACAACATGTTTGGACCATCCTACTCATCCCATCTCTTCGTTAGGACTGGCCTACCTATCAACTATATAAGGAGTGTAGTCACACACTCTAGGCGCACACTTGCTATCCGGACCGCACTCTGTCCACACCTCTCTCTATCACCTCTCCGCCGGCCATGCTCCTCCTCGATATGTCTGAAAAGAGTTCCAGGAGGGGGAGCCCGCCGGCATTTCACTTTCTACTCTTACTCTGTCCATGTCTATGGCTCGCTGGACGGTCACCATAGAGCAAATAGACACGGTCCTTTGACTCAACTCTCCTCATTTCTCTTTCCTAGATTCTGCCCATTTCGATTTCTCCCAGGCACACTTCTTCCCCTGACCAGGGTAGTTGTGTTCTTGGGTGGGGCCCTTCACCTTTACGATTTCTCTGTCTTGTTCTTGTTGCTGGAACGACCGCTGCTCCCACCTTTGCCCGCCTTCCTCAAACCCCTGCTGCTGACCGGATTCAAGTGCTACACTACACTACACTACACCTACAGCTCAACTACACGCCGGACCGAAGAGATTCGCTGCCGCCCCAACGCCTCGCCGTTACAACGTTGTGAAGATGTCCCCAGCTTCTACAACACTCCCTACTGAAGCTAAGTCTTCAACCACAGATTGGGCCGATTTATCGGAGCCTCTCTACCCAATGTTGCAGTTCTGCAACCGGTAACCGTCGTAAGGTTACAAACACCCCCAATCGTCATCGTCACTCTCGACGCATTCGCTACTTCGCGCTCAAAGTGTGAACACCTCCACGCGACACCCCAGCAGCTGACGCCGCACCGACCCAAGCCACCACGGTACCCGGACTCCCTGCCCGGCTCTACCATCACCAGCACCGCTACGCGACACCCAGCAGCTGATGCCGCACCGACCTAAGCTACCACGGTCCCCGGACTCCCTGCCCGACATACTCGTGGAAGTTAAAGTCATCAAAACAGCTCCAACAGACCAAGATTCCTTTCACCAAACAGCGCCGACAGCTCAAGCCCAAGCTGGAAGTCGACACATAGCTCTGACAGACCAAGCTTGAAGCCGTCACATAGCGCCGACAGCCCAAGCCCATCCCACCACCCTTCCTCCCCTCCCACCACCGCCGACGATCGGCAGACGTCCCCAGGTTAGTACCGTCCCTTCCACCTCACCACGGTGATTTGTTGTTGATTTCCCTGTGTGTTTTGTCCCTGTTACTATTTTTGTCTGTGTCATTGTCTCTGTCACTGTCACCCTACCCCTAACCGACCTCTCTTCTCCCACCTGTCGTTGACTGTGCACCCTCGTCATTACCCTCACTTTCACTGTCAACACCACCCCCACTGACACTGACACTAGTTCCCTCACCTACCACCGCCGACTCATACCGCCTACCACCGCCGACGTCCGGCAGACGTGCCCTGCTTAACCCTGTCACTTTCACTGTCACTGTCACTACCACCCCCACTGACACTGAGACCAACTCCCTCACTGTTTGTTTACCACCGCCGACTCATACCGCCTACCACCACCGACGCCCGGCAGATGTCCCCTGCTTAACCCCGTCACTTTCACTGTCACTGTCACTACCACCCCCACTGACACTGACACTAATTTCCTCACTGTTTGTTTACCACTGCCGACCCATACCGCCTACAACCGCCGACGTCCCCTGCTTAACCCCGCCACCTTCACTGTCACTGTCACTACCACCCCCACTGACACTGACACTAATTTCCAGAGAGAGAGAGACTCTGCACAGCCCCCAAATTTGCCGAGATCAGAGGCTTGGCGAAGTCCCACCACTATGTGGTGACCGGGCTCCACCCCCAAGCAGACCCGTCCGACCTAGTCGGACAACACAGGATTATCTGCGCCGCCCGTATCACCCCCAGCCCTGTGAACTCGCTGGGTTCCATAATACAACTGTTTATCGGGTTCCTCCGCACCTCAGCCCTCATACCTCAACCCACAACCTCCACACCACCAATCAACCGTAACACCCTGAGTCACCCACATGGATACTCAACGTAAGAACCACAACACCGACTGCCACACACACCCCACAAAACCTCCAACCAACACCTCCAACCTCACAGTCCTCTCCTGGAACTGTGCAGGCCTATGGACAAAACTCACAACCCTCATCAACAAGCTAAAAACCGGCCGCATAGACATGGCTATGCTCCAGGAAACATGGAAGATAGAGCCACCACGCAGCAAAGGCTACACCACCTACCACATCCCCGCAGTGGAATCACTGGTCGGAGGCAGACCAAAGGGAGGCACCACCACCTTAGTCAACAACCACATCCACGCCACCAAAATAGCAACATCCAGAGATAACCCCACAGCCGACACGTTGCGTGTACGCCTTAAGCTGGCCACAACCACAATAGACACCTTCAACATATACAACCCCTGCAACACTCAATACACCCTGGGTCACATCCTCCAGGCACACGGCAACGCAACAACACACCAAATAATCATTGGAGACTTCAACACCCACCACTCCATCTAGGGACGCAACAACACATACACCGCCAGAGGATGCACACTACTCGCAGAGGTCCTTGACTCGGCGAGCCATACCCTAATGAATGATGGTTCGCCCACTCATTGCAGCGGCTCGTCCTAAACACACAACTCGCAGCCACAGCCTCGTGGGAGCTGACTGACCTGTTTTCAGACCATCACGCAGCGCTCCTACGCACAGACGCTACCAAGGTCCCTCCCCCACAAAACCCGGCCAGATTTAACCTGGACGGAGCTGACTGGGAAGCCTTCAACCAACACTTACAACACCTCACACACTCCAACCCTCCCAACACTTGCGACGAGTTCACCACACTTGTCCGCCACGCCATGGAAGCCACCATCCAACAGACAACAAACCGCCGCCTCCCGGGCACCACAAACTCTCCTGCCATCAGGAGAGCCAAACACCACAAAAACAAACTCCTCCGCAAGCTCCGTTCCAACCCCAACCCAGGCACTGAAAAATTAGTCAACATTGCCACCGAATGGTTGAACGAGCTCATCACAACTGAAAACGACAGAAAGTGGAAACTGTGGTGCACCAAAATTTCATGGCAAACCTCACTCACACGCCTCTGGCAAAAACTACATAACCTACAGGGAACCACCCCACGGACACCCCTCGAGCCAAACCCGCTACAAGCAGCCACAAACCATCTCACCACCTTCATTAACAGAACAGACCCACAACTCTGCTTACCAAACACACACCTACAAACCCTCGGCAGAGACACCCCCAGCGAGAGGAAGCTATCAACAATGCCATAGACCTCCCTTCCGCCCACGGCTTTGACCACTCCCTTACAAAGACCGAGCTCGGGAGGGCACTCCACCCCCCACGGAGGAAAACGAGCCCCGGAGCAGGAGTCAGTGTTAGTGGGGTTTGGTGTTAGAGCCTGTTACCGTTTAGCTATCACCGAAATCGGGACCTGTGTCAAATCGTATGCAGGAGCGCGTAACACTTTCATTATAGCTAAACGTGAAGTTATTTATAGATTTGGGAAATCCCTCTGCGTTTGTAGCCATATATTAGGCTCAAATCTATTGAATGCAATCATATTTAACAGAATTAAATACGCAATAAGTATAATTTGAAGAAATTAACCCTAAATTCGAAGCAATATTAACTCTGCCTCCGTAACGGCGGCCATTTTAATATTTATATTTTCGAATCGACGAGCGTAAAGTAAACAAATCGCTAATACACTGACGCCAATGCGTAGACGTCGGCCAGTATGGATGTCGACGTCGACGCAGCGGTCGCGACAGCGGCGATTTGTTTACTTTACGTTCGTCGATTCGAAAATATAAGTATTAATATCGCCGCCAAAGCGGCGGTAGCCTTAATAATGCTTCGAATTTAGGGTTAAATTGATAAAATTTCACTTATTGCGTATGTAATTCTGTTAAATATGACAGCATTGAATACATTTGGGCCTAATAAACTCGCTAAACCTGATATTTTTTAGGGGTAAGGTAACACCGGTTAAGCCTTTGGTGTTAGGCCTAACACTGACTTGTGCATACCATTTTTTCGCCGCTAAACGGGAATTCCCGCCAAACACCGTTTTGCTTCACTAACACTGACTCCTGCATACGGCCCCAGATGGTGTACCTACCACGGTGTGGACCCGCCTTTCCACCCGTAACAGGGAAACTCTGCTCCCCCTCCTAAACTCGGTCTACACACGAGCGATTATACCGCAATCGTGGAAGGACGCTCTCATCGTACCCATCCCAAAGAAAGACCCGGGCGAGTTCAGGCCGATCTCGCTGCTACAATCCCTCGGGGTAGAAAGAATTGTACTGTGCCGGCTCGAGACCTTCTCCAGTGACCAGGCCAATGGCTTCGCCGAAGAACTGGTCGGGTTCCGAGGCGGACATGGCACGCAGCACGTCCTCATCCTTGTTGAAGAGATAGTACGCGCCAAGGGACGAGGCTCTGGTGCGGCTGTTATCTTCCTTGACCTGGAGAAGGCCTTCGAGCTGGTCGACCACAACATAGTCCTTGCCTCCATGGTTGAGCTGGGAGTCACCGGGAAGCCTCTGGCGTTCGTGAAGAACTACCTAAGTGATAGGCGAGCCAGTGTCCGCTTCCAGGGCAGCACCTCTCCCCTCAACCACCTAAAAAACGGCGTCCCACAGGGAGCTGTCCTCAGCCCCTTCCTCTTTAATGCTGTAGTCGCTGCCCTCATAAGCCGACTGAAAGCAGGCATTACCGAACGCCGCCTCAAACACGTCAAGATCCTGTGCTATGCAGACGACATCGCTGTCGACTGCTCATGCACCAGGGACGTGCCCCTCCTCACGGCGGCTGTCCTGCTCCTACTTAGCAGCTCCTGTCGTGAGCTGGGGCTCAAAATATCCACAAACAAAACCAAATCTATGATGTTTACCGATCAGCCTCCCCACCCACTCCGTGCTGCAGACCTGGACATCGAGTGGGTGGACACCTGCGACTACCCCGGAGTCAGGCTCGATCACAAACTCACCATGAGTCCACTTATGAAGTGACTGGCCTCCGGAATGAACAAGAGACTTCTTCTAATGACAAGATTCTCTGGGTTCAACTGGGAGCACCAGCTGAAGTGCTCAACCTCTTCTACAAACAGGCCGTGTGGGCCATCTACGACTATGCAGCCAACACCGTTCCTGGATTGGTTACTGCAGAGACAACCGTAGGGCATGCATCCCTTGCAGTAGCACCCTAACCAAAGACCTCCTCACCCTGGAAAGAGTCCAATACCAGGCAGCGCGACTCATCACCCGAGCTAGCAGGACAACCAGAGTTGAGATCCTCCTCCTTGAGGCCAACCTCCCACCACTCCACCTACGTGGACAACAGCTGCTGGCCCCCACCTCTGCCAAGCCCTGTCCACAGGCCATTCCACCTTCTACCGCAGTGCAGCCTCTTACCTACAAAACGGTCCAAGACGGCACCTCGGCCTCTCCTGGGGAACGAAGACGGCCATCCGCACCCTGAAACTAACCCACGGACTGGCACTCGCTGATGCCCCTGACCCCCGGGCGAGACCTCCCCGGTACTCCGTGCCCACAGAGGTCAGGCTCACCAGCCTCTGCTCAGCCTGAACCAACTACCTGACCATAGTCCTCAGAACCCTGACACAGGAAACCATTGCCCAGGCCAAAGCGGACTTCCCTCAAGCCACCACGATTTACACCGACGGCTCGCTCAACCCTGACACAGGCTGAACCGGGGCTGGCTACTTCCTACCAGACGGGCATGCTAGACGCCTTATCAGGGTCACGGACTACTCCTCCAACCTCAATACAGAGCTCGCCGCCATCCACATCCACAATGCAGACCCACCTGCGACACTGCAGCTGCATAGTGGTCAGCGACTCACTCAACGCAGTCCGCAAGATCAAGGACCACAGAGCTAACCACTCTCTGGCCACCTTGATCCAGAACACCATCGTCACCAGGCATGAAGCTCTCCTCGACACAGTGCTGGCCTGGGTACCCTCTCACATAGGACTTCCCGGTAATGACCATGCTGACTCAGCTGCTCTGGACGGCTCTCGCCATCCTGAGATCGACCTCGTCATAGGCCACTCCCTGGCCAAGCTCAAAGCCACCCACGCTAGAGCCACCAAAGCTTCCCTCCACTGCACCACCGTTCGTGGCAACCACACCCCGGTCCAGGAGCTCTGTTGGCCCTGGATCACCCTCCCTGTGACGGGGGCCTGGAGGACCAACGCGCCGCCCATGGCCCTGTTGCCAACAACACCGGATCCCTCTTTGCTCTCCTGTCGAGGTACAGGACCGTGGCCCCCAAGAACATGTTGCCACCTGCCGGGTCACCGCCGGACCACGCCACCACCGCCACGGAGAGTCCCCCCGTCCCCCCACAAGTAGAAGTGCTGGAAGAGAAAAAAAGAAAAAGAAAAAAAAAACACAAAAAATGTGTCGTTTTAATGGCGCCGTTTAAACAATGCTGCAGTACTGCAGCCAGTGACTGCTAGGTCACGAACCCCTCAATAAGCAAGCAAGCACTCTCGCTACTCTATGCCCAGACATCGAGGCATCAACATCTCCAAGTAAGTAAGGCCTGAAACCTGATCTGGCTAGTTACAGCTTATGGGATGGATTCAACTTGCTGAGCTTCGACAACATTGACCAATGGCCATCAGTAGGATTGGTGACTGTTGTGTGCCTTTTCCCACATCACTGCTGCTTAGCCTGACATGTACATCCATCATCAACTGAGACTATACCTCTATGGTTGGCTACAGCTTACAGACAGTGGATCGTCTATATCCATCAACTCTTCAAGGCAACTGAGACATAGAATAAGCACCAAGAGGACTGAGTGTACCTATCATCCATATGGACTACACAAACAGTTGTGAGTGTAATATCATACCATTGAGAATTTATATGTAATTGTACACTTTGTAATTGAGAATATATATTATAAGTACATATTTGTGTATCGTTACCTGTCTTCTTTACTAAGAATAGAAGATGTTCCAAATTCTCTTTTCTCCTCACTATATTAGCTAGTCAATAAGATCAGTCTATAAGATTAGGCATTAGTTATTATACGTTACACAGCTACCATGCAGTTCGGTCTAAATTTAGATCTCCGCATCAGGGTTCCTGTGAGAACATGGAGGTAATTAAAGGTCACCTAACAGCTACCACACAGTGCTGTGTAAATATAGATCAATATTAATTTATCACGTTTTCACGTCAAATATCTCCAAAGTTAGCCATTTATAATAAGTTATTTCAAGGTGAAGCAAGGTAGATTTCAACACTAGAGCCTAGAGCCAGACCCCTTAAATTCAGCAACCACCCAAGCCCGGCCGTCATCAGCATTAGGTAGCATAAAATGAGAAACTGTTTCTACAATTTTGTGTTTGATATTAGGTAGTAGAGAGAACCTCTCCCCCCCCCCCCCCCCCCCAATGAAATTGGTCTTTATTTATTGGTGTTTTATGCTCTAGATATTTTTAATGACACTAATCGAATTTATAAAAGAAAAATGGCGTAAAGATCTCCGTGATTTCCTTCATCTCTGATTCTATTAGATAAAGCTGCATAGTCCGATGAAAAAAAACAACAAACAATTATCTAAATTTGATTCTGCATATCTACATTAGATAGTGGTGCACTTATTAAGCATTTATCGCCACATAGCAGGGAATACTGAGGCAATTTAATAGAACCTGCTACTGCAGAAGCCTATGGTGTCCCTCTTATGGACATGCCTATGGAATGCTCACCAAAATTAATTTGGCATGTTTGCACTTCAAATATCTAAAAAATTAGCCATTTAAAATAAAAGTAGGTACTTTATAGCAATAAACCTATGACTATGTTTATCTCAGAAAATAAGAGAAACTAAAAACCATCGGACTATGCAAATTTGAAAAAGTGATATTGGAAACAGGAGGGGTCTTATCATGACGTACCTATCACTCCGCAGATAATGGCGACACTGTTAGACAGCACGTCGTTCCTGTGATCCTGCGCCAGCGCCTGGATTGTCGGGTTAGCCACTCGGCGACAGATGATGAACAAGATTAACTTGACAACTGCAATGAAGGACAGTGAAATTAAGCCATTACACAGGGATGAAATGGGTCTCTAGCAAAAAAACGCGGAAATAAAGCCCAGATTATTACACGGGTGGCGAATCTCCGCGAAAATACGGATTTCCCCCCATATGATTAGAACTGTCAGGGAATCGCGGGAAAATTATGGAAGTCAGGTTTCAACTATCATTTTTGTGCCTACATTATCACCCATACATAGCTCCTTCTTGTTTAGGATTTATGTTCTAGCTACATCTAAGGTCATATAAGAACAGGATTCAAACTATCCAACTTTGCTGAACGTTAATAGGTAAATATAGAACAATCGAGTCAATTTAACAGAACCTGTTACTGCAGAAGTCTATGCGGTGTCAGAGTTTTGGCAGGCTTGCCAAAAATAATTGTCCATGTTTACACCTCAAAAGTTTACCATTTAAAATAAAAGTAATTTTAAAATAATGTAAAGTAGACACTAGTAATCAATCTAATATGTTTATCTTTTAAAAAAATATCCTAAAAAAACAGAAACTCAAAACCATCGGACTAGAACTGTAAACATGGTCAGAAGACCAGTGTTTCGGCGCCGAAGGATTGTATTCAGATGAATATGAATAACAAATGTTTCCTCAAAACTAAAACTGAACACAGCGCTCACTCACCTATGGTGCAGCAACAGATGATGATGCTGACCAGTCCTACAGAGGGTCCTGCTGCAGGGTGGCCAACGAAGTAGAATATCTTCTCCGTACTTTCGCGAATCATCTGCACTGAGGCGAGCGCCATTATAACGGACAGAATTACAATGGCAATTGGCTCCAGCTTAGTTCTACCTGGGGGGGGGGGGGGGGGGGGAAGAGGGAGGAGAAAAATGTAAAAAAAATTATTTTGAAAAAAAGATAAATGTAAAGAGAACGCAGCCATTGGTATTTAAAGTTGCATAATCCGATGGTTTTGATTTTCTGTATTTTTTCTGAGACAAATATATTAGGTCGATCACTAGTATCTACTCTACATTAGCTAAAAGTTACTTTTATTTTAAATGGTAACCGTTTGAGAAATTTTGAGTGCACACATGGGAAATTTGTTTTGGCAAGCTTGCCAAAACCCTGACACCATAGACTTCTGCAGTAACAGGTTCTGGTAAATTGACTCATTATTGCCTTCTACGCAGAAACAAATGCTTAATAAGTGCATCAGTATCTAAGTTAGATATGTAATCAAATCTAGATAATTGGTTTTGTTTTGAAAATTTGATATTTCATCGGACTATGCAGCTTTAAAGTTTCATAGTTCAATGAAAGCATCACATTTTTTTAAACCAAAATACTTATCTATATTGGATTCTACATAACAAATTTAGATACAGGCCTTTGTTGCTGCACTGTAGTTAATAGGTGAATATAAAAAATCGCAGAAATCCGCTAAACCGCGGAGACCTTTCATCCATGATTTTTTTCTATGTATTTGTCTTCCACTATTTACGCTTTTACAGTGTAGCTCAGGCTTTGGTTGGTTGGTTGAATGTTGGAGTTTTACGTCCTGGCAACATCTAACGTCATATCAGGACGGGTACTGACTTGTGACAGTGCGCACTCAGGGCGACTTTATAGTGCTGCCCCACTCGGAGACAAGGCCGCCAGCACCATGAGTCAGGCTCTGGACCCGACTTTGATCAGAAATAAATAGAGCACAATCAGAATCAGAAATAAATCGGGGCAAGTGAATGAATTTTCTTCTTGCCCCGAGTGGCAAAACTACTTTCCCAAGGTCAAGTCAGCCAAATATAATTGAGATATTCTAGTGCAGATCAGAAAAATAACGACTTGCCCGTTCGGGAAGATCACCAAGAACTTCACCTGCCCGACTGAGTAAACTAGGTGCCCCGGGCAAACACGTGTTTTACGCTATTAGAAATGAAGAAATGCAAAAAAACACCCACAAAACAATAGGATAAAACCCTCAGTAGGGGTCGCTGGTTGGTTGGTTGTTAGGGTTTTACGTCCTGGCAACATCTAAGGTCATATCAGGACGGGTGTACGGGTCGCACCTTGTGGGTAGGTGTAGGGGTCGCGCTTTTGCATGGCTTGATTGCTCCACCACATGAGGGCGCCACTGACCAGGTCCACGGCGCTGTCAATCACTGCAGAGATGATGGAAAGGGACCCGGAGAGCCCTGCCGCCACCGCCTTCCCGATCAGCAGACACTGCAACATGTGGAGAGCACCTCGTTAAGCAGCGATAACCTACCGTAAAACCAGAGATAGTAGAGGGATAGATGGTTAAGTGACGTCATGAAAGTGTGATAATTGGTCATTTTGAAAGCGGTATAATTGTCAACGTCATTCATATGTTATAGCCTAGTAGCAAGTATGCCGGCGTTTACAGATATAGTCCACCCTCTTGTAATATAGAATTATGGCTGTTCTGTAGGTCCATCCTGCAAACTCAGCTTTCGACTTCAGAATGAATCTAAACAAGGCAAATAAAGCCTTAATCCCAACTACTAGTACTAGTGGTGGTAGTACTAGCAAGGATTTTGTGTTGCCCCTATCATCGCTCCGTATCAAGCTTCCAATATGCCGGCCGTATTTTTGGTTTGCTCGCTGGGAGAGCTTCGAACAGCCTCGCTTTGCCATCCTTATATATCAAATGCTTGGTAAAACCGTCAATAGACCCCACCCTCTATACTGGGCGTATTATAGGAAATTTTAATAACAACAATGATGCTATAATACAGGCATTCCAAGTTCCGCTGGTCTCTTACGAAGGACTGAAGCTGTAACCCAGCAAGCTGGGTGGCAGCTACAGCTACATACGATGGAAGGTGGGAATTGTTGGTTGTTGTTTTATGTCCTAGCAACATCTAAGGTATTATCAGGACGGCTACCGACTTGTGTCAGTGCTCACTCATGATCACTTTATAGTGCTTCCCAACTTGAAAACCGGGCTGCCGGCACCATGACTCAATATCCACTCAGTCACATTATCCTGACACTGAGAAAACCAGTCCTTGCCCATTCCTATTAATGCCAAGTGCCAGGCTGGGTAGCGACAAGTGTAAATCATTGGTTTGCCTCAAACCCACGTTCCGCACAGGAAGCAACCTAGCACTCTTACCGATCCGGCCGTATCTGGTTTAATTTGGCTTGGAAACATCTTATTGTTATACTTTCATTAGACAATGCAACTTTCAAGTAGCAACTAGCAAACGAAAACAAAATGGCGTTAACCACTGTTAGGCAGAATATCTGCACCATCAGGAAAATATCATAAATTTTAAACACAACACTATAAATATATAACCAGTAATGAGAACAAAAGTACAAATACCTAATTACGACACTAGACTCAGGCAAATGCCGTAGTACTGTAGAAAAGCAAGTTGGTCAGGACACAATTTGAATGATTAAAAGCATTTAGGAAATGAGCTTAAACAAATATTTTAAAATCTCTTCAGAGAAAATCTTTTTCAGGGAGAAAACTTTTGATTTGAGATAGTATCCACCAATCAATATCCAGAAGGGAAAAAGAACCCGTTTATATGAGAACATATTTTCTAGGATTAAATAAAACAACCACCTCTCAGGTTAGCTTTAGCTGACTTTGTTACAGAACGATAAGGAAATGGTATTACCAACGCCAATTTGGATGGAAAAGTCACCATCGATCCCTTATTGTAAAACATTCTATTGGTTTTAGAATATATACATCATCCATTTTCCTTAATCGCTTAAGCTATTTTGAAAACAGTTCTTATTCCAATAATTACTTCATAATGTGTTTAATTTTGTTTAGATACAGTGGTAAAATATCCGCGCTTCTTGCATATACAAACAGGGTCCTTTTTGGGGATTAACAAATGCAGGTGGCATCCTGCTGTAGGATTAACAAATGCAGGTGGCATCCTGCTGTAGGATTAACAAATACAGGTGGCATCCTTTATGGATGTATACAAACAAATGCCAACAATATCCTGGTGTGGGGAAGTGCAAATGGAAGTGGCATCCTAGTGTGGGGAAGCATAAATGCAGGTGACATTCTGCTGCGGGGGAGCACAAATGCAGGTGGCTTCCTACTGTAAAGCTGCACAAATTCAGGTTGTATCCCCAATGTGCTAATAGCGAAATAGGATAGATGATGGGAAGTGCACGCACCAGGTTGATGAAGAAGGTTGCCCGTGCCAGGTGCCCTGCCAGGATGCCAACACGCGACTCCTTCTCTGCTGTTTCCATGGCATCATCCACTTCCAACTGCATATCCTCAAACGCGTCGATCAACTCGTCCTGGTGTTTGTAGAACCGCCTGTAAAATGGAGATCCCCAATTTATGTATACATATGTTAGTGAGTCATATCAGGACAGGTACCGACTTGTAACAGTGTGCACTCATGGCAACTTTATAGTTCTGCACCACTGGGAAATCAAGCCACTGGCACTATGACCTGATATGAGTGATATCCCACTCGGTCACATTAGCCTGACACCGAGCTAACCAGTCTTTGCCTCCATCCTATTAATGCTGAGTGCCAGGCTAGGGAGCAAGAAGTATCAATTTAATAAGACATTGGCTTTACTTTACCGGGAACCAAACTCCCGATCTCCCGCACGCTCTACCGATTCGGCCACCGCACCCGGTAGACTTCTAAAAGAGATGCAGGCTCTCTTTTGGTGTTTTGGGTTTTACAGTAATCCTAACAAGTTCTTTCGATGCGCATGCACTGACCTGATACTGCGAGATAACTTCCGGTCCTCCGCCTGCTTCCCATGCTTCTTTGTACTGAACATGCCCAGTGATAACTTCCATTCATAATCTACAAAAGCAAACGGACTATTCCAATGTGGCCAGTTTCGTATTAGTTCAAATTTATTAGTTTTACGGAATGGCAAGAGTACCACAACCAGTACCTTAAAATTGGCTAGTTTGATGGTTTTAAGTTGTCTGCCATATTTGAGGATAAATATGCTTATGTTAATCGCTATAATCTAACTTACCTTAGTTTGAAGATACTTTATACAATTTTGTCTAATTGACTAACCTTTGAGAGATTCGAAGTGAAAGCATGCAAAATTACATTTAGCATGCATTTCGAAATCCCAGGCTGGACATCACAGGCTTCAAAAGTAACAGGTTAAATTGACTTCGAGCATTCCATTTTATGCAGCAACAAATGTCTTATGAGTGCATCAGTTTCTAAGTTGGATATATTTATGCAGAATCAAATCTAGTGCTTTGGCTAAAAAAAAATCTGTTATCAGATTTTCTAGCTTAAAGCAGCATAGTCCGATTTGTTGGCACATAGAAGGGAATACTGAGGCAATCTAATAGAGACCTTTAGCATGTTTGCCGAAATTAATTTAGCATGTTTGCACTCAAAAGGTAGCAATTTAAAATAAAAAATTACTTCAAAATAGAATATAGTAGATTATAGCGAGCAACCTAATATATTTATCTCAGGAAATGACAGAAACTCAGAACCACCGGACAATGCAATTTTAAACAAAATAAAACACAGCTAGATTAGGATGTTGGGGGCGGGAGGGAGGTATACTTTCTATCATATGAGGTCATATCAGGATGAGGTAATTTGGTTGAGGTTTTAAAAGGAAAGTTTTTTTTATTTAACGACGCATCTAGACCACATTATCACCGGCTATTTGTCGGAGTTTTATGTCCGGACACTGATTTATGACAATATGAACTAATGGCGACTTCATGGAGCTGCACCACTGGGAGACCACCCCGCAGACACCCTGATCCGATATCCCACTCAGTATCCTGATACTGAGTAATCCAATCCTTACCCTCACCTAGTAATGCCGAGTGCCAGGATACGAAACAGCAAGTATTAATCTTTAAAGGCATTTAGATTTGCTTGTTTTACTCGACTGGGATTCGAACCCACGACTTTCCACATGGGAAGCCAGCCAACGCTCTTACCATAACCATAACCATGCCATAACCTCTGCCAATTTGGATTTCCACCGCTGTGTATAACTTACAGCATCATCAAAGGCCAGTTGTTCTTATACCATGTCTATGTGGGGTGGGAGGTTAAAAATCCCTTGGGTCGGTAAAAGTGTAGGCTTGAGCTTTCTATCGACAAACTGTCTAATGGTGAAAACAAGTCTATTCAGACTTATCTTCGATATGCAGTATAATTCTTCAAGAAAAAAATGATAAAATTCAGTCACACAACGTGGAGTTGGCACACATACCCCGACTGCCGACGATGCTTGACATAGAGGGCGCCACTTGTTCGAGGACAACACAGTGACTGCTGATGGAGGAGGGGCAGGCTGGAACACCGTTAGGTGCAGGCCCAGAGCCGACGGAGTCGCGGTACGATTCATGGTTGGAGCCATAGTTAGAGCCATGGTTGGAGACATTGTTAGATCCAACAGTGCCATTCGTCTAAAATGAAAAAGGGAAACAAAATAAAAACACATACACAAAAATACCCAACAAAAATAAACAAAACAATCACACACTGATCAAGTAGTATGACTAGCAGGAGTATTCAGAGTAGTATTAGTCGTAGTAGTAGTTGTGTACTAGTAGTGATAGTGTTACTAGTATTAGTGATATTAGTATCGTCAATATATTATGTATGCAGTAGTTAGCTACACAACAACTGAAAGTAATAAAAAGAAGGGGAGTCACAAGACTTACTATCTAGCAGCGAAAACAAGTCATTAGACTTAACCATTATGGGCAGCATAAACACACCCATCATAAAAAAAAAGAGTATAGCAGTTGTAGGATTATTATAAGCAGCAGTACTAGTACTGGTGGTGATAGTATTAGTATTAGTATTAGTACTAGTAAATTAATCAACCGTAGTAGTAAATTAATTTGTTTAAATCCAAAACATAATGGAGTATTCAGTGCAAACAATTACCAGATTATGTACCTTTAATAGACGAATGCGAATAACGCAAAACATAACATTGTCTCCATTCTCGTACACCATCAGGTTACTAACATTTATTATCTACAAACTGGGTAAATAACTAATCACGGCTGGTTGGATGACTAGTGCTTCAGTATATGATAGTTATACTAGACTTACTTGTAAGTTGAAGTATTACTGAGATTCTTACGAATCTACGAATACGAAGGTAAGGTTCAGAGGAGAGGTCAAGCCCGCGCAGACTGGATATGGCTTCAGTTTTCAAAGTTGGAGGGGAGCAAAAAAACCTAAAACCAGAATCAGTAACCCTTCCCATTCGTACCCTAACTTTCTCTAGAACCCTCTATCACCTTTTATCTTTATACTCGAGTACCTATCAGGTCCCTTTCTTCTTCAAGGCGCGGGTGGGTGGGCCCCTGATCCTTACCTTCGTATTCGTAGATTCGTAAGAATCTCAGTAATACTTCAACTTACAAGTAAGTCTAGTATAACTATCATATTCTTACTTCATCTTCCGAATACCGGAAGTTAAGTACCTGGGGAGAGTCTTCGAAGCATGGTTTTTTGTGACCTGACTTGTCTCGTTTCTTTACTCCTCCCTCGTTACTCCTTCCATCTTCTATCGTCTTTCTGTAATTATATGAACATAGTGCCTTGGCACTCGCATTAGGTAGTTTTACTACAATATCAGCATGTATTCAATTATGCATTTTCAATCAAATTAGCACTCACAAGGTGACTCATTTCATAAAGTTCAACCTTTTTATTTGTAAGTTTAACCTCAAACTACCATGACCATAACTTTTGTTCATACATGCAACATTGCCACGCCCCTCTTCTTTGGGCTGTAGCATTTTATATATAGACTGTACTTGTTTCTTAACCTACATAACATACAGTAATTTTCATTTTATTTCCGTGCTTTCCTATTTGTTAGAATCAGTCTGTGTCTCTGCTGGGTCTTCTACCGACTTGTGGTAGAAACGCACTAAACTCCTACTGATGTCTATGGCTGCTAGCTTCAGCATGTTCATTGTCCAGCTCGCGAGAGTGGCCCTCGAAATGGGTCCGGGCAGCCCAATGTATGAGAGAAGTAACTGTGTGTTATTCCTCCTCACTCGGGCTGTTCTCTCCACATACTTTTTAATTGTTTTTACTACATATAGAGCATGTTCACTTTTAAAAGAGAAAAAGCGTATAGAGTCCAGCGGTTGTCCCAGCTGGTTGTGTTTTAATAATGTTTTCATCTTAAATAACACGGAGTCCTCTTCGACTCGCATCCTGTCTACTTCCAAGTTTATAATAGTTTGCCCCTTTGCAAGGATACTAACAAAAGCAGGATCGTCAGTTTGTAGGATAACAACTTTAAATTCATTTCTCTAGTTGTCGGGAGTGTTTTTATCCAATTTAATACACTTTCCACACTCCAGAAGCTGTCATATCTAGGCTGTGGCGGCCTTTGCTCGTGACAGCTTTTACAAAACCACTTAATTAGGAAGTGATCTCCAACCATGCTACCCCCCACCCTGGGCAGGATAACACTCAACGCACATCTAGCTGCATTTATTGCACCGAACCCTACCCTGACTCAAAGTAGTTATGGAGATATTTAAGCACATCCGCCATAGAGGGGTTCAGCCACCTTACTCCCCTCTCCAGGGCCCACAATTTATATGTGTAACATAATTCTTACGCGTAGACACTCTCCACGTGTTTTTAAAGAATTGTAATATCTTATTATCTATGTCATATCCTTCTAAAGTCCTGGCTAAAAATGGTAAGCCGTCAATCTTACTTCCTCTAGGCCTGTTCCTAGCTTTCTGTTGACTTAGTGTTCAATTCCAGAGAGGTTCCCCGGTCTTCTTTCGAACGACAGCTGTTCTCTTGCCCCCTCCTGGAGGATCGGGTGCCATGGTTGTCGCAGCCAGTGCGGAGCGTCCACGATCGCCCTCGTCCCTTCCTCCCGGATTTTCCTTGCCACACGTGGTATCAGGCTGAATGGGGGGAAGCAGTACGCAAACATATTAGACCAGCAGAATGAGAAAGCATCCATCTTCCAGCTATATGGCACCAGTTGCCAACTGACATATCTATCTAACTGCTTGTTTAATCTTGACGCACCTCCGGTTTGCCCCAAGTCAAACAAATTTTGTCAAATATTTGTTCATTTAATTTCCATTCTAGGTGGTCCGCAAACTTACGTGACCACAGATCTGCCAGTACATTTTCTACACTGGGGATATGGGTTATTGTAAGCCAATTTCCATGCCATTGGGCCCATTCCCAAATATTGATCACTTCTCGGATGCAGTCCTATGATTGTGTGCCTCCCATATTCTTTACGTATGCTAATGTCGTAGTATTATCCGTTCTCACTCTTATGTGTGTATTCTCTGTTTTATACAAACTTTTTAGTAAAAAAATTATAGCCTTTAATTCAAGGACGTTAATGTGCGCCATCTCCTCTGGCTGCCAGCGCCCTCCTGTCTGCTCAAGATGGGTATGTGCCCCCCCATCCCTCAAGAGAAGCGTCTGTGAAAAGCTCTATTTCTGGTATTTCCCTTCTAATTCTTCTCGATATCTCTAGATTTTGTAACCACCAGTTCAAATCATCTACACCTGCACGTGATACCCACATTATATCCTCAAAGTTGCCTTTACTTCTATTTAGCACATCTATTTTATCCCTTTCATCAAGTTGCTTAAAATGTGCCCGGGCATACTCTACTGCCGGTGAATAGGCTACCATTAACCCTACTACTCCTGCCACCTGCCTAATAGATGGTAGATCTGTCTCGAGCACTTCCGTTGCTGCATCTCTAAATTGTTCCACTATTTCTAACGTTAATGATACGTCCATTTTGACAGAATTTATGTTTTTTGTTTGTTTGTTGTTGTTTTACATCCTAACAACATCTAAGGTCATATCAGGATGGGTACCGACTTGTGACAGTGCGCACTTGTGGTGTTCTCTGTACCGACTTGTGACAGTGCGCACTTGTGGTGTTCTCTGTGGCGGAGTGGTTAGAGTGTCTGACTTTTTTCTAGGTCGGACTCCTAACCTGAAGGTCGGTGGTTCGATTCCCGTGCCCCCATCTCTGCCAATTTGGATTTCCACCGCTGTGTATAACTTACAGTGACATCAAAGGCCAGTTGCTCTCATACCATGTCTATGTGGTGTGGGAGGTTAAAAATCCCTTGGGTCGGTAAAAGTGTAGGCTGGGGCTTTCTATTGACAAACTGTCCATGATAGGCAGTATAAATCTTCAACAAAAAGCACTCATGGCAACTTTATAGTGCTGCCCCACTGGGAGACCAGGCCACCAGCACCATGACCTGATATCCAAGTCAGTCACATTATCCTGACACTGACCCAACCAGTCCTTGCCCTATCCTAATAATGCCGAGCACCAGGCTAGGAAATGACAAGTATACATTTTTAAGTCATTGGTTTGACTCAACCGGCAACCGAACTCACAAACTCCTGATCTTCCGCACACGAGGCCTGTGCTCTACCAATTTGGCCACTGCGCCCGGTCAGAATTTATGTCAAAACCCATTAACTTCAAGCACTGCATAGGTTTAAGAACTGATTTTCCCCTATTCATAGTGAACCCCAGTCTTTCAAACAGTGATACTAGTTCTGAAATAGCTGTTTGACCTTCCCCTGATGTCTTCCCGAAGACAAAACTGTCATCCAAGTAAGGGAAACAGATAAATCCCATCTCTCCCATTTCTGAATAGATGGGCTTTAATAGCTTGGTAAAAATCCTAGGCCCTGGCGCTACCCAATTGGGTAGGACTTGGTACTCCAGTAGAGGGTCTTCCCATCTAAAACGTAAATATTTTTGCTGGGACTGCTTTACTTTACTGAATAATAAGCATCTGTAAGGTCAGCACTAGCCATCCATGGTCCTTTCTCTAACAGATCTATAGCTGTTTTAAGATTAAACATATTAAAATGTTCATATTTTATCAATAGATTTAACTTAGTGAGATCTAGAATCATCCTAAATTTTCCATTTGGTTTAGGTCTCAGAAAAATATTCGACACCCATTAGTCCTGTACTGGACTGACTTCCTTCAACACTCCTTTTCTTATCAGTTTAGACACTTCTTCCTCAACATAGTTCCTTTCTTCATTGTCCATTTTAAAAGGGAAGGGCTCCCTCTCCTGTACTGGAGTATCTAAAAACGGTATTGTTAAACCCTTTACACAATTTAAGATCCATTTATCGGAACCCTTCCACTGTTCTATGTTATTCACTATATTACCAGCTCTAAATTTTGAGTTTATAATAATATGCTTACCAGGCTCTAATTGATCGTAGGAGGCACACACCTGGTTTGGGCGCCTCATTTATGAAAACCCAGTGAGGGGGTTCCCAGACCATGCCACCCCTCTCGGGACAGACGGTACACTCCCGAATGGTACACTCCCGTATTTGGTGCAATCCTCATTGGTTCTTCCGAAGCGCTTCTCCGGCGCAATGGTACGTGCTCCCCAGTTGGACGAGCCTCTGAACCCACGGCCTCGCACACGGTTGTTACCCCTGAACTTGTTATAGGCCAAATTTGTATTCATACAATTGTCTGATGCTTTCACTGACTTCCAAAGCTGCTTATTCCATTCCCCCAGGTTTTCCCCAAGAAGATACTCGGTTGGCTCTGGCAGCTCACCATACACATCACGCTTCGCCTTAATCAGCTCCTTGCCTAATTGGGAATGCACCACCTTTTCCACACTCGCTACACGATCCACACATATCTGACTATGTGTCGATACCAACATCTTGATCGCATTTAGTACATGCACCGCCTGTGCATCCAACTCTGGATCTGCATCACCTCTCTGCAGAATCAAATCCATTGTAGGAACAATGGACGTTAATGCCCCTCCCTAACACTCCCTTAGAGGCCGTCAACAAGGAATTGTCACCATCCTTACGGCTTTCAGCGAAACGGATTTTCTCATTTAAAAATCAAAATCCTAGCTGCTGGGACATCCACCAGCCCAGTCTAATGTTGTGACACATCCCGGATGGTCTTCAAATGCTTGGGCGCTCCCATATTCGGGCCACCATAATAGTGGTGTATCATGCCCGCCATTGTCTCACTGACAGTAAGTAATCTGCAGTGTCACCAGGCTTTTCACCTTCTTATAGATTTCTTGCAATTCGGTTAACCCTGCACCTAGTCAAAGCCGGCGTATTGGCCACTTCTACCGGGAGTGGCTTTGGTGGAGGAGGTGCCTTGAATGAACTAAACGGCAATGGTTTCACCGCGTCGTTAACAACTTCCTTGACTTGGTCGCCACCTTCACTGAACCTATGTCTGCTGGCCCTCAATGCTTTCAGTTGTTCTCCAGTATTGATATCCTCATCAATGTCATCCTCCTCCTGCCAGTACCGAGCCTCGCGCTCCTCTTCATCTTCCTCATAATCCTGCAATGTGCATGCACCGCCATCTTGACCCACATACGTGTCAATGTCTGTGTCGCCATTGTGGCCTACATACCCGTCTTGTTCCGCTAAAGCATCTCGTTCAGCCGCTGCCCAAACCACACGCATACTGTCACGTAGCTGTTCAGTTTCATCACGAAACTCTCGCTTCTTTTCTAAGAAGGGCTACTTCTTCAAACATACAGTTCAAATCCCCCAAATCAGGTTGGACTTTGGGAAGAATTTGAGCCGCTACTGGCGTTTGCGTCTTGGGTAATTTAGCCTGCGGTTTTTGCTTTGAGTCTGCCACAATTTTCTTACGCGGTTTAGACTTAGGCACTCTGGCTATATCAGCCTCACCCTCAGGATCGCTCCCTAACTTCTGCGATAGCGGTGGCTGGTCCTCTACAAACATCATTTTTGCATAAGTTCACTCAGCAATTTGCAACCACACAGTCTATTAACGCGCAATGTGTGTTTAGATTCGGCCGAAAACAGTGTCCGGTGCACGTGCTTTCGCAGTCTTGTACTTCAGTACGTCGTTCTGCAACGACAGCGTGAACAACACATTAGAATGGTGTGACATGCTAACTACATAAACACGACAAATAATGCAACAAAACAAACACAACACCTTATTGTGTCATATTCCATCAATAATAACTCTAGGTTTAACCATAGAATACTTACCAAAGTAAATCCTCCTCCAACTCGCTGTTGCCTGTCTGCTGCCGAGTTGATAACTGAAGCCATATCCGGTCTGCGTGGGCTTGACCTTTCCCCGGGTACTTAACTTCCAGTATTCGGAAGATGAAGTAAGAACTGACAAATTGTAAATTCGTCGGCTGGCAGTTGTAGCTGTGTAGGCAGGCTAATAGGAAATCACTACAGGCAAGTATAAGAAAGGCAGAGTATAAAGTGTGCAGGAAGACAGAGAGCTTGGACCCTCAGGTTTATTATTATATAGTGGTTTTAGAATTCAAGATGGCCTGTCATATGACCAGATCCTCCAATCAACAGTAAGCATTCACATGTCCACCAATGAACAGTATGCATTCCAGTATCCATGCCTTGGTTGTTTTGGCATAACCTGCCCTGTTGTGTCTGGGTGTGCAGTGATCTGTATCTAACAGTTGGGGGGAGGGGGTTGTGAGCAGAGCTTCTAAGGCCCTATCACACTAACAGTAGTGCCCCTCTCACACTATCTATAGAATACACAATGTCTATTTAATCTAGGTAAAGGATCACCAGGACTACACAATACGATATGCATCTGGTCACATTACATCATTTACCATATATATAACATTTGTAATCCCATATAGACCAGTTCACATTACCCACCAATGTGTAATTATCAGAATATTTTACAACGTACTCCGCCCCTCCACTTCTTACCACCTGCCCAGCAGCGTAGAAAGAAGTGCACAGTACTACGTTGTACTTAATTTACCCATTTTGTCTCCATTAACCAATAATGAATAATAACTTAATTCTAAAGCGTTTTTAATGGATAAGGTTTTTCTGACTCCGAATACAAATTAATAAAAAAAAAAAATTTATTTTATTTTTATAATCTCAATTTTCAATTTGTTTTGAATAATATATCACCATTCTGATATCCTATATGATGTCTTAAGATATCTGATTCATTTGCCATCATTCTTAGCTTAATCCGACCATTTTTCAACTTTGTGACGGTTTTGAGGTTCTTTGCGATGCTCTAAAGGTACACTTCAGTCCCAAAGCATCGATCTTACATTAGTGCTTAATCGGATTTGGTATTTGCTGTCAAATATTCTAACATCTATGCACTTTTCCCACCTTTTTGTTTTACCGACTGTCAACTGGAAGAAATCTGAAGACGTCGCTGGTAGACGCGTTGTTGCTCGACAGGTCTTCATAGAGTTAACCTTACGAATCTCGTCTCTATGAGAAAACAAGGCTTATGTGATTTGAATATATGACCTAGTTTTACGGAACTATTTTCTTGCAAATCTAGACCAAATTCTTTGATTTCACCAAATATAAGTCGTTTTGTGTCAAAATAAAGGCAAAAATTGAATCAAAATGTCTTTTTGTACCCGCTGTACAAAGATAAAGCATCAAATATCAGTTTTAACAAATATAATCACGAAAACAGGATTTCACCGACAGCGTTAACTTAGCGTCAAAGGTAAACAAAGCAATGACAGTGGTTCAATTCGAACTTCAAAATCATAATGCTCGCATCTATATTACCACATAATAATAGATTAACATCTTTTTGCTCAAGTTTCAACCAATCTGTAGTAGTATTAGAATGTTCTCCAACTGTTGATGTCGATTTTTGATGTTAAGCGTTTCCCTCCACGAAACGTCGATTTTCCATTGAATAAATACATATGCGAGAGTTCCATATGAACACCGCTTCGTCCTCTGATATTATTGATATCGCTCCAGTTCTAGCTAGTCTTTATCGATCCAGTGATTCAGTCCGTATCTGCAAGAGTTCCCCTGAACTACTGCATCATTCGGTGATATTGATGATATCGATCCAATGATTCAGTCAGTATATGCAAGAGTTCCCCTGAACTACTACATCGTCCTGTGATATTGATGATATCGATCCACTATCATTGCTGCTATCGACCCAGTCGTAGTAGAAAAGACAACTGATGACTTCTTCAATCTTTATCATTTATCAGGTTTCTATTCAATAAAATATCTCAGAATAATACAATTCTCCACGTATTGTTCAAATTTAAATCTATAACCCTATAGATTATATAGCTATATACTTTTCCAGTACAAAGATCATTAATATGTCCTCACAACATGAATAATGTCAATGATAGCATTAGTTAATATGTTTGATAATAAATGCAATGTTCAAATCATGTCTATGAATTTCCAATTGAAACAAATCTTTCATGAAATAAATGTCAATATTCAATCATTTATTCAAAGAATTTTCAAAATAACACATTTCAGGCACTTGGTTATATTTAACATCTTATAGGTCAATGCATTTTCAATTGAACACACCTCATGACATCCCTATGTCTATGAACCTCCAAAATGAAATACATTCTCATGACAACAATGTTAATATTCACCCTCATGAATTTTCATATGAACAACATTCCTGCAATATTGATAATATTCGCACCAAATTATAATCATCATTTTTCAAGTGAAACAACCATTTCATGATCATAATGATAACATCCAACATTATATCCATAAGTTTTCAAATGAACCAACTGTTTCATGAACAAATGCAATATTCAAATCCTTTTGTATGTCAATGAATTTTCAAATGAACACCTTTCATGCACATGGTTATATTTAACATTTTATAGGTCAATGATTTGTTGACACTAGATGGCGCATCGGTACCAGTGGTCCTAAACGGCCATTGACAATGCACTGAGTTCGCCGGTACGCGAGAGTGCAAAACGTTTACTTTATTCAAAATTAATAGAAATACAGAACCCTAACCTTATAAATTTAATATAGTCTATTCGTTGTATGTTTTCTATATGTATACCAAGCGGTTTGTCTCTAGGTGTTGTGGCTTTAGAGATATTTGACTTCTTCTGTATGAAGTTTGTTCACGGCCATTGACAATGCACTGAGTTTGGCGGTACGCCCAGTGCAAAACGTTTACTTTATTCAAAATTAATAGAAATACAGAACCCTAACCTTATAAATTTAATATAATCTATTCGTTGTATGTTTTCTATATGTATACCAAGCGATTTGTCTGTAGGTGTTGTGGTTTTAGAGATATTTGACTTCTTCTGTATGAAGATTGCTCACGGCCATTGACAATGCACTGAGTTTGGCGGTACGCCCAGTGCAAAACGTTTACTTTATTCAAAATTAATAGAAATACAGAACCCTAACCTTATAAAATTAATATTATCTATTCGTTGTATGTTTTCTATATGTATACCAAGCGGTTTGTCTGTAGGTGTTGTGGTTTTAAAGATATTTGACTTCTTCTGTATGAAGATTGCTCATAGCCATTGGGTTTGCAGTGTGACAGTGTGCCGAATAGGCCCACTCGTTCAGTGGAGACGCGAACGGCAGGAATTTGAACTAAAAAGTCGGAGGTCCCCCATTGAACACACCTCATGACATCCCTATGTCTATGAACCTCCAAAATGAACACTTTTTATGACCAATGATAATATTCAACATTATATCCATAAGTTTTCAAATGAAATTATTGTTCAATGATTTCTTGTCAAACTGTAAGAAATTTTAGTGTTTAGTCATCCAGATTGTATCTTTATATATCAATAGCAAAACATTTTTGCAGTGTAATATAGGTTTGTAAAGCCCATATAGCTTCAGTAATATTATTTAATTTAATAATAATAGTATATATTTCAAAAAGTGGTGTATGATCTCAAAAAAAATAAAAATATGCCAATCTACTTTTCAGCCCTGCTGGGTTTCAACCTCACTTCCTCAAGTCAAAGAAACATATAATAAAAAATATATATATATTTAACTCTTCTGCCCTGCCTATTCCAAAATAACAATTGAACTTAAATGAATCTATCTGTCCTGAACCTGGGGTTCCAGAAGGATCAGTTCTGCCCCTTTCATCTGGATCAGAAAGTCATTCCTCAATAGTTCAGATTTGACGTCTTCACTGCCACCAGTTACTATTTATTATTCACTCTGCAGTCCTGCTGAAAATCAGTCTCACTACCTCAAGTTAAATATGTGAATATCATCATACATAATGATCTTATAGGTAACTATCCCTATAGGTCACCTTTAGACAAAATCAATAAGTATATGATAATAAAAATAATAATCAATTTTCTCTAGGCAAACTGTCGACTGATTACCTTTACAATAACTGATCATTTGTCAAATCACATGTTGAAGATCATATAAAAAAACTGCATATGTTATTTTACACTTATAGCTGAGATGCAGTCATCTGGCTTTTGTGAAGTGAAATCAATATATTTGAATTTTTGTGTGTGAAATCCCTATGAATATTTCAGCTGACCTCCCAACGAACAGTCGCTTTTGTGAAAATAATGTAGTTTATTCAATACCCTAGACATTACTGCTACCTCCCCAGGTATCTTCTCCACTTGATAAGCAGTAGAAAGCAAATCATGTCTCACTCAACAAACAATAGGGGGGAAAAAAGGAAGAATTTTGCAGATCATTTGACTACAATGAAAAAGATCATCACGTCAGACATTTCTCTAAATCTCCAGATGTTCAACTAATGTTTTTGCTTAGCGTAATATTTTTGAAGCTTTTAATATAGAATCAAACTTCCACAAGAGTAAACGTACGTTCGACCTCACAATTGAATATAAATGCATCTATCTGTCCTGAACATAGGGTCACAGAATAGTCTTCGCTACCACCAGTTAGTTAACTTCGTCAAGTTATTTCACTCTGTAGCCCTAGAGAATTCTGGCCGTTAATATATGGATCAGAAAGTCATTTCCCCATAGTTCACATTGTAGTCTACAAGTATTAACTCCATGCTTTGGTTTTTCATCCATAGGATTCACCAATCAAGAACATTATTTATTTTTATTTTTAAATAAATAAAAATGTTTTTTTATAATATATATCATATTATTAAGTAATATTAATATATACAATAAATCTTTTGTTAGAAAATAAAAATGTTTTTAAAAGTTAAGTTAATTCTCTTATTTCATAATTTTATATCCATTTATTTGAGGTATAAGTATTATACGGATATAAAGGTGCAGAGGAATAGTTAATCCCTCTCTATATAGTGAATCGTTATTATTATTATTATGTCTTGTACCCAATTTATTAATATATATTATTATTATATTGTATTTCGCCGATCCCGTTCCCACCCATGTTCCTGCATTCCGGTTGGACGGCGTTGGCCGCAACCCGCGTCATGGGTGATCATTCAGCCACTGAGCTTCGGCAGTCCGTGTGTAATTAAAAAAAAAAAAAATTATGATTACGGTATGGACAATTTCCTGTCCCAGAGGACAGTAAACCCACTCAACCCAGTCGTGTCTTCTTGTTGTCTTTCCCTAGCTACTATTTATATGTATTGTAATAGACATAATAACATAGAATAGATACTTTAGATGTCTTAGCTATGTTAGTCCATGTCTCTAAGTATCATAGTTCTTTAGTTATGCATTTATTAGCATAAAAACATATGACCTGGACTTTCGCATAGTTCCAGTCAATGACGAAATGCCTACGCCGATTTTTCATCAGCCACCACAAAGATTAGCGACATTTTAAGACAAATCGCTGATGTTCATCATGTTATGTCTAATTAAGCTTCACGTCTCGGTTAATTGTCTGTAAAAACTGCTTCATTCACGCCGAATGAAAATGTTTAATCGCTTCACGCATGTCGCCGTCGACACCCAATAAGAAATAGACTCCCGGCTCGCGCGTCAGATTCCTTATCGACGTTACCATATACTCGCGAAAGGTTTACTCGCCAAATAGATTCTATCGACCATACGCATCCGTCCTTTCCGTGATCGAGTTTGAAGACAGTACCTATATTAGTAGTATAGAATAGATTTTTAGGCTTCGAGAATTCACTATGATTATTACGGTAATGCGAAATGAATGTGCTATTTTAAGCGTTTTTAGGTTTTTCACTCTCCAAAGAATAAGATTTTTGTACTAAGAATAGATAATGCATTTTCAATGGTGTGTCCCAAAACGAAGTATATAACATCTTTGATTAATTGCATTCACTCTGCTTTAATAGTGTCAATTCTTAGACCTGCTATGTCATGCTACGTAATACTAAGGCATACTAAAAATTAACTTAGATAAATAGAAAAGTCAATGGGAAAGAAATGGATCTGTTATTTGTTAGTGTGATGACTAGCCACCACAGGTGAACTTTTTTCATTACTGTGTCACGGTAGAATAACAAGATTATATTAGTACATGGATGTACAAGCCAACGTTTATACAATTCCTCACCATGTTAATACTAATTTATCCATTCTATACAATTCATCCGCATGACGCATTTGTAAGCATAAGTGTCTATCTTACCATAGCAATGCTACTGCGGTGTCAATCCCAACACCGACATGCCTGTAATAATACAGCATTGGTAATTTTAATTAGTGGCGCAACTTACGTTACAACGCATCCATGCTGGCGCAAGTTTAGTAAGGAACAAAAACATTTCTTATGACTTAACCTCGCAAACCCTGTCGATCAGATTTGGACCTGTCGACTTGAGCTATTATTAGTTCTTGCTTCGTATTAGCGCAATGGTTAGGTATGGCGCAATCATTATTTATTAGTGGCGCAGTCCAGACAGAACGCTGACCTATTCAATGTCGCACACTTCAGAGAGAAGACCAAGACTACTTGGATACTGGTGAGAGCTGCTATTCGCAGATGACAGTGCACTGGTTGCCCACTCTGCTGAAGAGATCCAGAAAATAGTGGATGCTTTCCCGATGCATCAAAGAAGTTTGGCCTGAAGATTAACATCAAGAAGACGAAGGTGCTGTACCAACCCAACTCTACAAGAACCTGAGAGGAGATCATGGTTGATGGAAACAAGCTGAACTCTGTTCCAGAATTCACCTACCTCAGAAGCACTATATCAAGTGAAGGACGCATTGATGCTGAAATACAGAGAAGGATGGCCAAGGCTAGTGCATCTTTCGGCCGACTATGCCAGAGACTCTGGAACAACCACCATGTGTCCATTCCGGTCAAAGGCAAGATCTACCGTGCAATCGTGCTATCCACCCTACTATACGGAGCCGAGGCCTGGACAGTGTACAGGCGACAGATGAAAAAGCTGCATGCCTTCATGATGCGACATCTGCATTCAACCATGAGGCTAACCTGGAAGGGCAAAGTGACAAATAAGGAAATACTCGAACGGACGGGGCTGCCCTCTATGGAAGATCTTCTGATCAAAAAGAATCTCCGGTGGACAGGACACCTCATGAGGATGTCATCAGACAGGCTACCAAAGCAGATCCTCTATTCTCAACTTTCTTCTGGCCCTCGTCTCCGGTTCAAGGATACCATCAAGAGAAACCTGAAGCTGAGAGATATTAAGACTGACTCATGGACGCAACTCTCACAGCAGAGAGCTAAATGGAGAGTGGCAGTCAAGTAATGAAAACAGTCTTTGTCGCATCGCGTCCGACAGCATGATGATGATGATGAGTGGCGCAGAACCAAAGAATTTTCTTGTCGACTGAGCCGAAGCACTCAGACGTCCGGGTGTTCCCTCCGTGGTGTTCTTTGCTGTGATTGGTCGATTCTGTTGAATAAATTATAACTACCAAATATTGAATCCACCACGTGTTTTCTGGCGCATAAATGCTCCAATCCCAATTTCTCGTGAATCTATTAATTTAAGTTTTGTATTTTGTTTTTTTCACCAATAATTTATTAGCGCGTCAATCCTGGCCAAAACTGATAAGATCGAACGGCAAAGGTCGTGATATACCTTCTATCATCCCCGTACGTCTGTAATTTGTTCAGTTTACGGCAAAAGCCAATTATGTAAAGTGCTCACCACTGTTATCATAATGATTTTACGACTATGTATCATGGATCATATTTCCCATAGATTCATTAACTATGATTACCCATAATCATCTGAATGAATCAAACAACATTTTTCAAACTTCTACCATAATTAAATTAATTAATCTTTGGAATACAGCTCGTGCATTTGTCAATCCAAATGATGCACGCCCAGAGTAAAATAGTCCCATATGAGTGTTTATCGCAGATTTCAAGTTCATTATCCTTAGGTCTCTTTCTATCATATCTGTTACTCCCAAGTACTATATAAACTCTATTATATAGAAGATATGCATTTATCTGTCTTTATATGCATTTCAACTAATTAACATGATAAATTTCCATTAATCTCCAGAACCAAAAGCAATATAAAAGTCAATAGTACTCATATACCATTGTCTATCTGCTACAACAATATCCCCGTGACATTGAAATGCAATCAAATGTATCAAACAATTTAGCCAACTTGAGTTACCAAACCAAACAATCTAAATTCCAATAATTCCAGATTAATAGTAGAATGTATTTCAAATATGCTATTTAGTTCCACAAAGTATTGTTACATTCATGCCAATTTAGTTTGTATGGACAATATATCAAGCAATGCAGTTCATTACGTAAGTAACAAGTCAATTTGTTCAACCAGCACTGCTCAGCATTGTTTTTCAGAGTATACAGGTTTCTAGAGAGTCAAAACAATTTAGAAGTCAATGGCATTACGTAAAGTTAATTACTTCTGCGCATGCGCAGTCGCATCACCCCCCATCGTCTCTATGCTGTTTCGTTGACAGTGCCTGCTTCCCCGTGTGCTGCGCGACAGAAACGCATCTAAATTTAGATGCAGTTTCTATCCCCCCGGCAGCTCTATATTTTTGCGCGGCGACATAACGTCCGTCCAACGCATAAGAACCGGCACCACATGGTGTCATAGCGTTTATCGACCGGATTTTCTGCGAACGTTCCAGAACTCCCACCAGCCAACCTTACGCATTCAACGCACTTTCATAGAAACCCAACCACACATCATGAACACATTACAAACTGACTACTCAAAGGAAACTTTAGGAACTTCCCTACGTGCATTCAGATGTACAATGTCATCTCCAAAAAGCTACTTCTGAAGAACCTTCCCCACATGCATCTAGATGTACAATGTGATTTTCACAAGGCTACCTGGAAAGACTGACTAAGTCAAAGGACTAACTTCAGGACTTCTCCTAAAGGACAACTTCAGGACTTTTCCTAAAGGACAACTTCAGGACTTTTCCTAAAGGACAACTTCAAAAGATTTCTTGCAAAGACCAACATCTACATAGACAAGCTTTCATGTAATGCATGGATTTTTTTTTACATGTTACCAATGTTAATACGTTCTATGCTCTTTAATATATTATAATATTAAAATTCTGCGAAAAAACAAATCAACTATCTTACACACTCAACAATAAAAATGTACCTAATTCAATATGACTTTTAACCCACAAGTCAAATATGCTCACGCTATTGATATCCTCCATGTAGTGGGTAATAGGCAATTTCAGTGTGCTGCGAAAAGCATGGTAGAAATAAAGTAAAGAATTGTATCCAACCAAAGAAATATGCCTGTAATGTAGCAGAAAAGTGATCTCAAGGCTAAAGCAAATTACCGAAAGTAGTCTGAATGGCAAAAACAATCTACCGGCGACACGAGGCTTCAGACATGGCACATTACAGTCATACCAATGCCAAAGACTAATCTTTCCTTAAGAATTGACACTTTCTTGTCGGAAAAGAACATTGACAAGTAATTTTATATCATTTTACACCTCTAAAAGTAAAAGAATGACAATTCGACAGCAGAAAAAAAATAACACTACCTACACAGCTTCAAACTAACCAGTCGAAGTCTTTTAGTCCTCTCAAATTTTTAATTAACATTATATAATATAAACTGAAGTCAAACACTACTAGTCAACAGTATTATCTATAAAAACTACAAAGCACTAGTCCATAACGTCGAAATTAACCAGCTCTGTCAATTTAACTCCTAGTGACATTTATATTAAATACAGTTCATAGAGTCCCAGTCACAATGTCAACGTCACAGTCTATTTACAATGCCAATGAAACCCTACCGAGTCTAACGTCACAGTCAATATAAGTCACTACTCACTAATATCTGCCGTGTAGCTTCGAACCCGGCGGTTTCAACACGTCGTGGTCGCCATTTTGTAAAGTCGTCGACTGGCAGTTGTAGGTGTGTAGGCAGGCTAATAGGAAATCACTACAGGCAAGTATAAGAAAGGCAGAGTATAAAGTGTGCAGGAAGACAGACCTTGCACCCTCAGGTTTATTATTATATAGTGGTTTTAGAATTTAAGATGCCCTGTCACATGACCAGATCCTCCAATCAACAGTAAGCATTCACATGTCAACCAATCAACAGTATGCATTCCAGTATCCATGCCTTGGTTGTTTTGGCCTAACCTGCCCTATTGTGTCTGGGTGTGCAGTGATCCGTATCTAACAGTTGGGGGGGGGGGGGGTAGGGGGTTGTGAGCAGAGCTTCTAAGGCCCTATTTCACTAACAGTAGTGCCCCTCTCACACTATCTTTAGAATACATAATGTCTATTTAATCTGGTCACATTACATCATTTACCTTATATATAACATTTGTAATCCCATATAGACCAGTTCACATTACCCACCAATGTCTAATTATCTGAATATTTGACAAAATGATGTGTCCTGATGAATAAAATATTTGTCCGAAAAAATAACAGTATAGGCAACTGGAGACTTACTCACCCTAAAACTTACGACGGACCCGTTGCAGTCTGATTCTGGTGACTTCAAACAGTCGCCGTTAGTCTCTGAGTTGGTCAGGGGATCCTTTTCGTTCTGGCTGTCAGGAACGAAGCCATCTTTAATATTCTCAAGTGGTGTTGAGATAGTTTCGTCAGGCGACAAATCTGGCATCTCTGGTAGTGTGTGGTTCAAGTACTGGGATTGTCCTTACATTTATCTGCCTTCACATGGATTGACTTCGACTGTGGACAATCTTCAGGTGGCGACAATGCTCTGAAAGTTGTAATCTGTAAATGGCATTTAAAACTTGCAATTAGCCACATGGTTAGTGTGCTCATCAGAATAACGAAATACCATAAAAAGCATATCGATTGAAACTAGCTACATTGAGTGCTTTCTGTTTTTCTTATTTTAACTTTATGCTCTATAAAACAGAAATTTGTTTGAAAAATATTTCATTTTAATGGGTATTTGAACAATTCTGTCAATATAATTACCATGTTTGAGAAATTAGAGGGAATATCTCAAGATAAATATTTACTTCATTATAATTGCTTTCAACAGTAAAAATACTAAAGCTATATAGTCCCATTGTTTTGAGTATCTTGCATATGTATACTTATATAAGTTATAGGTTGACCGTTATAATCTACCTCACTTTATATAGTTCAAAGTAACTTTTATTGTAACTAGAAATTATATTTTCATTGAAAACACACAAAATTACCTTTGGTGTGCACACTTTAGGCCTAAGTAGTAGCAGGTTCTATTAAATTGACTTGAGATTCCTTTCCTTCTGTGCACCAACATATGTTTATGTAAGTGCAGCAGGGGATATGTTGAATCAAGTATTTTGGCTTGGAAAATTTGAGACTTTCATCGGACTATGCAACTTTAAAAAGATTACTAGAGGTGATGGAAATGGACAAGAATAGAAGATTTTCCTCCAACAAGTGCCCTTCAGCAGATCATCACATAGGCTCATATTCACATAACGAAACATTAGAAGAGTGAGACACTTTCTATTTTACTTGTAGTTTTTGTAGAACTTTACTTGTGCTTTATATCGTTCGAATTCACATATCACTATTTACGCTGCATCCCTTACAGCTAGCCTACACGGCTGATTAAAGCTGCATAGTCCGATGAAATATCAAATTTTCAAAACCAAACCAATTATCTAAGTTTGATTTTACATATCTAACTTAGATACTGACCCACTTATTAAGCATTTGTTTCTGCGTAGAAGGGAATACTGAGTCAATTTAACAGAACCTGTTACTACCGAAGTCTATGGTGTCAGAGTTTTGGTAAGCTTGCCAAAACTAATTTTCCATGTTTGCACTCAAAATATCTCAAAAGTTTACCATTTAAAATAAAAGTAACTTTGAACTAATGTAAAGTAGATACTTGTGATCGATCTAATATATTGATCTCAGAAAAAATACAGAAATTCACAACCATCGGACTATGCAACTTTAACAACCCTATAGACAAACTTTCGGATATCTGGGTTATGGACATAACTATTCCAATCTCCAATCTAACTAGTATTATAAATATAAATTCTTCACATACTCATCTTTTATAGCACACTACCATGGGAGTGCAGAATGTATTAAACCCATAGATTAATACACTTTAAAAGAAAATCCAGTGAACATCTTGGTATAGTGGTATTTTCTCCCAGTTCATCAACTCTACACAAATAAAGAAAAATAGTGTTCGCTGGAACCAGGTCACCCACAGCTTGTTAACAGTGGATTATTAGGACCAAAGCAGCCTTTGCTCTGATTTAATCATGGAGGTAAATAATTGATCTATTTTGTCCCATGGTGAAATAGTTATTCCCGACTCAGGACAAGGTTGCAGAACAACCCATTAGAAAGTGTCAGAAGGCTGGGTAAATTAAATCACCACATAAATTCATAATCTAAGAAGCAAAATATATTCTTCACATGCCTCCATATATTTACCTGCTACTTTTGAAGGAAGATTTTATTCAACAATGTATATTAATACACTTTAAACTCGAATAGAGAGCATTCTGGGAGTCACCATCTTGTATTTTTGCTTTCTCTCCCATTTCACCAACTTTGTGACAATATTGAATCTAGGTAAGCACTGCACACTGGAACCACCCCGTCCACAGTTAATTCCTCTTTGAAGTAGGTTTTGTTCAGATTTAGCCATAGCTGGCATAGGCATAGTTGTCATTCACCCTAGATAAAAGAGAACATTCTGGGGGTCACCATCTTGTATTTTTGCATTCTCTCTCATTTCACCAACTTTGTGACAATGTTGAATGGGACTGGCTATTCGCACATCGGCGGTGTGAATAGCGCTATGTGGTTTCCTTATTCGCACAGCGGCAGACAACCAAGCAAAGCACCTGATTCACCACGGTAGGAGGTGGGCCAGGGGGTACTGGAACCCGACTAGAGGGGGGAGGGGACTTTCACACTGACACTTCTGCCTCTGTCTGTGTGGTCAGTGGGTATGGTGGGGTGTGTATAGGTGTGTGGTGGGTGTGTGGTGGGTGTGGGTCCATAGGGGGTGTGGTGGGTGTGTGGTGGAGGGTTTTGGTGTGGGTGGTGGGAGGATTTAGGGGTGTGTGTTGGGGGCTAGTGTGGGAATAGGTGTGGGCATGTGGTGGGGTGTGGTGTAGGCGTGTGTGGTGGGGGTTTAGGGATGTGTTTGGGATAGAGGTGTGTGGTGGGGGTTAAAAATGCCTCTCTAAAAAAAGAAAAAAAATGTGTCCCCCCCCCCCCCCAAGCCAAGGTCAAAAACCGCTGTGCGAATCGCCGCGTCCATATTGAAACTGAAAGCACTGCACACTGGAACCACCCTGTCCAGTTAATTAGCGAAATAGCGAAATGGTAGACAGGAAGTGTGAACACTTATTTGTCTCTCATTTTTGCTTGAGTGCAAAGTAAATAACTTAATAAGCAACACAAGGAATACACAACATGAACGTGCCACCCCAAATTCCTATTTGAAGTAGAGGGTGAACTTTTATCTAGGTTGAGGGAGAAACTAGGGATGGGTTAGTTAGTCCCATAGCCATTCTCGATGTCGGCATGACGTCACAACCCTGGAAACTAGCCCGCGAATGGTAAAATACCACAGTGATGTGTCCTGCAGCAATGCTATGTCTGTGTGGAGCATTTATTTTTGCAAAATATATTTAAAAGCTTTTATTGGATCGATTAAAAATATCTTAAAGCACGATTGAAGAAGAAGATCTGAAGTATTTAATGTAACCTAAGAGCAATTTACTCTGAAAGTATTAAAATCAGAGATAATAGTGAAAGTTGGGATATTCTGAGTATCAGTGCCAGTGTTAGACTTACCAGATCATGTCCTCAAAAACTATTTTCGCAAAATAGATTCAAGAACTTCCAATTAGCTGATTAAAAAAAAGCTGAATGTGAAATTCTAGAGAAAGATCTGAACTATTTTATTCACCCTATTCACGCGCGACCTAATTCGTCATCAGAACGAGGCTGTGTAAGTGTCGGTATTGGAAATGGCCATAAGACACTACTGTGTGCCGATGTGTATGAACTACTACAGAAATTAAAGGAGTAACATTTGAAGATATTCCCTTTTGAAACTATTAGGGATGTGTTTGGGATAGAGGTGTGTGGTGGGGGTTTGCATACCTTTCTTCTATTTATTGGTCAATTTTCACGAAGATTGAGTGATGATCAGATGCATTTCAGTAGGCAATGTGAACAAAGCCACTCACCTTGGCTGTCAATCTTTCCTTAAATTCAAAATTGCATAACTTTCTTAATATAGATATATTTAAAAAATATATTTAAACCCTTTTAAAGCTTTTATTAATTTGTAATTACTAAGACTAGTTGTTCGACTGTGTTGCACAGATAAGTACGCTGACAGTGCTGCATTAGGTGATACCACTATAACTATGCAGACTTGAAGTTGACAGTCACATTGTAGTTAAAGAATGGGAAAAATCACCTTGCAAGGGTCACCCAATCTTCGTGAAAATTGGCCAATAGATAGAAAACAGGTATGCAAAGATGAATATGTTACTTTAAAAAATGAATACCCTCAAATTTGAGTGATTTCGAGAGGTTTTTGTCGACAAAAAAGTATTCACATCACTTTACATGCAGCAGCACCTCGCCGACGCGTAAGTGCCCTCGGTCTGGTTTCAAGATGGCCACGGCATGAATAGGGTGAATAGAAACAAGAGAAATTTGCTTTCAAAGCACCAAAAATCACAAATTAGGCCTCCTGTGAAAGTTAGGGTAGTTTTAATGTTGTCTCTATAGCCGTGTTCACACGGGCAATGTAAATCGATTCGTAGAAATCGACTTGCCTAGTTCGACGCACATTTCGCGTGTGAACGGGCATCTGAGTCGAATTAGGGCTGAATCGATTTCTGTGATCCCAATACTGTAAACCACTTGTGGAGGTGGATTATATGAAGCGAACTAGCTTAAGTCGGCCCAAGTTCATAGTGTGAACCGTAGCGGCTTAGATGAACCAAATTAAGCACGTCACACACATGCCCAGTTGAGACCTTAGTTTGTTGACTTTCCGGTCGATCAAAATCGCATATTATAGAAATTAGTCTATGAAACCGCTAGCTGTGCACAGATATTTTTTTCATCATTTATTTTTAGGGTTTCACTGCCCAGCAGAAGTTTTTACACTTCCAAAACAATATGATTCAGTCTATACATATCTAGGTCGAACCCACACTCTCTCGTGCCGATGTCGACTAACCGAAACTGGCGCTGGTTAGTCTGGACTTGCTCATGCGCAGATATATCCACTTCCGCCTTAAACCGACTCAAAGCCCTGCCCGTGTGAACGCGAAACACTTTCAAACTAAATCGATTCATATGATTCGCCTTGTCTAAAGCCCTGTTCACACAGGGCAGTTAATTCGAATCATAAAAATTGACTTGTATAGTTCGGGTTACATTTCGCGTGTGAACGCGCGGCTGAGGCGGTTTAGGGCTGATTCGAATCATATAATTCGGTTCATATAAACCACCTACAGAGGTGGTTTATATGAACCGAATTTTATGATTCGACTTATATCGCCCATGTGAACGCAACCGACTTACTTGAGGTGGATTAAGGACGTCACACGCATGCGCAGTCGAGACCTTAGTTTGTTGACTTTCCGGTCGATCAAAAGCGCATATTATATAATTTGGTCTATGAACCTGCTAGAGGTGCACAGATATTTTTTTCATGATTTATTTTAAGGTTTTTACTGCCCAGCAGAAGTTTTTACGGTTCCAAAACAATATGATTCAGTCTATACATATCTAGGTCGAACCCACATTCTCTCGTGCCGACTAACCGAAACTGGCGCTAGTTAGTATGGACTTGCTCATGCACTGATATCGATTTCCGGCCCAAGTACTGCCCGTGTGAACGCGACACTAGTTCGGTTCATATTATCCGCCTTGTATAAATCGGCGTAAACTTTTCCCGTGTGAACACGGCTTTAATCGCTTTAAACTTTTCCCGTGTGAACACGGCTAATGACAGTGGCATTTGTTTTACCCTTCGAGCGTTGTGAGCGTAAAAAGTGCCCGGATGTCTGACATCGAGAATTTGCAACCTTATAACTTCATAAGCCAACCACAACAACACTAACGTGACAGTCACACTCACAGTGACACCAAAGACAGCTCAGCTGCTACTGTGCTGCTAGTGCTACAGAACACCTGTGCCAGTGTTCACACGGCGAGGGTCTGAGAGTGAGACTAACTCAATGGTGACGAACGCCACCATTTAGAAATTAAATGCATCCTTTTCAAATTAGTGTGTGGATTTTAGATAATGTCTTGTGTATTGATATTCTGTTAGCGTTTAGTGTGTCCTTACATTATACAATAAACTCTGCTACAACGTCAATGTTCACGCCATCCCAACGAACTCTGTTTCTACACGATGATACGACTCGGGTTGAATAAACGAATACGCTTCTCCAAGCTCGGGTGGAAAAAATGGTGACTTAATCTAAAACGTAATATCTTTTTTTAATAACCGATACAAGTACAGCAAAATTGGATTTAAAGTAGTTTATGATTGTATAAGCTGACAATCCTGGTTATTTAAAAAAAGCTCCCTTAACACATGCAGGACTTGTACTGGGAGCTGTTATCCTACGGGTACCAGCACAGATGTGATGCCATCGCTCCTAGCATCAGGCGCACTCCAGCATGCGCCGTCCAATAAGGTACAGTCTTCAAATGTCTTCGGGGGTGGTCATGCTAAGCCAATCAGAGCTCTTCTTTCATCACTGTTCTGATTGCAAATGGCGGCTTGAACCTAATATTACCCAAAATTGATGCTGTGGATATGGATATTCAACATTCCTCGAATCAATAATCACCACATTCTTCACATCATTTCATAGAAAGGTAACTAATATTCCTAATATGAATAAGCAATGCTTAGGACCGACCCACCGATATAACTACAGCAAAGTATTTTATGATTTTTTTTTACTCCACTCGCGGTGTTCGATTTGAAATTCTATCAACCACATGGGACTGCTTTCAGTGGTGCCCATTCAGTGCTGCAGATTTGCAGCCTTCAGCACACCAATGCGACTGAAAACTCCCGAAAACAACAACTTGGGTGACCCGAATACTGCCGTCGTTTCCGCGAAGTAAACTATTAATATTTCATTTGTGCACCCATGTTTATGCCAAATTGTTATTTATTTCTTTTAATTTTGAATAAAATCTAAGTTTTGAACTGCACATATCGGCAAATTCTATGGCAGCGGGCATTTGTTTTGATATATTATTAACCAACAGCTGACCCCGATACCGTCTATGGGCTTAATGCCTTGACAGGGCCGCTGCAGAGTATCACGGAGGAACACATACACTGGTCCCAGTGACGTCATCACACCATATATGGAAGGTCTGTGGGGAGGGACCAGTGTACTTGTCTGTATTTCTATGGATATAACTACAGCAAAGTATTTCATGATTTTTACTCCACTCGCGGTGTTCGATTTGAAATTCTATCAACTCGGATGACACGAATACGGCCGTCGTTTCCGCGAAGTAAACTATTAATATTTCATTTATGCACCCATGTGTACTTGTTCTTCGATTCGACGTGTGCTACTCTGCGGCGGCGCATCATTATGGCATTAGGCCAATTGCTGTAGTCCATCCTGCTTGCTCCGTACCGAAGTTTGACGAGCGATTTCCGTTTCCGTTATTCAACACGAGTTTACAAATGGCGGCGCCCATAGAGGCCTATTTCCGTTTCCGGTTCTTGGATTTTGACGAAATCCTCTGTGGGTATTGTTTACTTTATGTATATCTATCTATAGACTATACGCGTGTTAGTCATTAGCCTCCCCGTGGGTGGGTCGGTAATATATTGTCATCTATGATTAGTTCGACTGCAGGTGCTGAAAACGGCGTCAGGAGCATCAGAAGCATGAGAGGGATTTAAGAAAGGCGTACGACCATTTATTTTGCCGATACGCGCATTTATTTTTGTAAAATAAATTTAAAAGCTTTCATTGGATCGATTAAAAATATCTTAATGCGCGATTGAAGAGGAAGATCTGAAGTATTTAATGTAACCTAAGAGCAATTTACGCTGAAAGTATTAAAAACAGAGATAATAGTGAAAGTTGGGATATTCTGAGTGTCAGTGCCAGTGCATTGTCAATGGCCGTGAGCAATCTTCATACAGAAAAAGTGAAATATCTCTAAAACTACACAACTTAGAAACAAACTGCTTGGTACACATATAGAAAACATATTCAACGAATAGATTATATTAAATTTATACGGTTAGGGTTGTGCATTTTTATTAATCTTTAATAAAATAAACGTTTTGCACTGCACTTACTGGCAAACTCAGTGGCAGTGTGCATTCGTTCTGCAGCTGAGCTGCGCGCGCATACACAATGTTTACAAACATTGAAATAGGTCTATTATTTCAACCTTTAAGTTTTCACCTTAATTAATAAATTATGTTTTGGTATAATCAGTAAGAATGTATTTGACGGAAGGACGATATAAGCATGAACTATATATAAACAACGCGTAGTAATAAGCGAATTCAGCATCTCGGGCGCGCGGTGGTTGATGGGAAGTCATCAGGATAAACAAACCCACGTGCATAACTACGCCCAGTGAAAAACGTTAGTTTTATTCAAAATTAATAGAAATTAATAGAAATCCAGAACCCTAACCATATCAATTTAATATAATCTTCTTGGTAAACATGTTTTCTATATGTGTACCAACCGATTTGTTTCTAGGTGGTATGGTTTTAGAGATATTTCACTTTTTCTGTAAGAAGATTGCTCACGGCCATTGACTTTGCTGGTACTCGCAGTGCGAAACGTTAGTTTTATTCAAAATTAGTAGAAATCCAGAACCCTAACCATATCAATTTAATATAATCGTCTTGGTAAACATGTTTTCTCTATGTGTACCAAGCGATTTGTTTCTAGGTGGTGTGGTTTTAGAGATATTAAAATTTTTCTGTAAGAAGATTGCTGACAGCCATTAAGTTGACAGGGGATGCAGTGTGAAACGTTAGTTTTATTCAAAATTACTAGAAATCCACAACCCTAACCATATCAATTTAATATAATCTTCTTGGTAAACATGTTTTCTAAATGTGTGCCAAACGAATTGTCTCTAGGTGGTTTGGTTTTAGAGATATTTCACTTTTTCTGTAAGAAGATTGCTCACTGCCATTGACAATGCACTGAGTTTGCGCTCAAACATAGCTTTGTTTATCCCAATGCAGAGGACCGGAAGTCGGTCCTGCACATGCGTGCGGCCAATGCTGAACTCGCTTATTTTCTATCCCCTCCACTCCCCTCCCCCTCCCCCTCCCCCTTCCCCTTGTATTTGTAATCAACAATTCCTGTAAATAGCATAGCCTACACACTCCTTTATGTCTATATTTTTACAGATTTCTATGAATCCAAGTACGTAAACAGACCTGGACAAGCTAACAGATAGAGAAGCAACTACTTGTAAATTCTAGCCATTTGTTATCAAAGTGAGATTCAATGGCTTTAATTTGTGAATGGTGGCTAATCTCTTAGAACATCTCAAGGAGAATACTGACATTTTGAAGACCTGATGATGGCAGTGTCTACGCGTACGCGCCCGTATTCGTAGATTCGAAGTATAGGCGTACAAGCGCATGCACCATCGTTCATCACGTATCTTTAGCAGTGTCTACGCATACGTGACCGTATTGTAAGCGTACATGCGCATGTTATTTTGCGCATATTTATGAATAAGTTTATTAACAGTAACAGCACATTCTCGATTTATTGACAGTAATAACACATTTTCGGAGTTAATGACTTTCCAATTGTCTTGCCTCAAGGCTAATTTTATTAAGGCATTTCCCCAAGAAGTGGATAATCCTAAAAAAACTAACTTAAAATGGTAATGTTGTATACTTTATATTTAAATGACAAATTAAAGACAGAAGGAGCAATTAAAAATGATATAAGCGGAGCGAGAACATGGGTGAAATTGTTAAGGGGAAACTGTGACACCTTTGACTGTTATGCATTGTCTGTGCTAAAAAGCGGTATATTTAAATTAAAAGACAACGCTGTTAATATAGTGTTTCCATTAAAGATTAAGCATATTAAAATAATTGTATTAAAATTCAGGAAAATTGGTACAGATGGTCTGGTGTTAATTGCTGCTTTGTTAATAGGATATACATGCTTGTTAAGACAGTCCAATTTATTTTATTCCGAGATGCTGGGGGATGGCGGTCATATGCTGCTTGAGGGTGACATCAAGGCGCACGCGACACACTTGACGGTGACAATCAGAAGCACCAAAACCACATCCAGACCAGAGGACATCTACTATTGCAAGTGTGAGTGTGTGTGTGCCTGGTGTGCTTCGACAGTATGACTGTGATCAACCCTTAGATGATGTCTCATGTCTTCAATTACCAAGAACTTTGTCAATCTTCATTAATATATAACTAACTATATATAATCTTAACTAGCTAGTGTCTGGTAACCTGCATATAAGTAATGATAAGTAGGATCTCTATCTAATTTCTGGGTTGTACTACCTGGTCACCTAGAATAGATAAAAGTTATTAGAATCATCTGTACTGATGAATGAAGCTTCAATTAATATATGATCCATTGATAGAACTATAAAGGCTCTTGTAAAAATTTATTACGCCTGATTAATCAATTTATTAGCCCCAAAAGTGATTATTTGTGTCTAGTTTTGAATTTTACATGTTTCCGGTAACATGTGTAATTCAAAACCCTGACTACGGGCTCCATAGTGATGCGTACCGTAGATAATGTGTACTGTAGCATTCCATAACCGTGGGCAAACTTTTGCTTTGGTCTGATGGAGGTTGGTTTGTGTATTTTGGTTGCAAGCTTGTATCTGTACATACTCCCTCCCTGTATCCTACATAAATCTCCATGGTTGTCATGTGAATATCTATTCATCAATGAGCTGCACAACCGCCGTGCGAAGAGCCTGGGCTATTGTATATGTCATCTGGTGTCCGTGTCCAGTGTGTTCGGAGCTTAAATCAGTTAGTTTATCACCTTATATACTTATATACCGGGTACTTATTCCAAATGTTTAGTATATTATCAGTTTATTGTATTTGACAGAATCTTTCTTTAAATTTTAGGCCAAATTCCCACTTTGTGGCAGCTACATACAAGTACTGAGATGGCAGTTGGATCAAGAACACCAGACGATTCATCATTAATCATCAATGAGGCCATATAGTTCAGCTGACACACACTTTTTCCTCAAATGAATTAACTAAGACTGCATTCAATACATAGGCTTTCATTTGATTGAACCAAAGAATTACACTAGGTGGTGAGATGTGCTGGCTATTTTTTTGTAAATCTAAACACAGTGCCTATAATAAAATAATCTATTTAATTAATAGAATGATCATCTACATCTTGTTTGTTTGTTTGTTTGTTTGTTTTAACTTGATTCCACACAATTTCTGATTGTGGAATTTGAACTGCCCAGTGATGAAAACAAGTGTAAACACACTTATCCATTATGGACGGCAAATAAATTCATCACAAAACTGGTGTCAGAATATGTATGCCACAATTAAATTGGTATTTTTCACTTTAAATATCCAACATGTGCAATTTAAAATAACATACTCCAAATGAAAGCAGGGTAGATTAGTTTTATGATCCATCTAATAGGCCTATAGGCTATTTATCCTTAAAAAATGACAGAAATTTAAAAACCATTAGACTATGCAACAACTGTCAACAGTAATATTGTAGCAGCCCAGATAAGACCTAGATGTACTATCCATGATTTAAATAAAAGTTACATCAATTCGAAAATATATGTGTAAATAACTCAATGCAAAGTGATTATGACATGATATATATATTTTTTTAATTGTGCATGTTATGTAATAACATGAGTAATTCATAACAATTGGTCACCTCACATCTACTGACTTACTTGGGTTGCCAAATAGTACAAATTAGAAATGATGAACTGGGTTAAAAACTCACAACATAGAGCTTATTAAATATCTCTTTAATTTGTCAAATATGCTGATAAGCAAAGAAATTAACAAATCCAAAGTCATCCTATAGTTAACAAACTAAAAGTGTAGAAAACCCAGATAAAATTCATTTTGGCTATATATAATAACATAAGTAATTCTCATACATAGAGTAACTTCTATCTACTGACTGGATTGGGCTTCTAAGTAATATAAATAGATAGACTGGGTAAACTCATTCTAGAGATAATGGTCTGGTAGTTTCAAAGAATTCAAATACCTTGCTGCAAATTATCTGATGAAATTTATAAACAAAGAAATTAAACAAATTCAAAGTTGTTCTCCAACTGCTAGTAGACAATCTCAAAAAAATAGAAATTGTGAAGCGAATTAAGCTGTGTTTACACGGGCAATTCTAAAGCGAATCAGGCAAAGCGATTTATATGAAGCGAATTAGCGGCGCATTTACACAGAGCGATTATGGAAATCGGTCGCGTTTACACGGAGAGTACATAAAGCGAATTAAGGCGGAAGTGGATATCTGCGCATGACCGGTTATTGCCAACAACAATTTTAAAATGTTGTTGCGGCTTTAGTGTCCATAAAGCTGTGAACGTTAGGGCGAATAATATGACGCAAACTGCATGAAGCGAAGTAGTCTTCTCTCTTTACCTACATGTTCTCCCCAATCACTACTATTCCAGGTCTGTCCACTGGTGGAGGGACATTGTGCTCCGTACGTTTGGGGATGAGGAATGGTTGGCCAATTTCCGAATGCGGCGGGCAACATTCGAGCACATCGTGCAGAAACTCCGGGCCGAAATTGCCCGTGCCGACACGAATATGCGCAGGTATGGTGCTACTGCTACGTTACTGCATCCAGTACTAGTTAAATAGAGCTGTCTGCCAGACAATATCCAATGCTTAAGGATTCAGGCCATATTTTATATACAAATAGAGTGGTGAGTATCAGCGGGCCTATGGGTGCCCGCGTGAGCGGCTCTGGCAAACACAAAGTAGGTCAGCGTGCTTCCCAAATGTAAACAGTGCAGCTAATGTTACTACTATAGTAGGTCACTTCGGGTCAATAGGCCGGCTCGCGGGTTAAAACAATTGTACCTCAATGTCGATTCCGTGTTTACATCTAGATTATTTGTATATATGATTAAATAATATTGTCACGTCAGGGATAGTTAATGTGTAATGTGAAACTTACGCTGCACTCATTTGCACCTTGCACATTTCTTAAATATTTTGTTTATTTTCTGTCACTTTTTCTAGGTGCATTTCTGTCGAAGTGCGGGTGGCAGTGACCCTCTGGTTGCTGGCGACGGGAGCGGGCTATCGGGGAGTCGGGCATCTATTCGGAATAGCGAAGTGTACGTGTTGCGTGATTTTTCACGACACCTGCGCTGCGATTGTCCGCGTCCTGCTGCCACAGTATATAAAGTTGCCGAATGCGGAGCGCCTAACTGAGATCATCGAGGGCTTCGAATCTCGATTTGGTTTTCCAAACTGTGGCGGAGTTATAGAAGGCACCCACATACCCATCATGGCCCCCCGGCAGCACCACACCGACTACCACAACCGGAAGGGGTATTACTCCATAGTCGCTCAAGTGATGTGCGACCATCAATACCAAGTGCTCAACATTGCGGCGGGTTGGCCAGGTAGGGTGCACGATGCGCGCGTGTTGGCCAACTCGTCGCTATTCGAGAAAGCTGAGGCAGGCATCCTCTTCCCCGACAGGCCCCGCCAGCTTGGTAATGCAACAGTCCCTGTGGTCATTCTGGGCGACCCGGCTTACCCTCTGCGTCCCTGGTTGATGAAAGCGTTTTCTGACACAGGCCGACTAACCAGGGAACAGACAAACTTTAACTACCGACTGTCGCGCGCCCGGATGACGATAGAGAACACTTTCGGGCGCTGCAAAGCACGGTGGAGGATGCTGCAGAAACGCACCGACATTGCTACTGAGGACGTCACCGTAGTCATCCTTGTGTGCTTCACATTGAATAATATATGTGAAGTACACAAGGAGGCTTTCAACATCGAGTGGGATCAGGGTCCCAACGAACAACCAGACATAGTGGCGCATGACGTGCAAGATGAGGGCAATGGGGAGGATATACGCGAGGCGTATATGTCATATTTTAGTGAGTAAACTAACTTAGGATGTTACGTTTATTACAGAAGGTGTTAGTTAACGCCCATAAATTTTCGCGCACAACACACTGCTAGAAAATAAGCTAACACGATTTGCGTCGGCGCATATAGTTTGGTTTTACTCAACCAATTCGCCAATTAGTATGATGAACACTAACGTAAGTGGCCGCATATTGTTTGTGTGGACCATAGTGGTATACTTGAAGGGGCTTGACGACGTCACCATTATATCATATAAGTTCACTGATGAAGCGGCTACACGTGTAAATAAATGTTATTAAATTGCAAGTTTGTGCCGTTTTGTTTGGTCCTAATAATAATTAGTATTTTACGTAAGCGATTGTGCATGTAATAACACTTCATTATGAAGAAAGTTAGGAAATGCTAATCATTTCTCTCACAAGATTACTTAAAAATTGCTACTTGTCGTTTCATAGTCTAGTGCACAACATTTATAGAATAGGGCAATTACTGGTTAGCGCAATATCAGCCTAAGCTGAATCAGTGGGATATTGGGTCCTGCTGCCTGATTTGGCATAAATGGCATAACTGTAAAGTTTACATGACTGTAAAGTTGTCACTAAATCTTGATCTGTCCCGCTTTAAGCTTCGATGTTGCTTGGATGTTAGCATTATATGGATGTCACCATAATATCATCTAATTACCTTCCTGAAGCGTCTAAACGTGTAAATAAAGTACATTAAAATGGCATTTATGTTTCCGTTTTTTGTGTGTCCTTCCAATCGTAATGAATATTTCACATAAACAATATGCGATGTAACACTGCATTAGTAACAGAGTTAAACACTGGAAATCAATTGCTATATAAGTAATTCTTCAGGCAAGTCCCGAGATAGTCCAAATAATCTGAGATAAGATTGGGAACTACTAGCACATTTGATTGAAATGGCAAGTAGGAAAGGTCACGTTTCAAGGAATACACAGTAAACAAATAGCCTGGCATGAACGACGGTAAATGGGCAACAAATTTGGACTATACTGTTTCCTAAAAAGGCTTACATAAATCGCCCTAAACCTTTACACACAACTGTCATCCCACAAATGTCATAGATGTTAGGTTATTTGTATTCAAAATAGCTTGCAGTGGGACTAATGTCATGTGAGGGTCCAGGTTGTGGCTGTTGTTGCTGTTGTGGCTGTTGTTGCTGTTGTGGGGTGAGTAGGGTAATGCGTGTGAGACCCTCTGTCGTAGCACTTTGGAAATGTTGTTGCGTTGGTGGTGATGTACGCTGGCCGGCCAGGATCAGCCTGACAATCCTCTCTTCGTGTTTTCTATGTTCAGCGTGGTTCTCCTTCTCTCTTTGCTGACGATTTTCCTCCATCTTAACCTCCCTTCCAAGGCGCCGTTCCTCCATGTCCATCTCCCGTTCCATCCTCCTTTGTTCATGGTCGTGGAAGAGGGCGGCGGTTTCGCGCTGGGCGGTGATGAACTGGGAGATGAGGTTGGTCATCACCCGCTCGTTCTTTCCAACGCCTTTCGTGGTGCGTCTCGGCGTGGCTGGAATAACAATAGCGTTGGTGTTAATAACTAGCAAAATGTTTTTTCCGTATTTTCAATTAGGTACATAATTTGGTGACGCACAGTAGTTAAGCGCATTTGCCTTCATTAGCGTTACATGAACTTTTCTTACTTGTAATCTTTTAATCTAACCACATTGGTAGATATATGCGCGTACATGGAAAACCAGTGTAGTGGCCATGAACATAAAAAAGGAGGCAAATAGTGTGTACAGTGGCCATGCATAAGCCGCCTGTAAAACTGTGTGGTTGACATATTTTTTTTTTCTGCGTTTATATAGAGGTTTACATTCTCCATCATATGGACCTATGACCCACTTTCAAAGCACTAGGTTGTACTACCCTTTAGTGCGCTAACCACATGTAAAGCGTCCAAATACTAAAGAACATACAAATGGGCGTAATGTGTGTACACCGGCCATGCCAAATTAGCCTGTAACAATGTTTTGTTTACATATTTTTCTTTTTCCGTCGTTCATATATAGGTTTACATTTTGCATCCTTTGCACGTATAACTCGCTTGCAAAGCACTAGGTTGTACTACACCTTATTTATATAACCAGATTTAAAGCGACCAAATTGTACAGAGCAAAACATCCCAGAGACACCATGATGGTGACAATTTAGCATGCGGTGTCATATAATGTTAGCGAGTGCTTCATTTTACTAGAGAAATCCTTACTTGGCTCTGTGGGTTGCCTAGGCTGGGTGGCAGCGGGACGACCTTCTACTGCTGCATTCTCTGTAGGTGTGCCGAGGTCAGTGTCCAACTGGACTTCTACGTCGACGAGGATGTCCTGGGCGACCTCCTCCTCTGCCCCCAGTAGCAAGTCTTCTGTGGCACCTTCTGCAAAAAAATTATAAATTAGGTTATGTTTTGTGCGAATGTTACTGAACTCGGTTGTAAGTGTAGTAGTCTGAACATGAGCTCTACTATCACGCGATAGCAGCGGAGACTACGACGCCACCAGCGCAGTACCACTACACTGCGCTAGGTGGCGGGACGGGTCACCACCGGTCAGACCCCAACTGGCCTGACCTCGACTGCGTGTGGTTGAGCCACACCCCCCACACACACCTATAGAGTCGATGTGGGATATGGCGAATCAGGGGGCGGGTCAGACAACCACTGACTTCAGGTGTCATATTAGGTGGTGTTGTTACTCACATTAATTAACCGTTAAATGGAGTAAACTAGTTCGCTGCAGGTCGAAGCCGTCCACAGGCAAAAATTACCTCAGTGGTAATTTGTTGTGCTCCTACAAGATGCACTCTTGAGAATGCAAACTGGATGAAGCGAAGTATACATGTCGCTAAGCTTGTATATAAAATAGCTACATTATGTAGCATAGTAGTCAATGTCTTTTATTTTATGTACATTTGTTTGTCGTTTGCAAGACATGTGTGTGGCCGTTGTGTGTACAAGTAGCATTTCAATAATCAGTACAGTTTCTTTGGCCTTACCTTGTTCCATCGACAGGTGGTCAGTGTCGAGGTAGTTGACGGGTACGGCTGTCGGTCTTGTACCCAGAATCTCATCGAGGGCCTCGAAGTACCTGAAGGTCTGGGGTGCCCGCCCACTGCGACTGCAAAATTATTGGGAGATGAATAAACAGACTAGTAAACACATTTTTAATCACATAAGTTGGCTGTATAACTAATCGGAGCTAGTTCCAGTAATGTCTGTGATATATGCCTAATCGGTGGGGTGTAAAATATGTTAAGCAGATGGACACTTGAGAACAAAGGAATATGGTAATGAGATGACGTCATGGAAAATTTAGCCGGTGGCCGAAGCGAGCAAAAGGCGAGCAATATGTTTTTTTTATAAAGCATCCATTATCCACAAGTTAAACATGTGACACTTTGTATTGACACAATGTGTGGAGATGTGTTCCGAATGAAATAGGTTAGCCAGAATAATAAAGATCAATACTATTGAGAGGTGTCGTGTTAATAGGCCATGTGTGATTAAAATTAATCACAGCACTTCATTCAGGAAATGTAGCGATACTGGGGGTGGTGATCTTTTTTAATACCGTACTACAATTGCCGGCTAATTGATTTGAGTGCGACAAACACGGCTTTAGATCTATTTGTTATGAAACACAGTTATCTCATATGACAACTACTCACTTGTTGTTATCGCGGCACTTTCGGTACATTTGTGTTAAACTCTTTACTTTTGTCCGACAGGAAAAGGCGGTTCTCTCGCACCTCCCTGCACCAGAGGCCTGGCTCAATCGTGCAGCCAAGCGCCGATAAATATGAATATTCCTGCCGGAATTCTCTAGTTGACTTTGCACGCCATCGTCTCCCCAAAGCGTGATCAGCAGGCGGATCTCTTCGTCGTCCCAGTTGTCCCTTTTACTGGCCTGTTCACTTGAACTACACGCCATTGTTAGCTGTTGTTTTCGATGGGAAAAAATGAGTGAACTTCGCCTCGCTCCGTCCACGACAACACTGGCAACGTGCGCGGTTCACCGGAAGAAAACAAAAAAAATAGTGGAGTGCGCATGCGTGTGACGTCATTAATCCGCCTCAAATAAACCGCTAGTGTTTACACGAGCTTTTATGAAGCGACTTTCGTAGTCCCCTTCATATAAACCACCTCGCCAGGCGGCTTACAATAAGCGAATTATATGAAGCGAATCAGCCCTAATACGCTTCAGTGGCGCGTTTACACGGCGAATCTGAGGCGAACTAGGCAACGCGATTTATATGAAGCGAATTAACTTCTCCGTGTAAACACGGCTTAAGACAAAGCAATTTATATGAAGCGAAGTAGTGGTGCGTTTACATGAGCGAGTTTGAAAGTCTGTCGGCGACCGGGAACCAGCAGCCTTAGGTCCGCCTGTAGCCGGCGAGCACTACTATTGGTTTAGTTTACACTCGTCGATTCGACGCCGATGAAGCTGCTACGGGGTTTTTTTTGGGAGGAGGGGGGGGGGGGGGGGGGGGGGGGGGGGGGGGGGGACGTTAATATCGCTTGGAATTTAAGGTTAATTTAATTAAATTTCATTATTTGAGGATGTAATTCTGTTAAATATGATTGCATTTAATAGATTTCGGCCTAATCGGGCCCTAACACTGCCGGGCACCTGCGATTAGTTACTGCTCCATCTGTAGCCGGCAACCACTACTATTTTATACTATCGCCGCCCGGGAACCTGCTGAATCGATTCATATAAACTACCTCCCGATGTGGTTTATATGAAGCGAACTATATGAGGCGAAGCAGCCCTAATCCGCCTCAGAGTCGCGTTTACACGGCGAATGTGAGGCGAACTAGGCAAGGCAATTTATATGAAGCGATTTAACTCTCCCGTGTAAACACGGTTTTAGACTACCCGATCTAATCGATCCACCTATAACTGTATCAAACACTTAAACTTGGAAGTTATTACGAATATATATTGAAGCAGACCTAACAGATAAACAACCAATCCGGTATTTTAAAGGGGCATTATTTAAAATTATTACAATATATATTACTATTATTAGGCTACCATGTAGATATATATATATAGTATAGCTATACGAATTTTCCTTGGTATAGATGATGGATAACTGTTGTTTTGCCGAGGTATAAGCCTCAGATAGATGTGGGCTATGGAGAAGGAAGCACATCCGGGTCTAGATAAGGATTCGCAGTACACGGGTGAATACCAACCCTATATAAAAACGGTTGAAAGAGCGGGTTAATGGATTGAGAGACAAATTTCACAATCTAAGAAGCAACAATTATTCTTTACATATGTCTTATTGATAGCCCGCTACTTTTGAGTTGAAAAATATCATATAATATCTAGTTTAATAAGATTTAAAAGTGAAATCGATGGCATTCTGCAGCCGCCATCTTGTCTTTTTGCATTCTCCCCCATTTCACTAACTCTGTTCTGATACAAGTAACCATTTGACACTGGTGCCAGGCATTCTACTTCTTGTTCCATACTAACGCTATTTTCGCCCGTATTTATATAAGGCTGGTCTTCACCCATGTACTACAAGTACCGGGTGAATCTTTTATCTAATCTGGGTCCAGCAATCTTTACCAACTTATTCAGGATAAAAATGATCTTAAATACAGTGGATACTATTATGTTTCTTTGGCACAAGCAAACGGAATAGACGTGGCAGGGTGTGGTGGGCGGGCCCTAGCCCACGTCTATCCGAGGCTTATACCTTGGGAAAACAACAGTTATCCATCATCTATACCAAGGTAAGATTCGTATAACTATACTATTTTACCCCGGTACTAAGCCTCTGGCTAGCCTCAGGCTAGGGAGACTTTTACGTAACCTCATTTTTATCCTTCATTTTTATCCTTCATTCTTAAAATTCAAAAAAGGCACATTAATGTACATTTTTCTCACATGTCATACAGTATTCATTATTATTAATACTTTTAACTTTTCTCACCTGTCTTGTTAATTGGTGAGTAAGCTTTTGGCTGTTTGTATTCAGGTATTGCAGGTATAGCAATACCTCATGGAGTTTGACGCCCCTGCCCTGCAGAGTTGTAAACCACTGCCTTGTGGTACAGGTTCTTGACAGAACCGAAGGCTAAGGGAGCAAACCCTAAACAGAAAACCATGTCACTGTGGCAGCATTCAGGGCGGTTGATGTATGGAACTCCCAACATCTCGTGACCAGCCATTGCAGGGATATATAGTTTTGTGCCTGTCTTGACATGTTCTTGCCAGTGTGAAACCTCTATTTGCTCCCCGAGAGAGTGCCGCTGGTAACTTGCAAAAGCCAGCAGCACTTCAACACCTTTGCAGGCAGCTTTCATGAAATGCTCTATTCTCAACTGTCTTCTGGTTACAGAAAGAGAGGGCGCCCTCATCTCCGGTTCAAGGATACCATCAAGAGAAACCTGAAGCTGAGAGACATTAAGACCAACTCATGGAAGCAACTCTCACAGCAGAGAGCTAAATGGAGAGCGGCAGTCAAGTAATGACAGCAGTCTTTGTCGCATCGCGACCGGCAGCATGATGATGATGATGAAGCGTTTGGCGAGGCCGCTCAACTTTTCTAGTCTTTTGTTGTAATGTTTTGCAAACGATCTAGCAGTCTTCCAGCCTGCGTGTGCCAGGATTCTCTTCACTGAGATCCCTAGCAGTCGTGCTTTGGAGACCATGGCTCCTCGTGTTGAATGGGAAGCGTAGCGTCCCGTATCCACTCCTGCGGCCTTCAGGACTCTAATGGTCCATCTTGCGAGAGTGTCTCTTGAAATACCCTTGTGTGGCTTAATAAAGCTCACCAAAAGCTGTCTTGAATTCCTTAATTCTTTTGTCTTGGATATATAAGCCCTAATGGCTGAAAAAACACACAATTTCGGATCCTCTGAGAAACTGGTAACATTCACCATGGACAACTTAGTCAGGGGGCCAGGAGCTGAACCTGGAAAGTGGTTCTAAAGTTTTTTTTCTCAGTGTTTTCATGTTATATAGGTATTGTACTCTGTGAAACTGTGTGATGGCATTCTCCCATCATTGAGCATTTTCATATAACATGTTTTATACAATTGCGGCTATCAGGATGCAAAACACTAGTTTTAGGGGGGGTGGGGAAAATAGAAATACCCTTATATCTTCACAAGCATTCAAGCTAGGGTGTTGAATATTTGCATATGGGTGTAGCTTGACCATACCTATTGGTGGGTCAAAGGTCAATATCCTAGGTCAAGGTCAAAGTTCAAATATCTGTGTCAAATATGTACAATTCAGCATTGTTTGTACACTTTGATATATTTCTCATTGTCCATGTTGCCGGAAACATGCATAATTCACAAACCCTGACTACGGGCTTGATATGAGTAACACCATAGATACAATTCGTAGCGCGCGTTGCTATGTACAAAACTAACTTCCGGTAGTAGATTCAAGGCTTGGTCCAGTCCTTACCTGGCCGCCGTCGTCGAAGGTTCACTTGAGCGAATAAGAAAATTGTGACAATCATGCCGAAACAGAGTAAAGTACGGAGTGTGGTTGGCAAATATTCACAGGCGTTGCTTGAGTCGATGGATAGATCAGGAGAGTCGAGTTGCACGATTAATCACGATAATATTGGTCGTACACTTTCTTCAACAAGACTGGCAATGGCCGATCTGGAGACACATTCACCAAGACCTTCCACGTCGAGGAGTAAAAGTCTTACACTGGAGGATATAGCCAAACTGCTGGATAATAAATTAGCAGCATCGCAAGCGCCGTTACTTGCACGATTACAAACACTGGAATGTGCGCAAAATGGAGGATCAGTATTTATAGATCAGCAGCTGAGCGGGCCGGAAGTGGAGAGTGATGACGTCACGGAGGATGCAAATGTAACGGTCGGCAGAAAAACAACACAATCTCCGGCTCGCACGGCCCGCTCGTGTATTTCAAGAAACCTACTACACACGTCGAAAGGTAGTGTACATGTTGATAAAAATGTTAACCGTAAACGTAATACAAATGATGAACAATTTGATGATAGTGACGAAGGAAGTGACGATTCTATGATGCATGAAATGATCCGGTTGACAAGGAAACGAGCAAAACATTCTAAAAAATTAAAATTACTTCCGCATAAATATGTTATTAGACAAGAAAAAAAGGGGAAAGTGGGACAAGGCGAGTCAACCTGGTTTTAATATCTATCTGCAATCAGATGTATGGTGAGGCGTGGAGATGTTCCTGATAATTGGACTGATCATATTGATAATCACATTGAATCGATCTTGGACATGGCTCAAAACTATTCATGGAAAACATGCCTCACCTACAGTGAGAAAATATTTAATATGGTGGCAGATAAACGACTTCCTAATGGTTGGGAAGATGAGGGCAAAATTATAGAAATACGACGAGATATTTGTGGCTTAGGTAAACGTATAGAACTGCAGCAACCAAAACAAAATTCATTAACAGTACCATTTGCGGATTTTAAAAAGGGGGTTGATGCGCGTCCTTGCATCATCTGGAATAAGGGTGGTACATGCGGGTTCGATGGTGATCATGGAGAAGGCACGGGACGATTTATTCACATTTGCTCATATTGTGCGTACAAACTACGTAGGAAACACGCACACAAAGAAACTGAATGTCGTACAAAACAACGTGCATCTGAGTCATTAAATGAAGACTGTACTAATCGTACAAGAAGTTTTGATTCGCGGTGGGCCTGGTGCTGCGATCGTCAATGAGAAAGTGCGTATAGCGGTGGACGACAACGGCAAGTTCGTGGACGAATCGAAAGATGGCGCCACCATAAAGTCACCATCACCAAACCCGGTCGGCCAGTGTAGAAATCAGGTCGGTGCGGTTGTTTCGTCGGTGTCATGTCGGCCTTCAAAGTTACTGTTATCGTCTCCCCTACTATGTTCCAAAATTAGGTCTCAGAACTTATTTAATACTAATTATGATACTGTAAAAGTTGATAAAGTTTCGAAGCCCCTCTCTGTTCCCCTCGCCAAAAATACTAGTACATTTTCTCTGAAATTAGGAAAAAGACGTCATACGCCATCTAGCAGTAATACTCCTAACTTCAAGTACAGTAAAACGCCAAAAGGTGACGCTACAGTTAATAATATTTATTTTAGGAACAAGGACATTCATGTTTCACAGATTAATATTAATTCCGTAACAACTAATGCATTTAAATGGTTTAATAGAGAACACAGATCATTAATTAATAGCCTTAATGTAATTGAACCGGTGGGAGCACGTAATACAGTAACTTTGGGTAGGGTGACACAGCGAACACCACTGGTGTTGGATTTGCCTCCGACCGGGTTCGAACCACGCCATTGCCATGGCGACGGCAAAACAACATACTCCTTTTCCCGCTGCTCGGGTGACTGTGCTTCAATGTCTGATACATTGATTGCTAGGCTGTTGCCTAAGAACGAAATAGCTGACAAAAAGACCTTGTTGAAACTGCATTCTAATATTAGTCCAGCCGCTAATATAATTAATATTTCTTCTTACAATCCGGTTCAGTTATCTCCTGTTAAACAGCTTTCTACTATTATGACCCGCCCCAAGAAAAACACTGATGAACATAGAATTATAGTCGACCTTAGCTTTCCCAAGGGGTGTAGTGTTAACTCAGGTATTAACAAAGGTTTCCACCAAGGTAAACCGTACAAATATAATTTGCCAAAAATTATGACCTTAGCTAAGCAGATTACAAAATTGGGTAATGAATGCTATATGTGGTCAATAGATCTAGCAAGGGCATACAGGCAATTAAGAACCTGCCCCTTGAGTGTGCCTTTGTTTGGGATTAAAGTAGATGGAAAATATTATTTTGACATTGCTCCACCGTTTGGTTGCAGGACATCAAGTATGGCCTGTGCTCGGACTACAGCACCAGTGGTACACATAATGACGAAAATGGGTTTCTTTGCGCTATGTTTTTTAGATGATTTTGTAGGGGTAGAAAATACACTAGAAAAGGCACAGAAAGCATATAATTACGTTCTTCAATTAACTAAAATATTAGGTTTAAAACTATCATTTAAAAAATGTATACCTCCTACACAAAAAATTATTTGGTTAGGATATGAAATAAATTCGAAAAACATGTGTATACGTATTCCTGATGAAAAACTATTAGATATTTTATTGGAATGCAATAAATGGGTATGTGGTCGTAAGGTAACAAGGAAAAACGTTCAAAGATTAGTGGGACGCCTTCAATTTATTTCGAAATGTGCAACACCTTCAAGAATTTTTATGAATAGAATTTTAGAATTTCTTAGGAATACCCCTTTTTTAGGAAAAATTGGCGTTACCCAAGATTTAATTAGAGACATATCTTGGTTCCTACGTTTTGCAGAAGGTCATAATAAGCTAATTTTGTGACAAAAAATGGTTAATCGAATGTCATTCTTCATTGCAAGGAGGAGGGGCATTCAGTCCAACACATTATTATTCCAACTGTTATACCCCTAAATTCCTAGAAAATAATTTCCATATTGCTCAATTAGAAGCAATAAATTTAGTGGTCGCTTTGAAAAATTTGTCACCCCCTAAACCTAACATATATCAAATTATCGTTAACACTGATAATACTGCTTCCCAACAGGTGCTATCTTCTGGTGCCGGTAAAGATCCAGTCTTGTGCGCCTGTGCCCGGGAAATCTGGAGGTTCGCCGCCACATACACCTGTACGGTACAGGTGTTACACAAGCCCGGAAAAGATCTGGTGCTAGCGGATGCCTTAAGTAGGTCGTTCTTTGATACCAAATTAAAGCTAGTTGCCGACAAAATGTGTCATGAAAAACTATTGACTAAAATAAATGTCTCTCATGACGGTCATGTACTAGATTTATCTTTATAAATCTGCCAGTTGATAAGTATATTTTTTTTGCATTTATCAACTTGCAGATCATAAGCGCGCATTAGTACAAAAACTAAGTGTGTACTTTTCGGCAGGATTATCAGCTGGGACCTGGCATAATAAAAGGGTACAATTTAGGGAGTATCTGAGTTTTTGCAAGAGCGTCAGAGACACCCCAAAAAAAACCAAAATGAAGACGGTAATGTTATATGCTTTATATTTAAATGATAGATTAAACACTGAAGGAGCAATTAAAAATTACATGAGCGGAGCCAGATCATGGGTAAGGCTGTTGAATGGTAACACTGAAGCGTTTGATGATTATGCACTATCAATAATTAAAAATGGCATGTATAAGTTAAAAACGAATACTGTAAAGAGGGCATACCCCTTAAAGACTAAGCACATTAAAATGATAATTTTGAAATTCAAGAAAATTGGAGATGATGGATTGGTGTTAATTGCTGCTTTGTTAATAGGGTGTCTAACTTGTTTTATTCCGAGGTGACGGGAGGTGACGGTCACATGCTGCTCGGGAGAGACATCAAGGCTCACGACTCACATCTGACGATCATAGTCAGAAGCACTAAGACTACATGCAAGCCCGAGGACGTGTACAGCATCAATCTGCCGGCATGGTCAAACCACACCTTCTGCCTGGTGCACGCTTGGAACAAGTACACCGCCCTGAAATTGACACATGAGGGCGCCCCAGCGTTCATCCTGAATAATGGACAACCACTGTCTGATACAGTGTTTAATAAGTGCATGCAAACTGCTTTGAAAGCCTGTGGACTCCCTTGGTGGCCGTTAGTGACTTGCCATAGCCTACGGCGCGAGGGAGCCCAAGAATACGCAAGAGTCAATAGAGTCCATAAGAACAGTCGGTAGATGGAAATCTAATAGTGTCTTTAACTATGTTAATAAAAATGTTTTTTAGGGAGGAACCATTATCTCTCTTGTTCCAAATTTGGCTGAGAGATTATGGCTCCTATGTCCCTAGTGAAAAAAGTGCTGATTGCAATGATTGTGCGAATGTGTGTGAGTATGCCAGATGTGAGCTGAACGTGTGACCGTGATCTGCCCGAGCTGCTGCCTCATGTCTTCTGTCCGAGTTGCCTCAAGTGTATTATATGCTCTGCCTTCATAAATGTAGTTTACGTCAGTATATATCATATGATAGTATAGTCATAGATATGACCTGCACATAAGTAATGCAATGAATATATAGTAAATGATACCTGATATTGACCTGCACATAAGTAATGACCATTAGAAAAATGAGATAGGCACAGGTTGTACTACCCAATAACAGCTAAATAACCCCAATTGTACTATTGAGGATAGCTATAATAATGATGTTCACAAAGGTGTAGAAAAAGGCTTCTGTAAAAATTTATTAAGCCTGATTAATAAATTTATTAGCCCCAAAAGAATTACCTGTGTCTGGTTTTGAATTATACTGAACCTGTATCCATTGTTATAATGTCTAATAGCTTGTTATAAGGTCTCATGAGCTCAATACTGACTAAGGAAATGCTAGAATACATAATATTTATTTAGTTCTTTATGATTTCATGTTCAAAGATTACATCAAATCTGGCTACGTAAATGATCTGCATATGGTCTACCTATTCATAGGTTACTAAACCACCAAAATTGTACATATTCTGTATTTGGTTTTACAATCTTTCTTATATCATAAACATCATCAATCATCAGTGTTATTGTAATCATCACCATATTCCCTTTCATCGCTTGTTTCATCATCACTATCAGGTGATATAGTATTCATCCTGTTGTGACATTCTGACACTGCGTCCTGTTGCTGACAGGCACAGAAGACTGAGCAAGTCATTCCTGCTTTGTTGCATCCACATTGAATACTTTCACATGGTGTCACTGGAGCAGCCACAACTGATGATCTTTTGGATGTACTCGGGGACCAGTTGACTTCCTGCAGGAACTGTAGTTGGGCAGCGCATATCCCCATCTTTGCTCCATCCATACTCTAACAGGTCTAACTTCTGAGGCTCAAACCTCAAGGCATTCTTCCACAAGAATGTTTGTAGGTGTGCTCTTTTCAGATTTTCCTGGAAAGCAGCATCAGTTGGTGGCAGGGAACAGAGTTTTGGCATTGTGCTGCTCCCCTTGCCTAGTCTGGTCTTCCATACCTTTGCTCTAGCCTCACAGAGAGTATGGCAGCTTTTCTGACCATAAGTAGCAACAACGAATTGAGTTGCCTGCTTCACTACTTCAGGCCAGGGGTCATCAATTTCTCCAAGCAGAGTCAGTGAGTGTTGTTTTATAGTGTTCAACATCTTCTTCTTCCCAATGCCAAAGCATCCTGCTACAGTATCACATCCAGATAAGGAGTGTGCTGCAAGCAGGTTTGGAATGAGGTCTGCATATTGGACAGTGGTTGCTTTGATGTCTATGACACTTCTTCCATGTATAGGAGATTGCATTATAATTGGGATGTCAAGATCCTGCTCGAGATAGTGGTGCAACAGGAGGGCCCACACATCTGTATCATCAGCCACCACAGCTACACCGGATGCCCCCTCTGAAGCTGCCATAAATGCCTGCTGCACTATAATATTGTCAGCTTCCTCATGACTGGTGTACAGATCTCGTCTTTCTATGACAATGCCCTTGCTAATCTCGATAGTTTCCTCCTGTCCTGTTATCAAAAGTGTATGCTCCTGTGTATGGTTCTGAACAAAGTCTTCATCACTTTGCAAGTCCTCGCATATCAGTTTGATGAGCTGCTTCTTATTGCCTGTAACAGTCAACATTGCTTTCTGGGCGGGGATTGGTGTTGAGGGTGTCAACTGATAGACCCTGCCAGTACCCCTGGCTAATCGTGTTGAATCTTTGGTGCAGAATTTGTTGTATCTATCAAAGACTACATAAACATCACATTTGGAGAGCTTCTCTGCTATTTTGTGCTTGAAGGCATCAAATAAGTCTGCACATTTCCAACAGCAGGCCAACCAGGTATCCGGAGAAGGGCACACCCATCAATGACAGTGACTTCAATTTCTTCATGGGCTACTCTTGATGACACCTCAATTTTCATATCTCTTCTCAAGATGGATTTAGATGTGGATATCCGCATATCACCAGAGTCTGCAAAGAGAGCCATTGGCAGTGGAGCCAATTCATGGGACATCAGATGGTCAATGTCTATATCCCTATTACTGGCCTGCAGACATATGACACAACTGTAGATTAGGTTTGTATCAAAAAGCTTCTGTCTGCCGATATTTACAGACTTCTTTGTGTCTGCCATTGGAGTTATTCTTCTTTCAATCTTGTGATGAAAGCCTCGAGGCAAAGCCTCTGTAAATTCCCCAGATTGTTTGCTCCCGATTTCAATTGCTTTGTGAACATTAACTGTTGAAGATGAGTGTACCCTTCCAGTAACAATGTTCACAATTGATCCCTCTGGGTGCTGCTCGTGGTCAAGTGGTGGTATGCACTGGGTCATCTTCACTGTTATGTTCTGTCGATCCTTTGCATCAGATTTTATCCTGGATTTGCTTTCTTCTTTGTGCACGCTTGCCTGCCTGGCTACACTCTCAGCACCTCGCATTTCAGCTACATCGGCAGCTATCTGACCACAGACATGTAGGCTCAATGCCCAAGATTTCAAAGCTTCAGGGTTAAGTGTGATGCCTATTATGCCATGCTTTCCCTTGCCATATCTCATGAATGTGGTCTCGATAAACATGTCAGACCAGATTCCATTCCATCTGCCATCAATGTGCCTCACAACATGGTCCCCTTTGGTGAAATGTTGTAGAACATGTTGTGGGAGAGCTTTCATTGATATGATATAATATGTGGCATACCTCGTATAATGGATGTGCCCGGTGGCAAAGAAAAAGGCAGCATCAATTCAATTGCTCTATGGTGTAACTAAAACTCTCCTTCTTTCTCAGCTCTCAGATAGAGCATCATTATGAAGACAGGTTTCAATAAGCAGTCAACCCACAATTTTGCAGTAGGGCTTTTGGCTGCAGCTCTCTCCAACTTGTTTGTGAGGTCCTCTGGAGAGTCCACATCATTGACAAACTCTCTAAGTATCTCTTCTGCTACCATTCTAAGCGCCCTGAAATTTTGGGGGAATTTCTTCCCAGAAAGCATTTTATGAACCCCTGCGAATGCCACAGACTTCTGACAGTCCTGAACCAGCCATCAGGGTTCCACAGCAGCCAACAAAACTCATGAAGAGATGCATACCACCAAGCCTTGGATAAAACTCTGGAAATTTATCTGGATACACCCAAAGGACATCTATCATGACTTTGTACAGTTGCAAATGGTTGCTACCAGAACAGAACCTGTAACATAGGCCACAAGGTGGCAGCAGGATATTATATATGGGAAGTCCACTGGCAGGAGTCAATTTCAGAGTTAACCCATTTCATACTAAATAATATAAAAATAGGGGCCTAGATAATAAGGATCTTTCTATTTCCCCACCCCCAAAAATCAATAATTTGGGTCCCGATAGCCGCAATTGTAAAAAACTTGTTTTATGAAAATGCTCAATGATGGGAGAATGCCATCGCACAGTTTCATAGAGTACAATACCTATATAACATGAAAACACTGAGAAAAGAACTTTAGAACCACTTTCCAGGTCAGGCCAAAATATGCATTTGACCCCCTGACTAACTGGTCCCCTTTGTGGTTTGATTTCAACAAATGTTTCAAATCAATTGTAGCCTCTTTTCTATCTATCTCCAGTCCATCCAGAGATAACACTACAATAGTTTGTCCTCTCTGTCTTGTAACTAGCAGTAATAGTACTGCCAACTTAAAACCTAGCTGCTTAACATCTAAATGATTGTTACTATGCCATCGTTTAAATAATTTAAATAGCACAGAAACATCCCAAAACCGACTATATTTGGGCTTTGGAGGATTCCTTTCATACACTGACCTTAAGAACTAGTGGATAACCTGGTGTTTTCCAACTGTTTGACCCTCTACCCTTGGTAGGACAATTGATAATGCACATCTTGCTGCATTGATAGCCCCATAATGTAATCCTTCATGTTCCAACATCCTTAAGAATCTAGCTACTTGGGCTATTGTAGGGTTTAAAGGTTTAACCTTTTTTATTAAGCAATGAACCCCCCATTTTCTTAAATAACTAGCATATAGTTTTACTGTTCCCTTTCTCCATGCATGGGAGACCAGTCTTTGTTGGGTAATCCTATCCAGGCCAAACTGTTCTAAATGTTTATTTAGAAAAGGAATGCCAGGAGAGGTGTTGTTGACACATCTCCGTGAATGGTCAGCGGACCTTGATGCACTAGATTGCCAGGTGATCTTGGGAATCGGAGGCAGTCTTTTGCTCTCAACGCTACTGCTGCTAGCCATGGCTGTGTGTCCCAATAGGGCACGATCAGAATCGAGCGTGTTCGATCCATTCTGATCTTCCTGGCCACTCAGCTGATAATGCTGAATATTGGGAAAATATAATAAAATTTATTTCCCCAAATTAACGAAAAAGCATCCACTTGCCAAGCATTAGGGTCTGGATGCCAAGAAACATATTTAGCTAATTTACAGTTATTCCTTGACACAAATAAGTCTACCTCTGGTCGACCCCACATTCGACAAATCTGTTCAAAAATTTTATTACTCAATGACCATTCTAAATGATCATGGAAATGTTGACTTTTGCTATCTGCCAAAGTATTTTGACTACCTGGGATATGTGCTACTGTTAGCCAAACATCATGGTCTTGTGCCCAATTCCAAATTAGTTTGGCTATTTTGTTACATGGTTTGGACTTTGTCCCTCCCATGTTACAAATGTATGCCATTGCCGTACTATTGTCTGTGAGAATTCTGACATGAAATTTCGGTATGCGGATTAATCTCATCATCATCATGCTGTCGGTCGCGATGCGACAAAGACTGCTTTCATTACTTGACTGCCGCTCTCCATTTAGCTCTCTGCTGTGAGATTGATGTTTTGTGCGGTTGTACATTTCACGAAAGCTGCCTGCAAAAGTGTTGAAGTGCTGCTGGCTTTTGCAAGTTACCAGCGACACTCTCTCAGGGAGCAAATAGAGGTTTCATACCGGCAAGAACATGTCAAGACAGGCGCAAAACTATTTGTCCCTGCAGTGGCTGGTCAGGAGATGTTGGGAGTTCCATACATCAACCACCCTTAATGCTGCCACAGTGACATGGTTTTCTGTTTAGGGTTTGCTCCCTTAGCCTTTGGTTCTGTCAAGAACCTGTACCACAAGGCAGTGGTTTACAACTCTGCAGTGCAGGGGCGTCAAACTCCCTGAGGTGTTGCAATACCTGCAATACCTGCGGATTAAACTACATAATCCCAAATAAACCGCTCTCAATTCTAAGACATTAATATGATCAGAAATGTTGTCATCAAGCCATCTGCCTCCTGTAGCCACATCGTCACGATGGGCACCCCAACCCTCTAAAGACGCATCTGTGGTCACTACCGTGTTGGGGTCACCTATACGTATCGGATTTGGAGAAGTGTTTATATGTTTAAACCACCACTCAATATCCTCTAAACCTTCTTCCGAAATAAACATCTTTCATTCAAAATTGACCTTAGTACGAGCTAACGCTAAATTCTTATCTATCTATAGCGACTTAACGTGCGCTTTCCCGTATAGAATAGCAGGGGCATAGGCAATCATAATGCCGATAAGCACCATGACCTGCCTTATCTTTGGCCTCCTTAGATTTACTAAATGGTTCGTCATATCTAAAAACTTCTCTAGTTTCTGTTCTGTCAACGACACAGTCACCTGTTTAGTGTTTAATAGGAAGCCTAAACATTTCAGTTCAGTAGTTGGTTCAACAACCGACTTCTCCTTATGGATATAAAATCCAAGTTTAGTGAACAGTTCACACAGGTCTTTAACTGCATTTGTGCATTCCAAAATTGACTGGGCCATAATAAATGAATCATCAATATATGGAAACATAACATGTCCTTTTCTCGCCATAAGTGAAAAAATTGGTTTAAGTAGTTTGGTGAACAAACGAGGGGCACAAGCCAACCCATTAGGCATACAGGTGAACTAAAAAAGCTGTTCATTTCAAAGAAATCTTAGATATTTCCGGTCTGCTTTGTAAATCGGGATCGTGTAGTATGCATCCCGTAGATCAACACTAGCTAGCCAAGATTCTTGTGTAACCAAGTCTCTTGCCGTTTCCAAAGAAAACATTTTTGAATGTTTATATTCAACCATCTTGTTTAATTTAGCTAAATCTAAAATCATCCGAACATCACCATTAGGTTTCGGGCGGAAACAAATATTTGAAATAAATTCTCCGGTTGTATGGTTAACTTTTTCAATAATACCCTTGTCACAAAATTGTGCCACTTTGTTAGCCAGTGCCTCTCTTTCAGTGAAATCGAAACGATAAGGGAAAGGAGTAGACTCCTGTACTGGTACTTTGATAAAAGGAGTACGAACACCTTGAACAATACTTAAGATCATCAGTAATCATTTCCCATTCTTGTAAGCAATTTTTATTGTTTCCAACCTCAAATTTGCTTACAGGTGTTTGTGTTGCTTCCAATGCCACAGGTGGTAGCGCAGCTTTTGAGGTTTGCATAGCAACCTCTACTTGTTCCCTGGCCAGGGGAACGGCTTGCTGGGAGTGTACTCCCGCTTGAACGGCTGGTTTCTGTCGTTCCAGCTGAATGACTGGCGTTGTCCCCGTCCTCTGGGTTGAAACCCGTAGGTCAGACCGGACTGTCCACCTCTGGCGGTCCGACGGTTTCGAAAATCCCCTGTGGTTTTCCGGAAACGGGAACTTGCATCTGTGGGCTTCTTTTTCACATCCATATGCTTCCCACTTTTGGTGGCCGTCTCGACCTCTTTAAAGAGGTATTGCAATTGGCCACCAAACATCTTTGTTTCGTCAAGTGACTTTCCTTTAATTGGCCTCGGTGGAAGGAAAAGAGTATACTCTTTTCCATCATTATCAATGATCTTCTTGGACCTGGCGACTTCTTTGCCTGCATCAGTACAGACAGATTCGAAATGGTTTTCAAATCTTCTGTATGTGAGGAAATTGCTAGCTGCAGTCAGCATAGCAATCCCTTTGTCCATAGACCTGGCCAACAATGAGAATTTATTCTCTGTTTGCATGCGATTTGCGATTGGTGCAATCGCTGTCAGGGCCCCTAGGCCCACTTTGTGTACTGTATGCAGTACACCCTCAAACCTTTTTTCTATCGTCATTGAGATTGACATCACGGTCCATCTCCTTCACCACAGAGTCTGGAATACCCTTAATGCCAGTGAGCTGCTCCCCTAGCTTAGTAATAACCTCCACAGGTTTAAAGGTATTAAAATGGCCTTTGATGGTCTCTCTCATCATAGTCGTTGTCAAGACTTTCTTGGCTTTCTCCTGCACACATTTCTTCCTCACCTTTCCACCGATCTGGGCTTACAGACCCGACCCCTGCGTGTCCGAGTCTGACTCAGTTGAGGAAGAGTCGGAAGATGAATCAGAGGACGAATCCTTCTTTTTCTTCTTCGTCTTCTTTTTGCTTTTCTTGGTCTTCTTAACCACTTTCCGTGCCTTGGTAAACTCATCACCCGACGAGCTCACCGCTTTCTTAGCCTTCCCTTTCTTCCTCTTTGCTACCACAATGGTAGCTTCCGGGGCTGAGTCTGTCTCATCTTCAGAGACATCCTCCCAGTCCGAATCGCCGTACGGCAGGTTTGGCCTCTTCTTACCTCGAGGCTGAGCTTGTAAATGCTGGAGCTTCTGTTCCACCATCACACTCATCCGGGCTTCCCAGTCTGAAGGTACTACACTTCGCACCTCCGGCTCGCTCTCCCTATCCGGGTCAGGGGCCAAATGTATGAGGGCGGGTTAGCGGGGGTTAGCGGTCATAACCCGAGCGTAGTCGGGAATTCCCCGGTTAGCGGCCGAAACTCACAATGTGTGTGCACGGGTTAGGCAAACCCCTCGAGGGTTAACGCGGCCTGCGCTAACCCCAACTTTTAGGTGGTTTATCGTCGGTGTTACGCGTGGATTGAAGATGGATGTGTGTCTCTGTGTCTGTGTGTGTCTGTGTGTGTGTCTCTTTGTCTGTGTGTGTGTCTGTGTGTGTCTCTTTGTCTGTGTGTGTGTCTGTGTGTGTCTCTTTGTCTGTGTGTGTGTCTCTGTGTGTGTCTGTGTGTCTGTATGTGTGTCTCTCTGTCTATGTGTGTGTCTCTGTCTCTGCGTGTGTGTCTGTGTGTGTGTCTGTGTGTGTGTCTCTGTGTCTGTGTGTGTGTCTGTGTGTGTCTCTTTGTCTCTGTGTGTGTATGTGTGTGTCTCTTTGTCTGTGTGTGTCTCTGTGTGTGTCTCTGTACGTGTATCTGTGTCTGTGTGTGTATGTGTGTGTATCTATGTGTCTCTGTGTGTCTCTGTGTGTGTCTCTTTGTCTCTGTGTGTGTCTGTGTGTCTCTTTGTATGTGTGTGTCTCTGTGTGTGTCTCTGTATGTGTTTCTGTGTGTCTGTCTCTGTATGTGTCTCTGTGTCTGTGTGTGTGTCTCTTTGTCTCTGTGTGTGTATGTGTGTGTCTCTTTGTCTCTGTGTGTGACTCTGTGTGTGTCTCTGTATGTGTTTCTGTGTGTGTGTCTGTGTGTGTCTGTGTGTGTATCTCTGTGTCTGTGTGTGTGTCTGTGTGTGTCTCTGTGTGTCTCTTTGTCTCTGTGTGTGCCTGTGTGTGTCTCTTTGTCTGTCTGTGTGTCTATGTGTCTCTGTATGTGTTTCTCTGTGTGTGTCTCTGTGTGTGTCTCTGTATGTGTTTCTGTGTCTGTGTGTGTGTCTCTGTGTGTGTCTCTGTATCTGTATGTGTCTGTGTGTGTGTCTGTGTGTGTGTCTTTGTGTCTTTGTGTATCTGTTGCTGTGTGTGTGTCTGTGTCAGAGACACACACACACAGAGACACAGAAACACACACACAGACACACAGAGACACACACAGACAGACACAGACACACAGAGACACACAGAGACACACACAGAGACACACACAGACACACAGAAACAGACACAGAGACACACACAGAGACACAGACACAGGCACACACAGACACACACCACCACACACAGAGACACACACACAGACACACACACGGACACACACAGGCACACATAAACACAGAGACCACACAGAGACACACACACACAGACACAAACAGAGACACACACACAGACACACACACAGACACACTGAAACACAGAGACACACACACAGACACACACACAGACAGACACACTGAAACACAGAGACACACACAGACACACACACAGACAGACACACTGAAACACAGAGACACAGAGTGACACACACAGAGACACACAGACACACACACAGACAGAGACACACACACAGACACACACACAGAAACACAGAGACACAGAGTCACACACTGAGGGGTGGGGGGGAGGAAGGGGCTGGTTCCTCCCGACTCCTACTACGATGGCCGGGTACATTCCCAGGGGGACTCCCCAAATCTATAAATAACGCACAGGGTAGCTGACAAGTGCGCGCTTGGCACGCATACATTTCACTCGACCCATATACCAACACCGACGATAGCTACCCAGTCGGCCGCCCTTGACACCGGCGCAGATAACCCGTTGCTCATACATTTAGCCCCAGACGGTATCAAGGCCCCAGGCTGAGGAGACGGCGGCGCCGTAACCACCGGGGACGAATCGTAATCGTCCGTCGGGCGGCCTTCTGCGGCCACTGGAGCTGCCGTCTTACTGAGCTTCGTAGTCATCGGAAATCTGTAACAATCAAAAGAAAGTTACTATAAACCGGAAATTCAACTAAATGTCACAACAGGTTATTCAAACCAACAACTGTGCATCTAGTGGTGTTAAGAAACGTATTTAAACCGTCTCAACACAGGCGTAACTGAAGCTAATGTCTAATGTCGGAGGTTACCGGTATAGCAACCGAAACCAATGAAGGGACCAGTGTACTGGTGCCTCCCACACTCTCTGTTCCGTACACTTCTCCCTCCTGCGGCTACCACACCAGCAAGATGGAGAAAATGCTACAAAACTCGGAAGTACGCCCAAAAAATGTGGGGAATCCATAAAAGAAACCCAGGATAATTTCCAACGTGAATCCATAAAAGAAACCGAGGACAAATCCAAACGTGATGTGGCTCCAGCCACATTGCTCTCCGTTCGGCAATGGGCGGCTTGTAGAACAAAGGAAAAAAGTGTTTCGCTTTGTTCTATAGATGTTCTGATCGAAAACACCCATAAAAGTGAACAAAGATATCACAAAGTTCTAAAACCTTTGCGAAAAGATGCTATACGGCATCACCAACCAACTGTCTCACTATGATAACAATACTTACAGTTAGTTTGTTGTCATAGATCAAAAATCGCCGGAGCAACTCAACGAACGTCCTCCCGTCATGAGTTGTTTATGCTACTTGCTGGACCCGGATGTGCTTCCTTCTCCCTAGCCTGAGGCTAGCCAGAGGCTTAGTATCGAGGTAAAAAAAAAAAATATATACATATATATATATATATATCTACATGGTATATTAAAACATAGACATATATTATCTGTTTGTATAATATACATACACATACATATATATATATATGTATCAGCTTTCATCTGTGGTAGGGGAAGTTTGAATCTCAACACTTCTGCTCTACTGTCCCATTTATGATGCACGATTGGTTGTTTATCTGCTAGGTCTGCTTCAATATATATTCGTAATAACTTCCAAGTTTAAGTGTTCGATATTAACAATGTAACATGGAAACCAAACATGTGGTACACAGCACTGTTACTGACAACGACTCATATATAGATATACATACTTATTACATATATCATATATACATTATCTATGAAATAGATATGATAGATACATATAAATAACAGGATGTGTGCTGTACAGTGAAAATACAAGAATATGAACAAGGACCCTTGGCATATTGCTGCCAGTTTTCTATCGGTAATTCTGACCGTATACCGGTACGTGTACTCAAGTACTATCATGCTGTCTTTGAGCTCTCTAGTTCCCTAAAATGCCATGGCGGCGCCACCTGCGAATAGGACTGGTTTTGAACACATATACTAAAAATGTGACTGAAATATGCCCCGCCATACCCTACCATTAGCAAGGTTACCATCAGATACAACCGGTTTAAACTGGTTTCAATACGAGTGTATAATCAATTCGATCCCTACACCACCCTAACAAACCAGGCAAATTTACAACAAGAAAGAAAAGCGTTCATTCTAATTCTTAATACTAAAACACTAAGCCTCGACATAGTGACCCGAGTTGATTAATCGATTACGCCCCAAGTTTTCCCAAATACTTACTCTGCGCATGTGTAGGTGGTCTTGTTTGAAAATATTGCTATCTGAGAATGTAGGAACTGCATTGGAAACGTCACACCTGACTGCACCGACCTTCACACTTCACTGAATCTCAGCTGTTAGTTTTTTATATATACGCTCCACCAGTGGTTCCCACTACCCTTACTCTAGATAAAAGATTCTGCCCGTACTACTACAGTACAGCGGTGAACCTACAGGTTATGTAAAAGCTGGCGAAAATGTCTCTCACAGTGGATGATGGCCTCTCCTACCTTTCCTAACATATGTTGATTAAAATCCAATAGCCGCAATCCATTGTATCCATTTCCCCATAATATATATTCTCAAGAGTGTCCAAATCACATAATATCAGGCTCAGTGACACAAAATCAGTTTGCAGTGATAGAGTTCATGAAATAAATCCTCCATGTTTGAATGAACTGTTTGTACCACATGACTACCTCAGCCAATCAAAATGTACCACCTGACCACATCAGCCAAACAAAATGACCTAGACTAGACTCTATCAAAATGGCTGACATGTGGATATGTCTATCCAGATTTTAGGTGAAGAATATATTTTGCTTCTTTGATTGTGGAATAAGGGTCTCATTTGATTTCCCCCATTTCCCCCAGCTTTTATATAGGGTTGCTTTTCACCCTGTACTGTACTATGGGGTGAATCTTTTATCAACCCTTACCCCCGTGTTCCACCCCGCCTGCCTTTGCATTGGGTGAGTGATTGGAGGTTTTACGTCCTAGATAGATCTAATATCAATTGTCATATCAGGATGGGCACCGATTTGTGGCAGTGCACAATCATGGTGACTCTTTATTACGATGGGATGGCCAACTGAGTTGAGCGTCCGTCTCCCATTTTGGTAGATCGTGGGATTCCAACCCACGAGATTCCAACCCATGGGTTCGAACCCTGGTCAAGTCAAACCAATGACTTAAAAATGTATACTAGTCGCTTCCTAGCCAGGCGCTCTCCATTATTAGGATAGGGCAAGGACTGGTTGGCTCAGTGTCAGGATAACGTGACTGAGTGTGATATCAGGTCATGGTGCTGGCAGTCTGGTCTCCCAGTGGGGCAGCACTATAAAGTTGCCATGAGTGCATGCTGTCACAAGTCGGTACCCGTCCTGATATTATGTTGCCAGGACATACAACTCCAACAACCAATCAACCTTTATTGCTGTCCTGTTAAGATACAGTGCCGGCAGAACCATGCCATGATATCCCGCTCAGTTACATTATCGTGAAATTTAGCCAACCAGTCCTTGCTCTAGCCTAGTAATGCAAAGCGCCTGGTAAGGTAACAACACATTCTCATTTTACATATCTTCTTTGATTTGACTCAGTCAATAACGAGGAAGCGAACATTCTTCGCACTGATCGGATGCGGTGACCGAATCGGTAGAGCACAGGCCTCCCGTGCAGGAGATCAGGAGTTCAATTCCCGGTCGAGTCAAACCAATGACTTACAAAATTGATACTTGTTGCTTCCTGGCTTGGCACTCAGCATTGATAGGATAGGGCAAGGACTGCTTAGCTTAGTGTTAGAATAATGTGACTGAGAGGGATGTTGGGTCATAGTCCTGGTGGCCTGACTTCCCAGAGTGGCAGCACTATAAAGTCACCATGAGTGCATATGGTCACAAGTCGGTACCTGTCCTGATATGATCTTAGATGTTGCCATGACTTAAAACTCCAACAAGGATGATGGTGACATTGATGGTGATAGACGTGCAGCAGGGAAGCTGACAGGGATGGCAGTGACAGGGATGGCAGTGACAAGGTTGGCAGTGACAGGGATGACAGTGACAGCAATGACAGTGACAGGGATGGCAGGGACAGGTTGGCAGTGACAGGGATGGCAGGGCCAGGAATGACAGTGACATGAATGGCAGTGAGAGGGATGGTAGTGACAGGAATGACAGTGACAGGGATGGTAGTGACAGGAATGGCAGTGGCAGGGATGGCAGTGAGAGGGATGGTAGTGACAGGAATGACAGGGATGACAGGCGCAGGAATGACAGTGACGGGAATGGCAGTGAGAGGGATGGCAGTGAGAGGGATTGCAGTTACAGGGATGATTGACAGGGATGGTAGTGACAGGAATGACAGTGGCAGGAATGGCAGTGAGGGGGATGGCAGTGACATGAATGACAGTGACAGGACTGGCAGTGAGAGGGATGGCAGTGACAGGAATGACAGTGACAGGGATGGCATGGGCAGGAGGGACAGTGGCAGGAATGGCAGTGACAGTAATGGCAGCGACAGGGATGATAGTGACAGGAATGCCAGTGGCAGGGATGGCAGGGCCAGGAATGCCAATGGTGTCCACTGGCAGGGGAAGGAATGACAGTGACAGGAATGGCAGTGGGAGGGATGGCAGTGACAGGAATGACAGTGACAGGGATGGCAGGGGCAGGAATGACAGTGCCAGGAATGTCAGTGAGAGGGATGGCAGTGACAGGAATGGCAGCAACAGGGATGGTAGTAACAGGAATGGCAGCGACGGGGATGGTAGTGACAGGAATGACAGTGCCAGGAATGTCAGTGAGAGGGATGGCAGTGACAGGAATGGCAGCGACAGGGATACTAGTGACAGGAATGACTGGCGAAAATAGCGGCGGGACGCGGAGATCGAGGGCGAGAACGAGGCTGCGCGGCTGCGCGGCGCCCACGCGCTGGTGACCGGCGGCGCGGACTACATCGGCACGGTGCTGGTGCCGCTGGTGCTGGACCCGGTGTCGCAGTTTGAGCGCCCTGCCAGTTTGAGCGCCCTTCTGTTGCTTCTGCGCATGCGCGGATAGAGACAACATTAAAACCACCCTACCTATTACAGTACTTTGTGATTTTTGGTGCTTTGAAAGCAAATTTCTCTTGTTTCTATTAAATAGTTCAGATCTTTCTCTACAATTTCACATTCAGCTTTTTTTGAGGCCATGATCTGGTAAGGCTAACACTGGCACTGACACTCAGAATATTCCAAATTTCACTATTATCTCTGTTTTTAATACTTTCAGAGTAAATTGCTCTTAGGTTACATTAAATACTTCAGATCTTCCTCTTCAATTGCGCATTAAGATATTTTTAATTGATCCAATGAAAGCTTTTAAATCTATTTGACAAAAAATGTATACAACCACTGGCAGGGCGCTCAAACTGGCAGGGCGCTCAAACTGTGACACCGGTGTTGCAGTTTCCAAGGCACACCAGTTTGCCAGGGACACTTCCATTCAAATGCATTGTCAATGGCCGTGAGCAAATCTTCATACAGAAGAAGTGAAATATCTCTACAACCACACCACCTAGAAACAAATCCCTTGGTACACATATAGAAAACATGTGTACCAAAAAGATTATATTAAATTTATAAGGTTAGTGACGATGCTGTTCGATTTTGACGCATGCACAGAAGCGATGTGCCCCTGGCAATCTGGTGTGCCGCTGAAACTGCATCACCGGGTTGCCGGGTGACGGTGCTGGGTGATCTGCGGCACCGCCTCGCTCGCCAAAAACGAAAAGGGAAAGGACTATGCGTCGACCTTCACAGTGAATGAGGGAATCAGCGAGGTGCTCGGAATCCTCCTGAACATCTCCGAGCACGAGATCCGGGCTGCCAAGAATGTTGGGAAATGATCGCTAATCATCCACACCTACATTACACACTTAGCAAGCGTTTCGTATTACATCTGCCAAGTACTGTACACAGGATATGTACCAAGCATTGAATCTACTGAAGCGTTTTATATCTCAGCTACCAAGTAAATTTCAAACTTTGGATTGCATCTAGCAAGTAGGCATACTGGTCATTGGGGCTGTGTAGGTCATGTGATGAGGGAATCCCACTTGTGACATCATTCATATATTACATTCCGAGTTTGTTTGTCGTCTCAGTGGACTAAACCGCTAGGACGTAAAACAACAACAAACACACTGGACTAAACCGGGCAACTTTTAAACTAGAGTTCTCATTAGTCATAGCAGACATTTAAGAGTTATTAAGACTAAAACTGTCTGTAGTTATATTAGCTGCATAGTCCAGTGAAAAAATCTAATTTTCAAAACCCAAAACAATTACAGTAAAACCTCTCTAACCGACTACCTCCACCACTCCCCTATATCGATCGCTTTATTTCGGTCCCAACAATACCATTGTAACCATATTCCAACTCCCTAAACGGACCACTTAATACAATCTGTTACTGCAGAAGCCTATAGTGTGATTGGTGTGCTTGCCAAAATTAATTTGGCATATTTGCACTTCAAATATCTCAAAAGTTGGTCATTTAAAAGTTACGTCAAAACTAAAGAAAGATAGATTATAACGATCAACCTAATAATTTATCTCAGAAAATAACAGATACTCAAAACCATTGGACTATGCAACTTTAAGGACTATTAAAACTAGTGCTGTCTTTATTCATAGCAGCCACTTGTTCTTTGGGGGCTTCTTCACACAAATGTGCATTAGTGTTCAAACAACCTTTTCCTTGAAAGAGAAAACAAGAACACATTATCTCTGTGTACATAATGTTTAATATAAATATAGACCTTCTAAAGTCTCGTATAAAACTGTATTATGCATTATTACAGGGCCCCATATTGGATCCCCAACGACTGAATTTTACACAACCTAAATGACGTCATCAATTTATGTGTAGGGTCAGTAAACAGGAGGGGGTTCTGGTGCTCTTTTTTTATTATAATTTCTTTTACAAATAATTGTTTACTTGGCTACACAATGTCAAGTATAACTCTTATGCAGTTTTTCTATTGGCCAGCATTTAACTATTGCTAACAGTCATGAAATCGCATCGTATAAATGGAGTTTATATAGTTTTCCCCCAACATCAGAGCTTGCTAGTGTTTACACGTGTCTCACATCATACAAGTCTCGAACTCTACAGCATTTACACTCAGTGAATCTGTAATTACAATTGATCTTCCTTCCTTTTCTTTCTTTCTGAACAATGCTATCAGAAGTAGGCCTATCTATGACATGTATCAATTCAAATGTATACCACTCAGTAGGTAACATCAAATACCAAAGTCATTTATGTATTGACACTATGCAATTCATTAGCAGGTGACACCATAAAAGTACCAGATGTTGCTGTCACTACGAAGTGTCACTGTCACAATTCACTCATCAGTGTCTCTGTCACAAGTATGTGACACCGGCACTGTCAATCTAATTTATTGTCGCAATTGTAACTAATTAACATGTGACACCATGTCCAGCAGATGTTGCTGTCACAATAGAAGGTGCTACTGTCACACTACAGCTTAGTGTCAGTGTCACTGTCATCAGACAGTGGCTCTGTCACAAGCACATGCCACTGACACTATCAACCTGATTTATTGCCCAATTGTACCTAATTAGCAAGTGACACCATGCCCACCGGATGTTGCTGTCACTAGGACGTGCCACTGTCACATTACAGTATATAGTATTGCTGTCATTAGCCATTCCCTGTCACAAGTGCATGTCACTGACACCAGCCAGTAAAACTATAAATGTCACCTCTTGCAAGTGTGTGGCACTGTCACATTACAATGCTAGAGTCCCTTGCCACTCCCACTCTTACCGCTGTCACTAGTCTAAGTTATATAGGTGTCATAATGTGGCTGCTCTTGAAATGTACACTTGGGCGGCATCTTTAATTTATAACTTGGCACAGTCATCAAAAGAATCTGCCATGTTTAGGAGGGGTGGCGGTGGTGGGGTGCTTTTCCTATTTAGGCAATTGTTGGTTTCTGTAACTTAAACTTGCATAATTCGATGAAAGCATAGCTTTTCTAAAGCAAATCAATAGGCTAGATTTAATCATAGCAACCCAGATACTGGTGCACTTATTAAACATGCATGAACACATTGACATCATTAAGTTCAAAACCATCGGGTTATGTAACTTTAAGTTTTGTCAGCCCCTGTGATGCGGACACATATTATGCCCACCTCTATATAAGAACAATCTGCAGCTCCATTTGAGGAAATCTAAAATATTCCCAGTTAAGGAACCACTAATCAAACTACTGCTTACACAAGAAACAGCATCATAGTTGGTTGGTTTTGTTCATAATTAAATAGCACCAATAATATTGTATTCCTTTCACTATGACCCATATCCATATTGCCCGCAAGAAGCAACTTCAGGCATAATAGAACATCTTCACCAAGGTTCAGATTTATATTCTAGCATATATAGGCCTACCATTATTAGTTTTGGGAATGATTGACAATGAAAGTGTCTCCTACTCCAATGTGTATTAATAGAAATATGATGGAGTGGGGGTGGGGTAGACGATCCTGAAATATAGTCTTCCTAGTTAATTATCCTAAATAATTGTATATTTCATTGATGGAAGACTACCGATAGCTTATGCAACATATTATTCCATACTGAACTTTCATAGCTATAATAAAGCTGTATAGTCCGATAAAAACATCACATTTTCTAAATCAAAACACATATCTAGATTTGATAGTACGTATTCCACTTAGATACTTGTGCACTTGTTAACATTTATTGCAGTTTGGTGCTCTTGTACTATTCATAAATACGGGTAAACAAAACCCATGTCCAGTATTTTCGCGTGCACACCTACATTTATTTGGGATAGTTTTCAGTTCAGATATATCCATGGTTAGCAATTTGGAATAAAATCTACTTCAAACCAAAGTAAAGTAGACTATAACGATGAACCTAATATATTTATCTGAAAAATATAGCAGAAACCCAATAACATTTGGCTATGCAACTTTAAGCACTTATTGCATGATATGGAGCTTGCAACCTGAGGGCCTCAGATAGGAGTATTGGCCGAGACAAAGCAGAGTTGTATCTCTCAGATGTTGGTTGGCCTCACAAATAATGGAAAATGGAAAATAAGGTCTTTATTAAATATTAAATGCTACTGCTCCTTAAATCGTTAATTAATTAGAATCTAAAACTTCCTAACCTGTTGATATATGACGGGCCACAACATAACAAGTGATATCGGACCAGAGCCAGTGTTATATCACTCTATTTCCAGCTACTGCAGATTGATAACATATATAGAGTTAACAGATTGATTTAGGCATTCCATAGGTGTTTATATCCAACAATAGCAGCACTATGTGAATGTAAATGCTGCAGCTTATTTTAAATGACAGAAGATTCCATTACTTACCTTTCAGGAATGCCTGTATTTAAAGTCTGCATAATCCAGTAAAACAGCGTAAGACTTTACTATCCACATATAAAGCCATAATGGTAACGCACCAGACTACCTGTGCAATCTTATGTCCCCCAAACAGTCATCCCAAACTCGCATTCAGTCAGATATTATTATATGGCAGTAGTGGTGGTGCTGGTAATAGTGGCAGTAGTGGTGGTGGTGGTTGTAATGTTGGCAGTAGTGGTGATAGCAATGTTGGCGGTAGTGGTGGTCATGGTAATGTTGGCAGTAGTGGTGGTCGTAGTAATGTTGGCAGTAGTGGTGGTGGTGGTAATAGTGGCGGTAGTGGTGGTCGTAGTAATGTTGGCAGTAGTGGTGGTGGTGGTAATGTTGGCAGTAGTGGTGGTCGTAGTAATGTTGGCAGTAGTGGTGGTGGTGGTAATAGTGGCGGTAGTGGTGGTCATAGTAATGTTGGCAGTAGTGGTGGTGGTGGTAATGTTGGCAGTAGTGGTGGTGGTGGTAATAGTGGCGGTAGTGGTGGTGGTGGTTGTAATGTTGGCAGTAGTGGTGATAGCAATGTTGGCAGTAGTGGTGGTTGTAGTAATGTTGGCAGTAGTGGTGGTCGTAGCAATGATGGCGGTAGTGGTGGTCGTGGTAATGTTGGCAGTAGTGGTGGTGGTAGTAATGTTGGCAGTAGTGGTGGTGGTGGTAATAGTGGCGGTAGTGGTGGTGGTGGTAGTAATGTTGGCAGTAGTGGTGGTCATAGTAATGTTGGCAGTAGTGGTGGTGGTGGTAATAGTGGCGGTAGTGGTGGTGGTGGTTGTAATGTTGGCAGTAGTGGTGATAGAAATGTTGGCAGTAGTGGTGGTCATGGTAATGTTGGCAGTAGTGGTGATAGCAATGTTGGCAGTAGTGGTGGTGCTGGTAATAGTGGCAGTAGTGGTGGTGGTGGTTGTAATGTTGGCAGTAGTGGTGATAGAAATGTTGGCAGTAGTGGTGGTCATGGTAATGTTGGCAGTAGTGGTGATAGCAATGTTGGCAGTAGTGGTGGTCATGGTAATGTTGGCAGTAGTGGTGGTCATGGTAATGTTGGCAGTAGTGGTGGTGGTGGTGGTGGTAATAGTGGCGGTAGTGGTGGTGGTGGTTGTAATGTTGGCAGTAGTGGTGATAGCAATGTTGGCGGTAGTGGTGGTGGTGGTAGTGTTGGTGGTAATGCTGGCGGCAGTGATCTCACCAGTATTGATGGTGGTTATGGTAGTGGTAGTAGTGGGGGGCGGCGCCCCGGGCGACTGCCCAAGTTGGCGCTACTTTCGTTCTTTGTTTTATGTCCTAGCAACATCTAAGGTCATATCAGGATGGGTACCTTCAGCCAGCTCTAATGGTAGCTGTAGGTAACAGGTTCAAAGCTCCTGGTAAAATCTTAGCAGTACGTTTTTCAATAAAAAGAACACGATGATACTTCGCTACAAGGAACAGCAGGGAATGGTAAAGTGTGTGTAGGGGGGGGGGGGCGGAGACAGATGTGCACGTATAGGGAACAGAGGGATGACACAAATTGTATGTTCACTTTTAATTATTTTATCCAAATGCAGTTTAAAATAGGGAGCTTCAGAATTTTGAACTATCCATTTCTCTCTTGTTTAAAATCAAATCAGTGGTGGTTTTCCCCTGCTTATTATATTTCTTTCAATTTCAACGCCAGAGGTCAACGGTCAAATACTTTTAACCTTCTTTTCGAAACACAGATCTAATAAAAAGAAAACCACCTTAATAATAAGTTGTTGTGGGAAAAAATCAGTTCAGCTAAACCACCACTCACTGAGTTCTACAGATAAACCACCACTCACTGACTTCAACAGATAAACCACCACTCAATGACCTCTACAGATAAACCATCACAAACTGACTTCTACAGATAAACAACCACTCAATGACCTCTACAGATAAACCACCACTCAATGACCTCTATAGATAAACCATCACAAACTGGCTTCTACAGATAAACCACCACTCAATGACTTCTACAGATAAACCACCAGTTAATGACTTCTCCAGATAAAACCATTACTCAAAGACTTCTTCATATAAACCACCACTCACTGACTTCTACAGATAAAGCAGCACTCACGGACGTCCATAGTTAATCCATCACTCACTGACTTATACAGCTAAAGCACCACTCACTGACGTCTATAGTTAAACCACCACTGACTTCTACAGATAAACCACCACTCAATGACGTAACCCACCACTCATTGACTTTTACAGATAAACCACCACCCAATGATTTCTACAGCTAAACCACCGCTCAACGTCTTCTATAGATAAACCACCACTCACTGACCTCCAAAGATAAACCACCAGTCACTGACTTTTACAGATAAACCACCACTCACTGACCTCTACAGAAAAACCACCAGTCACTGACCTTTACAGATAAACCACCACTCAATGACTTCCTATATCGAGTCCACCCTGCCCAAGCCTCACAAGACATATTATACATCGGTACTTATTGATGTAGTTCTTTGACACAAAAAAGACCCCAACACACACACCACTAAAAAGACACCAACAACAACACTCCATCGAAAACTCACCAAACAAAACCAGCTGGAATGAGCGTTATTAAGACGGAAGATGCCGTCTTTGGTTACTGTTTACAACAATAAAAGGAGGGTAATTACAATACGCTATTAGTCCAACCTTTCTGACTGCAGTGGCTAACGGAATGAGCAACATAAATCCAAGAAAAGGTTAGCAGTGCTAAAAGAAGTAGTAAATTGTTAAGACCATTACAATTGTACCATTGCATTAGTAATATACTATTTATTTAATTAAAATTGTTGTTGTTTACATATGAGCTTAATTTATCAGAAAACATTTATGGAGTAGTAGCTTATCATTATTATTTTTGCTTAAAGCTGCATAATCCGATGAAAGCACCACATTTTCTAAACCAAAACACTAACCCAGATTTGATCCGAGATATTCAACTCAGACACCGGTGCACTAATTAAAGAAATGTTATGGCATAGAAGAAATACTACGTCAATTTAATAGAATCTCTCACTGTCAGGATGTAAAACTCCAACAAAAACAACAGCGCTGAAGTCTATGATGTTTAGCATTTCAACGTGCACGTCAACATTAATTTGCTATGCTTTCACTTTGAACAAATAATTCTTCAAAGTTAACCCCTTTATAAAATAAAAAGCGACTTCAAACTGATATAAAGTTGGATATATTTCTCAACCTAATATATATATATTTTTTAAATATTTCAGACAGCGAAAACTATCGGATTATGCAACTGTAAATATTTATCCCACATATCTTTTTGTTTGTTTAGTTTTTTGTTTAACGACCCTCAGCATGTCCGCATATTTTGCCTTTGCACACATCATATATATGTATGTGTGCGCGCGCTTGCAATTCAACTGCATGTTCAAAATAAGTACTTCTGGGGGGATGGGTTAGTGAGGTTGGTTGTTGGATTTTGATGTCCTGGCAACATCTAAGGTCATACCAGGACGGGGGCGGGGGGGGGGGGGTTAGTGAGGTTTTTAACATGTTGGACCCCTTTGGACTTAGCATGACATAATGTAAGAACTATAGCCTCATCTGCATTCAAAAACCCTTAAACCGGAAGTCACACAGTGCGGCCGGTCCCCGCAATTGGGTTGCGACATGCCGGAACCAGCGCGACACGCCGGAACCAGCGTGGCCTTGTACTAAAGCAAAGTCAACCAACCTTATCGCCCGGATTCTGATCAAGGTTCACACACAATACCATTTGGTCTATTTTTTATTCTCCATATTCCCCCCCCCCCCCACACCACATAATTCTTGATCCTTTCATTTCATTTCATTTTCTTCTAAATATAATCTATGATATTTCATCAGAGGAACAATGACAGCAACAGAGTAGTAGCCTTCCACAGAGCAATATTATCAGCAGGACGTTATATAATACACAATAGAGCACGGCACAATGCACCAAGAGCGAAGCCAACAATTCAACGATGGAAAAATGCGAGTCGATGCGATAAAAATCTAGTAATACACAACTCGAAGTATCCAGTCCACACAACGGAGCACTCTCTCGGCACTCTGCTCTTTTACACACCAAGTGTTCGCCAACTTGAAAATAATGAACATCAAAGTAATAATAACAATAATAATACTCCTAAACGACTTTTTCTGCAAGTGACCTCCATGGTCAGAGGGGGCGGTGCTAGTCACCAGGGCAACCACGGTGAGGACGTTGTCATGGTGTCGCGCTGCGCTGTGTTGTGTTGATTTACGCACCCTATGACACAACCGCCAATATGGCGTCCTATAGTCACGTGACATAACGTCGCCACCGTGACGTCACGAATGTCGCCACCCGATGCTCCGATACCTCAGCTTCGCCACGGCAGCCTTGCTCTGGCCGCGGCCGGTGACCCCTGGCTGACCTCTGGCTCACCCCTGCGGCGCGTCCTGTGATTGGCTGGCCGGGGCGGGCTCACGCTGCGCATGCTTGCACGTTGATGCCGCCTAAGGCGTCAATGCTGAAGTCTATGGGCCCCGTCTCGCCGATGAAGATGTCCCGGATGCAGCCGACAAAGCCGTCATGGAAGCGGCCGCCGGTCATCAGCGCAGGGTCCGGTAGGCCACCTGGCGGCGATGGCAGCAATTAGAAGCAGTAGAAGGCAATCCCCCACTGCCCCACTTCCACCCTCCCCTCTCTGCCAGTCCACCAGCGTAATTACACATTCTATACATTGGGATAAGCGCATAAATCAGTATAAGATCTTCAAGGAGAGGCCTAGACTTGAGGTCAGGAAACATTCATTTTTCTTTCGAGTGCCAGATCAGTGGAACAGTCTTCCAGACCAAGTGGTTGAAACACCAACAGTAGAAGGATTTGAAAGAATGCTGGATAGACATTGGAGAGGACACTCACAATTATATGACTTCAGGGCTCTGTCCACCTCCATATGTGTACAACAAAAAATAGTTCCTTTTTACTATAATGAGCTGGCATTAGAGGCCTAATAGGGCCTAGATCAGCCAGAAGAGGATCTGTAAGTTAATCTGTAAGTTAAAAATCAAGCAGTGGTAGCCCTGCCCTGCACCCCCTTTCTCTAGCCACTCCCCTTCCCGCTCCCACTCCCACTCTCCCAAGCCCTAATCTACTATGGAAGGAAAATACATAATAGAAATACGTTTGTTAAAACTTATACACACAAGTAAAAAAACAACAAAAAACACTTTGATAGAATAATGATCAGCACATGATATGTAGAACTGCACAACTGCACACAAGATTTTCAGCTGACACTAGTGACAGTCAGACATTATAATTTATATGGAAAACTGTACAAACTATCATTAGCTTTAACTGAATTGTCCCCTTGACTGGCACAACAGAGGTCGTGGGTTCGATACCATCAAGTGGCATTAGCTTTGTGATTGGCTATGTAGTAATAGCAAAATGGAATACAAGTTATACAGTACTGTGGTAATAACTAAATGGAATCTCAATCACACAGTACAGGTCGCATCTCTTTAATCCGGAAACCTTAGGACATGGTTATTGCCGAATTATATAGAAAATGCCAGACTACAGAAACGTTAATGCTTCCAAGAAAGGTTTTTATTGTTTCATGTAATATAAAGCACAAAAACCAAAAATAAAACCTGTATTGTCTATGCCAGACCATAGGAGTCACTGAAGTATGAAATGCCAGATTAAAGAGGTATAACCTGTACATTTTCAATTTCGATGCGCCATTGCCTTAAAGCTGTATAGTCCGATGAAGCATCACATTTTCAAAACCAAAATAATTATATAGATTTGACTCTACATATCTAACTTAGATATTGATGCACATATTAAGCATTTATTGCCACATAAAAGGGAACACTGGGAGAAATTTGATAGAACCTGTTATTGTTGAAGTCTATGGTGTCAGAGTTTTGGTGTGCTTGCCAAAACTAAGTTTGCATGTTTGAATTTCAAATATCTCAAAACTTATCCATTTAAAATCAAAGTTACTTTAACCTGAAATAAGGTAGATTATAAGGATCAATTTAATATATTTATCTCAGAAAAATGACCAAATCGCAAAACCATCAGACTATGCAACTTTAACAAAAAGGAAAACAGAAAATGAGAGAAGGAGGGGATGGTGACTCACCTATGTAGATGTCGCCAGCAACGTTGAGCATTTGCGAGTCACCAAGTGAGCGGCCTTCGGAGATGGTGAATTCATCCAGTTTGAGGCTGCCCAGGCGTCCAGTCCTGCTAGCTCGCAATGTATGTGGCCGGCCATCGTCCACTCGGATTGCGCTTGTGATGTTCGCAGCTCCACTGCCTAGCTCGAAGCTGCGGAAACAAGGACAAGGGAAAGGTCAAAAGCTGCACGGTCAGCAGAGGACAAATCATGCAGTTGACAATCAGAGCATAAAGGTTGCACTCTCATTGGCAAGGAGAACCGGGCAGTTGGGAATTAGCGTATAAAAGTTGCACTCTCAGTGGCAAGGCGAATTGGATGGTTGGTAAATAAGGTATAAAGGTTGCACTCTCAGTGGCAAAGCGAACCAGGCAGTTGGCAATTAGATTTACAAAGGTTGCACTCTCAGCAGGGGGAAATTGGGCGTTGGCAATTACGGTATAAAGGACAAATTCTCAGTCCCAGGACAAGCCAGGTGGTTAGAAATTAGGGTATAAAGCAGTCTCAGTGGCAAAACAAATTGTGTGGCTGCTAATTAGGGTATGGTGGCCAGACCATCAGAGGCAGGACAACCGGGCAGTTGACAATTAACATATAAAGGCTGCAATCTCAGCAGGGGTAGGGGGACTGAGTGATTGGCAATTAGGGTATAAAGGCCAGAATCTCAGTGGCAGAACAAACCAGGCAGTTGCCAGTTAGCGTATGAAGGTTGCATTCTCAGTAGGGGGGGAAAATGAGCGATTGTCAATTAGGGAATAAAGACTGGAATCTCAGTGGCTGGACAAAAACATGCAGTTGCCAATATGACTTGTCGCGAATGACGTCATGTGCTGGTATGAATATTCAAATAGCCAGACAGTCAGACATATAGCTCAAAATCTATTTGTAGCACCATGGCCTAATTGAGACCATCTTCGCATGAATGATGTCACATGTTGGTATGAACATTGAATGAGTAGTCGGTCAGAATAAACAGCCTAAATTTTAGACTAGCATAACATGTGTGTTCCGAGTTCCACTAGTCTCTCAGGAAGGACTGAAGCTGTCACCCAGTATGCTGGGTCGCAGCTTCAGCTTACATGTGAATAAACATACACAAAATAGTATCCTTTTGATCTAATGTAAACTATTTGCCTGGGAAATTTCACTGCAAACTGCATTAGAAACGAATGTATGACAAGAACCTTACAGAATTTGGTGATCAGGAAGTATGTGAGTTTAAAGAATTGGGTCTATAGCGATGGATAGGGTTGGGAGTGGCATCAACCCCAACTTTCGGTGCGTAAACTAAAGCTGGGACCTGGAATGCTGGGTCGCAGCTTCATTTGTTTCTTAGCGGAACTCGAAATACCCATATGCAGGGTCCATACACATTTGAAGATATGGCATTCAAGAACGCTTTCCAGGGCTGTTTTGATAGGAATTCAAGACTATTTTCATCAGGATTTCAGGAAAAAACAACATACATGTTGGCCTCGCTAACAGGGGCAACTTGCTTATGAGGCAATAGGTGCATCGCGCTCCCATGCTGATCCGCACTAGAACCTGCTGCTTTCCTGCTGAACCGATTAACACATGGTGACTCACTTCTCGCCCGGAGCTCAAGCTAGCAGGTTCACTCTCCCACCCACCAACCCTGGGGTTGAGCGCTGTACTGTAAATTAACTGTTTACTCTATCCGATGTTTAATTTAGCATTTAAGTCATGAGAATTTCTACCTACTGTTCATGTTGTTGTCTATTTTAGCCATCTACTGAATTCTGAGTTCTATATATATACTATTATTATTGGATCTATACCTGTCATTAGCTATTACAGATAAAGTCATTGTTACTATTTTAAGATTGAGGCCCTGTCGCTGACTTGCCAATTACTGCTCAACTTCCTTGAAGTTTCGGACTTAAAATTGTTAATTAAATTCATATTACTGTGTCGATCTTGTTGCCTCATTAAGTGAATTAATGAAGAATGGTGATTTTAGACTAATTTAGATCAGTGGGTACAGTTTAATGTAATTCAAGGCTTTTCAATTACCCAAAATAGGTTAAATTCAAGCCTTTTCAAGGCCTTGAAATGGGGCAAATGAAGTTCAAGACTTTTAAAGATTTTCCAGGCCCCACATGGACCCTGCATATAATCAAGACACATGACCTGAAGTGGTACAAGCCATATCAGAGGATCATCTGGTGTTGCAAAGACCATCCTGTAAGACATCGTTAGAAGTTGAGAGGAGAAGAAGCGGCAACCAACCAACACAAGAGATGGGAAGACAACATCCAAGGGCGGACAGAACTGGGGAGTTTGCTGACTCCAAGAGGGCTGGTTAGAACAGTGAGATGTGGCATAGAGCAGCGAGAGCTGGTTAGAACAGTCGTCAGTGGTGCCCCCAATGATCCATACGTGGGTTAAGGGAGAGTGAAGTGAAGAAGCGACACTGTTGCTCGCTGACCTAAAGACGACGTATCCATCCCGCACTGCCAGCATCACGTAGTCCTGGCCTCGCCCGGACTCGCCCGGCGGCTGGCCCTGCCACAGCACCAGCCCGTCCGGCCGCTCGGTGACAAGGGTCAGCTCGAAGACAGGCTCCTCCATCTCGGCCAGCAGATCCGCGGGAAGTTGCATGTAGCCGTTACCGCCGAACGACGCATGCTCGCTGACGGCCGCCACTGATACCGGAAGTTGAGGGAAATGACAATTATTTTCTTGTTCAGTAGATGCATGACTCGGCATTTTTTTTTCAGGGATTTCATTTGTTTTTCATTTTTTGTTTGTTTCTACAATATTTTGTAATCCACGCAAAACTAAACCTGGTACTTGATATATATAAATATATAGATACATATATACACATATATATATCTACATATATATTTTTATATGTGTATTTAAATATATACATGCATACGTAAGTGCCAGATTTAGTACATATATATATATATATATATATATATATATATATTCATATATACATATATATTCAGATATATACATATATATTTATATATATACAGAGTTACTGTGTAGAAAGGAGAGGAACAAGATGAAAATGTGCATTTACACTACGGAGGGAGGTTGAAACTGTTGAAAAATATAACCATTAACAATTTAACTAAACAATCTATTATATTAATTGATGGTGTTCTACAACTTGTGACAATTTAGTACATGAATCATGAAGGTGAACAGCTTAATTAATAATACTGAAATAGAAATTGCCATAGGACGTTGTATTTAAAAAATGTTCTTTTAAAGGAAGGAGTAATAATAAAAATTAACACAAATTAATAAACTAGGTTAATGCGATAACAACGCTAATCAGATTAGCTTTATCATGTACACATTTAAATCTGTCATTATTATCTTATGTTGTCACTACTCTTTAAATATCAACCCCAAAACCTACAATCTACTAGACTCATCGATGCCATTTCAAGCAATTTCAAGATTAAATATTATTTCTTCAATATTATTTTAGAAATCAAAGCATTATTAATCGCAATAAGCCATTACAAAACCCTAAAACAACACCAACAAAAATATATAAAAAATACAAAAGCCACTCATGGTAGAGATGTTAAATATACTAGATGTTTCTGGCAAAGTTGCTTATATACATAAATATCCTTGTAAAGAAAATATATGCAATTCGGTAATTCAGTGTGTATCTAAGCTGTCTATTCATGCCAAGCTTGTAATGCATTGTGTCTATGGATTAAGTAGTGCCTGAAATGTGGTAATTAGTGAATATTAGTGAAAACCCGAATGAAAGCTTGCTGGAAGTGCTTGCCTTTTAAATTTAAAAAAAGAAAAAAAGAAAAGAAAAGTGAAGGAAGAAAATGACATCGAGCAATTCACATTAATTTCAACTTTTTACCCATTTCGAGTAGTAACTTGAATTATTCAAATGTAACATAATGAACAAGTAGGCATCAAATCAAGTCACAAAATATAGCAATAAACATGAAGCCCTCCCCCACCCTCACCCGATAAAAAATAAATACACTCATTTTTCGAGATACAATAAGAGGTGCAAGAGTACATCAGGTGAAGACCGAAAATGGGAATTGAACTTTAGGTGTTTTTTTTTATACAGGATATACAGTCACTAGTGTGGATTGTAAAATATGTGGGTCTTTGTTGTTGTTGTTGTTGCTAATTGTGTGGCGTTAGGTAATTAAGTGATTAATTATACCCGTCACCGAGTTTTCTACACACTCAGGTTAGAGACAAAGCCACATCGCATTTGACATAGATCCAGGCTACTAAACATCGGTGGTTAAAAGGGTCAGAATAAAAAAATTCTAAACACACAAAAAACCAACATGAGAGTGGAGTGACACTCCCCCCCCCCCACCCCCCTCTGCCTTCAAGTCCAACTGGTGTCTGCCATATCTCCCAATGTATATGAAAATTAGCCCAGAACTCGCTGGCTATTTCTCCTGATATTACTTCCATAGCCTTAGTACATAGAAATAACTATAAGAAGCCTACATTTAGAAATAGTATACTCGCTGGCTATTTTTCCTTATATAGTTATATTACTTCCATAGCCTTAATAGCCAAAGCAGGTAGAACTAGTACTTGACAGGTTAGTCACAATAGCAACTGTCCACTCAGTGTTCATAAACAGCCACTAAGTGGCCAGAAACCACACTGTGCCACTCAATAAGTGCTGTGAGTGGTGGACGCAGGAAAAGGTCATAAACATTGTCCATGTGACTCCTGAAATAGGGCAGCTATCCCAAACGAGGGTGGCGGAGGGCCAGGGTCCAAAATTGATACTTGTTGCTTCGTAGCCAGGCACTGGGCATTATTAGGATAGGGCAAGGACTGGTTGGCTCAGTGTCAGGATAATGTGACTCATGAGGATATCAGGTCATGGTGCTGGCAGTCTGGTTTCCCAGTGGGGCAGCATTATAAAGTTGCATGAGTGCGCACTGTCACAAGTCGGTACTCGTCGCGATATGACCTTAGATGTTGCCAGGATGTAAAACCAAGTTTTGCCCTGCTACTAAGACTGCAGCCTTTAATTATACAATTTGACAGTCTCGCTACACGACCAATACTCAGTCTGTGCTCATGTCCTACTTGTGAATTGAACCAAGGAGTCAGTTGGTAAAGTTGCATAGTCTGATGGTTTTGAGTTTCTGTCATTTTCTGAGATAAATATATTAGATTGATCGTTATAATCTACCTTACTTTAGTTTGAAGTAACTTTGATTTTAAATGGCTAATTTAGGGGATATTTGAAGTGCAAACATGCTAAATTAATTTGACAAGCATGCCAAAACTGACACCCTAGTCCATAGGGTTCTGCAGAAATAGATTATATTAAATTGTCTCAGTATTCCCTTCTATTTAGTGACAAATATTTAATAATTATCTAAGTTATGTATATAGAATCAGATCTAGATAATTGTTTTGATTTTGAAAATGTAATGTTTTCATAAGAATATGCAGCTTTAAATAAGCACCAAACATACAAAGGACAGCTCTGCACCAATACTAAGTGTGGATCGGTGTCGACTAAACATGCAGAGTTGACATGAACTGAACACTGAATTTGCATGGAGTAAGAAAACTCGCGATGAAAATTTATACATGTCTTCGAAGAATGACTGCATCCAGACCAATGTTGTCCTAGTATAGCAAATATCCCATCATCGGAGGGACAGTCTAACGAGGTGTGTAATCAATTTAACACTTTAACACTAAGGTCAGCCTGTACACACATTGTTACCGTTGTAGCCTACCATTATTTGATCCTGCTATTAAAGTAGCACAAAGCGGTGGTTTTTAGTTTCTGTCAGTTTTAATACCTTAATATATAGTCTGCTCATTATAATATAAACTAAATATATTATCTTGATAGTTATAAACTACTTCATTTTACTTTAACGGTACTCTATACTTTTACCTTTATTGTAAAGAGTTAACGTTGGAGATATTTGAAGTGAATATATATTAAATATTGTTTTCCCATTTCCAAGCACCAAACTGCAGTAAATGTTTTATGAGCGCACCAGTATCCAAGTTGGATCAAAAAAGGCAAATGTATTGTTTTTGGATTGTGTAAACCAGACGGATGGTTGAATGAGTTGAGCGTCCGTCTGCCGTTTTGCTAGGTCCCTGAGTGAGTCAAATCAATTACTTAAAAATTGATACTTTTCGTTTCCTAGCCAGGCACTCGGCATTATTAGGCTAGGGCAAGAAGGAGTGACACGAGGAAGTCCAATTGTACACAATTGCAATTTCCCCTGCTTAATCAACTAATGTACCCCCGCCCCCCCCCCCAATGCTTTCGCTGGACAATGCAGCTTTAAATAGCCACGGAGAGTACGGCCTGATAATAAACACACCGATGTTTGCAACCTATCACCACTGATCATTATATGTACTGAGAGAGTGTGTGCACCATTTTATAGAAGCACACTCAGCACAAACAGTCTAACTTTGCAGTCCTCAATTTGCAGGAATGGAGCTGGGAAATCCCTCCACAAAATAACAATTTGACCATATAAATACAAACATTAACAACGAATTATTTTCGAACAGTTGAATTGTGTGGTTGGTTGGACGAAGCAAGGCAAAGTTACACCGTCGACTTTGTGGTTTTGGAGCATGCTAGGTTTCTAAGGCCCTTTTCCCAAAGCGAGGCTGGTTCCTAAGCGTCTGTGCAGAAGGCGAACAGAAGGAGCCACCCCCTGTGCTATATTTAGACCCAGGCACCAATACGCTTATACAGTGTGGCCCATGCGTACTGAATTGTCGGCTGCTCAGACCAAATGTCGTCTGCCGCAGATATAATGTATTGTTGTTTTATTCTAAATCATATCTACAAAAAAAAGCCTATGACGTGCAACTTTGTTCATCATAATTTTATCACAGTAGCCAATTCTTGGTGTCTGGGACCATGTGAGTAATGTGTAATAAACGAACCATACCCAGTGTTCGCATAGCAGATGGCGAACAAAATGCAAATAAAAATATGGAAAATAAACCAAAAAGAGAAGAAAAAAGAACGAAGATAAGAAGAAAACTAGTTCTCATGTCGACTTTCACGTTTTCTTTCAATGAAAGTGATTTATCTCATGAACTAATATATATATACTATTATATATATGTATATATACATACATATATATATATACGTACCAAAATATATAAGAAAATGAGACAACCACTTCATATAACAAAATAAGAAAAAATGAAATAAAAGCCCACAAAAATACTCTCTGAAAATGATATATGTTGTACATATAAGTTTCATAAAATTTGTTGTGGGTGTATAACATAACTTACACATATATAGTATTATATACCCATATATAGCATAAATGAATACGTATGCATGGGTATTTATTTATCAGTAGCTACACCCGCTCTACACCACTACAATCTTGCACTGCTGGTTAAAGTGTGAATTAATGATGCAACGCAGAACCAGTGTAGGCGATGCCCAGATGTGGTTAACAACTTACACGACCCGTCGCCACTCGAGGGCAGCACGGGTTCTAACTCTTCCAGGTCCGGCACGGCTGAAACACGACTAGGCGAGTTAAGACGGAAACTAACATCCACTCCCCTCCTCCAACCAGGCCTGCTCCAGGTTGGAGGAGGGAGAGGAGTGTTTACAGAGAGGGGCAGAGAGAGAAAGAGTGGAGAAAGGGGAAGAAAGAAAGAGAGGAAGAGAAAGAAGGGTGAGAGAGATAAAGATAGGGAGATGAGAGAGGGAAGGGGGAGAGAAAGACAGTAGCCCAGGCAATATATATGTACATGTAGTTTTCTGTTATTTGTATAAATTTCTTTTATTTCTATAAAGGGCCTGTCACACTACGACGTATAGCCTTAGCGTATGCCGACGTATGTGATTTTCGACCAACACGTCGGCGTACATCATCATATGTTACGTATATGTTGGCCATATGTCGGGTACATTCCGGATACATCATTATACGTCGTCTTACGTCACCGTGCGGTGAGGCTCCAAAAAATTTGTGTGCATACTCAAAACTTCCAACGTGTGTCGACATGTGGCTCGTACGTTCCACATGTGCCAGGTCTACATTAGGGGTATGTCAGCGTATGTTAGGAGTATGTTAGGGATACGTTGGGGTATGTTGGTACATGTTAGCCATACATACAACCGGCGCCATGCGCATGTCGCTGACATATACAACATACTCACAACATTCTGTTAATGTACGCGAGCATACCCCTCATGTATGCGAGCGTGCCCGTAGCATATCATGAGCGTATCGTCAGCGTGTTGGCCGTCGGTATATCAAGGCACCACCTGGCTTTTTCCAGTAGACCTGCTCAACTCTTCAGAGAGGATGGATGTCCCTACACTCCATCTACAGTTCCAGCATTACTACTGAGTTGCCATTTACCAGCATGAGCTAGATCTCTAACACATGGCTGTTCTGGCCCATGTCGATAGAAGGAGGAGGCAGCAGTGGAGAATGTGGGTCAGACCCTGGATCAGGAGGCGGCCACAGTTTGGGTTGTATGACAAGCTTATGGTTGAGCTCTGCAGCAAGGACCCTGCGTCGTTCATCAACTTTATGTGGATGCCTCCCCAGATGTTTGATGAGATTGTGGCGAGAGTAGGACCAGGATTGCCAAAAAGTACACAACATACAGGGTGCCACTCAAGCCTGGGCTGAAGATCCCACTTACTCTGCGGCACCTGGGGTTGGGAACAAATACTCGTTGATGAAGTTTGGGTGGAGGGTCCCCCACAACACACAATCGCTCATCGTGGGTGAAGTGTGTCAGGCCATCATCGATGAGTCCTGGATGAGGTCATGACGTGCCCCACGACTCCACAAGGATGGCAGGCCATCATTGACCAATTCCTGGAGAAGTGGAACTTCCCCCATACCTGTGGTGCTCTGGATGGGAAGCACATCACCTGCCGGTGCCCTCCAAAGAGTGGGTCACTCTTTTACAATTACAAGGGGTTTTACTCCGTGGTCCTGTTGGCGCTTGTAGACGTGGACTACAAGTTCATCTGGGCAGATCTTGGGGGTATGGGATCCGCATCTGATGCCCAGATCTACAACGACTCGGAGATGAAGGCCAGCACTGAAGGTGGCACCATCGGTTTTCCGGACCCCGAACCGATCGTGAACAGCCAGAAGGATGTGCCATATTTCCTCATCGGTTACGATGCCTTCGCCCTGTGGCCGACGATGATGAAGCCGTTCAGCAGGAGGGGGTTGACAAATGAGGAGCGACTCTTCAATTACCGGCTCTCACTAGCTAGGAGAGATGTGGATAATGCCTTTGGCATCCTAGCCAACCGCTTCCAGGTGCTGCTGACAACTATGCAGCACCACCCCTCCACCGTGAAGGTCATAGTCACTGCATGCATGGTTGTGCACAACCTGATGAGGATGCACTACCCAGGGCTGCAGAACCAGGAGCTGGATCATCCAGAGACTGGGAACCACAACTTTGTCCCCGGAGGGTGGAGAGAGGGCCAAAACCTGGCAGATGGACATTGTTCCTAGCCCCAACACTGCCTCCAAGACAGGAAAGGAGCAGCAGGATCTACTGAAAGACTGGGTCATCTCGCCTGCCAGATCACTTTCCTAGCAAGACAGCATGATCCGATGTTAACAAAATTTGTATCTCTGTCTGTATGCACTGTGATATGTGTACTGTTATGATATATTTATGTATACTTACATGTCTGGTATATTGTGAGATGTCTACTGTTACTGTTACAAGATGTTTATATGACTATTTGTATAAATAAACTACATCAATTTTAGATATCAAAACACAATTACATGTCTTTTATATTTTTTATATACCTCCAGGAATATTAGGTGTTGATTTTAATTTGTTATAACATTATTAAACTCAGACAGTTTATTAGGTTCTGAATGTAAATTGTTATAACCTATTTAAACTCAGACAAAAATCTAGTTTAAAGTAAGAATTAAACTCTGACAGCATAACCTAGTTTAATATACTATTGTATGTACATACAGTACACAGAGGGAGAGAGAGGAACAGGGAGGGGAAGAGAGTGGAAGAGAGAGGAACAGAGAGGGGAGAGAAAGGGGATGAGAGAGGGAAAGAGAGAGGGGGAGAGAAAGGGGAAGAGAGAGGGGGAAAGGGGAAGAGAGAGGAAAGAGAGAAGAGATAGGGGAAGAGAGGGGGAAAAGAGAGGGAGAGAGGGGAAGAGAGGGTAGGTACTTGTGTCATTAATATTAATTTGTTTTTATTTTCATTGGCTAAATTCTTATCTTTTTTAGTTTAATTTATAACAATTACATTATGATATTATTTAACTCAGACACACACAATCTAGTTTAACAAAATCTTTATTACAGAGCAAGAACATCTTTATACATATATTCAGAAGAACATAATAACATAATAAACATAAGAAATTAAAAACATAATAAACATAAGAAAATACTAATAATAAGCACCTATTTATACATATTTACACATTCACTTATCATCGTTGGGCCCCTTGATGGTGACATCGGGGATAACGAGGGGAACAGGTCTAAATTAGATACCCCCAACACACCGGAGATCCCCAACAGCCACGACAAGTTCAAGAGTCCATCGGACGTTTGGATAGGCGACCCTGTTGACATTCCAGTTGCCGCTGCTGTGGGAGTGGAACTGCCACTGGCAACTGGAGTTGAGACTCAGGGCACACTCACTGTGCTGGCAGCAGGTTGCCGGTGAGACGGTGCAGGAGGAGGCATGGTGTGAACAGCCATACCGAGTGGCCGAAGTTGAGGCTGAGGTGCAGGCGCCACAGAGGCATGTGGCACCAGCTGAGGCAGAGGCAGTACTGGCTGATGGCACAACGGCACAGGCAGAGGTTGAGGTTGCGGCTGCTGCACCACAGACTGCAGAGACTGCAGCATATACTACTGGACAGAGTCCTGGGTTTGTGACGTCCATGGTGATGCCGGTGGTGGCTGGCGAGTCCACTGCTGCTGCTGGGGCTGGTACAGCTCACTTTGAGAAGGCCTTGCAGGAGGTGCACAAACCACAGGAGCTCTGCGTCCACAGGCGCCACTGGAGCTACAGGAGCCGCTGGAGCCACAGGAACCATGGGTGCTTCGTCCTCCAACCCCTGTGACAGAATGCAGTTGATCGCTGCCCGCATATTCCTGAAGCGTGCCCAAGGCATCATCATCAGAGAGTCCCGCGCGTAGTTGGAGAATGTGGCATGCTCCGTAAGGGCCGGTGTTGGAGGTGGCTGCAGGCCCTTCAGCAGCTTCCCAGACTCGTCGAACCACTTCTGGATGGCTGCCAGCAGGTTCATGTTGTCTGAGGCTGTCCGCTTCCCCTTTCCCCATTCTCGGACTGCGGTGGGAGGTGTTGCCGGAACCTCTTCCTCCAGCCCAATCTGGAGATCAGTGCAGACATTCTCGGCAGCGCGAAAAGTTTGGCGAATGCCAACCTATTTAAATTAGATTTTTATTTCAAAACGTTACGCACGCGCTAACGCCATACATGGTAGTGTGACAGGGCCTTAAGGATTCATCATGGGCAAAAACAAACAACTTACCATAGTACATCATTTTTATAATTTTGTCTTTTATGTTTTAACATTCGAAACTCATTTTTGCGTTATGCAGGTCAGTGTTGTGCGATTTACGCCATATTGAAATAAAGTGATTAATTACACAGAACTCTACATGCGCATTTACATCGTCACTAGTCGTGGGCAAATGAACGGAGGTCATGTCGTAAATACAATCGGAGATGTTCAAAGAACGGACTCTGCTACAAACAAATCCTTATTGTTTTATTGTTGAAATAATCGACTAATAAGTGGGAGAAAAGTTTCAGCGGTCAACATCACCATAAAGGATGGCTAAGCAAGCTAGCTCTGAATGCCGAAGTGGAGAAGGATTCCATGTGAACCTCAGTTGAACTTGTTCATGGTGTAAAATCGGAGAGTTTCCAATTTGTTAAGAGATAGGAAAACTCCTTTCCGAAACAACCTTCACAAATATATATGCATTTTCCTTTTGTGCTGCAAATAACAACTTGTGTGATGCATACGATAACAAAAAAAGATTTCTCCCGCGGCAATAATTAACGGAAACACACATAGAAGTGTCCATTCTACCTAATACTGTTTTCTCATCACTGCTTTTCATCACAATCTTATAAAGACTTGTAAACTAAGACAATTGGTACATGTAATGATTTGTGTATAACACACACACAAGTTTGTTTTTATTTAACGACGTCTCTAGAACACATTGATTATTATCACCGGCTACTGGACGTCAAGTGTGTGTGCATAATACAACAATAACAATACAACAAATTCCTCACCTATGTGGCAGTCCCGACCTGTGAAGCCCACGTGACATTCGCAGACGTAAGTGCCATCTACCGGCGTGCAGCGGCCGCCATGTTGGCACGGCCTGAGACGCGTACACTCGTTCTCCTCTATCTGACACGCCTCGCCTGGCAACAACACCACCACACAAAGCACACACTTGTAACTAATGCAGGGTCCGGACACATGTGAACATATGCAATTCAAGGCTATTTCAAGGCTGTGTTTGATAGGAATTCAAGACTATTTTCATTTTGATTTCAAGAAAAAAAAGAAAGAAAGGTGAATGGCGATTTAGGACTACTTTAGATCAGTGGGGACTGTTTAATGGAATTCAAGACTTTTTCAAGACTAATTACCCAAAATAGGTTAAATTAAAGGAATGTTGTGGTCTTGAAATGGGGCAAATGAAGTTCAAGACTTTTCCAGACTTTCCAGACCCTGCAAATGTATGTAAGAGCTACATAAATTGTTTATTAGGACTCTGATTGTTTATACGGGGATGCCGTCTCCGGCAAAAAAGATAGTGGACATATATGGTGAGGTTACCTGTAAATAATGTTGCTCAAATAATAGCATCGTTATCCTAGTAATTATTATTATTATTATTATTATTATTATTATTAAAAGAATGGAAACCAATGGCGGGTGTTCTCCTATAGGCTTATCACTGTCAGCAAATCGGGGAAAATTCCCAGAAGTCAGTTTTCATCCACTACTCTCCTACCACTATCCTAGCTCCATTCCACTGAGCAGGCAGTGCAGACTATCATTGGAGAGTGTTTCACTCTCCTTATTTTGACTGTTTTATCGCCCATGCTACCAATTCCCCTTTTCTCTCTGTGCAACCATGCCTTGCTTTTCTGTTTCTTTGGGTTGTATATTCTAGCAATAGCTGACTGACCAATTGCTGTCATATATATGCTTGGAATTTTGTGAACATTAATCGGGGATTATCAATTCTTTTCGCTGAAATCCACTAAATCGCAGAGATCTTTCATCCCTGTAGGGGCTGTAGTGACTTCACCAAATAATAAGCCACAGATACAGGTAGGGCCTGGTTACTTAAGGAAGCCTAGATAATCTAATGGTCAGAACGCTCTCTCCGAAGTGGCATACCGTATACTCGCATATACGCCGAGTAAATATACCACACAAAAAATCTCCTATTCTGAGGTCATCTTATATACTCGCAATACCTCCGGAGGGAGCATGGATGGTACCCAGGACGTCATCTTGTGGCAAGATGAGTAAGACTCAGTCAGTGATGATGACTCTGAGAACATTGACATTGACGCTGATGATGAATATTACAGTGATGCTCTGAGTCATGAGCAGGTACAGCAGTTCCTGGAGGAGTCTGATGACGAGTCTGACATTGAAGGTTTTTGAGTGACCAGTGGTGTTGTCATCTTGTTGAATATTTATGCATGTGTATGAATGAAGCTTAATTTGTCACTAAATACATTGAAGCTTGACCTGTATTTGGGTCAGGCCTAATTCCAGATATTTCCTTCAAAAATACCCCTCGCTCTATACTCCAAGTCGACTAATATTCACGTATTTATGGTTTGAGTTCCGTCAGCCATTTACTGCTCATCACAGTGATATTTAGTTTTCTAGTAAGATCTCATTTTGTGACACCCACCCTCAAAGCCGGGCCTGCACTGACAGATGAAGTGGCCCCCAGGCAGCTCCTGACACACGCCGCTATTGTGACACGGCTTCTGTGCACATGCGGACGGGGTTCCGCAGTCCAGGATGTTGGCGCTCTCCAGGGCGTCGTTCAGCAGGTGCATCTTGGTGCCCTTAACAATCAGCTGGGGAGAGATGGGGGGGGGGGGGGAATTCTATTAAAAAACCTCAACAATATCCAAATAAAAAGGAGATATTAAGAGAGATTCCTTGGAAAAGAAAATCACCCATGATATATCCTAGTAATGCATAAATTGATACTTGTCATTCCTAGCCTGGCGCTCGGGCATTAATAGGATAAAACAAGGACTGGTTAGCTCAGTGTTAGGATAATGTGCCTGAGTGGGATATTGGGTCATGGTGTTGGCTGCCTGGTCTCCCAGTGAGACAGCACTATAAAGTTTCCAGGAGTGTGCACTGTCCCAATTCGGTACCCGTCCTGATATGACCTTAGTTGCTGTCAGAATTAAAACTCCAACAACCAACCAATTATTATTATTTGAAGACAGAAAGAATATTTAAACTTTAAAGGTACTTTAAAAGTTGTGAGCTTAATTAGAATAATTAGTTTTTTTTTATGTTGCAGAGTGCCAGGGGATAAGCGGTGGCACTAAGACAATCGTCCCAAACTCTCAGATCATCTTTGCATATGAATGAACAAGGATGGGTTTGTTCAGTATCAGGATAATGCGACAGGGTGGGGTATTAAATCATGGTGCCAGCTGCATGGTCTCCCAGTGGGGCAGCACTATAAAGTCAGTAGAAGTGCACATTGTCACAAGTTGGTACCTGTCCTGATGATCTTATATGTTGCTAGGATGCATAACCCCAACAAACTTGTAACCAACAATTTTAAGTAAATGAGATAACATTTTAAATACCACCCCCCCCCCCCCAAAAAAAACCAACAAGCAACAAGGTGGGTTGCTCATTCGATGTCATTGCTGGAGGTGCAGAGAGCAAGCAGCAAATCACGCACACCATTCCCCCCCCCCCCCCCCCCCCCATGGTCTGTCAATCACACCTCGGTAACTCCCCTTCCCTCTCACCCATTGGCTCACCTTCCCTTCCATTAGTCGACCAATCACATCTCGTGGCTGACCGCCCACTTTTCCTGCCTTTTTACGCCGCTCATATCAGTCAGTCTTCACTGAAGCACCCTCCTCACCACACCTTCTAAAAATGTTATACTTGCCACTACCCAGCCTGACGTTCGGCATTACTAGGCTACGGCCAGGAACAGTGGAATGAGGAAAATCAGTTGTCTTTGATTGTAATTTCCCCAACAAGTGTAACAAACAAACAGATAGCAAAATGGAGGGGATTGGGGGAAGAAATAAAAAAAACATATTCAGATATAAATTGTTAAAATATCCAGGCAGACTTAAATCTTACCTCCAGTATACACCCACTGAAGCCAGTGTCAACCCCAACGCCTGGGGCCACCCTGACGGTATGGTCCACTCCGCCTATGTACAGGTGGCCCCTCAGGTTCAGGCCTACAGTGCTGCCTTCTGACACACCTAGTGGAGGAAGTGAAAAGTACACATTATTTTCACACTTTTGTATTGTGATACCGAAATGGGGTGCGTATTTAACTATATAGAGAGTGCGTAAAACAGGGGCAGGGGCTTACTTAAACAACATGGGAGTTAACCGTATCTAACATATTGCAGGTCTGCGTGCATTCAATGATAAGAGGAAGTACGGTTAGTTCGACTTTGATCAACTAGAATCCATACAGGGAAATTCAGATCTTGGGACAGGTTTTGAAGACAGAGATACAATTCGATATCTTTTAATCTTGCATTGACTAGTTACTCTAGGAGGACACATGAACATTATTTCTGTCAATTAAAGGTAGATTTTAGGGTATTATAGAGAAACAAAGCCATTGATTTCACTTATGGGTAGCAAGTTATTTAGGCCTAAATCATTAGGCTTTCGAAAATGATATACATAATATATCGGGCCAGAAAATGCAATGCATAGCCGATATATATATATTTATGTATGTGATATATATGTATATATGTAATATATTTGTAAATGTTATATTTATATATATATATATACATATAAGTTCTTATACAACATTCCTACATGATTTCTTTACTGTGTTAATACAGGCATTGCATTAATACATCAAATTTCGCTCCATATTGTTATATTACATTGCCGCATATTACACTGTAATATATCATATTGTACTGTAATATATCATATTATTCTGTAATATATCATATTATACTGTAATATATCATATTACACGCCACTACATTGCATTGCATCGCATTATATCACACTGCATTAATAACATTACTTCATATTGCATCATATTATGTTATATATTCCATTGTATTATAGGCTACTGCATTATCTTGACTTGCATCATTTTGTAACGCCTATAGTGCGCCTACAGTGCGACCTTTAGAGACACCTAGTGGAGGAAATAGACACCTAGTGGAGGAAATAATCAATCTCAGAGCTTTTCCTCAAATATATGGCAGACACTCAAAATCATCGGACTATCCAACTTCAAAATGCAACTGTGGAAAGCAAAAGTCATTTAATAAACCATTTATCACCCTAACTGGCTGTTTGAATGCGCATCAACTGAAGGAGGATAGTAAGCGCAAACATCATATCGGGCAATAACTGGTTAATCGGGCAGTAAGTGCTTGAAGTTGCATAGTCCGATGGTTTTGAGTTTTTGACATTTTCTGAGAGAAATACATTATATTTTTTGTTATAATCTACTTTACTTTAGTTTGAAGTAACTTTTATTTCAAATGGCTAAATTTGGTGATATTTGAAGTTCAAGCATGCACAATTAATTTCGGCAAGCATGCCAAAACTCTGACACCATAGGCTTCAGCAGCAACAAATTCTATTATCTTGACTAAGTATTCCCTTTTATGTGCCAACAAATGGTTACAAAGTGCATCAGTATCTAAGTTAAATATGTAAGATCAAATCTAGATAATTATTTTGGTTGACAATTTTTTAGGCTTTGGCGCTTCCCCAGTTTATTCCACCTTGAACAGAATAGAACTACCCAGCGGGGGGGTGGCCACTAGCAATAGGTGGAGCAGCCCACCATAGGGACCACCCCCGCTAGTGTGCTGTCACCTGCTGGGTTTACAGGCCAGCATAGCCGAGACCGCCATTGTGTGGTAGTGGGGCTCATTGTAAACAATGCGCTATCAATACACACAGGCGAGTTGAAACATTACATTAAAGTAGTGCATTAAACTACACTGCATGACATCAAATTGTATTACATTAAATTGCATTGCATTACATTACACTGCATTGCCTTATGCTATATTACATTGCGTTATCTTGTATTAAATGCATGCCTGTTGTATCGTGCATCAAACAACTTCATCATCATCATCATCATGCTGTCAGTCGTAATGCGACAAAGACTGCTTTCATTACTTAACCGCCGCTTTGTGCGGTTGTACATTTCATAAAAGCTGCTTGCAAAGTGTTGAAGTGCTGCTGGCTTTTGCAAGTTACTAGCGGCACTCACTCAGGGAGAAAATAGAGGTCTCACACCAGCAAGAACATGTCAAGACAGGCGCAAAACTATTTGTCCCTGCAGTGGCTGGTCAGGAGATGTTGGGAGTTCCATTCATCACCACCCTTAATGCTGCCACGATAACATGGTTTTCTGTTAGGGTTTGCTCCCTTAGCCTTTGATTCTATCAAGAATGAGAACTTGTACCACAAGGCAGTGGTTTACAACTTTGCAAGGCAGGGGCGTTAAACTCCCTGAGGTATTTTAGCACCTAAGGTATCCGAGGTACTGCATTACACGCATACTTACAAGAGGTGAAATTAGCAATGTAATGCTCAAATGTGGCCTGGAATTCAGACAAATGTCAAAAAGCTATGGACATAAGAATTTAGGCATTTATTACTGAAATGCACCGACAGGCAATAAAACGCGCTTCTACTCGGTGTTCTAGTGTCACTTCAATTTCAAATAGCGAAATCCAGAGTGGGATTTCAGTAAACTGGAAGTAATTAAGCTATTATTCGCCTCAAAAGCAACCGGATACTTAACCACAAGTCATCACATTTATCAAATATGTAACCATGGAAACACTTATCTAAGGGGGCTCTGCGTAAAGTAGACCACGCTAATTTTGACCATTTTTCAAAACCTCCTCAATCGACATCACGCTGACCACCAAGAGGGGAGAGAGGGGATGGGAGTTATTAAAAAAGACCATATTTATTGAACATATTTATAAAGGATTTCTCCTCTTCAATTTGATAACTCCCCCTCCCCTCTCTCCCACAATCCTTTATAAATATGTTCAATTTTATAACTCCTCCTTTCCTCTCTCCCTCCCTTCCACCTCCCTTTCCATCACTAGCCCGCCCTCTTATGGCAGAGGAAAGAACTAATGTGGGCACCAGCTTATACAGGATTTCCACTATGAACCCACCGTGTGATGGCAGTGTCAAGATCCAATGTTGTGGGTAGCAGCTCACTGCGCATGCTCTGTAGAAAAAGGCCTATTGCTTCAATCAGTTGGTTTGTTGTTAGAGTTTTACGACCTAGCAACATCTAAGGTCATATCAGGACGGGTACCGATTTGTGACAGTGCGCACTCATGGGGAAACCATGCAGCTGGCCCCGTGACCCAACTTCCCACTCAGTCACATTATCCTGACACTGAGCCAACCAGTCCTTGCCATATCCTAATAATGCTGAGTGCTAGGCTAGGAAGTGACAAGTAGGGTTGCTACGTAACCACATACAGGGGGTGACCACTATCCATGGGTGAACAGTCCCCCATTGGGACTGTTTCTGTTAGCGTGTTGGCTGGCAGCTGTCGGTACTTCTTATCGACAGGGGTAAGCACATTCAAGACCATAATGGCCCTGTCACATTACGATGCTTCTCGCCGGCGCGCCGCCAACGCGCAAAATAAGTTGTACGCGTCGAGACACTTCCAACTTTTGTATTAGTAGCATGCGGCCGACGTTGTGGTAACGTATATCGACGAGTGAGGAAAAAAAATAAAAAAGTTTTGGCGCGCCATCCTGATATGACCTTAGATGTAGCTAGGACATAAAACAACAAAGCAACAGTTTGGCGCAACATGTGGGAACGACCGTCATGCATGCGCGCTGTGTGCATAGCGTTTGCATAACGTTATTCCAGCGATGGCAACGTGCTTCTGACGTCCCCATAACGTTAGCACCTGCACGTTGTCGCGCGTCGTTGCACGTCGAAAGTTTTGCGCAAGCACAAAACTTTCAATGTGCCATGGCGTGCGCCGCCGAACCTCGGTGACTGTCGCCGTTCATCAACGTATAACAACGCACGCCTAACTCGCGTGACGCTTCCTGACGTTTCCCAACGTTCCGCCAAAAAGTCACATATGTCGACGCCCGTTGGCGAGAAGCATCGTAATTTGAAAGCCCCATAACCACGTTGTTGTGGGGTCCATGACGTACTACTACGTATCAAATATATATGCTCTATATCAAGGACATTACCACCAACTTTATTTCCCTACAACTGTCTTATAAGAATACACTTATTATATTATGAGTACATATCAGTGCTTAGTTCCTTCTCCAGCCACAGCGGCGCCACCTGAGTGCGGTCACTATCACCCATTACTTTGGAAATTGATTAGCAATAATTGTTAATCCAATTTGGAAATTGATCACAATTGCTCATTTTGTGTAGCAATTTGCCTATTATAGAAGTATTAGAAAAATAAGGCTTACAATTTTGCAAAAATATGGCTTGCAATTTTACACGATGCATTTTACTAGTGTTTAGCAATCTGTATAATTTGTATCACGATTTCCGATGTGAAATCGTCGAACAAAATGTTACTGAAATATGACACACTTTATACATAGGCCTACATATACAAATAATTATTATATACATATATATATATATATAGTATAGTTATATGAATCTTACCTGGGTACAGATGATGGATAACTCTTGTTTTCCCGAGGTACAAGCCTCGGGTAATCGTGGACTAGGGAGAAGGAAGCAACATCCGGGTTCAGCAATCTTTCACATACATTATATCAAGGATAAAAACTAGAGCTTAATGATGGAACATCGATGTTATTCGTTTGCACAAGCGAACTGTAATAAATCGTGGCTAGGGTGTGGCGGCGTGGCCCTATGTCTCGACGATTACTGAGCTTCTACTGCGGAGAAAACGATATGAGTTATCCATCATCTGCTACCCCAGAGAATGTCTTCGTATAACTATACTATTTTACCTCAGTACAACGCCTCGGCTACTCGAGGCCGAGGGAGACCTTTACGTAGCCTCATTTTTATCCTCAATTATCTGATGAACATATAATAGTATCAGTAGTAATATCAAAAGTTTGTACATCTCACCCGATCTTGTTAGTTGGTGAGTAGGCGGGTTGCCACCCCGCTCGGTTTTTTGACTCGTTTGTTGTAGTGTTTAGCAAACGACTTGGCCGTCTTCCAGCCGGCGTGTATCAGGATTCTGCGAACTGAGATTCCTAACTTTCTTGCTTTGGAGACCATAGCCCCTCTTGTAGAGTGCGACGCATAGCGTTCTGTGTTTATGCCGGCCAATTTTAGTATAATAATAGTCCATCTGGCGAGTGTGTCGCGTGAGATGGCTTTATGCGGTTTAATAAAGATCACAAGTAGCTGCTTGGAATTACGTATTCCCTTAGTCTTGGATATATATGTCCTAATGGCGGCAACTACACAAAGTTTCCTATCTTGTGGAAAGCTATCGAGATGGATGGAGGAGAGTGGATCTCCTGTCCTGTTTGATTTTAACAGTATGTCCAAAACAAACGTGGCCTCTTTCTTATCAATATCCAGGCCTTGCAAGGAGAGGGCTACAATTGTCTGTCCTCTATGTCCTGTTACTAATAGTAATAATACTGCTACTTTATAGCCTAACCGTTGGATAGTGAGAAATTTATTTTCAGGCCAAGATTGGAAAAGCTTGAATACTGTAGAAACATCCCAAAAGCGACTATATTTCGGTTTTGGGGGCTTTTCTTTCATAGATTGATCTCATGATCCAATGAATGACTTCGTGTTTGCCAATGGTTTGTCCTTCTATTCTTGGTACAATAATGGAGAGTGCGCAGCGCGCCGCATTTATGGCCCCATAACCAAGTCCATCATCTTCCAACATGCGCAGAGAATCGAGCGCTATCTATGTCGCGCGACAGTAGAGACATCTGTTTTTCACCTATTGTACTTAAGACAATATACTCACCTGCGAATTGTTGAGACGCTACTTTCTTTCTACGAGCCTTTCATAGGTAGTGATAAAACTTTTAACAGATCCTGGGCACCTCCAGACATGGGAAATCAAACTTGCTCTTGGTGATGTTTAAAATATCATGCCGGTATTTTTGTAATAACGCTCGTTATAAAAGGAATGGCCGTAACGGGTAGGGGACACGTCCCGCAATAGAGGTTGTACACTTTTTCCTTGATGTTGGAAGGTTTATTTAGGCGCCTCATGGGGAATCTTAAAAAGTTCATTTGCCTATCAGCACTGCACTATCGAGCAGCGCGGTTCGAACGGCTGAGTGTTCCAGTCCGGGACTATCAGTACTGCATGGGTTTTGTCCAGCCTGATTTTTCTGGCTACCCTGCTGATTAGGCTAAATGGTGGAAAAATATAGTAAAATGCGTTATTCCAAATAAGAGAAAAGGCATCCACTCGCCAAGCGTGTGGCTCTGGATGCCAGGATACATATTTATCAAGTTTTTTGTTCCTACGAGAGGCAAAAAGATCTATGTCTGGAATTCCCCATTTATGACAGATTGTCTTAAATATGTCGGGACTGAGAGACCATTCTAAATGATCATGGAAATGTCGGCTTTTATTGTCGGCTAATGTATTTAGTGTACCTGGGATATGAGCTACTGTTATCCAAAGGTGTTGTTTCTCTGCCCAATCCCAGATGAGTTTTGCGATGGTGTTGCAAGCCGAGGACTTTGTCCCTCCCATGTTACGGATATAGGCCATTGCTGTAGTATTATCCGTTAACACTTGGACAGTAAGTTTTTGTATTTTTATTAAACTTGTGAGACCTAGATAGATGGCTCTTAATTCTAGGACGTTTATGTGATCTTCAATTTCATTATCTAGCCAGCGGCCCCCTGTGGCTTCATTATCTCTGTGGGCGCCCCAACCCTCTAATGATGCATCAGTAGTGACTGTTGTGTTAGGTTCATCCATATGGATGGGATTATGGGAATTAATTAAATGTTTCATCCACCATTGGATGTTTTCATGTCCTGCTTTGGAAATTGTCATTAGGCATTCGAAATTGCCCTTGGCTTTAGTTAGGGCGATATTTTTATCTATTTCGAGTGATTTAATGTGTGCCTTTCCGTATAATACGGCTGGTGCATAAGCCACCATTAGGCCGATAAGCACTGCTACTTGCCTTATTTTTGGTCTTTTTATGTTTAATAGATCTGAGGATGTAGTAGTAAATTTGTCAATTTTGCCTGATGTTAAGGAAATTGTCATTTGTTGTGTATTGATAATAAACCCCAAGAATTTCAAAAGGGGGGTAGGTTGTAGAACCGATTTTGTCTCGTGAATGAAAAAACCCAAGTGGGTCAAAGTGTTACATAAGTCTGTTATGGCTAAATGGCAATCATCCTCAGTTCGTGCTACAATAAATGAATCATCAATGTAAGGGAACATGACATGGCCTTTATTGGCCATTTCAGCAAATACGGGTTTCAGTAACATTGTAAACAAACGTGGGGCACAGGCTAGACCATTAGGTAAACAAGTAAATTGGTAAAGTTTGCCTTGCCAAATGAACCTAAGAAATTATCTATGTGACTCATAGATTGGTATAGTATAGTAGGCGTCTTTCAGGTCTACACTTGCAAGCCAGGCTCCCGGCATTACCAGGTCACGGGCTGTCTCTAGAGAGAACATTTTGAAATGTTTATATTCGACTAAGGTATTTAGAATAGTTAAGTCGAGGATCATCCTAATGTCTCCGTTAGGTTTTGGCCTAGAGAAAATATTTGAAATATATTCTCCCTCTGTATGTTGAACGGTAGTAATAATACCTTTACTTTCAAATTTGGTTACTTCTAGATCTAAGGCCAGTCTTTCGCCTGGTGTTAAGCGGTAGGGGAAAGGTACTTTATTTTGTATTGGGGTCTCTATAAATGGAATGAGGACCCCTCTAACAATGTCTAGGATTGTCTGATCTTGTGTGAGTTGCTCCCACTGTCTAATATGGTTAGCCACATTTCCCACACAAAAGGGGCTTACACTGGGTCGTGTTGCAGGCTCTACTTGTTCCCCGGCTTGGGAAACGGCTTCTGGGAGGGGTTGTCCCTCCTGAAGGGGCGGTTGCCGTCGTTCCAGCCGTACTGGTTGCGTTGGCCTCTTCCTCTCGGCTGGTATTGAGTCCGGTTCCCGAATCGGTTTGCTGAGAAGCCGGTCCTGCGCCCTAGAAAATCCGATCTAGATTTCTTGAATTTCGAGGGGTTAGTGTCCTTCTTACTGTCGAGGTGTTTGGACTGCTTAGCGGCCGTTTCGACCTGTTTAAACAGGTATTGGAGTTGACCCCCAAACATCTTGGTGTTGTCTAGTGGCTTTCCTTTTATGGGTTTCGAAGCCAGGAAGAGCGTATACTCTTTGCCGTCATTGTCCACAACCTTCTTTGAACATGCAACCTCTTTCCCTGCGTCGGTTGTGACCGATTTAAACACGTTATCGAACCTGTGGTACGAGAGGAAGTTGCTAGTGGCAGTCAGAGCTGCGATGGCTGCGTTCATGTCCGGGGTAACTGTTGTGAACTTGTTACCCACCATCATGCGGTTAGCAACTGGCATGATGGCCGAGAGGGCTATCAGGACTCCTTTGTGCACTATGTGCAAGCACGATTAAAATTTCTTGCGATCCTCACTCATTTTCACGTCATCGTCCATTTCTTTGATGGTCGCCTGAGGAATACCTTTTATGCCAGTGTATTGTTCGGCCAGTTTTGTGAGGGCTTCTGCCGGTTTAAAGGCATCAAAATGGCCCCTCAGGTTTTTGCGCATAAGCGAACAGGTGTTGATTCACTTTTTCTTGTCCGCTCGGATCTTTTTGGCCACTTTCTCGGTGATATCCGCGAAAGTGCCTGGATGCGGGTCATCTGACTCCGAGTCCGTTGTGGTCGAGTCATTGGACGAGTCTGAGGAGGAAGATTTTGCTTTCTTTTTCTTGGACTTAGACTTCTTCTTCTTAGTCCTTTTGACCTTCCTTGTTTTGTTGCAGGCTTGGTAGTAGTCGTCGCCTTCGGATGAAAACTTTTTATGGTGCCGCTTCTTCCCGATGATGATTTCTGAGTCCGTTGTTTGTGGTTCAGATAAGTCCTCCCAGTCTGATTGGTCGGAAGGTGAGGCCCGTTTAGTGGTCGTTTTAGGCGGCGGTGTTGGGAGCAGCTGTTGCAGCTGCTCACGAATGATCCTCACCATCTGCTCATTGGGGTCTGGTTGGGAAGGCCCTGGCTCCGGGGAGCGGTCACGTGACGCACCCGATAAGAGACCCGGGGTCGCGTCCCCCTCGCTGAGCTTGTGTGGAGCACCTTTGCTACCCCGCTTCGCGGCCATCTCGAGTCGTCTGAAAACAACCAAAAAGGGGTGTTTAGCACGAACTCAAGGAATAACTGAACCAGTGGAACAGTGTTTAAGGGGCATGTAGCCCTTATAGGGTAAGAAAACTGTATTTACACCAGTTTTATACCAGGCGTGAGTAAGCTAAGGTATCACGAAAGCATAACGGTCGGAGAACCGAACCGAAACGAATCGAGGGGTAGGGACCAGTGTACTGTCCCACCCACACTCTCTGTATCATAGACTTCTCCCTCCTGTGGCTTCAACGCCAACAAGTTGGAGAAAATATTATGAAACTCGAAGGTACGCCTCAGAAAAAACTATCATGACGATGAAATGGCTCCAGCCAACATGTCTCTCCGTTGGGCAACGGGCGGCAAAAATAAATGCTATCTAAGCGACGAAATGACTCCAGCCAACATGTCTCTCCGTTCGGCAACGGGCGGCAAAAATAAAATGGATGCCTCAAAACTACGGTACCGGATAAACACAACGCTTGTAAAAGTTACTTAGTACAAGTAAGCTTTGTCTTAAAAAGCTTATAAGCGTGTGCTATAAACATTCATAAACCAATATGCCAGTTTATGTTCCGGTACTTACAGTAGAAGTGAGTAAATCCGTGGTAAAAACTGCTGAGCTGCTCGTAACATTCCTCCAGTTATGAGCGGAATATGCTAATTGCTTGAACCCGGATGTGCTTTCCCTTCTCCTCGGCCTCGAGTAGCCGAGGCGTTGTACCGAGGTAAAATATATATATATGCGAACAAAAGTTTACTGAAATATTACACATTTTATACATACATATAATAATAATTTATATATAAGGTATATATAAAGTATTATAGAAAGTTCATATATATAGTGCATGTCATATGTATTTTGTTTAGTTAATATATATTCATTTATATATCATATATATGTGAACAGATGAAACAACAACAAATACATATATAAAATATAATTATAAAATATAATATCATTACACATATAATATAAATATAACAGCGGTGAAGGCGTTAGTTGGGGCGCGCAGGGCGACTACAAGCAGACTAAGGTAGGCAGTAGCGTGTTGGCAACATGCAGAGGTCGGTCACTCTACCTGCTTCTGGGGAGGTGCCTGCAGGAGAGAAACACAGCAATGCAACCCGGTGTTCACGTGAGTAGTACCCCCGTGAATGAGTGTCCACGTAAGTAGGGTCCCTAGAAATAAAGTGTCCCACCACCATGGCCGTGTGAGTAGGGGCCCCCGTGAATGAGTGTCCCTGTGAATGAGTGTCCCAATGATACTATGTCAACGACGGTGACTACAGTGCCCCGTGAATGAATGTCCTCGTTAGTAGAGTCCCCATATATGAAGTGTCCCACCACCATGTGAGTAGGGTCACCATGAATGAGTGTCCCTTGAATGAGTGTCCCAATGTTACAAATTGTCCTCGGACTCTGTGTATGTGACTAGTGCCCCTGTGAAATGAGTATCTATGTGAGTAGGTGTTCCCATGAATGTGTGTCCCCTGAATGAGGTGTCCATTGAATGAGGGTCCCATTGTTACAATGTCATGACCTCTGTATCTATGTGACTAGTGCCGCCTGTGAAGAGTAATCTATTGTGGTAGGGTAACCGTGAATGGTGTCCCCTGATTGAGTGTCCCTTGAAGAGTGTCCCGAATTATACCAATGTCCATGACTTGTATCGGATGTGATATGCCCCTGTGAAGGAGTCTCTATGTGAGTAGGGTCACCATGAAATGAGTGTCCCCTGCAATGAGTGTCACCTTGAATGAGTGTTCCCAATGAACAAATGTACCACGACTCTGTGCTATGTGACTAGTGCCCCTGTGAATGTGTATCTATGTGTGTAGGGTCACCATGAATGAGTGTCCCCTGATAATGGGTGTCCCTTGAATTGGAGTGTTCCCTATGATACAATGTCACGACTCTGTTTCTATGGGACTAGTGCCCCTGTGAATGAGTATCTATGTGAGTAGGGTAAACCATGAATGCAAGTATCCTTGAATGGTGTCCAATGTTACAATGTCCACGACTCTTGTATCTATGTGAATAGTGCCCCTGTGTTTTGAGTATCTATGTGAGTAGGGTTAAACCATGAATGAGTGTCCTTGAAATGAGTGTCCCAATGATACAATGTCCCACGGACTCTTGTGGCTATGTGACTAGTGCCCTGTGAACTGAGTATTATGCTGAGTAGGGTAACTTGAATGAGTGTCCCCTGAATGAGTTGTCCCATGAATGAGTGTCCCAATGATACAATGTTCCATGACTATGTATCTAGTGACTAGTGCCACTGTGAGAATGTGTATTTATGTGAGTAGGGATAAACCATGGAATGTGTGTCCCATGAATGAGTGTCCCTTGAATGAGTGTCCCAATGATACAATGTCCACGACTCTGTATCTATGTGACTAGTGCCCTGTGAATGAGTATCTATGTGGTAGGGTAACCATGATTCTGTGTCCCATGTAATGAGTGTCCCTTGAATGAGTGTCCCAATGATACATGTCCATGACTCTGTATCTATGTGACTAGTGCCACCTGTGGAATCGAGTATTATGTGAGTAGGGTTACCATTGAATGAGTGTCCTTGAATGTGTGTCCATGTACAAGGTCCATGACCTCTGTATCTATGTGTCTAGTGCCCCTGTGAATGCGTATCTATGTGTCTAGGGTCACCATGAATGAGTGTCCCCTGAATGAGTGTCCCTTGAAGGATGGCTGTCCCAATGATACAATGTCCACGACTCTGTATCTATGTGACTAGTTGCCCTGTGAATGAGTATCTATGTGGTAGGGTCACCATGAATGAGTGTCCATGAATGAGTGTCCCTGTGAATGAGTGTCCCAATGATACTATGTCTCCATGACTCTGTATCTATGTGACTTGTGCCCCTGTGAATGAGTTCTATGTGAGTGGGGTAACCATGAATGAGTTGTCCCCTGAATGGTGTCCCTTGAATGAGTGTCCTAATGATACAATGTCCCATGACTCTGTTCTATGTGTACTAGTGCCCCTGTGAATGAGTATCTATGGGAGTAGGGTAACAATGGGAATGAGGTGGCCCATGAAGAGTGGCCATTGATGAGTGTCCCAATGATACTCAATGTCCATGACTCTTATCTATGTGGGACTAGTGCCCTGTGAATGAGTATCCTATGTGAGTAGGGTAACATGAATGAGTGTCCCATGAATTGAGTCGTTCCCTTGAATGAGTGTCCCAATCGAACAATGTCCATGACTCTGTATCTAGGTGACTAGTGCCCTGTGAATGAGTAATCTATGTGACTTGGGTAACATGAATGAGGTGTCCCTTGAATGGAGTGTCCCTTGAATGAGTGTCCCAATGATACAATGTCCATGGACTCTGTATACTATGTGACTAGTGCCCTGCTGAATGAGTATCTATGTGACTAGGGTCACCATGGAATGAGTGTCCCCTGATTGAGTGTCCCTTGAATGAGTGTTCCAATGATACCAGTGTCCACGACCTGTATCTATGTGGATAGTGCCCGGTGAATGAGTATCTTATGTTAGTAGGGTCACATGAATTGGAGTGTCCCCATGATTGAGTGTCCCTTGAATGAGTTCCCAATGATACATTGCTCCATGACTCTGATCTATTGTTGACTAGTGCCCCGTGGATGAGTATCTATGTGAGTAGGGTAACCATGAATGAGTGTCCCATGAATGAGTGTCCCTTGAATGAGTGTCCCAATGATACAATGTCCATGACTCTGTATCTATGTGACTAGTGCCCCTGTGAATGAGTATCTATGTGAGTAGGGTCACCATGAATGAGTGTCCCCTGAATGAGTGTCCCTTGAATGAGTGTCCCAATGATACAATGTCCATGACTCTGTATCTATGTGACTAGTGCCCCTGTGAATGAGTATCTATGTGAGTAGGGTCTCCATGAATGAAATGTCCCCACAACACAATGCCCCACCACCATGGCCAGATTAGTAGGATCTTTGTGAATGAGTGTCCCTGTGAATGAATGTCCCAATAATACAATGTTCACAAATGTGCCTCTGCGACTAGTGCCCCCCCCCCCCCATGCATCAGTGTCCACATGAGTAGCGTCCTCATGAATGAAGTGTCCACGACTATGTTTATGTGAGTAATGTCCCCTGGATTGTATGTCCCCATGAATGAAACCCCAATGCACATTGTCTCATGAATGAAACCCCATTTCACAATGTCCCATGAATGTGTCCATGTGAGTAGTGTCCCATTGGATGAATGTACCCATGACACAATGTCCCATGACTCTGTCCAGGTAAATAGTGTCCCTCGCAATGAGTGTCCCCAGGACACAATGTCGCATGACAGTGTCCATGTGAGTAGTGTCTCCATGAATGAGTGTCCCCAGGACACAATGTCGCATGACAGTGTCCATCTGAATAGTGATCCCATGAATGAGTGTACCCATGATATAATATCCTATGACCGATTGACTTGAATAGTGTCCCAACGAATGAGTCTCCCCAGAACACAATGTCCCACCACCCACTGTGTCTCCAGAAGTATTTGTATGCTTAAACCCACCGAATGTTTTCTAGCTTCTGTAACCAAGGTGAAATTAAAAACACCTTTGGGATCAATTGTCAAGCATCCTGGGGACACCGACGACCATTCACTTAATGCTCATCTGACTTCTTCTGTAATCAATTCCCTTTTAAAACTTTGCTTTAGAAAACATACAAAAACAACAACTAAATTGCGAATACAAATACGAGATTAACATTATGTAACAATCGTCAACGTTATACAAATCTGAAATTTGAGAAACTATGTTCAACCATAATTAATTAATTGCTGATTTCCCAGTTTCAGACAGATGAGCAAAGACGGTGAGAGATAGGAGGGTGGAAAGTAAAATCAAAGAAAGGGTTTGGGAATATTATGTACACCAACAAAAGGAAAAAATATGCACAATAATAGAATTTCACATTTCACATGTATTACTCGGCCACATGCGGAAAGTATCCACTCATAGTAATGCCCCAGTCACATACACGTTAGTGGACGTAGTTGAACGCAGGTGAACGTAGTGGAGGCTAACATGGGTCAAACTTGGTGTAAGTGTGTTAAACTATGTTTAAATACGTTAAGGTATGGCAGGTTTTGGTATGGATAAATACATTACGGTATAGATAAATACGTTATGGTATGGATGCCGGTACGTTCAACTACGTTCAACTATATTAGCCTCCACTACGTTCACCTATGCCCACTAATGGCTGTGTGACAAGGGCTTCATCCAAGTATGCTAGAGTATGCAAGAGTATGGTAGAGTATGGTAGAGTATGCTAGAATACATTAGCATCAAGGATGCAAATTCAGCCTCTAATGTAGCGTTCTTTTGAACATGTCCAAAAATTTAATCGGACATCACGGCTCGCCTACATTATTACCAAGTTAACATCACAGACAAGTACGGATGCTGTACTTTCAACTGTGTTCAACTACGTTAGCCTCCACTATGTTCAACTACGTCCACTAAAGTGTATGTGACCGGGGCATAAGAGTGAACAAGCGCAAGTCTATAATACACATATCTGTTATTTTGGGGTGTTTTTTTTTAATTGAACGATGCCTCTTAGAGCACATTGATTTTTGTATCATATTACTGGATGTCAAACATATGGACATTCTGACATATTTCTTTGGAGGAAACTCGCTGCTGCCACATAGGCTACTCTTTCTGATTAGCAGCAAGAGGTCTTATATATTGACTTTCCCACAGACATGACAGCACATACCATTGCCTTTGATGAACCAGTTGTTGGAATGGAAAATAGCCCAAACTGCAAATGGGTCCACTGAGAAGGATTGACAGCTTCACAGGTGGCACGCTACAGCCTGAGCTATGTTCCGCTCCATAAGACAGATAGATATAAGTCATATCTATAATTATCTTAGGATGGGGGAAATTAGGCAAAATGTAATCGATTTTGAACAATTCTAACAAATGCATGCAAACTAATGGGAAGTTTTAGACACTAAATGACGTGAGGTTAAGATAATTTAAAGGCCCGGATCCGTTGTGCTATAGACTCTGAATACGCACACCACGAATTAATAACTGCCACACCACAGATTAAACTATTAACACTGGGGAGCTTCAGGACACACATGCGGGAGGGGGGGGGGCGGAAGTGACATCACGGGGAGTGGCGGGAAACGTGTCACAGAGAGCTTCTAGCAGCACCTTCGGCTATATGCATATCATTTATATATTTATATATATATATATATAGTCCTGATATGACTTTAGATGTTACTAGGATGTAAAACAACAAACTAACTATATAGTTTGTTTGTTTTTGCTTTACGTCATAGCAACAATGAGGTCATATCAGGACCTGTATATACATATGTGCATATTCACATTATAATTTATATATACATACATAACAATAATCATGCAATCTATATATTATAATACATATCTTAAGTTACATACAATTAATAATTAGATATATGCATGTATATGTATATATGGGTGCATATGTGTATATATGTATGTGGGTCTATATATAAATATATATATGTATATATATTTATAGTTAGTATATTTATATACGTGTATAAAATCATCGGTATGAGGTATTTCTTATTATTTCTTATTATTATTATGATCCATTATTGTCCACTAACAGACCCACATCTATTCACTGTGGCACTCATTTGCCTACGGTGGCGCCGAAACCGGCAGTTCTTGGTATATATGTATATATATGCTATATATGTATATATATGTATATATGTATATATAAGTATATATTATGTATATATTTATATATCGTGTGCATACATATGTCTATGTCTGTATATGTCTATATATGTCCATATATATGTCTATATATGTCTAAATATGTCTATTTGTATATATATATATATATATAGATTAGTTAGACGAATCTTACCTGGGTATAGATGATGGATAACTATTCTTTTACCGAGGTAGGAGCCTCGGTTAGACGTGGGCGAGGGAGAAGGAAGCACATCCGGGTCCAGCAATCTTTACCTACTAATTCAGGATAAAATGATTCTAAAAAACAAACCTAAGGTCATCTGACCCAATCCTAGTATGAGTGATTGAATAGACGTGGCAGGGCGTGGTGGGTGGGCCCTCGCCCACGTCTAACCGAGGCTCCTACCTCGGTAAAACAATAGTTATCCATCATCTATACCCAGGTAAGATTCGTTTAACTAATCTATTTTACCTCGGTATGCCGCCTCTGGCTAGCCGTAGGCTAGGGAGACCTTTACGTAATAGCATTTTTATCCTGATATTCCTGTTTGTTATTATTATGTTGTGATCAAGTCTTATTTATGTAAATGGAAAAACGATTTGTATGACCAATAAAGAGAAAAGAGTTTTGGTTTTTCTTACCTCTTTCTTTTTAGTTGGCGAGTAGCCTCTGTGCTATCGGCTGAGGCTTCTCTAATCGCTTGTGATAATGTCTAGCAAACGATCTAGCGGTCTTCCATCCGGCGTGAGCTAGGATCCGTTTAACGGAGATGCCTAGTAATCTTGCCTTGGAAACCATTGCACCCCGTGTAGAGTGCGATGAATATCTGTCTGTATTGACTCCAGATAGTTTTAACACATTCATGGTCCATCTGGCGAGGGTATCCCTGGAAATGGCCTTGTGTGGCTTAATAAAGCTCACCAAAAGTTGTCTTGAGTTTCTTATTAACCTTGTCTTGGATATATAATTCCGTATCACGGAGACTACACATAATTTACGATCCTGTGTGAAACTCGTGACACCGATTGTGGAAAGGGGGTCACCTAAACGATTTGATTTTAATAAAGTCGTTAAATCAAATGTTGCTTCCTTGTTATCAATTTCCAGACTATTGAGTGACAGGGCGACTATAGTTTGGCCCCTGTGTCCTGTGACGAGGAGAAGCAACACTGCTACTTTGAAACCTAATAGCTTAACGTCCAGAAATTTATTTTCTGGCCATTTCTTGAAGAGGTTGAACACAAGAGAAACATCCCAAAACCAATTATATTTGGGTTTAGGTGGATTCCTCTGATAAATTGATCGTACGATCCAACAAATAACATGGTGTTTACCCATTGTTTGTCCATTAACCCGAGGTAGGATTATTGACAGAGCACATCTGGCAGCATTGATCGCGCCATATCCTAGACCTTCGTCCTCTAAGAAACGTAGGAAGCGTCCTACCTGGGATACGGTGGGATTCATTGGCTTCACCTTCTTAAGCAAGCAATAAATACCCCATTTCTTTAAATAGGTAGTATACATTTTAACCGTTCCTTTCCTCCACGCATCATCAACCAAACGCTGTTGTGTAATTTTGTCCAAACCGAATTGTTCCAAGTACTTATTTAGAAAAGGAATGCCACCAACGGAGTTGTCGAAACGTTTCCGTGGCGTTGTAGTGGTCCCTGATGCTTCAGGTTTCCTCGGAATCTTGGGAAGCGTAGGCTGCTTTTGGCTGTGGCTAGTAATCTCGGTAGCCACGGTTGAGTGTGCCATTCGGGGACGATGAGGATGGCGTGTGTTCCCTCCATTTGTATCTTTCTGGCGACTTTGCTAATGATAGTAAAGGGGGTGAAAATGTAAAAGAAATGATGTTGCCACTTTAGTGAGAAGGCATCGATGTGCCAAGCATTTGGTTCGGGGTGCCACGAAACATATTTCTCGAGTTTAAAGTTATTACGCGAAGCAAATAAATCGATATGAGGCGAGCCCCAAGTGTGACAGATGTGTTTGAATATGGATGGATTTAGTGACCACTCTAAATGATCATGGAACTGGCGACTCATTCTGTCAGCAAGACAATTCTGCGTGCCTGGAATGTGTGTCACAGTTAACCAAACGTCAAAGGTTTGAGCCCAGTTCCAAATGAGTAGTGCAATTTCATTACACTTGATTGATTTTGTACCTCCCATATTCCTGACATAAGCCATTGCTGTGGTGTTATCCGTGAGGATACGTACATTATTTTTGGGGACTTTAACAAGGCTGGTTAAACCTAAATAAATGGCCCTTAACTCTAAAACGTTAATATGATCGGGTAGTTCCGATTCTAGCCATCTGCCGCCCGTTGCTACATCATTTCGATGTGCCCCCCACCCTTGGAGAGAAGCGTCCGTGGTAACAGTAGTATCGGGCTCCCCCATTCTAATGGGGTTGGGAGATTGATCAAAGTGCTTTAGCAACCAATGAATGTCGGCAAGGCCGTTTGCAGAAATAAACATGGTCTTTTCAAAGTTTCCCTTTGCTCGGGCCAGAGCTAGATTCTTATCAATTTCAAGTGATTTAATGTGTGCCGCTCCGTATAGAATAGCCGGGCTATATGAAACCATGATACCGATAAGGACTGCGACCTGTCTAATCTTTGGCCTAGAAATGCCTAACAGCTGAATCGCTGTGTGGTAAAGCTTATCTTTCTTTTGGCGTGTAAGCGAAACGGTCATAGCCGTGGTGTTTAAAATGAAACCTAGACACTTAAGCTCCTTTGTAGGAGAAAAGACGGATTTCTTGTCATGTATGAAGAAACCTAAATTTGCAAAAAATTTACACAAATCTTGAACGGCGAGATCACATTGTGTGAAAGATTGGCCCATAATGAAAGAATCATCAATGTATGGAAACATACAATGACCCAGTTTTGCCATGTGTGAAAAAATTGGTTTCAACAGCTTAGTAAAAAGGCGTGGTGCACAGGCCAAACCATTTGGTAGGCAGGTAAATTCAAAAAGCTGGCCATTCCAGAGGAACCTTAAAAACTTTCGATCTATGTGGTGAATAAGAACCGTATAGTACGCATCTCTCAAATCCACACTCGCTAGCCAACAATCTGGGGTAATTAAATCACGAGCTGTTTCTAAGGAAAACATTTTGAAATGTTTGTATTCAATGATTTCATTTAATTGGGTTAAATCTAAAATCAATCGAATGGTGCCATCTGGTTTAGGAGTGGAGAAGATATTTGAAATAAATTCACCTTCAGTAAGTTCAACTCTGTTGACAATGCCTTTAGCTTCAAAAAGTAAAACTTGTTGATCGAGCTGAAACTTTTCTAGCGAATTAAATTGATAAGGAAAAGGAGCTCTTTTCTGGACAGGCAATTGTGTGAAAGGAATGTGAATGCCTTTAACAATACTAATAACCTCTGGGTTAGTGGTTAACTGTTGCCATTGAAGTAAATAATTAACAATATTGCCTGCTTGAGAAAAGCTTACTTCAGTTTGTGTTTCCTCCGTGACCATTTCAGGGTCAGGAGGTTGGAAAGTTTGTGTGGCGTTCTCTACTTGTTCCCTGGTTTGGGGAACTGTGGTTTGGGAACGAAGTCTCTCTTGTAGCCGCGGGTGTCGTTCCAGTTTGAGGCTTGTCTGTCGCCTCGACCTCTTCCCCGCTGGCTGAACGGGAAGGACGGTCCGCCCCTGAACGGCCTTCCTCCTCTGCGGAAGCGAAAATCCGTCCTAGCCCGTCTGAACCTGGCTGGCTTTTGGAATTTACGGCCCTTTGCTTCGGTGTTCTTAGCACTCTTGTAGTCTACCTCCACCTGCTTGTAAAGGTAAGCCAGCTGACCCCCAAACATCTTGGATTTATCCAGAGGTTTGCTTTTGATGGGGTAGGTCCTGAATACACAGTGTATTCTTTGCCGTCATGATCTGTCACTTTCTTTGAGCGTGCGACTTCTTTGCCCGCATCGGTGGTGACCGATTTGAAAACATTTTCAAATCTGCGATGAGTCATGTAGTTGCTTGCCGCTGCGAGTGGGGCAATGCCCCGGTCCATAACCCGAGCCAAAGACGAGAACTTGTTCTCGGTTTGCATTCTGTTAGCGACAGGGATAATGGACGTCAAGGCCCCCAAAACTGCCTTATGGATAACGCAGAGGGCAGTTTCGTACCGGCGACGCTCTTCAGACAAATGGATGCCCGCATCCATCTCCTTAGACACTGTAGCGGGGATACCCTTGACTCCAGAGATCTGTTCAGTCAATTTGTTGATGACTTCCACTGGCTTAAAGGTGGTGAAATGGCCATTCACCGTTATGCGCATCATAGTAGTGGTACGCACCTTGTTAGCTTTCTTTTTGACAATTTTCTTGCCTACTTTAGCCCCTATTTTGGCGTAAACGCCTGCGCGTTCCGTATCAGAATCAGACTCCGTGGAAGAAGAGTCGTCTGACGAGTCCGAGGACGAGTCGTTCTTTTTCTTTTTCTTTTTCTTGGACTTTTTGGAGCGCTTAGTGTTAGCCTTCTTGGTGAACTCGTCTCCCGAGCTGCTAACCGGGCGACGTTTCTTGCCGCGCGCTTTCGGTTTCGGAACCTCAGGTGCCGAAACCGTGTCTTCCTCGTCTTCCGAGAAGTCTTCCCAATCCTCATCAGGGATTTGGGAAGGGTCTACAAAGTTATGAGCCTGGAATTGGCGCATTTTCTCCTCCACCATAGCCGCCATCTTAGCCTCCCAACCTACAGGTTGAGGGGGCTGATCACTGTCCTGATCAGAGGCATGTGGCCCGGGCTGTGGGGACGGCGGAGCCGTAGCCGGTGGTGACTAATCGTAATCCGTAGGAGGGACGCCGACCGCTGCAGCGGGCGTCTTATTCCGGCGAGTGGCCATCGGTTCCTGTAACGAAATAAAGCGTTACTAAACCGGAATCATCTCAACTACACAAGTGTAAGCCAGTAAACTGGGTTGAGGAACAAGGTACAGAGAAAGTGTATTCCAACGTGTCAGTACAGGCGTGAAGCTAAATTTTGCCGTAGGTGTGTGGTAACGAAACCAACCAAACGGGGGGTATCGATCGTGAGATCGCCCACTCTCTCTGTTCCGTACACTTCTCCCACCCGTGGCTACAGCGCCAACAAGTTAGAGAAAATATTACGAAACTCGGAGGTTCGCCTTAAACCGGTCTGGGGTGTTTATAAAAAACACCCAGAAGCATCCCCAACATCATCCTCTATTAGGATCCGGGAGACTTTTCTTAGGAAATGAGCAACTCGGGTTGCCATTTCTCCCTGTCTGAAAAACAGGTGTCGATAGAACTGCAGTATCGGTTTCGTTAGTGCCAGCGGCACCCAAAGTTCTATCCGTAAGTTAAAAAACACGTACAAAGTCCAACTTGGACGTGAGAAAGTTCTGAACTTTCATACGGTGATGCTATAAAGCATCATAAACAAAGTAGGCTAATAAAAGGTACTTACTTTTGAACAAAAGCAGTAGTAGTAGATAAATCCTGTTGGAGCAACTCACAAACGTCCTCCCGTTGTGAGTCACTTATGCTAATTGATGGACCCGGATGTGCTTCCTTCTCCCTAGCCTACGGCTAGCCAGAGGCGGCATACCGAGGTAAAATATATATATATATATATGTATATCCATATCTGCCGTGGTGCTGCTCGAGGATGTGTGAGACGTCCGTGTGCGTGTGCGTGTGCGTGCCCTCACCTTTTACTGCGACGTCCTGATTGACTGTGAGGGACCCGTCCTGCTCGCTGCGCTCCACCACGATGGTCGTCCACTCGCCAACTCGCAGCGGCGTCCTGCTCCTGATGACGGCTGGACCTGCAGGACAACCACACACATCAGTCACCGCCTGCCGCACTACCGGCCCAGTACAGGCCGTCACAATATAACCGGGTGTGTTCAGTCACCGCCCGCTGCACTATCGTCCAGTACAGGCTGTCACAATATAACCAGGTCTGTTCAGTCACTGCCCGCTGCACTATCACCCAGTACAGGCCGTCACATTATAACCGAGGGTGTTCAATCACCACCCGCTGCACTATCGCCCAGTACAGGCCGTCACAATATAACCAGGTCTGTTCAGTCACTGCCCGCTGCACTACCACCCAGTACAGGCCGTCACATTACAACCGAGGGTGTTCAATCACCACCCGCTGCACTATCGCCCAGTACAGGCCGTCACAATATAACCAGGTCTGTTCAGTCACCACCCGCTGCACTATCGCCCAGTACAGGCCGTCACAATATAACCAGGTCTGTTCAGTCACTGCCCGCTGCACTACCACCCAGTGCAGGCCATAACAATGTGTTCAGTCACTGTTGCTGCACTACCGGCCCAGTACTAGATGTCACAATATAACCAGGTCTGTTCAGTCACCACGAGGGTGTTCAATCACCGCCCACTGCATTGGTCTTAATGCTTGCATTGCGTTTGATTCGCAGTGGAGGAGGAGTACCCCCCCCTCTCCCTCCCCCCCCCCAGCCCGCGACCTTTGCGTTGCGTAACCCCCCCCACCCGCTCTCTCCCTCCCTTATAACCCAGCCTCTCTGCCCTCTCTCGCCACTCAGCCTCCTTCTCCTGCCAGACGCACTCCTCCTTTCTTCTTTTTGGCTCGCCCCCTGCAGCCCCTCCACGCCTCCGCGACCCTCACTTCGCCGGCCTACGCCAGTCATGATGCGCACAAGAGGCCGACGCGCCCCCCGCGCATCCAGGAGAGGAGCCGCCACACCGCCCTCCTCCACGGCCGACCCCGCCTCCGCGACCTCGCCGCCCCCCTCCCCCCGGCCTGCCGCCAGGGAGGAGGCCCCGGAGCGGGGCGCCTCAGCTGAGGCGCGGATCGACGCCAACACCCGCGCACTGGAGCACCTCACGGGACTAGTGCAGAGCCTCGTTCTCCAAGGGGTGACCCCGGCCCCCGCCGCCCCCCTCGGCCCCGGAGCGCCTCTCGCTCTTCATGGAGGAGCTCACCCGCGAGCACCGCCCCCGCGACACAGCGCCACCTCGCCGCCCCGCCTCCTCCCGCCTCCAACGTCCACCCCCTCTACCTACAGACTGTGAGGCGGGCTGCATCCACCACGCGAGCGGTCGCCCCCCGGACTCCAGGCGCCTCCGTGACCGACCTCAGCCCCACCTCCGCGGCCGACGCCGTCCGCGAGATCCTCAAGTCGGCCGAGGCGCACAACACGGGACGACGCAGAGGTATTCCTCAGGGCTACGTTTTCCCCCACGACCTCATCGAGCGTGGCCCCGAGGGGAAGGCGGTGAAGAGGGGAGAGGCTACCCTGGAGGAGTACAACCTCGCCCTCAGGATGCTCGAGTCCCACTCCGCCTTCCCCTCGGATTCCATCCCAGGCCTCCTCTACCACAACCTCACGGTCCAGCGCGATTGTGTAACCCATCCCTGGCCCACGGTCCGGTGCTGGTCCGAGGCGGTGTTCGCGTGGGTGGCCAACGGACGCCTCCCAGACGGATGGCTCGACCCCATCGCCATCAATGCCGTCCGTCTGGACGTCCTCACCGCCCCCGCGACTTTCGTCTCGAGTGCCAGGGCGCCCACCCTACGCGCCTCGGCCGCCCCCCGCGCCGTGGCCGCCCCCCAACCTCGCGCCTCCCAGACCGATGCCAGGACTCCCTACACCCGAGAGGCCTACGGGGTCCCATGCTCAGCATGGAACCGGGACCCCGTCTCGTGCGATCTCGCCCCCGCCGGTGAGGGGCACGGGGAGCAGGGCGCCCAGAGGCGCCACGCCAGCGTCTACTGCGCCAACGTGAGGCGCATCCTCACTATGCACAGTGAGGCGGTGTGCAACACAAAACGCCTCCGGGAGCGCGTCTCTGCCGCCCCCGCGATCCCCTCGGCGGATTTTTAGTCCGTCGGCGGCGACCTGCCCACCCGGCTGCGGCGAGGTGCGCACAAGGAGGGCCCGGACCAACCCCCGCCCCCCTCATCGCAACCCGAGCACCAACCGCTCCCAGCGGCGACCCCCCTCCCGGGAGGGCTCCTCACATGCCCCGACCATCTGCCTCACCACACACAGACGCCTTCACACCTAAGACGTCACAAGCGCTCTCCCCAACGGACCCAAACCGGTAACGGCTATCAGCCGACCGGGAGTCCTCTGCCCGCACACAGGGCGCCCCCCGGCCCACCTCCCGGGCCGACGCAACACCCAAGGGACCCCCCGCGCTGCGGCCTCTCTCCTCTCCGGCCGGTTACGTAACCCTCCTCCGGCCCGCCGCCAACCGGCCGTTTCCAAAAGCCCATTACGTAACCATCCCGCTCCCCGCCAGCAGTGTTTCACCACCACCGCCCCTGCTCGCCCTGCTCGCCCTGCCCGCCCTGCCCGCCCTGCTCGTCCTGCTTCCCCCTCCCCTGCCGGCCGCCGCGCCGACCCAAACTCCCACCCCGCCACACCCCCCCCCCTCCCCGCCCCTCAACCCCCTCGCCGCCGCCGCCGCCGCCACCTGGCGCCCTCCCCCGGCGATACCGCCTACCTCCACCACCTCCCCGGCCTCCCCCCCTCCCCTCGCCCCCCTACCCTCCTCCACCACCGATTACCGCCTCCCTCTCCTTCACGACAACCGCGCCTCCTCCCCCCTCCCCTCCCCTCAACCCTCCCCTGACCCTGACCCCTCCCCCCCCCCCCCACCTCCCCCCTCGGCGACTTAGGCGAACCCATCGCCGACGTCGTCGATCCTGACATCCAGGACACCCTCCCCCCCCCGCCGCCCCCTCATGCGCCCCTCCCCCCATCGCCCCACCCTCCTCGCCATATGGCCCCACCTCTCCGCCCCCGCCTGGGACCGCTACCCCACCTTCTCCCGGGCCTACGACGCCCTCCGGGTCGCGGGCCTACCTAATTTTTTGGCCGCCCGCATCCCCCTCCCCTCAGGCCTCCACATCCCAGCCTGGCGCACGCCTCCACGGATACCATGACGACGACCTCGTCGACCTCCTCGAGTTCGGCTTCCCCGCCAACTACTCTGCCAGCACCCCCCCCGCCCTACCTACACCAATCACCGTGAAGCCCCCGAGTACCAGGCCCACCTCCGCGAATTCATCACCACTGAGCTCGCCCACGGTGCCCTCACCGGCCCCTTCCTCGCCCCCCCCTTCACCCCCTGGGCCCAGGTCTCCCCCATGATGACCCACCCCAAATCCGACCCGGGCAAGAGGCGGGTCATCGTTGACCTCTCATACCCCCCAGGCTGCAGCGTCAACGCTGGCATCCCCAGGCGCGAGTTCCTCGGAACCCCCCAAGTCCCCAGTGTCGCCGACGTGGGCCGCCGCCTCGTCAGAGAGGGCCCCGGAGCTTACACCTGGATGGCGGATATCTCCCGTGCCTACCGTCAGCTCCGGGCCGACCCCCCTATCCTGCCCTCTCTATGGAATCACCCTCGACGGCGCGACATACGTCGACCTCGCCCTTCCCTTCGGATGCCGCTCCTCCGACGCTGCCTGCGTCCGAGTCACCTCCGCAGTCGCCTGGGTCCTCCGCCGCGAGGGCTTCCATGCCCTCGTCTATGTGGACGACTTTGTCGGGTGCGAGCGCACCTTCCTGAGGGCCCGCCAGGCCTTCGACGCATTCATCGCCCTCACCGGGGCCCTCGGCCTGGTGGTCGCCCCCGGGAAGTGCCACCCCCCTGCGGTCCGCCTCACCTGGCTAGGCTTCGCCATCGACAGCGAGGCCATGACCATCCGCATCACACCCGACAAGGTCGATGACCTCATCCGGGACTGCGAGGCCCGGGTCGCCCACCCGACCCTCGGGCGCCGCGATCTGCAGAGTGTCCTCGGGCGCCTCAATCATGTGGGGAGCTGTGTCCTCCCCGCGAGGAAGTTCATGGTTCGCCTCTTCGCCGCCCTCTGCACCTGCTACAGAGCCGCCTCCATCACTCTCGGGGACGACGCCCTCCGTGACCTCAGGTGGTTCGTGGCCTACGCCCGGGCCACCAATGGCCTCTGCCTCCTCCGCGCCCCTGAGGTCCACCGGGTGGTGATAGAGTGCGACTCCTGCCTCACTGGCGGGGGGGCCTACTCCGCCACTCACTGCTACGCCCGAGGGTACTCCGCAGCCTACCGAGAGCGGTATCCCTCCATCCACCATCAACCTGGTGGTCGCCCTCCACGCCCTCCTCCCCTGCGCGACGTCGCGGGGGCCACCGTTGTCGTCAATACCGACAGCCAGGCCTCCGCGGCCGCCCTCGAATCCGGGCGAGCCCGTGATGCGGTCCTCGGCACCTGCGCCCGGGAGCTCTGGCTTATGGCCACCGAGGGCTCATTTACCCTCGCCATCCTCCATAAGCCCGGGGCGGAGCTCATCCTCGCGGACGCCCTCAGCCGCGCCCATCTCCCCGGCCCCTGTGCCGAGCTCGCCCAGACCGAGGTCGCTCGCCTCGGACTCACCTACGTCCACCCCGATCACGACAGCTTCCCCTACAACCCTGGCCTCTAATTCCAGGGTTCTCCTCCGCCGAGGTGGCAGCGGTCGACGGCCTCAGGATCGCCGCCCTCGCCCCCGCCACCTGGAGAAACCGCCGCCGCCAGGCTCACGATTACGTCACCTTCGCCTCGGGCCACGGGCGCGACCCTCTGGCTCCCACCGCCTTCGACGTCGCGGCCTACACGGCCGCCCTCTACACCCGCTCCATCGCCCCTGACTCCATCCGCAACGCCCTATCCGGGGCGCGCTCCTGGGTGGAGGCCTCCGGGGGCGATCCCACCGCCTTCGGATCGGGCCTCGCCCGGGATGTCTGCCGAGGCGGGGAGCGGGCCTCCGCCCATGTCCCGAGGCCAGCCCCGCCCCTTCTGCCTCATCACCTCGCCGCTGTCGTCACACACCGCCGCTCTGCCGGGCCCTCGGGCGTTGTCCCTCGGGCCGCCCTCCTCCTTGGGTATTACGGGATGCTCAGGCAATCCAGCCTCCTGTCTCCCAGCCCTGAGGGGTGGGGCGGCCGCCACACCATCCCCCGCGCCGACGTCGCCCCCGCCCCCGGCGGCCTTCGCGTGCTCCTCAGGACATCAAAAACCATCACGCTGCCCTCGGGGGCGGTTGCCCTCTTCATCCCCGCGACCCCGGGCTCCCCCATCTGCCCGGTTGCTGCTTGGAACGCCTCCACTGCCCTTGTGCCTGCCGCCCCGGATGCCCCGGCCTTCATCATGCCCTCAGGCTGCCCGCTCGACCCCAGGACCCTCACCACCCTCCTCAGGGGCGCGCTCCGCGCCCTCGCCATCCCCGCCCCCGACAGCTACACCTTGCACAGCCTACGTCGGGGCGCGGCCCAGGCCTGCCAGAGGGCCGGGTCTGCCTCCGCGATATCATGGCCCAGGGCACCTGGACCTCCGGGGCGGTCCACACATACCTCCCCCGCCTCGCCGCCTCAGCTGCCCCTCGAGCCCTCTCCTATGTTTTGGCGGAGGGCTCTTCGGGGCCGCTCCCCTAAAAAGACTCTGACATTATCCTGACATTATCCTGCACTTTATTCATCATTACATTGTACAGCTACCTCCCCTCATTGTACATTGCCCCCCCACTTTACATAATAAAGTGTGCTTTTCTCCACCCCTGCTTCCGTCTTCCTCCTTCGCTGCGCATCGGTCGTAATGCTTGCATTGCGTTTGATTCGCAGTGGAGGAGGAGTACCCCCCCCCTCTCCCCCCCCCCCAGCCCGCGACCGTTGCGTTGCGTAACCCCCCCCTCTCTCCCTCCCTTATAACCCAGCCTCTCTGCCCTCTCTCGCCACTCAGCCTCCTTCTCCTGCCAGACGCACTCCTCCTTTCTTCTCCACCCACCCACCCAAACTACACTCACTTCTACCTTATAGGGCGGAGGGCTCTTCGGGGCCGCTCCCCTAAAAAGACTCTGACATTATCCTGACATTATCCTGCACTTTATTCACTCATTACATTGTACAGCTACCTCCCCTCATTGTACATTGCCCCCCCCCCCCCCTCCACTTTACATAATAAAGTGTGCTTTTCTCCACCCCTGCTTCCGTCTTCCTCCTTCGCTGCGCATCACCGCCCAGTACAGGCCGTCACAATATAACCAGGTCTGTTCCGTCACCGCCTCCCACACTACCGGCCCAGTACAGGCCGACCCAATATAACCGGGGGTCTTCTGGGTTGCCAATAATGTTATCAAATATATAGATCTATCTTTGAAAACAGGGGGTGTTCTGGATTGCCAATGAGGTTATCAAAATATAGATACATCTTTGAAACTTTGTATATATATACTATATATAATATATGTAATATACATAATACAAATGATGTATAGAGCATATATAATATCTATTAATATCTATTATATATATATCATGTACATTATACCTATATATTATATATATATTATATATATTATACATATATATTATATAATTTATAGTATATTATATATATTATGTATATTACATATATGCATAAATAACTATATGACATATCTATCAGTACATGTCTTCAGATCATAATTGTGATTTACTGGAATGCTAATAAAGTTGACAAAGATGTGTAGGCTATATCCCTATACTTAAATGTCTTCAGTATATAATTAAGATTTCTGAAATGTCAATAAAGTTACCACCAAAAAAAAAAAGTATTATATATAGTATAGTTATACGAGTCTTACCTTGGTACAGATGATGGATAACTGTTGTTTTACCGAGGTATAAGCCTCGGATAGATGTGGGCTAGGGAGAGGTAAGCACGTCCGGTACCAGCAATCTTAACCTACTTATTGAGGATAAAAATGACTTTCAAACAATGGATACTATTACTTTACCGAAAAGGTACACCAACGGAATAGATGTGGCAGGGTGTGGCGGGAGGGCCCTAGCCCACATCTATCCGAGGCTTATACCTCGGTAAAACAACAGTTATCCATCATCTGTACCAAGGTAAGACTCGTATAACTATACTATTTTACCTCGGTAAACAGCCTCAGGCTAGCCTCAGGCTAGGGAGACCTTTACATAATTCATTTTTATCCTTAATATCATTCTTTCTTATTATTATAACATTCTAAATTTTTGTTCTCACCTATTCTTGTTAGTTGGCGAGAAGACGCTTTGCAACGCCGGTAGGCTTTTCTAGTCGTTTATTATAATGTTTTGCAAACGACTTAGCCGTCTTCCAGCCTGCATGCGCTAGTATTCTTTTCACAGAAATACCAAGCACCCGTGCCTTGGAGACCATGGCTCCTCTAGTTGAGTGGGAAGAGTATTTACTCGTATCCACTCCAGCCAATTTCAACACCGTAATTGTCCATCTGGCAAGTGTGTCTCGTGAAATCGCCTTATGTGGCTTTATAAAGCTCACTAATAGTTGTTGTGATGCACGTAAATCCTTTGTCTTGTATATATAAGCCCGTATGGCCGACACAACACATAATTTCCGATCATTCGGAAAACAGTCTAAGTGAACCGTTGATAAAGGGTCACCTAACGTGTTCGATTTAAGCAATTTTTCTAAATCAAACGTAGCTTGTTGCTTGTCTATTTCTAATCCAGTTAAGGATAAAGCAACAATCGTCTGTCCTCTGTGTCCGGTTACTAACAATAACAGGACCGCGACCTTAAAACCTAACTGTTTTATATCTAACCACGAGTTGTGAGGCCAAGCCTGAAACAACTTAAATACTATAGAAACATCCCAAAACCGACTATACTTTGGTTTTGGAGGATTCCTTTGATAAATTGAACGAAGTAAATAACAAATAACATAATGTTTTCCAACTGTTTCGCCATCAATTCTAGGTAATATAATTGATAACGCACACCTCGCCGCATTAATCGATCCAAAGGAAAGTCCTTCATCCTCTAGAGAACGAAGAAACCGAGCTACTTGTGAAATCTTTGGATTTGTTGGCTTAACTTTCATTAACAAACAATGTACACCCCATTTCTTTAAATAGGTTGTATACATTTTGACAGTTCCTGGCCTCCAGGCATCCGATACTATCCTATCCTCAGTAATTCTGTCCAATCCAAATTGCTGTAGCTGCTTCCTTAGAAAAGGAATGCCAATAGGGGCGTCGTTGACACGTCGCCGTGAACCACTAGCGGTCCGTGGTGCGTCAGATTCCCGAGTTTTCTTGGGAATCGTATACGATCTTTTGCCAGTTGTGAAACTGCTGGCAGCCAAGGTTGCGTGTCCCAATCGGGCACCACCAGTATCGCATGTGTCCCTTCCAAGCCGATTTTTCTCACTACTCGGCTGATAATGCTAAATGGTGGGAAAATATAAAAATAATTATTTTCCCAGGTAATAGCAAACGCATCTACTTTCCAAGCATCCGGTTCAGGATGCCAAGAAACATAACAGGGTAACTTGTTATTATTTCGTGATGCAAATAAGTCAACTTCAGGTGTACCCCATTTTTCACAAACGAAGTTAAACAAATGTGTAGAGAGAGACCACTCTAAATGGTCATGGAAATTTCTACTTTTATAATCTGCAAGTGTATTTTGTGACCCTGGAATATGCGCTACAGTCAGCCAGACTTGTTGAGCCTGTGCCCAGTTCCAAATCAGTTTAGATAACTGATTGCAAGACTTTGATTTGGTTCCACCCATGTTACGAATATATGCCATGGCAGTAGTATTATCAGTTAGTATTCTAACCTGTGATTTATTTATCTTTACTAAACTACGTAAGCCCAGATAAATAGCACGCAATTCTAGTGCATTAATATAGTCTGATTTTTCATCATCAAGCCATCTACCTCCTGTTGTGACCCCATCTCGATGAGCTCCCCAACCTTCTAACGAAGCATCAGTAGTAATTACTGTATTAGGTTCCGCCATGCGGATTGGATTTGGTGAACTTGCTATATGTTGCATCCACCATCCAATATCCTGTAACCCTTCTTGCGAAATAAACATCTTTCGCTCAAAATTGCCTTTAGTTCGTGTTAACGCTAAATTTTTATCTATTTCTAGCGACTTAATATGGGCCTTCCCATATAACACAGCAGGTGCATATGATGTCATTATGCCAATAAGAACAGCAACCTGTCTAATTTTTGGCTTTGATAACTTAATAAGCTGAGTCGCTGTAGTCATAAACTTAATTAGTTTTTGTTCTGTTATCGACACTGTAAGGGACTGTGTATCCAGAATAAACCCTAAACATTTGAGTTGTTTTGTTGGTTTAAACACTGACTTTTGTTGATGTACATAAAACCCCAATTTAGTGAGTAATGCACATAAATCCAAAACTGCATTCACACAACCAATTTGTGTTGATGCTATAATAAAAGAATCATCTATGTATGGAAACATTATGTGACCCTTCCTCGCCATTACCGAGAAAACAGGTTTAAGCAATTTAGTAAATAAACGTGGCGCACAAGCTAAGCCATTCGGCATGCAGGTAAACTCATAGAGTTGGTTATCCCAAATAAATCGAAGAAATTTTCGGTATTGTTCCATTATGGGAAGCGTATAATATGCATCCTGTAAATCAACACTAGCCATCCACGCATCTGGTGTAATCAGATCTCGTGCCGTATCTAGAGAGAACATTTTAAAATGTCGATATTCCACCCTTTTATTAAGGATTGTTAAATCCAGGATCATTCGAACATCACCATTAGGCTTCGGTCTCGAGAAAATGTTTGAAATAAACTGTCCTGAACAGTGTGTCACTTTTTGTATAATTCCTTTCTCAAAGAATTTATGTACCTGTTTAGTTAGTGCGTCTCGTTCAACTGGTTGAATGTTATATGGAAAAGGTATTATACTTTGTACAGGAATTTGTGTAAAGGGAATTTGAACACCCCTAACTATTTCTATAATTTCTTGGTCACTAGTAATTTTGTGCCACTCAGAAATATGATTACTAATATTACCAGCCACAAAGTTGCTTACAGTTTGTGTGTTTTTAGAGGCTGCAGGGACTTGTAAAGTTTGTGTTTGGACCTCTACTTGGACCCGCCCCTGGGGAAAGGTCTCGACGAGTTGAACCCTCGACCTATTGGCCGTGCGGTGTTGTCGGTCCAGCCTGGGCGAGCGCCCCGGCCCCGAAACCCTTGACCGAAGTTTGAACTCGGTCTGGTTCCTCTGGTGAACCGTCGTGGACGAAAATCCCCTCGTGACTTTTTGAAACGAGGAGCTTCCTGTTTCTTCTTGCCATCCATGTTTTTGCCACTCTTGGCTGCAGTCTCTACCTCTTTATAGAGGTATTGTAGTTGACCGCCAAACATCTTGGTGTTATCTAAAGGTTTCCCTTTAATCGGCTCTGGAGCAAGATAAAGCGTAAACTCCTTCCCCTCATTATCGGTAACCTTCTTAGAGCGAGCCACTTCTTTGCCAGCATCTGTGCAAACTGACTTGAAGACATTTTCATATCTTCGAAACGACAGGTAATTACCTGCCGCCGCTAACACTGCAATGCCTTTGTCCATTGTCTTAGCCAAAGACGAGAACTTATTTTCACTCTGCATCCTATTAGCCACAGGAACAATAGCTGTTAGGGTAGCCAACACTGCCTTATGCACTGTGTGCAACACATCCTCAAACTTCTTACGGTCATCCGTCATATTGACATCCCGATCCATTTCTTTAATGATGGAGTTGGGAACACCCTTTATGCCTGTTAACTCATCTCCTAACTTGGAGATAACCTCCGCCGGTTTGAACGTGCGAAAATGACCATTCACGGTCTCGCGCATAAGCGTAGTGGTTTTAACCCGCTTAGCCTTTGGCTTCTCCACCTTCTTAGCCACTTTAGTGCCAATGTCCGCATAGACCCCTTCATATATGGTGTCTGAGTCTGATTCCGTAGAAGTAGACTCAGTGGACGACTCAGAAGAAGAATATTTCCTCTTCCTCTTCTTCTTTTTGGACTTAGTCTTCCGCTTTTTGCGCAAACCAGACTCTGCCCGCTCCTTGGTGAATTCATCACCCGAAGAAATCACCTGTTTCTTCTTCTTCCTCCGTTTAGGAGAAGGAGGAGGAGGAGCCTTAAGCTCCACCGCCGAGTCTGTGTCCAAGAAATCCTCAAATGAATCCTCTTGGACACTCGGCCTACGCCGCTTCCGAGACACAGGCGATTTGGCAGTCAAGATGTGGCTTTCCAATCTTGCAAAGCGAGCCTCCCAATCTGGAGGCGCAGGCACATCAGGCACTGCGTCCTCGTCCGGGTCGGAGAGGATATGCGCCCGGGGCTGTGTCGACGGCCCTGCCGACAACACAGGTGAGGAGTCGTACTCCTCGTCCACTCCACTCGGAACACGCCCCTCGGCTGCTGCTGCACCGCGCTTACTCCGCTTCGTGGCCATCGGGAGCTGAAACAAATATTTTTGGTCAGTCCCGGTATATATATATGTCACAATATGGTTGTTTCAAACTCATTTGGACATCTATTGGTGTTAGAGAACGTGTTTATACCGTTATAACACAGGCGTAATAAGCTAAATTTGTGCGTGGGTTGTGGGTCAAGCCCAAACCTTACGCGGGGTCGGGACCAGTGTATCGGCCCGCCCATCCCTCTGTTCCGCACACTTCTCCCACCTGTGACTACTACGTCAACAAGTTGGAGAAAATGCTACGAAACTCGGAGAAACGCCTGAAAAAGTTTTGTCTAGGGGAGTCTATAAAAGAAACCCAGGAGCATCTCCAACATTACTCTCTATTAGAGTACGAGAGAATTTCCACATGAGATAGGGCGAAACCCACATCTCTACCCATAGTCACACGGTGACCCGGGTGTTGACATAACCGCTAATGACCGGTTTGGTTCCTTCGAGAAACCCACTCGAGTGTTCTATCCTTGGTTGTTTATAACCAAATAACTCGTCCAAATTGGACCAACGAAAGTCTAAACTTTCCATATTGATGCTCTAATGCATCATAATTAAGCTAACCACAGTTTTTATTATACTTACTGCGTATTTGCTTGTATGTAGACTAATTTTGCCGGAGCAACCCAACGACACGTTATCCAGTCGTGAGTTGTATATGCTAATTGCTGGTACCGGACGTGCTTACCTCTCCCTAGCCTGAGGCTAGCCTGAGGCTGTTTACCGAGGTAAAATATATATATAATTAGAATTCGAGAGCCTATGAATTGTTCGCTTGTGGCTTTCACTAACATTGTGTATATATGCCGGAATGCAATGTTGAGAATTAGCGTAAACACCCCACCTGAACCACTGTCGTACCGCAACTGCACGCTGCCGTTGACGAGTGTCACAGAGATGAAGTCGCCGGTACCATGATCGTCCTGTGCATTGTAGAGGAGCACGCTGTCAGCCAGCGACATCGGCTTCACACGCAGAGAGACCTGCGCCTAGGGAATGAAGACAGCAAAAGCTGCAGCAATGCCAAATTTGGTTTTGTTTGTTGGCGGCTTGGCGTCCTAGCAGCATCTAAGGTCATATCAGGACGGGCACCGACTTGCTTTGTCTGTGGTGTTTTACATCCCGGCAGCATCTAAGGTCATATCAGGACAGGCACCGACTTGCTTTGTTTGCCTGTTTGGTGTTTTACATCCCAGCAGCATCTAAGGTCATATAAGGACAGGCACCGACTTGCTTTGTTTGCCTGTTTGGTGTTTTACATCCCAGCAGCACCTAAGGTTATATAAGGACAGGCACCAACTTGCTTTGTTTGCCTGTTTGGTGTTTTACATCCCAGCAGCATCTAAGGTCATATAAGGACAGGCACCAACTTGCTTTGTTTGCCTGTTTGGTGTTTTACATCCCAGCAGCACCTAAGGTTATATCAGGACGAGCACAGACTTGCTGTTTATTTGGTGTATATTAAATCCCAGTAACATCTACGGTCATATCAGGACGGACATGGAGATTATGCAGTTAAACCCTCCCCACCCCTCCCAATACAGAAAGCAAAAAACCACAAATCCACCTACCATGGTCTGTGCATTCTGTATGGTTGGGTAAGCAATGAAGGACGTTCTGTTGAACATGGGCATGGCGATCTGCAGCCCTGCACAGTGGAACACAAGACACGGCTTACAGTTACACACAACTGCACCATTATTTAACGACGCCTCTAGAACAGCATTATGGAAGAATCAGGCAAAAAACCAGCACAAGCGAGCTCTAAGTCTTTTAGAGGTCATCCAAAGTTGTGCACATTTTCATGGTCGTACAGAGTGGCATACTGTTCCAGTCCCGTCCATCTCCCCGAAGAACGATGCGATTTTCAGAACATTCCATCATAATGGTACCGTTTGACTCCGTTTGACTGGGAATATTTCCAATTTAGGCCACTTCTAACTGAACTCGTCCAAGACTCCACAATCTCTGGCTATAGAGATATTAGAAAAGAAACAATAACAATATATGGCATTCAATTTTTACATTCCATTTGCAAATAATTAAACAAATAAAAAGTGCTGTCAAAGTGCTGAGTGGACACATATGTAGTGGTCTTCACTGACATCTCAGACACGGAGCCACGGAGACAGGTAGGCACGGATAGGGTGATTGCATCAGGGAGCCTAGGTAGTACAATGGTTAGAACGCTAGCCCAGGAACGGCAAGAAGTGTGGGTTCGAGTCCCGCTCTAGGTGCAATATTTCCCATCTTCATTTCCCCAACGACATGCATTTAACAATAAATGTAATTTCTTGATTTTGTATTAAAATTAATCTGTAATTGTGAATATTGTGAATAAGAGCAACTCAAAAGTGACTTTTCTGCATCAGTTCATCTCAGAAATAGAAAAAAGAAATATCTCCTTCTAACCACATGTTTCCTGATGACCAAACTTGGTGGGATTTTTGCCACACGTTTGTTTCTAATGTAGATTGCAGTGAAACTGTCCTAACAAATATTTTACATTAGCTAAAATACCACTTTGTGTCGTATATTCACCACTGCTCCCTCACCATCCGCTATGTACGCAGAAGCTGTGACCCCGCATGCTGGGTCACAGCTTCAGTCATTTCTGAGGGACCAGCGGAACTTGGAATAGATCTACCAGTATTGCATTTCTTTATGGTTCAATGGATTCTCTAAGTGAACTAAGATTTAGTAAGAAGTGTGCACCTACCCTTTTCACACCTATCGCCCGTCCTGCCCACTGGGCATGCGCAGCGGTAGCCTGCACCGCCAGGTAAGTCGTAGCAGCGTCCGCTAACACCACAGGCACCTGTAACCGACAAAGTGGAGTAAACCCCTTAGAGCAATGATAAATTAGAAAACGCCCCACACACTCTAAATAAACCTCTACATGCGACCCTATATTATTTATTAATTAATACAGTGTCATGTTGCTGAGGTGAATATTAGATTTAATGAGTTTTAATGATTATTTATTTTTTTAACGATTAGTAGTCATTCATGTATATACTTTACTAACGAGACTACTGTTTTCATTGTATTGCATACCATCATAATTAGACTTATTGGTTTGACATGGAAAATCACATACATGTAGGTAGGTTTATGGTGATATTATTTAATCACTTTCAGCTTAAATTTAAACGTTTATTGAAATTGTATTTATTAATCGGTAGCAGTAAACTTTAATGCCAGATGTCATGGTATATCAAGCCCTATCTGGGTTTAGATTTGGTTTGGTTAGGTGTATATTATTATTTTAATGTGAGAGTTTATACGATATATAATGTCATTGTATCCGTATTAGTAGCAGTGAACACTGTGCAGTGTATGCTTCTCAAAAATGCAATATGGGGAAACACAAATGACTCTGTAGGCAACAGAACCATCACCACAAGCTATTTTAGGGATACACTGATTAAGTGAATTTATATGACAGTAACTGCAAAGGTAATTTAATGCAAAACCAAAGATAGTTCAGTTTTATTTTAGTTCCTAAGAAATGTCATGTCTCAGAGCAAGTTTACTTAGCATGTAAAGAACAAATTTGCATAATCAGAGAAAAGCATATTTCAAAACCAAACTACTTATCTAGATATCAAACTTAGATACTGCTGTATTCATTGGGGGCGGGGTAGGGGAACCCTACACAATGTTAAAGCAATGCAGCAATATGACCTAGTTAATGCACCAATAGCATATTGCACTTGGCTTCAACTTGTTTCAATTTAGCAGGTTTTCACTTCAAATATCTCCAAAGTTATTCAATTGTCACAAACATCATTCTTAACTAAAGTGGAGTCGACTAAAACTGTTACACTAATAGATTTTTACCAAACAATCTTAAACCCCATAAAAAAAAACACCAATTTGTGCAACTTTAATGCTGTAGCTCTATGGCTTTGAGTTATTGTCATTTACTTTAGATAAATATGTTAAGTTAATCGTTATAAGCTTATTTTAATGTGAAATAACCTTTATTTTAAATGTCTAACTTTGGAGATATAAATAAACGTTGATCTGCATGTCCAAATGCTAACACCATAGGCTTCAGTAGTTATAGGTTCTGTTAAATTGACTTAGTATTCCATTCTATGTGGCAACACATGCTTAATGAGTGCATTACCATCTAAGTTGGATATGTAGAATCAAACTTAGATAATTGTGTTATTCTTGAAAAGTGTATGCTTTCATCGGACTATGCGTTGACACTTGAGAATTTTAAAGAACTACATTTATTTAAAAAACAATTATTAAGAAAACAGCATGACAATGCCATGTTTTTAAATCTTTATATTAGTTTTTTTCATTCCATATATTTGGTTGGTTGATTGTTGGAATCTTACGCCCTGGCAGCATCTAATGTCATATAAGGATATATACCTACTTATGACAGTGCGCACTCATGGCAACTTTATAGTGCTGCCCCACTGGGAGACCAAGTCACCAACACCATGACCGATATCCTACTCAGTCACATTATCCTGACGCTGAACCAACCAGTCCTTGCCCTATCCTAATAATGCAGAGCACTTGGCTAGGAAGTGACAAGTATAAATTTTTAAGTCATTGGTTTGACTTGACCAGGGTTCGAACCCGTGGGTTCGATTTCCACGATATACGAAAACGGGAGACGGACGCTCAACTCATTCGGCCATCCCGTCTGGTTCATTCATTCCATATGTTTCATGAGGCACATGAGTGAGTGCTTTTACTAACTGAATCTACAGTCAGCGGTCAGTGTTAACGGATCAGCGCATGTCCAACATGACGCTTATCGCCACAGTGGTGGCAACCAACCCCATGAAGGGTCAGTACACTATTTGCAGAGACAAACTACACCCCCACAAAAACCTCATTGAGGTTATTTCTAATGATGCTGAGTCAGCAGATACAATTGGCGTTGTCTAAATTCAACTAAACTTCAAGTTTTACAGGTGGAAAAATCAGAAGAAAACTCATTGAGATTATTTCTAATGATGTTGAGTCAGTAGATCCAATTGGCGTTGTCTAAATTCAACTGAACTTGAATACAACATCTAAGCTCCCAGTTTTGCTCATTTAGAAGGGGGGGGGACACAAAACGAGGCTGCACATTGGACAGTTAAACATGGACAAGGAAGTTGTGTGCCATCATACAATACACATTAAGGCATGACAACAGTGATTGACATAACAGTGACTCGCAGAACAACAGTGATTGGTATAATATAATCGATGCAGTGCATGTCTGAGGAGAAGATCAACCAAACTCTGAGAATAAGGACAGAGACAGAGACAGGCGGGAGAGCAAACACTGGTGTCAGGACAAGGCAACCTGTGAACAGACCCAGGGTTCGCTTCTTGACCGCCTCAAGGACTTGTAATTGTACAGAATTGTTACAATCTCATGAAGCCTTAAGTAATAGACGATTTCAACCACCAAAAACAGCCCAATGGAAGTACGAATGGCATGTGGGTAGCAGCTCACTGTGTGCAGCATGCTCTGTGGGAAAGGTCTTATAGCGGATTTCCAACAACTCGCCCTCTGGCGGCAGTAGCAAGAACTAATGTTGTGGATGGAGGCTCACTGTGCAGTATGCTTTGTGGAAAAAAGTCTTATAGAGGATTTCCACCAACATCTCGCCACCTGGTGACAGTGGCAAGAACCAACGCTATGAGTAACAGCTCACTGCACAGCATGCTATGCGGAAAAGGTCTATTAGGCTTCATTTCCTTAAGTCATAATAGAAGTGGCGACTGCCTTCGTGATTAGATATTCACTGAATAAATACAAGTGATGGAGCTGAATTACAGGTAAAAGACATGCTTCCTTTCTATATATATGTGAATATTCAAATGTATATCAATTATCCTGTCGTATATGTAATTATATATTTATAACCAGGTCTTGTTTGTATATTTATATATAATATTGACATATAATATTTATGGGTCCGCCTCACGAAAATGGGCCAATTGGTGGTTTATTTAAGATGTCGGCATCACAATTCTTAAAGAGTAGTGCATTCCTTTGTTTTATATTAAATTATCCTAATAACAAATAAGGTTGTTGTATTTTCTCTACCTTTACATTCAGGATAAATTTAAGGACTTTGCAACACCTCTGTCAATGCTAAACTATAAGTATGCCGATCGACGCCGACATCCAATGATCGACGCCGACAACTTTAACAGATGTCGGCATCGCAATTCTTAAAGTGTCATGCATTTCTTTGTTTTATATTAAATTATCCTAGAAACAAATAAGGTTGTTGTATTTTCTCTACCTTTACATTCAGGATAAATTTAAGGACTTTGCAACACCTCTGTCAATGCTAAACTATAAGTATGCCGATCAACGCCGGCATCCAATAATCGACGCCGACAACTTCCCCCAATTGGCCTCTTTTCACGATCCTGACTCATAATATATACAAATATAGCTACAAAATACAAAGTAGTTATAATAAAAATAGTAGTTATATTCTATATTTACAGCATATATCTATATAAACATTTCTATATAGCTATCAATACAATATTCATATATATTCGTGTATTTAAAATATTCAAATAAGGATATTCAAATACATTATATTTTAATTGAAATACGGATAGACTACATATATTCATGTATATATATTTAATAGAACTAGACTGCATAAATATCGTATTTTTATATAACTGATAGCTTATAATTTGTAATAGCTTAATATGAATATATTAGCATAAATATCTATATATAACATATATTTATGGAAGGGATAGTCTATAGATATTTATATTTTAATATGAATATATTAGCATAAATTTCTATGTATAATGCAGTTATAAATGCATACACTATATAGGCCATACATATATTCATATATCAAATACATTTATATATCTAATATATATTATATAGCAATATATATTTATAAAACTACATGCATTATGAATATATATTTATATAAAATATATATAAATATCTATATACTGCATACGGACGGAGAAGGCAGATGGAGTAAATTTTGAGAATTTAAATTTCTTGGCATTTAAAACCAATTGCAGACTAAAGGATCCATATTGAGAGGCGGTCAGTGAAGTGTGCCCTTGGATCTGTGTGGGCCGTGTGGTTCATGGAAGTTCTCATCACAGTTTACTATTACGTCGTATTACGTCATGCGGCGTCAGACGACCAACCGCTGATCTTACCAGGTGGCGCTAGAAAACCAGCGAAAATTAATTCCTTTAAAGCTTTCCACTCTACAGTCAGCTTGCATCAGTCCGACCCCATTTAATCCGGAAATATCGCTATCTGACCAAATGATCTATGGAACAGATTTCCGGAAATTTATTTGTATCATTCTATTCCTCCAAATCGTCTGTCTGACAATCTTGATACCCTAACATTGGGTGCTGGGAACAAAGTAGTTTGGATTAACGAGGGTTACGTATGTTTTTATTTGGGAGTTTATTATTCATACTATATTAATACGACCAAGGACTGCCTTGATAATGCTATGGCATGAATGCATAAGAGAAATATATGTAAATTATACCATGACAGTGGATATGACAATAATTAGAAGCTGGGGTCAAGTAGAACACGCCAGTGACCAGTTCTTACTACAATATAAAGCATGCGTCGACTTAGTTCAGATTACTTTCTTAACAGAAGATGTAATAGTGCATGTTTAAGCGGAGCGGGTAAATGTTAAATCGTCAGATTGTGGGGTTTATGGTGAAAATACCAGAATAGGTATGGCTTTTAGTTTTGGGTAGTTTTTAATTGTTTGATTGGGGTTTTATATCCTAGCAATATTTGAGGTAACATTAAAACAAGTACTGACCTGTGACAGTATGCCAGTATTCCTTGGTAGCTTAATAGTGCTGACCAACTGGGATACAGCGCCACAGAGGACCATGACCCGATATCCCACTCAGTCATATTATCCTGCCACCAAGCTAACCAGTCATTGCCCTATCCTAACCATGCCATAGGTCAGGCGAGGTAGCGACACATATAAATATTTGATAAGCCTTCAGTTGTATTCAATCAAACTGGATATCACTCCCGATCACTTCAGTACACACAGGAAGCGGACACACTAACCATTAGGCCACCCCTGTCTGGTTACTCACTACTAAGTAGCATTACATTTGTACAGATGTGTGGAACAGCCCCAAGTATTAGTATCAAAGTGTTCGAACAAAGGATTGATAGATCCTGGCGCAATGAAGATATTGCATATAGTTATGAAACATCTCTAAGATGCTCATGTCACACACCACCGTCTAACAATGATCTGGATACACAACTCTAACAACCTTCGACCAGTAAAGATCTAAGTAAGCCTAAGTAAGGCGCCATGTTTACTCCTGAGTGGACACTTACCGTCATAGCACTGCTCGCCAACCAAGGCACACCGGGGACCGGAGAAGCCGACTGCGCAGAAGCACCGGAAGCCCTCCGCTATCGCTGCAGGACGACAGGTGGCGCCATTGGCACACGGCCGCGCACTGCATGCTGGGTAGTCGACGATGCCCCGCATCTCTAATGCTGCGCCACCGAGACTGATCTGTTCGCCACTGATCGTCAAGCGGGACATGCCGCCTGATAATATTAGATAATTAAAAGTGAATTACTAATAAAAAAACACATTTGTCTACACCGACACACTTGCACACGCACCTTTCTTACGGTTAAAGCGCTGCCACCTACAAACTGATTCCCATTTTGGGTTGTCATGATAAACCGCTATCACTGCATTGTATGTTATTGTTAGCGCCCCGTTCTTAACTAAACCCACATAGACTTGATGCCCCATCCACCTAGCAGCTGGCTAACAGCTTTTGTATCTTTGTTAATATCTTCCGGAAAAGAAGATCGAAGGGAGAAATCCCCAAACTTTCAGTCCACCACTGAGGCCTATCGTCATAGGTCAATCAGTGGGGTTCATGTGTATAGTTAGTATAGTACGGGCATTTACCTCCTCATGAAATGCCACACATATAGGTAGCTATGGGTAGGTTGATTGCATCATGGAACCTAGATAGTTTCATGGAGTGGGTGAAAATAGCAAATATTGCGCCTCGAGTAGGATTCGAACTTACACTTCTTGCCATTCCGGGGTTAGCATCCTAACCATTAGCCTATCCAGGCTTCCTGATGCAATCATCCTATCCACGCCTACCTATCTATGCGGCCTCTTCTCTAAGAGGTCAGTGCAGACTACGAAACAGTCTAACAGATAGCATGTTACTGTTAGCCTTGGAATGGCAGGAGTGTGTGCTCGAATCCATGTCGGCAACTGTGGAAATGACAGGTGGCACTGGGAATAGATTAATTAATCATCACCCTGGAACTGTCTGGCAGACGAAGCAAACTTGAAATAATACCAACATTTAAGTATGCGCTGCACATTTAGGAAGTCAACGAAGGGCCTCGTTTATAGCACACACGCTACTTGGATATACATGGTTGCCCTCGACTCATTGGAAAGATATGACAGCAGCAAAGGCCACTTTTTATCAATAATATTTCTGTAGTTGCTATGAATCATCATAAATAATGAAAACATGAATAAAATGCGAAAAGAATGACCGTCAAAGTAAACTTATTCTACATCTAAATTTAGGCTTTTCTAGAGTGAAAACCTGAAGTGTTGGGAGGAACTTGCTTCATTGTAATGATTTTTATTAACCTGGCACAGAATGGAAGACCACCGGCCTTTTGAGAATGTGCTATTATATTCGCTATTTTTATTCTATTTTCCCAGGAGTCTTACGCTGGATATGCTCCATCGCTTTTGGGTACTATCCAATGCATTAGTTCTGAAGTCCTACCCAGAACGCGAGCTCTTGCCACTTCCATCAGAGGGTGGAAGGTTAGTGGAGGGTATCGTCTATTAGATATACATATATCTTTAACCGTTCGGCACCAGTTTAACCGTTCATACAACAGTGAATAATCTAATGATTATAATAGAGATGGTTTGGGTGGAAAAAAAGCAGGCAAGGGACCAGTGGGATACAAAGAATTGAGTGTTTATTCTCTGAAATAATCCACAAATCTGGGCATAAGATATAATAGCCAATCACATATATAATTACATACTAAATTCAGTACAGATCAATTAGAACCAAATCCCTAAATAAATATAAATGAACATCTGAAGGATGCCTGAAGCACGTCTGATGGGCTCTAGCGCAGTGCTTGACCCTCCTTCCCTCATAGGCTAACCAAAGACCCTTATAATACTAAGACGGCTCACTCCCTATCTCTCCCATGGTAATGTAAATTTCGCAGTGCCACCTTGTGGTGGGTTTGATCAGCCCGGCTGCTGGTTGGTGTTTCACATGTAAACACATACAATTATATTATACATGAGATAGGTATGTATGAATACACATCAATATGAAATTGCTATCCATGGCCACTGAGTCCATGGCCACCTCAACCTTGAACTCACTATCCGACTCATCCGATAGTCGAATAGCCTCCACCGCAGTCGACCGCCCCGCACGCAGTGCCTTGGTGCAGTAATCGTCGACCACCTCAAACATCTCCTCCAGAGATGACTTACCCGGCCGCCAACGGTCATAGGCGGCACGCTGCTCCCCTGGATCGAGGAGTGAGCACACAAATCGCTAGACAATTTTAGTCTCGATAGCACGCTCACTCATCCCGGTATCTCTCGCAGCCTCCCGCCCATCAACCTGCAGTTGCAAACCGTACGCACGGTACGATCCATCACGGGCAGTCTGGACGCACTTCTTCCACTGATACCAGCACGCCATGGGGTCCACTGGACGATACTTATACAAGATGATAGGAAGCAATTCCCTCATCGTCGTCAACCTATGGCGCCTCCACGCGTCCACGCAGTCCTGCGCCGGCCCACTCCTCAACAGAGGCAACAGCTGAATGAGAGCTACCCTCTCATCCCACATGTTAGACCGCATATCCAACGTAAAATCCCGCCACCAGATATTCCACTCCTGTTTAATACCTGTGAATGGCTTAGGACGCAGCGTCGGAATACGCGCAGAACCTGCCACAGGATACCTCAAAACATTCTCATCCAGTTCTAACGTATCCCGATTACATGACTCCCATCCGGCCCCCCCCCCCCAATCAAAGCAGGCTCCCGAATAACATCCATTATTGCAGGATGATTCCGGAACAACCACATCTCTTCCACTGAGTACTGGCGACCCACCGGCAGCCCAGGCAACGACGCAATGGGTACTGCGTCACCACCCAAACCCTCCGGGTCAGGAATCCTCTCCCTCCGTAACCCACGTATACGGAATCCTGAACAACACCCCTCTGATGCTGCACAGAACCCCCCCCCCCCCCCCGAGAAATACCATCCCCAGAAGAGGGCACCGACTCCCTCGGACCCCCACCTCCACCACCGCCCCCCTTAGAGGGCGCCGGCAAATGTGGTGAGCTACCCACGGAAGCCGGGTGCGCACTATGCGCTGGATACTGCGTCTCGCGGCTATCCAACCGCGTAGACTCAGTAACCCTCGCACCACTCTCTCCAAGCCCCAAACCGCGTTCAAACGCTAGTTTCTCTGCCTGAAAAACTGCGCGCTCACCTGCAAGGATCTCCAATGTAGAATCAATGCTCGACCTCTCAGCCACCAGCAACTGTTCACACCTCTGATTTCCCCCTGCAACTGAACATTCAGCGCCTCCCTCATGGATAAATCCTCCGTCTGTTGCATGAAAGCAGCTTGCTGCTCCTCAACCAAAATACGGTTAGAATTCACCTCCTCTGCGGCGATGCGCCGTGCCGCGTTTAGATCCGCTAAATCGCGTGCGAAGGATGCAGCATTGGAGACTCTCAAATCATCCAACGCCCGTCTCTCCCCCACCATCCGTTCAAACTGGAGTCGCTTCCAAGCTCGCAGACGGTGGACACGCATCAATTCTTGACGCTCCACCTCCGACTGCGATCCAGAAAACGTACGACCCATAACCGAATCATGCTCCAACTCAAATGTTAAAGAGTCATCAGCTACGAGCCCTGTCTCCAAAGACGGGGAAACCTCCCTACGACAGGGAACTCGGGGACTACCGCGCCCAGCTCCCATCCCCACAGAACGGACAGCTGAACTCCCCCACGGTGAATACTCCAGCGGCACTTCTCGCATAGGACTCCCGCATACGCCCAGACCTAAGTCATCACGATACCTGATCGAACTGCTACCCTCATGTACACCCGCCCCCGAATCAGTATTGATCGACAGAGACCGTATAGCATCAAGAGCGAAGCCCACCTTCACAGCACTCCCCGCAATGCCCTCCCCAGTATCCTTAACGTTAACTGAGAGAACATTTCGCACCGCAGTTGATGGCGCGACATTTCCCAATGCCGCGCCACCACTACCAGAGCGAGTGCCCAACTGCGCACCACCCCCACCGCCCTGTATCGCCACCGATGTAAACAACGGCGCAATACCTGGCGGCGGAGTGCCACTCAGCTGCGCTAACTGCAACCAATAGCTATCAACGCCTTCAGCACCTCTAGGCGGCACCACCGGCACCAGCACGGGAGTGGCTACGCCCCCCCCCCCACTCACTGACACCCGGCGGCGCTCCCCTATGACGCCGGCACCTGCATTAGGAATGAACGTATTTACATCAACATCCCCAACAGGTGTATCATGAGCGCGGTGCAGTGTACTCACCGCAGAAGCGTCCACGCTCACCGGCGGTCCCACCGCGTCGGAACGCCCTGCACCATCAGTCTGGTACTGGCGCCCACTGCGCAGTTGACCTGCCGTCGCCCCTTCCATAATAAAATATTATGAAGAGACCTTACCTTCGGAGTCCATGGCCCAGTTCAAATACTCACCCCTTACGCAGAAGGCGAGCTGGCTCACGGCACCAATGTAATGGCCCACGGCCCTCCGACTCACAGTCACACACGGAAGAACACCAAGATTCAATTCGGTGTATGCTTCACCCTTGGTTTATTGAACCATCTGCTCTTCGCGGCGTCAGTAGTTGTCTGACCCGCCTCCTGACTCGTCAGATCCCACATCGACTCTATAGGTGTGTGTGGGGGGGTGGGTCAGCCACACGCAGTAGAGGTCATCCCAGTTGGGGTCTGACCGGTGGCTACCCGTGCCGCCACCTGGCGCAGTGCGTAGGTACTGCGCTGGTGAACGGCGTAGTCTCCGCTGCTACCGCGTGGTAGTAGAGCTCATGTTCAGACTACTACACTATGAACAAATACCCATCATCATCAGCATCATCATCAGCATCACCATCATCACACATCTTTCACATTCATATATACATTTATACATATAATATAGCACCTGTTTAACCAAGAACAGCCACGCACCAATTAGTGGGTTTGATCATTTTGATTACACAGTACAGGCTGAGTGAGCCGTCTTAGTATTATAGGGTCTTTGGGCAAACCAATAGATATGCTATTCTGTGGTGTTCTCTGTGGCAGAGTGGTTAGAGTTTTTCTAGGTCAGACTCCTAATCTGAAGGTCAGTAGTTCGATTCCCCCTGCCCCCACCTCTGCCAAGTTGGATTTCCACTGCTGTGGATAACTTACAGCGTCATCAAAGGCCAGTTGCTCTCATACCATGTCTATGTGGTGTGAGAGGTTAAAAATCCCTTGGGTCGGTAAAAGTGTAGGCTCGGGCTTTCAATCGACAAACTGTCTAATGGTGAAAACAAGCCTATTCAGGCTTATCCAGAATAGGCAGTATAAATCTTCAAGAAAAAAAAAATGCTAGCAGGCACCAGCTAGTGAGGAAAGGGAGAACAAGTCCTTTCTCAGCACTGATCACATTTGCAGGCCTAACTCGGCAAGTGACCCGCAAATAAATGCATATCACGCGTCCTAGGCCTGCAAATGCCTAAGCTCACCTATAGGCTCGCCCATTTCATATATAAAAACGGCGCCTACCTAGGAAGCCGCTGCTGAAGCTGGCATGGCGAGCAATGCTGTTGAAGTCAGGGACGCTGCCAATGTACATATTCTCCACCAAGTCGAGGCCCTGGAAGGTGCCTAGGGCCTGTCCGGTGTACTCACGCCCGTCCACGATCAGGGTGCCTGAGGTAGAAGAGGAGGTGAAAGAGGCGATATTATTGTATATGAGGAGACAAAAGAGGCAACATTATTACACATGAGGTGAAAGAGGCAATATTATTGTATGCAAACAAGCAAAAGAGGCTATATTATTGTATGTGAGATTGCCGGCGAGACGAAAGAGGTGACATTATTACACATGACGTGAAAGAGGCAATGTTATTATTGTATGTGAGGAGACAAAAGAGGCAACATTATTACACATGACGTGAAAGAGGCAATGGGACTGTGTCAGGATAATTGGGGGGGGGGGAATGTAATCAACTTTTTTCACTGTAATACTCAAATAGGAAATTTGGTGTAGGCAGGTCTGTATAATGGCTAAGGCTTTGTTCAAATATAAATAATAGAATCATTCCATAGTAAAGGTAATTACTGCTGAAAAACAAATATTCAGGGGGACAAGTAAAAATCACGTGAGACTTGTCCTATGGACAAGTAAGAAAATGTTGCTGATTTTTATCACTCACACACATACATGCACACATAGATGCATACACACATAGATGCATACACATACATACACACATACATACACACATAGATGCATACACACATATTCATACCTGCATACAGATACATACACACATACATGCATGCACACATACATGCATACACACATGCATGCATACACATACATACACACATAGATGCATACACACATATTCATACCTGCATACACATACATACACTCACACACATACATACACACATAGATGCATACACACATATTCATACATGCATACACATACATACATGCATACACACATACATGCATACACATACATACATGCATACACATACATACACACATACATACACACATAGATACATACACACATATTCATACATGCACACACATACATACACACATGCATACACATACATACACACATACATACACACATATGTGCATACACAAATACATGCATACACACATAGATGCATACACACATATTCATACATGCATACACATACATACACACATACATGCATACACACATACATGCATACACATACATACATACATGCATACACATACATACACACATATATACATACACACATATTCATACATGCACACACACATACATACACACATACATGCATACACATACATACACACTTACATACACACATATGTGCATACACAAATACATGCATACACACATAGATGCATACACATATTCATACATGCATACACATACATACACACATAGATGCATACACACATATTCATACATGCATACACATACATACACACATACATGCATACACATGTATTCATACATGCATACACATACATACACACATGCATGCATACACACATAAATGCATACACACATACATGCATACATGTATACACACATACATGCATCCACACATACATACACACATACATGCATACACACATACATTCATACACACATACATGCATACACACATACATACAAACATACCTGCATACACACATACATATACACATACATGCACAAATAAATGCATACACATACATACACACATACATACACACATATGTGCATACACAAATACATGCATATACACATACATTCATACATTCATATATGCACACATACATACACACATACATGCATACCCACATAAATGCATACACACATACAGGCATACGCACATTCATGCATACACACATACATACACACATACATGCATACCCACATACATGCATACACACATACATGCATACACACATTCATGCATACACACATACATGCATACACACATACACAAACATGCATACACACATACATGCATACACACATACATGCATACACACATACATGCATACACACATACATGCATACACACATGGATACACATATAGATGCATACCCACATGCATGCATACACACATATGTGCATACACATATACATGCATACATACATGCATACATATACACACATACATACATGCATACACACATACATGCAGACACACATACATGCATACACATACATACATGCATACACACATACATGCATACATATATACATGCATACATACACATGTACACACATACATGCATACACACATACATGCATACACATACATGCATATACACATACATACATGCATACACACATACATGCATACACACATACATGCATACACATACATTCACATGCATGTATACACAGACATGCATACACACATACATGCATACACACATACATGCATACACATACATAACACATACATACACATATACATGCATACACCCATACACATATACATGCATACACACATACATACACACAAACATGCATACACACATACATATATACATGCACACACATACATGCATACACAAATACATGCATACACACATACATGCATACATACTTACATGCATACACACATACATACACACATACATGCATACACACATACATGCACACCTATATACACACATACACATACATACCATCTTTATGGTTTCGCTTGATGCGAACAGTGTGCCAGCGTCCCATCTCGATGGGGTCACTCTGGATAATTGCTGGACCGGAACCGACATCAAAACGAAACTCAACCCGTCCTTCGCGAAGACCGAGTGACATGAAGTCTCCCTCACCAGCCATCTGGCCATTATAGATGATCAAGCCTGGGAGAGGAAGGAGGTGATTGCTGAGGCGTAGCAAGGATTAGTTAAAGTTGTATAGTCCAATGGTTTTGAATTTCTGTATTTTTTCTGAGATAAATATATTACATTGATCACTAGTATCTACTTTACCTTAGTTAAGTTGCTTTTATTTTAAATGGTAGACTTTTGAGATATTTTGTGTGTAAACATGTAAAATTAGTTTTGGCAACCTTGCCAAAACTCTGACACCATAGACTTCTGCAATAACAGGTTTTGTTAAATTGACTCAGTATTGCCTTCTATGCAGAAACAAATGCTTAATAAGTGGATCAGTATCTAAGTTAGATATGTAAAATCAAATCTAGATAATTGGTTTGGTTTTGAAAATTTGACATTTCATCGGACTATGCAGCTTTAATCCACAACCCTGTTTCGAGATCAGGGCTGCGACACAAACCCAATAGAAAAACTGTCAGGTGGCTGGGTCATGGACATAGTTACATGAATTCCCAATCTAATCAACTAGATATTTTGCTTATATGTCTTTTATATCAGGCTGCCCTCACTAGGTGGTGCCTGGTAGCATATTGGTTTGCCTGTGAGGGAAGGAGGGTGAAGCACTACGCTCGTGCCCGTCAGACGTGCTTCAGGCATCCTCCTGATGTTAATAGTGGCAATGGTTGACCATTATAATTTATCATAGCCCGCTACTTTTGGAGTGAAGAATTGATCAAATCATGTAGATTAATGAACTTCAAAAGTTGAATAGAGATAATCCAGTGGCCGCTATTTTTGGTGGTGGCATTCTCTCACAGTTCATCAACTCTATGCCAATATAGATAAACTCTGCATGCTGGAACCAGGGCCTCTACAGCTTGTTTATACTTGATTCATACCAAAGAAGTTTTTGCTCTGAGTTAAACATGGTCGACATATGCATGGAACTATCGCAGTAGAAAAGATAATACCGTTTTAAAGGAATGCCCTGCATTTTCACGTGATTCCCGAATCCTCAGTAATCCAAACTATTATGGTTCTAGATGAAATAGATTGTCAGGTAAATAAAATTTGACTTCAGTGGTGGAATATATTTCTTCCAAGGATGTTTTGGTCAGATAGCGAGATTTTCAGGAGTAGGACTGATGTGAGCTGACTGCATAATAAAGCGATGCCACCTACCGTTTGATGTTTCTGGAATGAATGAAGTTTCCACGTCGAAGGAGTAGTATGCCTCTGGCAGGGTCGACAATGCGATGTAGGAGGAGGGATCCTGGAGGAACCGTGGCACTAACTCTGCACCCACAGACAAACAAATATGCAAGTAAAGTTGCAAAATCCATTATTTAAAAAACAATTGTACTGTATTCTCGCAGGTTAACGCACATATGTGGGTTAATGCCCACCCCCCACTTGCCCAATATTCCGTAAATGCCCACCCCTTAAACGCCCATTTGTGGGTAAATGCCCCCCCCCCCCCCACTTCAGTGCCTTACCAATTTAAACACCCAGGGCGTTAACCCTTAGGAATACGGTAATACATTTGAGATAAATATATTGGGATGACCCATTATAACATACTCCACTTAGACCGGATGCGGTGAACCAATCAGTAGAGCGCAGGCTTCCCGTGTGGGAGATTGGGAGTTCAATTCCTGGTCGAGTCAAACCAATGACTTACAAAATTGATACGTGTTGCTTCCTAGCTTGGCATTCAGCATTAATAGGATTGGTCAAGGACTGGTTGGCTCAGTGTCAGGATAACGTGACTGAGTGGGATATCAGGTCATGGTGCTATCGGCCTGATCTCCCAGTGGGGCAGCATTATAAAGTCAGCATGAGTGCGCACTGTCACAAGTCGGTACCCGTCCTGTTATGACTATGCATGTTGCTAGGACGTAAAACAACACAGACCAGCCAACTACTCCACTTGTAGTAATTTTGTTACGGCTAACTTTGGAGATATTTTATGTGAAAGCATGCAAACTAAATTGTGCGATACAAACTGAAGCGATTGTGTGCTTTACGCCGGTGCTATGGTAACTAGGTCATGCCACTGCCTGTCCAAGTGCACCTTTCTAAGGCGCGGACCACACAGAAATGATGAATGAGTGCACCAGTGTTTAACTTTAAGTTGCACACATCTACACACTACGTGACGTCATATAACCAACTCATCCGTTCTCTTCCTTATAAACAGGCTGATAAATGATATGCATTTATTTAAGATTTCAATGGTTGAAACTGAACTCGCACCGTAATTAACTGAAGTATTTACATATTAAAAAACACTACCATCTATTAAATTTGATCATACAAGCATGTAACATCAAATCGCTACTGTTTGTTCTGTTTATCGGTGTTTTATATCCTAGCGACATCTAAGGTCATATCAGGATGGGTACTGACTTGCAACCGTGCACATTCATGGTGACTTTATAGTGGTGCCCCACTAGGAGACCAGGCCGGATATCCAACACAGTCACATTATCCTGATACTGTGATAGCCAGTCCTTGTGCTATCCTAGTAATGCAAAGGACTAGGCTAGGTGGTGGCAAACATCAATTTTATAATTCATTGGTTTGACTCGACCGGGAATCAAACTCCCGACCTTCCACACGGGAAACCCGTGTTCTACCGATTAGACCACCGCGTCCAGTAAATCGTTACTCAATTGTACAACTAACACACAGAAATAGACTACATCACGGTTCCAGCAGCGCGGTGCATTGTGGGATGCATCAGAGCAAAACAAAGCCACAAGAAGCACATGCACATGCTAATACACTGGGTGCAGCTATGAAATGTGCTAGTTTCAGCTCAACTCAGCTCTTGTTTGAAACATAGAATACCAACTAAAAAAATATATATAATAAATTAAGATATTAATCTTTTATCAAGCATTGCATTTACATCAATATAACCAGCACATCTTATGCCATGTGCATTTAGATTTAGACAAATCTAGGCACTCAGACTAGTGTTAGCTTTAGCCAGTCAGTTTTATTTATTTTATTCATGTTTTTATTTATATTCTATGGTTAATGACATATGTAGAAATAGAAAATGAGTAGGGTTAATCAGATATTGGTTATATATTTCTTTGAAACAAGATTTTGTTGACACATTTGACATTTTAATATTTAGAACAAGAATTACTTCTGGCTAATCAATGGTGATGTAAACATCAGCCTGTAAAGTGACTGAAATTGTATGTTTCTTAGCTCAAAATGCTTAATTATGGAGAGTTGTGTCTTAAACATATTCATTATATTATTATATTGCATCCTTCCATCCATGTTTATGCCAAATTGTTATGTATTTCTATTTATTTTGAATAAAATGCCAGTTTTACCCTATGCGTATCGGCAAACTCAATGGGCGTATGCCTTTGCTTTGCTCCCAACGCCCTTTTCAGCACATGCGCAGTCGGAACCATGATGTAGTCTATTGTATTTCTACGATCAATACTTAACACGTAAAGAATACACTTTTTCAAAATGTTTACGCATGTCTCCTTGTATTTAAACTATTCTGACACAGTCCTAACTCATGACCTCTCACGAAGCAAGCAGACGCTGTAGCCGCTGGGCCCCCCTGTCCACTAACTGACACAAGAGGTGCCCAGGTGCAGAGCAGCAGTTTGTCCGACCACTCACCCCCTTGCTCCAGCGTTACACTGGCCTCCTCTCGCCCGAAGCGGTTTGCCGCAGTGCACACATAGTCGCCGAAGTCAGCGTCTGTCACGCGCAGAATGTGCAGCTCTCCATCGCGCACCTCGCGCTCCCTGAAGTAAAAGTAGAGTACAGCTTGTTTTATTTAACAACCCCTCTAGAGCACATTGATTTTCGTATCATTGGCTACTGGACATCAAACATATGGTCATTCTGACATATTTCTTTGGAGGAAACACACTGCCGCCACATAGACTACTCTTTCAAGTTTCAGATAAGCAGCAAGGCGTCTTTTATTCAAGACTATTTTCATTTGGATTTAGTCTGAAATCGCCATTCTGAATGGCGAATTCAAACTAATTTAGACCAGTGGGGACAGTTTAATGGAATTCAAGGTTTTTAAGGCTAATTACCCAAAATAGGTTAAATTCAAGGCTTTCAAGGCCTTGAAATTGGGCAAATGAAATTCAAGACTTTTCAAGACTTTCCAGGTCCCATACGGACCCTGCCATTATAATCTACAACTGAAAGTCTGAAGAAAAAAAATCAGAAACTAAAGAAAGTTATGACTTGAAATCAATCCACGGTTGAAGTGAAGCATGCAGCTTGTACATTTTGATGAGTGAGACAACACATCTGATTGGTGGCCGGCCTGCTGTACTGTGGATACTGCTCTGACAGCTCTGACTGCGTCTTGACCTCACCGTGGGAGTTCACCGCCTCGCTTCGACCAGTTGATGGCGGGCTTTGGCTGGCCAAAGGACGTGCAGGACAAGGTCACCTGGCCGCCCACAGTGGCGCGCCGAGTCTGGGACCGGATCCGGAAACCGGGAGGACCTGCAGGACATGCGCACAGATAGCTGCTTACTCGGGCCACACTTTGGTTTGAATTTCTTCCTTTTTTTTAGATTAAAAATGTTTAAAGATTTATTTATTTATATGTTTGTGACCTAGTAACATTTGCAGAGCACAAGTTAGGAATTGATAGAATGGACCAATTGCTTGCATTCATTCACTGTCATTGCTGGGCACAGTGAGGCAGCGAAGCCCTCAGCCAGTCACACCTTCCTCCGTGCGTTGCCATGTGAAGCACTAACAGATATTTCATGGAAATTATTCCTTATAAAGATACAGGAGTTATATATGCTGTGGCATACTAGAGATGTATAAGAATACATAAAAGCATATAGTATACGATGCATAATAGATGAGTAATTATGACTCAAGAGCCCTGGTTCATGACACTTGAGGGTAGTTGAGGTGGGGTATGATGCAAGAAAAGGAAGAAGGCAAGGCGAGGGTGGAGAAAAATAGACGTTTATTGGGACGCCTCAGGACAACAAGTTTATACAAACAGGAGAGTACAGAGAGGGAGCTCAGAAGGAGCCACGTATAAACAAGCTAGAACGGAGAGTAAAAGAGGAGCTCTGAAGGAGCGATAAGGTGTAACTTAACTAGGGTAGCAGGAGCTTGTGGGAGCTTACAGTTCAGGGGAGGGGCGCCGAGGAGTCCTCCACCAGCAGTAGGAAGAGAGTTGGGTGGGTGGGTGGAGAAGAAATTGGTGCTGCAGGGAGGACGACTGGATGGCGAGTGACTGAGGGAGGCCGGCGGGCGGCCTTATAAGGGAGGGAGCTGGAGGGCGAGGGCGGGGGAGGTGAGAAAGAGGCGGGGCAGGGCGGAAGGAGCGGGAGAAAGCTGAGGGGTGGATGACAGGGGAGGTGGGAAAGCTGCGCGACATGCAGGAGAGGCGGGGGGCGGGTCTCTTCCTTTCCTCGCATTAAACGCAATGCGAGCATTACGACCGATGCACGAAAAGGAAGAAGGCAAGGCAGGGGTGGAGAAAAAGAGACGTTTATTGGGACGCCTCAGGACAACAAGTTTATACAAACAGGAGAGTACAGAGAGGGAGCTCAGAAGGAGCAACGTATGAACAAGCTAGAACGGAGAGTAAAAGAGGAGCTCTGAAGGAGCGATAAGGTGTAACTTAACTAGGGTAGCAGGAGCTTGTGGGAGCTTACAGTTCAGGGGAGGGGCGCCGAGGAGCCCTCCACCAGCAGTAGGAAGAGAGTTGGGTGGGTGGGTGGAGAAGAAATTGGTGCTGCAGGGAGGACGACTGGATGGCGAGTGACTGAGGGAGGCCGGCGGGCGGCCTTATAAGGGAGGGAGCTGGAGGGCGAGGGCGGGGGAGGTGAGAAAGAGGCGGGGCAGGGCGGAAGGAGCGGGAGAAAGCTGAGGGGTGGATGACAGGGGAGGTGGGAAAGCTGCGCGACATGCAGGAGAGGCGGGGGGCGGGTCTCTTCCTTTCCTCGCATTAAACGCAATGCGAGCATTACGACCGATGCACGAAAAGGAAGAAGGCAAGGCAGGGGTGGAGAAAAAGAGACGTTTATTGGGACGCCTCAGGACAACAAGTTTATACAAACAGGAGAGTACAGAGAGGGAGCTCAGAAGGAGCAACGTATGAACAAGCTAGAACGGAGAGTAAAAGAGGAGCTCTGAAGGAGCGATAAGGTGTAACTTAACTAGGGTAGCAGGAGCTCGTGGGAGCTTAGAGTTCAGGGGAGGGGCGCCGAGGAGCCCTCCACCAAAAGAAGAGGAGAGGGCTCGAGGCGCGCCCGAGGGTGCGAGGTGGGGCACGAAGCGTGTACCGCCTCTGAGGTCCAGGAGCCCTGCGCCATGAGGTCGGCCAGGGGCACCCCGGCGGGGTGGCAGGGCTTGGGCGGCGCCTCGGCGGGGGCTGTGGAGGGTGAAGCTCTGGGTGTGGTGAGTCCGGGGCCTACGTCGACAGGGATGCGGGCGGCCAAAAAGAGGGGGAGGCCCGCTCCCTGGAGAGCTGTGGTGAGGAGGTGCGGCGAGGGTCGGAGAGGGGGGCAGCGAAGTCCTCGGGGCTGAGGGGGGTGGGGGTCGGGGTCGGCTCAGGGTGGTTGAGGAAGGCGGTGTCGTGGAGGTCGTGATGGTCGGCGGCTGTGATGTCTCGGGAGGGTTCGTGGTCAGTGTAGGCGGCGTCTGGGGCCTGTGGCGCGAGGTGATGGTCCCCGGCTGTGTTCTGGGTGGCGTTTCGGTCGGTGGTCGTTACGGGGCTGTCGGTGGAGGTCACGGGGTTGTCGGCTGAGGTATAGGTGAGGCGCCGGTTATGGCCCCCCGGGCTGGCCGGGGGAGGCCGGCGGATCAAAAATCCACCGAGGCGGCCGGGGTCTGGCGCTCACGGGCTTGCTTGGTGAGGCATAGGGCCTCGCTGTGCATGGTGAGAATGCGCCTCACGTTCGCACAGTAGGCGCATATGTGCCGGTGTCTGTCCCCCACCTCGCCGTGGGCCTCCACGACGGGAGCCCGATCGCACGAGGTGGGCTCGCGGTTCCAAGCGGCGCAGGGAGCCCCGTGAGCCTCTCTGTTGTATGTGATGCGGATGTCGGCTTGGGTCCGGGGCTGCTGCGCGCCTCGGGGAAGGTCCGCGCCTTGGGGGGCTGGTGCTGTTAGGATGGCCTGGCGGGCGGGCATGGTGAGGGACTCCACCCTCACCAGGTTGAGGGCAACCGGATCGTGCCATCCGTGGGGGAGCCTACCGTCCGCGATCCAGGTGAAGATCGTCTCCGAGTAACGGCGGACAGTAGGCCATGGATAGATCAGGTTGTCCCTGAGCACGGTGAGGGTGTGGTGGTGCAGGCCTGGGATGGAGTGTGCAGGGAAGCTTGGGTGGCTGACGAGGATGGTGAGGGCGAGGCTGTACTCGTCCTTGGTGGCCTCGCCCCTCTTTACCGACTTGCGTTCCGGCCCCCTCTCGATGAGGTCTGAGGGGAACAGATAGTCGGGGGAGATGCCTTTTCGTCTCCCGGTGTGGTGCGCCTCGGCCGACGCCAGGATCTCTCTTACGGCATCGGCCGCGGATGCCGGGGTGTGGTCGAGGGCATCCTGGAGGTAGGCCGGGGGCGGAGCGGCCGACGGCTGCGCAGTAAGGCGGCTGTAACGCTCATACTGCGGGTGTAATGCCCCCGGTAGCGGCGCCTGAGGTGGCGGCGGAGGGTAAGCCCCCCCGCCGGGCCGGGCGGGGGGCTCTCCTGGGGCCCGTGGGCGGCCCCGCCCTCGAGGAGATCCAGGCGGCTGGTGATCTGCCGCAGTGCCTGGAGTATGGCGGCGTCGGTGCCCGAGGGTCGGTCCCTAGATGCCGGAGGGGAGCCCGGGGCCGCGGCAGATGAAGCGCCTCCCGGCGTGCCCAAGGAGGGTCCCGGCGTGCCCGCGGTGGTCGTCTGGGCTCCCTTCCGTCCTCTCCCTTTGCCGCGTCGAGGCATGGTGTGGAACGGCCCGAGGGTGTTGGAGCGGTCCGAGGTGAAGGTAGCCAAAGAAGAAATTGGTGCTGCAGGGAGGACGGCTGGATGGCGAGTGACTGAGGGAGGCCGGCGGGCGGCCTTATAAGGGAGGGAGCTGGAGGGCGAGGGCGGGGGAGGTGAGAAAGCGGCGGGGCAGGGCGGAAGGAGCGGGAGAACGCTGAGGGGTGGATGACAGGGGAGGTGGGAAAGCTGCGCGACATGCAGGAGAGGCGGGGGGAGGGTCTCTTCCTTTCCTCGCATCAAACGCAATGCGAGCATTACGACCAATGATTGAGATGCAATCTAATGCTATTTACGATAGATGTCTTAAAAAAGAAAATCCCTTTCAATTACTTAGTCTGAATCTATTGGGTCAAATGGGACTAATTCCGGCTTTTCAGCATCTACAGTTGGTGTAAATGACATAGTAATATCATATTTGAGGATTTCATGGAAGTCCCAGCTATGAAGTTTTGTGGATATGTCAGTGGGTAGTTTTATTCCATAAGTTGTGCTACTTGGAAAAGGAATGGGCTTCTACACATGTGGTTGATTGGTTGTTGGGGTTTTACATCCTGGCAACATCTATGTGTAAAAATATACGGATTTTCGGTAAAGAATTATATATTGGCAGAGAGCATTATTATTCTTGGGCGATGGAGTGGGGAGAAGGCTATGTAATCTAAAAGCAATGGTGCCCTCACTCACATGATGACATGATATTAGCTATGTGAGCTATATGTTCATACACGATGCCTAAAGTTAATGAAGAGATGTTCTTATATAAGAAGCAGTTCAAGGTTGATGAAATGTTCCTCTATGTATTCATAAAGAATGCAATTGGAGAAAAAGGACATTTTTGGTATATACATATATATATATCTATTTGTAACTGTCTACAACTACCTGCCCCTACCGGACCCAGGGCCAAGCACACCAGCCATACCACATTCCTTAGGGCCACACCCTGCAGGCTGGGTTGGGTGGCAACTCCCCATATTAGGGCATTGCACTGACCAGACTGTAGGGGAGTATCTGATTGGCTGGCTGTGGGAGGTCCGGTCACCTGACCCCCTTTGGCCTATCATGACCACACAAGTCTCATTCTAATTAATTATTCAAGAAACTTCTCCAGACACACTGGAGAGGGATCACTCTACTCCTGGCTCTTGAGTGAGACACACCTACTCTTGAGCAGGAACCCCAGACACTCTGTCTGATGCTATCAACATTCATCTATTCCAATTGAGTGTGTACACAGCCATAGGACTCGTGTCCCATGGGCTGTCGGCACTGCTTTCTCTATACAGGCTAAAGAGGTAATGATATCTTGTGTGGATAGAAGGTGAGGGGTTAGGGTGATAGGTCACTGATAGGTGAGTAGGAGTTGATGCCAATAAAGCACAACATCCTCACTGTCTATCTTTGTGACTTGTCTTCCTTTCTTCCTTAGTATTGGTTACAGAGTTGGTAATATTGGTTTAGTATGACTGCATCACAGGTGAAATGAAGGGGAAGAGTATTGTAGTCTCATGGGGTGCTCACAGCGGCCGAGTAACCTCATGTTTCTATATATGGTCATATCAGGACGGGTACCGAATTGTGACAGTGCGCATTCATGGTGACTTCATAGTGCTGCCCCACTGGGAGACCAGGCTGCCAGTACCATGACCCGATATCCCACTCAGCCACATTATCCTGACACTGAGTAAACCAGTCTTTGCCCTATCCTAATAATGCCGAGTGTCTGGCTAGGAAGCGACAAGTATACATTTTAAAGTCATTCATTTGACTCGACCAGGGTTCGAACCCATGGGTTCGAATCCCACGATCTACCAAAACGGGAGACGGACGCTCCACTCATTCGGCGATCCCGTCTGGAGTCTACACACACACACACACATATATATATATATATATATTTTATTCCTATATATCTTTTGTCAGTGTCGCAGCACTGGTCTTCCTGCCATAAGTGTAACAGGTATCTAGGTATTTACACACACAAATGTGTACATGGTTTATATAGTGGTGGTTTGGTTTAAGGGGAAATAGGTGAAAAGCCATTGTGTAACGGGCGTGCTGGCTGTATCGCACCTTGCACAGAGATCTCGACCACCTGTGAGGACTGGAAGCCCCGGGGGTCGGTGACGACACAGCGGTAGGAGCCGCCGTCATGGTGCTGGATCCGGGTGATGTGCAGCAGGCTCCCGCGCACCGTCGCTGTCACCGGAAGTTCCTCACCGACGCGCTCCCACCGGAAGTTACCGCGCTGCGTTCCTGCAGCGGAGATACATTTGCATTGAGATTAGTGATCGAACTTTGTTTGGTTAGGACAACTGAATTGCGAATTCCTGAACGAATAAATTATCTACAAGTAAACTTGCATTTAACAATTGTTTTTTTTTAAAGGCATTCAAAACAAGGAGTTACTGTTGCAAATTAATATTTGTATTAAGTATATCCTTCGTGAAGCACTTGTATAAAACAATAAAGATTTGAGGGGAAAAAAGAATCTGCTTTCTGGACTTACCTTTTTTGTGTGGTGAATGTGTTTATTTCTTTTAATATGCAATGTGTCAGTGCTGGGGCACTGGTCTTCCAGCCGTCGGACAATCGTAGTTGGTTACATATATTGAGAAGAGAGTAAGTAGGCTGTACACAGTACAGTACACTACTCTGATCAATATTTTTTTTAACCCTATCATTTCATAGCTCAACATTAAAACTACTACGCTAGTAAATCTGAGCTATTAAATAAATATTTTCAGGGTGAAAATCTGTCATTCGTGAATTATTGCCACATATCAACATACACAAATCTGTTGTTCATTAATTACTATTATGAATCAAGGTAAAAAACATCTGTTTTCACGAATGAATGTTACGAATTTCACGAAGCACTGTTATGAATCAACACAAATTAAAGCTATCATCTGTAAATTCCTCTTGCGAATCAATACAGTAAAAGAATCTGCCAGAAATACTGTTACAAATCAACATATCAAATAGTGTCTTGGTGGATTACTGTTGTGAAGAAGGTTCACAGGGAGAAGCCTAGATAAAAGATCCACCCCGTACTTCCACTACAGAGGTGAACGACAACATAGTCTAAATACGGGCGAAAATAGCGTTAGTATGGAACAACAAGTAGAATGCCTGGCACCAGTGTCAAATAGTTACTTATGTCAGCACAGAGTTGGCGAAATGGGAGAGAATGCAAAAAGACAAGATAGCGGCCAGAGAACGTCGTCGATTTCACTTTTAAATTGCATTAAAGTATATGTTTTATTATATTTTCCAACTCAAAAGTAGCGGGTAAACATGAAGACATATACAAAGAATAAATGTTGCTTCTTAGATTGTGAAATTAGGCTCTCATAAAGACTCAATTCATTAGCCCGATTTTTCGACCGTTTTTATATAAAGCTGGTCTTCACCGGTGTACTACAAGTATCGGGTGAATCTTTTATCTAGGAGAAGCCCACCCCTGCCACCTCGTCTCACTCACCATCGACATTACAGCTGAGCTCTACACTGTCTCCCACCGTCACGGTCCGTCGAATCGGTTCCACCTCACCACGACCAATGGGGACAACAGGCGCTGCAAGCACCAGCCACATTCAGCTTTATTAGTCGAAAACCCAAACCAAGCCCTAGAAGGGTCAAACAATCAATCACGAGTACATAGTAGACGCGTGGGCAGGCTGGTTTAGTTCACGCAGGTCGAATCAATCTGTATTGTCTGTGGGATAAATGAAAACACTGTGGAAAAAGAGGGTTGCTACTGTTAAATGAAATATTTGGCTTAGAAAATTGAACCTTCTAGAGCTGTATGATATTAAAAAAAAAAATAAAAAAAAAATAAAAACTACCCACCCGATCTGGATTTGTGTGATCAAAAGGACGATGACCAACTTTAAACAAATATGTGGCCTAGCTATAAACACTACTGTCTCTGCATCAAGACTTGTCCATGTTATTTTTAACATGGTGATTCACTGCGCCGGAAATGAACTCTTACCCGGCACGCCACCTTGCGGAACATACATCAACTTCCAGGTTCTGGTGGGCTGCTTCCCACAACTTTAGTTTTTTCCACTGCTCGCAGAGGGAAGGTTGGTGGCGGAAATCCTCAATAAGACCTTTACCAGAGGGCATGCTGCACAATAGGCTGGTACCCACAATATTAGTTTTTCCAATTGTTATTAAAGGGCATGTTGGTGTTGGAAATCTCCTAGAAGACCTTTTCCACAGAGCATGGTGCACATTAAGCTGCTATCCACAATATTTAGTAGTGGACATCGTTTATAGGAGAAGCTAACACAGAAAATGAAATCAAATGACAAAGACTGGAATGCACTCAAAGCTGTACTTACCATCCACAATAAGATGGGCGTAGTCCTGATTGGTGCCAATAGCATTTGTAGCAATGCAGACATAGCGTCCGGCATCTTCCCGCTGTACGCGATAGATTCTGAAGTAACGAAAGCAATAAGGCACAATGATGATTATAATCTAAAGCACCCTACATACTGCCCTCTTCCCCATTCACACCATCCTCTTCATGCGACCCAGGGTCGGTGCGACCATTAGGCCAACTAGGCAGCCACCTATGCCACAGACATCAGACGGGCGCAGTACTGACTTTTGAGGGGTCACTGGTTTATACTAGAAGTGTTTTTTTGGGTGTGGGGGGGGGGGGGTGAGTGCAAATAGTTGGCCTTACCTAAGGCACAAAACAGTCTGGCACCGGCCATGATAGCGTGATAATTGTCCACATCATTCGTATGATATTGCCTAGCAGTATGCTGGCATTTACAGATATGGTCCACCCTCTTGTGTTATAGAATTATGGCTGTTTTGTAGGTTCATCCTGCATACTCAGCTCATCACTTTGGAATGAATCTAAACAAGGCAAACAAAGTGTTAATCCAAACTACTAGTACTAGTAGTGGAAGTACTAGCGAAGATTTTATGTTGCCCCATTGCTCATTATCATGCTTCCAATACGGGGCCATATTTTCGGATTGCACACTGGGAGAGCCTCAAACAGCTTAGCTTTGCCATCCTTATATATAAAATCCTTGATGATGCTTCCAACTTGCCTCACCCCAGATCCAGGTTGTTGCATATAAATAGCTCTATGATATATAATCAGAATAAAGGCATTCAGATGACTGGCTGAGACTTACGTAAGAATGCCATTCTGGATGGTGTGTTGTTCGGGCAGCGGCCCCGCTTCCTTTACCCACTGGATCCTTGCGGGTGGAGACCCAGAAGCCCGGCACTGCAGCTCCACAGTCTCACCGACAGCCCGCGTCGTTGTCCGGGGCGACACCACGGCCGTCGGCGGAACTAAAACAACAATTATACAATGTGAGTTAAAATTCAACATAAATAAATTTAGTTTGTTTGGACTTTACATGCTAGCAACGGATATAACCTGTGTATCCAAATCATTATAATGATTGATACACTAATTAATCATTTCTTTGTGGAGTTTTCCCCTGAGAATCATTCAAACTTGTTGGCTTCGATAGGCAATGACATGACCTAGTTAACAGAGCAATGACTTCATTCAACTGGTGTGCACACAGACATTGTTTTCCATGCTTTCACGTCGAGCATATATCTCCAAAGTTAGCCAAGTATTATAGAAATGACTCCCAACAAAAGTATACTGGTCAACCTATACAATCTAACCGTTCGAGCAGGTCTGGAGGCGGTAGTGACCAGATGCAGCTGGTATTGGGGTGGCCAGGAGCCAGTCACAGGTGGTGCCATAGTGGCAGAAGCAGGAACTAACTCCTATGACATAGACCCCTTTCAATGTTTGTAAACATCGGGTATGAACACGCAGTTTGGCTGCAGAACGAATGCACACTGCCACAGAGTTTGCTCGTACGCGCAGTGTAAAACGTCTATTTTATTCAAAATTAATAGAAATGCAAAAGCCTAACCATATATATTTAATATAATCTATTCGTTAAATATGTTTTCTATATGTGTTCCTCGCGGTTTGTATCTAGGTGGTGTGGTTTTAGAGATATTTCACCTTTCTGTATGAAGATTGCTCACTGCCATTGACAATGCATTGAGTTTGCCGTACACGGAGTGCAAAAGTCTATTTTATTCAAAATTAATAGAAATGCAGAAACCTAACCTTATAAATTTAATATAATCTATTCATTGAATATGTTTTCTATATGTTTTCCAAGTGGTTTGTGTCTAGGTGGTGTCGTTTTAGAGATATGTCACTTTTTCTGTAAGAAGATTGCTCACGGCCATTGACAATGCACTGAGTTTGCCGGTACGCGCAGTACAAAACTTTTATTTTATTCAAAATTAATAGAAATCCAGAACCCTAACCATATAAATTTAATATAATCTATTCGTTAAATATGTGTTCTATATGTGTTCCAAGCGGTTTGTGTCTAGGTGGTGTGGTTTTAGAGATATTTCACTTTTTATGTAAGAAGATTGCTCACGGCCATTGACAATGCACTGAATTTGCCGGTATGCTCAGTACAAAACGTTTATTTTATTCAAAATTAATAGAAATCCAGAACCCTAACCATATAAATTTAATATAATCTATTCGTTGAATATGTTTTCTATATGTGTTTCAAGCGGTTTGTGTCTGGGTGGTATGGTTTTAGAGATATTTCACCTTCTCTCTATGAAGATTGCTCATAGCCATTGAGTTTGCAGTGTGACAGTGTGTCATCCTGCAGCCAGCACTGACCTAGATACCCGTGCTGACGTCACATGAAATTGGTCAATTAGGATAGTAGGTAATAACTAATATATAGAAGAGAACTGGTAAGTGGTAGTGTCCTATTTATATTCCCATAATAGATTATAGAGCACATATATAAATATATATAAATACAACATGCGACAAGCATTAAGGGTGGTTGATGTATGGAACTCCCAACATCTCCCGACCAGCCACTGCAGGGACAAATAGCTTGCGCCTGTCTTGACATGTTCTTGCTGGTGTGAGACCTCTATTTGCTCCCTGAGAGAGTGCCGCTGGTAACTTGCAAAAGCCAGCAGCACTTCAACACTTTGCAAGCAGCTTTTATGAAATGTACAACCGCACAAAGCGGCGGTTAAGTAATGAAAGCAGGTTATATATAGAGTAGGTTATACTGGTCACCTATTATATATAAAAGAATATAATACAACTACAAAACCAGATTACTATGCAGCTTAACACAGATTTACATTCACTTACCAGACACTAACACCTCTGCATACGCCTCCCCGCGTCCGGCCGCACTGAGAGCTATACAGCGGTAAGTGCCTGCATCAGCTGCAGTCACTGTCCCAATGTCCAGCGTGCCGCCATGTTCTCGGGCTGCAGACGAAAGGGCACCACCAACCTACATAGAACCAGGGGCAGAAGAAGCAGTCGGATAACTTCAGCAAATACATCAAGACCACATATTTTGGGTGGCAATCTGTATTTTTGACCTAAAATCCTGTAGGAATCTATATCACATAATAATTCATAGACATATGTCCCGCAAACCATAAAAAACATGTGAATACAATTACATAATTCTATTACTCAAGCATTATATGCAACAAACTACATTACATTTACATACAACATCCATCAGTTTACATACAACATCCAACTGTTGCTGATCACAAAACACTTACCATGTACCCTAACTGCTGCTCTGCTGATCAAAGAACCTTTACCATGTACCCTAACTGTTGCTGATCACAGACCCCTTACCATGTACACAGTAGGCCTCACCTTACTCCACTGGGTGTTGATGGGCGGGGTGCCCGTTGCCTCACACCGCAGGCGGATCCTTCCCCCGGGGTTCACGGTCTGGGAGGACGGGCTCACGGCCACGTTAGGGGCGGCTAGAAACATCAGAGGTGGGAAGACAACATCAAAGAGCGGCCGGGACTGGAGTTCGCGTTACCATCTGTGCTGGACTTTATAGCGTAACTCAACAGTTTTGAGTTTAGACCATATTTTTGTTTGTTAACTACATTAGATTGAACATTATAATCTTAGTTTTGAGTAACTTTTTTTTGTTTTAAAGGGTTAACATAAACCTATGTAATGTGTTTAAGTTAAATTTTCATAGTCCGATAAAAGCAAATTTTTTTTAGAAGAAAAACACTTATCTAAATTTGAACCTACATATCCAACTTAGATACTGGTGAATTTGTTGCTATATAGAAAGGCATACTAAGTCAATTTAATACAACCTGTTACTCTTGAAGCCCAAGGGGGGGGGGGGGGGTTAGGGTTTTGACAAGCATGCCAAAATTAAATTTGAATATTTACCATTCAAATATCTTTGAAGTTAGTCATTCTAAATCAAAGTTAGTTCAAACTAAAGTAAGGTCAATCATAACGACCAACCTACCATATTTATCTCACAAAATGACAGAAACTCTAAATCATCGCACTACGCAACTTTTTGAATAAACCCCCTCATATACCACTACATGCCTTCCCGTGTGCGGAGTTGCGGAGTTGTGGGATTGAGGAGTTGCGGCGGAGTTGCAGAGTTACGCAGCTCCTTAGCTCACTCACCCTGCACATGGATGGTGAACCTTTTAAATAAATCCCCTTATATAGCACTCCATGCCTTCCCAGGTGCGGAGTTGGGGAGTTTCGGAGTTGTGGGGTTACGGACTTGCGGGGTTGCGTGGTTGGTTGCGGGGTTGGGGAGTTGGGGAGTTGCAGAGTTGCAGGGTTGCGGGGTTGCAGGGTTGCAGAGTTGTGGGGTTACGGAGTTACAGAGTTGCGAGGTTGCAGGGTTGCGGCGTTGCAGGGTTGCGGAGTTGTGGGGTTATGGAGTTACAGAGTTGCGAAGTTGTAGGGTTGCGGCGTTGCAGGGTTGCGAAGTTACACAGCCCCTTAGCTCACTCACCCTGCACATGGATGGTGAAGACTGCCTCGGCCGACCCGGCACGGTTCGATGCCGTGCATATGTAGTCGTCGCCGTCCTCAGGTCGGATCTTGTGCAGTCGCAGCAGACCGCCCGAAACGTCGTGGTTCGACGGCAGGACGCCGCGACGCCGCGACCAGCGGATATCCGGCGTCGGCGTCCCTGAGGTGGCAGAGGGAAATGACGTCATAAACTTTTTATTTTATATTTGTTTGTTACTTGAAGTACGATGAATTTGGCATTATTACCTAATAAAATGTCCACCATTGCGGTGGTGCAATAGATAATTGACAAGATCTTTCCACCAATCAGGTTACATGATGAAAAACCTACAGTAGATTGATATCAAACTAGACTCAGCCGATATGTGGCTTCGTCTAATTTATTTTATACTTGGCCTAGTTTGATCAATAATCTGTGACTAGATCGCCCAGTAAGCGTAACGGTCCAAAGACATTGCTCAATATATGCAGACAATGAGCAGATGAGTCCAATCAGTTTCAAATGAATATTCTCTTCCCTCTGGCTCCATATTAAAGCTGCATAGTCCGAAGAAGCATAAACATTTAAAAACCAAACCAATTATCTAGAATTGATTCTACATATACATATCTACCGTAGATACAGATTGACTTATTAAGCATTTGTTGCCACATAGAAGTGAACACTGGGGCAATTTATATTTTAATAGAATCTGTTACTGCTAAAGTCTATGGAGTCAGAGTTTGGGCGTGTTTGCCAAAACTAAATTGACATGTTTGCACTTCAAATATCTAAAAAAAAGTTAGCCCTTTAAGATAAAATTACTTCAAACTAAAGTAAGGTAGATAGTAACAATCAACCTAATATATTTATCTCATAAAATTGACAGAAACTCAAAACCATCGGATGATGCAACTTTAATAGGTTAGTACGAAATCTCGTTACGTTATTACTCAAATAAAGCCCGTTAGACGTGCGTACCTGCGACGTTGCATGTCAGTTCCACGGTGGCTCCCTCCTGCACGTCCAGCTCTCTCCGGGACTGGCCAAACGTGGGCGCAGTCACTCTCTCCCCCGGTCTGGCGCCCCCCGGCCTGGCGCCCCCACTGACTGGAACACAGGCGAACGGAAGCGGTTACACAGGAAAACAGACACTCCTTCAGTATTCTTAAGCCCATTCACAGCGCCGTCTATCAGCTATATATATGTATTTATATATATATGTATCTATATATATATATATATATATATATATATATCAATCTGTAGATATAGGTTTATATATCGATATCTCTATTTCTCTAAATAGATATCGATTTATATATATATATATCTATAGATATATATATATATAAATCTATACATATATATATAGATATCGATCACTAGCAGGGTGCGTACACATGTGAAGATATAGATTTCAAGGATTTCAAGGCTGTTTTTGATAGGAATTCAAGACTACTTTCATTTGGATTTGAGGAAAAAACAACAATGGCGAATCGTGATTCCAGACTAATTTAGATCAATGTTGACAGTTTAATAGAATTCAAGTCTTTTCAAGACTAATGACCCAAAATAGGTTAGATCCAAGGTTTTTCAAGGTCTCGAAATGGGGCAAGACTTTCCAGGCCCCGTATGGAGCATGATATATAGATATATATAGGCTGCTCAAACGTGGGCGTAGTGACTTCATCCCTCGGCCTGTAGATAGATATAAATATATAAGTATATACATATATGTATATAGACATATATATATATATATATATATATATATATATATGTATCCTACACTTCTCTGTACATCTAGGCATTCGCTGCGTTCTCTTGTGCAACTGAACTACTGTAGTATGCGTTCATGGATTATACTTATAGTTATACAACTTCACAGAGAACGGCCCTGACCTACGATCTGGAAGCTCTGCTCCGTACGCCCGCCTTCATTCTCCGACACACAGTAGTAGGTGCCGGCATCAGCCTCCGTCACCGAGTGGATGTCGAGCACGGCTGAGCCGGCCGCCTCGTGACGCCCCTAGCGGCGAATCAATCAACAAAGGTCACACTCATGAGTAAAGTCTCACTCATACGTCCATTGATTTAAACCAATCAACAAAGGTCACATGTATGAGTCAAGTCCCCAACATACATCCATTGATTTAAACCAATCAACAAAGGTCACATGTATGAGTCAAGTCCCCATCACACATCCATTGATTTAAACCAATCAACAAATGTCCCACTAATGAGTAAAGTCCCCAACATACGTCCATTGATTTAAACCAATCAATAAAGGTCCCACTAATGAGTAAAGTCCCCATCACACATGCATTGAATTAAACCAATTACAAATACCTAGGCCTTGAGTTGGACAGCCAACTAAACTACAACCTATGTATAAACAAAATTGTCCAAAAGGTAAACCACAAACTGTGGCTATTTGCAAAGCTAAGAGACTACATGACACAAGAAATGTCAATAAAAATCTTCAAGGGCATGGTGCTACCCTATTTTGACTATGGAGATGTAAACTACATGGGTGCAAAGAAAGAACTTCTAAAAAAACTGCAAACACTACAGAACAGAGCCCTGAAAATCTGCCTCAGAGTAGACAAGCTGCACCCCACCTATGACATACACAAAAGAACCAAAGTAAAATTGCTAGAAAATAGGAGAATAATTCATCTGAAAACATTAGCATACAGCTATAGTCAAGACAATAAACTCCTAACAAAACCACAAAGGGCAACTAGAGCAAATAATGCGCCACTACTAAAGCAGACCAGAAGCCAAATAAAAGCTCACGAGAGAAGCACGCTAGAAATGGCTGCCAAGGTGTGGAATGCCCAAACAGTAAAGGAACGACAAATTCCTGACCTAAAAACATACAAAAAATATCTGTGCAAAATAAGGCTAGGAACCCCCAACTAAGCTGCACCGCAAAGGGGCAGGTGATACATGTCACGGCCCACCAGCGAGACGCCCAATGGAAGGTAACCATACCAAAAGCACCCAGATAACACACCTCACAGCTGCGTACAAGCCTATGATATGTAAATAGGAGTAGGCTAGTCTAGAAATAAGAGTAGAAAAAATAAAGCACATATATGCCAAGAAAATCCAAAAAAATTAACATAGACTACTATAGTACTAACCAGACCAACCAACTATCTATCTGCTACTGAAATACAGGCAATCAAATACCTTATCAGCAGCTACTGTGTGATAAGACAACACCAACACTACAGCTGGCCAGCATTGAAAACAAGCCTGAATACCCAGGCTTATATGCTATGGACAGTATAAATACAGCCTCAATAAAAAAAAAAAATATATAAAAAAAAAAACCAATGAACAAAGGTCCCACTAATGAGTAAAGTCCCCATCACACATGCATTGATTTAAACCAATCAACAAAGGTCCCACTAATGAGTAAAGTCCCCATCACACATGCATTGATTTAAACCAATCAACAAAGGTCCCACTAATGAGTAAAGTCCCTATCACACATCCATTGATTTAAACCAATCAACAAAGGTCCCACTAATGAGTAAAGTCCCCATCACACCTGCATTGATTTAAACCAATCAACAAAGGTCCCACTAATGAGTAAAGTCCCCATCACACATGCATTGATTTAAACCAATCAACAAAGGTCCCACTAATGAGTAAAGTCCCCATCACACATGCATTGATTTAAACCAATCAACAAAGGTCCCACTAATGAGTAAAGTCCCCATCACACATGCATTGATTTAAACCAATCAACAAAGGTCCCACTAATGAGTAAAGTCCCTATCACACATCCATTGATTTAAACCAATCAACAAAGGTCCCACTAATGAGTAAAGTCCCCATCACACATGCATTGATTTAAACCAATCAACAAAGGTCCCACTAATGAGTAAAGTCCCCATCACACATGCATTGATTTAAACCAATCAACAAAGGTCCCACTAATGAGTAAAGTCCCCATCACACATCCATTCATTTAAACCAATCAACAAAGGTCCCACTAATGAGTAAAGTCCCCATCACACATGCATTGATTTAAACCAATCAACAAAGGTCCCACTAATGAGTAAAGTCCCCATCACACATCCATTCATTTAAACCAATCAACAAAGGTCCCACTAATGAGTAAAGTCCCCATCACACATCCATTGATTTAAACCAATCAACAAAGGTCCCACTAATGAGTAAAGTCCCCATCACACATCCATTGATTTAAACCAATCAACAAAGGTCCCACTAATGAGTAAAGTCCCCATCACACATCCATTCATTTAAACCAATCAACAAGAATAGCTGTGACAAGGTTGGGCAGTGACAGGTCACTTCTATTGTGACCTTGGTGGAATAAACCGGGGAAGACCCCCAAAGGTTTGAAACAACTGCGGAGTTACCTCTTTATTCCCCAGGGAGAGCAGAAACCGGACCACCACACTATTCTACTGTAGCTGTGAGAAATGTTGTCTTCTTCAGAAATGACTAATTTTGTTAAAGATATCAGAATTGAAAGCATGCAAATACATACGATGACCATGCTGTCATGAGGGGGAAATGAAGTTCAACACATTTCACCACTTTCCAGGCCCCGTACGGACCCTGATGCGGCTTTTACTTAGATTTAGATTTAGACATGGTCGTAGGTCACCACTTGTGGGTGTGGGGGGTGGGGGGTGGGGGGTGGGGGGGGGGGGGTGCGGTGAATATTTGATGTGACTTACATCGACTCGCCCCGCGGGTCCGGCGGCGGTCCGGGCTGGGTAACGCCAGAAGACGACGGGAGGGGGCGCTCCCTCCCCGATACACTCCACGTAGACGCGCTGCCCGAGGCGCACCTGGTGGGGAGTCTGCACACTAAAGGACACGCGCGGGCGTCCTGCACCGGGGGCGGGGGGCGGGGGGGAACAAACACAAGAGTTACAATTTGTCCTGTCCCAATTTATATCAAATATCATAACCAGAAAATTGTAGTTACGACCCTCCGGCTCCCTGTCGTCCATTTACAACAACAACAACAAAATCATATCATGGACATTTGCCAAGATTAGAGAGTTCTAAGCGCGAACATCACAAAAGAAGTGCAGTGACCTCAGCTTTCTAGCTCTGAGGTTTGCCTAAGGTAAAAAAAAAGAGTAAATCTGGCAAATTCTGCAATTTAAATTATTTTTAATGTTTAAAACTACCTACTGAATTTTAAAATATTTAAAACCTAATAAAAATTCATATGGATAGATAGACAATGTGATTTCATTTCCAATGGTACCCATCTTACTGTATAGCTATTTAGTGCAAGGAGCTGCAGACAGAATATTGAATCACCATTTTCCTACCACTCCTGACCAGGCCCGGTGGCGCCCCCTCTCGGGCCCCGCGGCTCCACACGGCCAGAAGCTTTACCCCTCACTTATATATAAAGATGAGGGAACCAATAAGAAGTCGGCTAACTTACCGGCAATGGAGAGGATGGTGGTGACGGTGGCGGTGCCTCACTTACATGTAAAGATGAGAGAACCAATAAGAAGTCGGCTAACTTACCAGCAATGGAGAGGTTGGTGGTGACGGTGATGGTGCCTCACTTACATGTAAAGATGAGGGAACCAATAAGAAGTCAGCTAACTTACCAGCAATGGAGAGGGTGGTGGTGCCAGTGATGGTGCCTCACTTACATGTAAAGATGAGAGAACCAATAAGAAGTCTGCTAACTTACCGGCAATGGAGACGGTGGTGGTGGTGGTGACGGTGCCTCACTTACATGTAAAGATGAGAGAACCAATAAGAAGTCGGCTAACTTACCGGCAATGGAGAGGGTGGTGGTGGAAGTGACGGTGCCTCACTTACATGTAAAGATGAGAGAACCGATAAGAAGTCTGCTAACTTACCAGCAATGGAGAGGGTGGTGGTGACGGTGATGGTGCCTCACTTACATGTAAAGATGAGGGAACCAATAAGAAGTCAGCTAACTTACCAGCAATGGAGAGGGTGGTGGTGGCGGTGACGGTGCCTCACTTACATGTAAAGATGAGAGAACCAATAAGAAGTCTGCTAACTTACCGGCAATGGAGAGGGTGGTGGTGGTGGTGATGGTGCCTCACTTACATGTAAAGATGAGGGAACCAATAAGAAGTCAACCAACATACCAGCAAGGCAGAGGGTGGCGGTGGTGGTACCTCATTTACTTAAAAAGATGAGGGAATCAATAAGAAGTCGGCTAACATACCGGCAATGGAGAAGGTAGCGGTGACGGTGACAGTGCCTCACTTACATGTAAAGATGCGGGAACCAATAAGAAGTCAGCTAACATACCGGCAATGGAGAGGGTGGAGGTGGCGGTGACGGTGCCGACGGCGTTGGTGGCGGTGCACACGTACGAGCCCTGCTCGGAACCATCGACGTGGTTAAACCGGATGACACCATTCTCCAACAGTTCAGTTGTCGACGACAGGGGCTGGTTTCCGGCCCTGCAGGGGCACAATCACATGTACACGGCGGGAACACTGGCAAGTGTCGTAAATGTGGTAAGACTTCAGATTGACTCGGTTAGGGATTGACCCTACGACCTCCCGTCTCGGGCACTTGTGGTCTACTAGTTCAGTCATCTCGTCTGGTGTTTTCATGGAACAGATGGGATGGCCGAATGAGTTAGAGCATCCGTCTCCCATGTTGGTAGATCGTGGGTTCGAATTCTGGGCGAGTCAAATCAATGACTTAAAAATTGATACTTGTCGCTTCCTAGCCATATGCTCAGCATTACTAGGATAGGGCAAGGAGCAGTGGAACGAGGAAGACCAGTCGTCTGCGACTGAAATTTCCCCTGCTTAAACACCTAATGTACAACAAAAAAGAAGAAAAAAAAGCTAACCAGAGTGGATGGCAAGAACGAGTTGAGCACGTGCTTGTCGTGTGGCAATTCGTGGGTTAGAACGCTGTCTGAGTCAAACCAATGATGTACAAATCTATACTTGTCGTTGTCTAACCTAGTGCTGGGGCATAGCGAGAATAACACAAGGAGCATTGGAATCAGGGAGATGAATTGTCCATGATTGAAATTTCCCTCGCTAAATCAATAAATATCACCAAAAAATGTTTAAATATAAAAGTTATGCATGCGCATATAAAGATTTGTAGAACCTAAGGTAAGGATACCAAACTAAGGCCATCATTGAGACAACTTTTACACAGGGTTGGAATTCACCTCTGAACAGCGTCAGAGGTGAACCTTTTATCTCCAGTAAGGAACGCACCGCATCCACTTGACTTCCGGTGTTGGAATGCCCTGCGTGACGCGACACTGGAACAAGGCGCTAGCTCCCATGGCGATACTCTGCGCCCTCTCTGGGTACATGTCAATGGCAGGCAGCTCCCGACCTGCAAACGCCGACAACACAATCCGTGAGCAAATATCCAGAATCTCAGCGAGGGACTAACTTTCATTACAAATGGCAAAAAGAGAACACGTGCAGTGTGATTTTGGTGTGCACTCCGAAATTCTTGACCTCATATGCTTTCGTGTGTTTTGGGCAAAGCAGCGTAACGCAGGAGCACCAAAGCTACACTGGCACCCCTACAAGACACTGGATGTTTTAGGTGTGCACCATGGCAGAGTATCACAGGAGCATCAGATTGTCAGAGCTACACTGGCACTGTGTGGTTTTGTCTACTCATTTTTTACGAATGACAGAACCACAAAGAAAATGTGTAGACAAAGCTTGTATTAAATTGACTTTTAAATTCCTTCTATGCCTAACAATAAATGTTAAATGATTGAACCAGCATCCATGAATGATTTGAAGAATCAAATCTAGGCGACCGTTTTGGCCTAACAATGACATCCCTCCACATTTATTGGACAACGATCTGGACACACGGGTTTAATGGCGCTCATCCAGTAAAGACTGACGTAAGTACAGTAAAATAACGAGTACGCACAAGAAGCACTTTGGTACTTACGCTCCACCTCGACGATGGCATGACCACGTGACCTGCCGGCTGAATTCTCCGCCTCACACAAGTACACGCCTCGGTCTTCGACTATAGCCGCTGAGATCCGCAACACGCTGCCAACAACCTGGAAGTGGGTTGAAATATAATGAAGGCAAACACTGTATAGACTGTGATGGTGAATGCAATTGGTCAGTATTAGCAGAGAGCGTGTATATAAACAGATGAGAGGGACAACTCCCGCGAAAATATGTAACACAGGCTGCAGTGGCGTTCCTGGCGGTTATTGTTGAACAAGCCTTGAGTTTGCCGGTACGCTCAGTGCAAAACATTAATTTTCTTAAAAGATTAATAGAAATCCAGAACCCTAACCTTATAAATTCAATATAATCTTGTTGGTAAACATGTTTTCTATATGTGTACTAAGCGGCTTGTTTCTATTTGGTGTAGTTTTAGAGATATTTCACTTTTTCTGTAGGAAGATTGCACACGACCATTGACAATGCCTTGAGTTTGCCGTACGCGTAGTGAAAAACGTCAGTTTTATTCCAAATTAATAGAAATCCAGAACCCTAACCATATCAATTTAATATAATCTTGTTGGTAAACATGTTTTCTATGTGTATTCCAATCAGTTTGTTTCTAGGTGTTGTAGTTTTAGAGATATTTAACGTTTTCTGTAGGAAGATTGCACACGACCATTGACAATGCCTTGAGTTTGCCGTACGCGTAGTGAAAAACGTCAGTTTTATTCCAAATTAATAGAAATCCAGAACCCTAACCATATCAATTTAATATAATCTTGTTGGTAAACATGTTTTCTATGTGAATTCCAATCAGATTGTTTCTAGGTGTTGTAGTTTTAGAGATATTTAACGTTTTCTGTATGAAGATTGCTCACTGCCATTGACAATGCCTTGAGTTTGCCCATTTGTTCAACAATCACCACTTGGAGCGCCACAGTCGGCAGCTGTTACAGGGTCTAGTATGACAGTTGTCCCTCTCATCTGTTTATATACACGCTCTCTGGTATTAGGAAAGTAAAGCTTGTTTTATTTAACGACACCTCTAGAGCACATTGATTTTTAGCATCAGCTATTGGACGTCAAACATATGGTTATTCTGACATATTTCTTTGGAAGAAACCTGCTGCCAACACATAGACTACTCTTTCCGATAAACAGCAAGTGGTAGTTTATATGCACTTTCCCACAGACAGGACACCACATACCACAGCCTTTGATGAACCAGTTGTGGACTACTGGTTGATATTAGGGATCCCACAAATTATATAACCACAATAAGTAAACTTGAGAACCCACCTGATGTCTGCTGGAGAGTTGACCTCTGACCTTTGACCACTTGACGGACGGTGCCGGCGACCCGGTCACTGCACAGCGGATGGTGCCTGACTGACCTTGGGAGATGGTCTGCTGCTCTGGGGTCACGGTCACTGTGGGAGCTTCGCCTGAAAGGTACACCACAACTAGCCAGTTCGATTCCACTAGCTCAGTTTATCCGAACAGTGTTTAACATTTCCTGCAGTAAGTTTGTTGACTGACCTTGAGGTGCGTGTGATAAGGGGTTTCGGTGGGTTTTTTTGTGGGTTTTTTTTTTACAACCCAGGGAAGGCGCTGGCCGAAAACAACCCTGTTATTGACATACACGTGACTGTGGTCGGAATCGGCTCATCGCCTTACGACGAGATAAATGTGCTTGTTAATATTGTTTGTTTGTTGGTTTTGGTGTATCAACTTGTGACTGTGACCTCATTACAACTTTATAGTGTTGCCCCACTATGCTGCCCCAAAAGGTAATAATCTTACAATTTCAGAAATGCCTTTAATGATAACACAGTTAGCAATCACAATCAATAAAATGATAAATATTCTTTACACCATTAAAGCTAATTGTAACATAGCAGTGAATATATGGAGACTGCTTCCTAACAGGTAGTTTGCCTTTTATAGTGGTTACAGCAGATGTTTGGACCGTCCTACTCGTCCCATCTCTTCGTTAGGACTGGCCTACCCAGCAACTGTATAAGGAGCGTAGTCACACACACTCGGGACCGGTAATGACCAGGCTGACTCAGCTGCTCTGAATGGCTCTCGCCGTCCTGAGATCGACCTTGTCATATACCACTCCTTGTCCAAGCTCAAAGCCACCCACACTAGAGCCACCAAAGCCCTGTGGGAGGCTTCCCTCCACGACACCACCGTCAGGAACCCATACTCCATCAGTTGGGCCTGGCACAAAAATGTCAGGGCGCACCTACCAGTCCCAAGAAACCTCTCTGCATCCATGCAAGAGGCGGTCACGCGCTTCAGGACTGGATACAGGCGGTTCATCGATATCCCTGCATTGCAACGATGTCCATGCGGTGACAAAATCTTCAACACCGCCCACGTCTTGGCGTCATGTGTGGCCTTTGACAGGACCACCATCCGAGACTTCCTCGGCCCACCACACAACTTGTCTGACACCCGAGCTGCGCTCGCCATCCTCGCGAGGTTCTCCGAGTCCTCATGGGAGCCACTCGGTAGATTCTATAGACAAAACTATCACACCTTCGAGATCGTCGGTGGCCCTGAACCCAACAGCAGTGACAGTGACTAGCAACCACTGTCAGGGAGCCCTGTCAGGTCCCGGTCGGGGAGCCCCGTGAGGTCCCAGTCGGGGAGCCCCGTGAGGTCCCCCGGCAGGGAGCCCCGTGAGGTCCCCCATCAGGGAGCCCCATGAGGTCCCACCCAAGAGCCCCGTGAGGTCCCACCGGGGAGCCCCGTGAGGTCCCACCAGATGCAGCGCCTATACTGGGAGCCCCGTGCGGTCCTGGACACACCGGATGTGACAGCCTTGACCCTCACACCCACAACGTCGGTTCCCACTTCGATTATCGACGGAGTGGGTGCTGGGACCGCGGATACAGCCACACCCACCCACCTCACCCCGGTCCAAGAGCCTACTGGCACTGGACCGCCCACCATGCGATGGGGGCCCGGAAGACCAATGCGCCACCCATGGCCCTGTTGCCAATGACACCGGATCCCGCTTTGATCTCCGGTTGAGGTACAGGACCATGGGCCCAAGAATGTATTGCCACCTACCGGGCCACCGCTGCACTACACCACCACAGCACAAGACACCGTGAAGAGCACCCCCCCACCACCACCCCCCACCACCACCCCTCAAGCTTGATGAAGTAAGAAGGAAAGACTCCCCCCCCCCCCCCCACCCCCCCCCAAAAACACGCCAAAAACGGGCCGTTTTAACGGCGCGGTTTATTAATGCTGCAATTCTGCAGCCAATGACCGCTAGGTTACAAACCCCCCAATAAGTAAGTAAGCACTCTCGGGACTCTACTCCCAGACATCGAGGCGTCAACATCTCCAAGTCAGTTAGGCCTGAAACCTGATCGGGCTAATTACAGCTTATGGGATGGATTCAACTTGCTGAGCTTCTACAGTATTGACCAATGGGCGTGAGGAGGATTGGTGACTGTAGTGTCTGCCTTTTCCCACATCACTGCTGCTTAGCCTGACATGTACATCCATCATCAACTGAGACTCTATACGTGTATGGTTGGCAACAGCTCAGAGACAATGGATCATCTATATCCATCAACACCTCAAGGCAACTGAGACATAGAATAAGCACCAAGAGGACTGAGTGTATCTATCATCCATATGGGCTACACAGACAGTGGTGAGTGTAATATCATACCATTGAGAATTTATATGTAACTGTACAGTTTGTAATTGAGAATATATGTTATAAGTACATATTTGTTTATCGTTATTTGTCTTCTTTACTAAGAATAGAAGATGTTCCAAATTCTCTCTTCTCCTCACTATATTAGCTAGTCTATAAGATTAGGCATTAGTTATTATACGTGACATAATATAGAAGAACCCGCTGCAAATGTGACATCTGGCCAAGTTCCCGCGATGCTCTGGCAGTGCTAAAACTAGGAAGTGTTGTCAGCTTTTTTCTCACCTAAAACTCGGGGAAATTAGGGAAAAAATACATCTTTTATTAAAATATATTTACCATGATCACCGCGACCGTCACCGCGACCGTCACCACGACCGTCACCGCGACCGTCACCACGCCCACGACGTGCAACACTGAGGTCCACATATCCGGTACCGGATAGACCAGATGCTAATGTAACGGTACATAAGTAGCGACCGGCATACTGGTCCACGCAGCGTGGGATTGTCAGAACACCATTCTCTTGGTGGGTTCCTGCAAAGTGATATATATGCAAAAAGGTTTATGGAATGAAACATTCAGATCATGGCTTCCCTATAAAAAACCTTTTTTTTGTAAATGCACCAAAGAACCGCTGCTAACCCATCCCCGGATGATAATATATCAAATCTCACCTCGAGGTAAAGCTGCGCCTTGGCGTGACCATATTACATTGGCCACATTTCCAACTCCTTGAATATTGCATTGGAAGCGAGCATCCTGTCCGTATTCGACACGGTACTGGGGTTGTCCTACATCAACCTGCACTTCACGTGATGGAGCCGTCGGATGTGGTCGGTCTTGGTGTAGGAAATAAATATACGCGTGTGAGTCTGATGTAGGTCGATGGAAATTACGCATTAGTCCATTCTACAAAAAAATCTTGTTTTATTTAACGATGCCTCTAGAGCACATTGGTTTTTATCATTGGTTATTGGACGTCAAACATATGGTCATTCTGGCATATTTCTTTGGAGGAAACCCAATACCACCACATAGGCTACTCTTTCCGATAAGCGGCACAAGTTCTTTTATATGCACTTTCCCGCATACAGGACAGGACATACCACATCCTTTGATGAAACAGTTGTGGACCACTGGTTGGAATGGAAAATAGCCCAAATTGCAAATGGGTCCACTGAGCAGGATCAATAGGATGACCAACACCTTCACAGGTGGACATTCTACCGTCTGAGCTACATCCCGTTCCCCATGTTCACTCTACAGTGACAATATTATAGACCTCATTGTAGTCCATTCTACAGTGAGGTCTATAATCATGTCAGTGTGATGGATCAGCAACTATCCTCAAAAGGGATACACTGTAACTTGCTTCGCTCTTCGGGTTCGCTCCCAGGTTTATGCCGCTACGGTAGGAGAATAGTGACCTACCACTGGGCAGCCAGGTAACGGGTAGATATCTAACCTCCATTTGGGGGTGGCTGCGAGTAATGGGTGGAATAGTCTACCATAAGGACCACCTGTTAGCGTGCTGCCACCTGCCGGTCCTTCTGACCAGCAAGAGTCAGCGTAGTCAGGACTCCTACTGTATCGCAGCGGGGCTCAACATTTGAGTCCTATTTCGCTCAAAGGAGATTTTCTCAAAACACCAAATGAAAGTTTTGTCCAGATCTTCCAAAATTCAAATTCATCTCTCTTCTTTTGACTGAGAATCAAAGATACAGTGTACAATTTCCATCTCGATCTACATACATGTATAAAGCGATGCATTACAAAAGATCAGGGTTTATATAAAAGGGGCAAGGGTGATGGCTTGAATCACTTAAGATTGAAAAGTGACTGGCCTGATAGGATAACATACAGACACGAGCTATCAGATCAAAATAAAGGAATATCCATTTAATGGTAAAGATTACAATAAATGAATGCAACACGACAAAAACGATACAACAAATCAGCGCCAGAAAACAGCAACAAAGAAAAGGATGATATACTTACGACCACCACCTGCACGTGGCGCCACACTAAGGTCCACGTAGCCAGTGCCAGAGACACCGGATGTTAATCTGATGGTACACACGTAGCGACCGGCATACTGGTCTATGCAACGTGGGATGGTCAAAACACCACTATGTTGGCGTACACCTATAAAAGATAGAGATATGCAAAATTGCTTATAGTTAAAGTGGCATAGTCCGATGAAGCATCACATTTTCAAAACCAAAACAATTAGCTAGATTTGATTCTATATATCTAACTTTGATACTGATGCACTTATTAAGTATGTGGTGCTACATATAGCGGAATATTGAGTCAATTTAATAGAACCTGTTACTGCAGAAGCCTATGGTGTCAGACTTTTGGCGTACTTGCCAAAACTAATTTCACATGTTTGCACTTCAAATATCTCAAAACTTAGAGATTTAAAATATAAGTCACTTCAAACTAAAGTAAGGTAGATTATAGCAATCAATTTAATATATTTATGTCAGAAAATTGTTAGAAACCCAAAACCATGGTACTATGCAACTTTAATGGCTGCCTTAGATAAGCTCAATAAAAGAAGCGGTATTAAAATATGTGTACTGGGTGAACCATAACAGTCTCCGTTTCCTGGTGAAACCAACATTCCCATACATACCTGTCGACGTGTCATTTTCACCTGGTGAGGTGAGTATAGCTGGCTACACAGTGTAACCATTATCAGTGTATCACTACATGTCTTAATCATTTCATATAAATTTGGAATTTTCCTCTCAAAGAATTCTCTCAAGTGAAATCTTACCTGGAGGCAAAGCAGCACCTTGACGTGACCATCTTATATCGGCCACACGCTCAGCTCCTCGAATATTGCACTCTAAGCGGGCATCCTGTCCGTATCCCACACGGTATTGGGCCTGTCCTACATTAACATGCACTTCACGCGATGGCTGCGTTGGAATTTGTCGGCCTTTGGAGGAAAGATAATCCAGAAAAGAAATGTTATATGGGTGATATTCATGTGAGTAATTATGCCATTGATTAATATATAATGGTGCTGAGTGTGAAGTGAATAGAACATTTATCAGAAATGGAAAGAGTTCCAGGTTACTCCTATGTCTGGTCTAAGACATGTTTTCTAGGTCACTGACCCACTTTCTGATTGCTGAGAGCTGTGCATGAATCCTGTTCGGATAAAGCCTGTGTGTCCTCCTATGAGAGAAGAAAGTGTGATGGTGTTTATTTATTCTTTGGTCAGGTGAGGAGTAAAAACTACAGTTTCTTTAGAGAGAGGGAGAGAGTGACAGAGAGAAGGTAAGAGAGAGTGGGAGTTGGTGCTGGAATAGTGGAGATAGTAAAGATAGTCTTGGTGTAAACTCACAAAAGCATTCAAGAACGATGTTCTTTGTGGGGTTGCGACTTTGGTTGCCATAGTAACAGTTTGACAACACACATACACAAACACATCACGCTCTGAGAAAGTCCACAGTTCACAAAACATTCCAGCATAGTTTTCAGCAAACAACTGAGATCACTGAGCTTGTTCATACTTATAGATGTGGTACACTGACCTCAATTAGAAATGAACTCACCTACCTTGTCGGTAAATGAGGTCACTAACCTTGTTTTTGGAAATAAAGCTAATTTCCTTCAATTAGAAATGGCCGAAATACAAAGGCAGCAGTGGCTGGATTTAGAAATGAGGTCACCAAGCTTGTTTTTGAAAAGTAATTTAATAATCTAATTTTCCACACAAAATAAACTTAATGGGGAAATAAATGCCTCTCTTTTGTGTATGTGTGAACATTTCACTGAAAACTAGTCCTTATGAAAGTATCATAGACTTTGATACATCTGAAGTGCTATGCATATTTGATTGTAATATGCTATGTATCTATGATCACAGAGCCAACCCTTTGCAGATAAGTGTTCGCAACACCCAGTCATGACATTCTTTTCATAGATAAAAAGCCATGCGGATAAATTCTGCGAAGGACAGCGAATACCATACAGCAAAGGATATTGATAACATACTTCTAATTTAGAATAATTAATTATCTTATAAAATAGATAATATTCAAGCACATAGATATTATTGCTTACAATTATTATGTATTTCTTTATTCTTGCAAATATGATTGCATTAAGAATATAGATAATAATCAAAGATTTACACTCGTCAGCTGACAATAGATAACTTAATACTACTTATACCTATTTACAGCTACAAGATGAGTAAGTTAGCTGAAATACTTAACATTATGTCAACTGAAGCTTTTACTGAATGAAAGCAATGTTCACTTGAAAATAAAAGCTTAAGGTAATCCAGAATGCTTTCACTGCAACTAAAATGTTTAAAGGTACATAGTCCGATGGCTTTGAGTTTCTGCCATTTTTCTTTAGATACATATATGAGATTGATCATTATAACATACATTAGTTTAGTTTGAAACTGTGCACCTGTATCTAAGTTGGGTATGTAGGATCAAATAAGTAAGTGTTTTGGTTACGAAAATGCTATGCTTTCATCGGAGTATGCAGCTTTAATATACAGCAAAACCATAACACAGGCAAAAGAAGCGTCCTAGCAACACCAAAGGTAATAATATCGGGACAGGTATTTGTGTGAATAATCCTAATTGCATGGGATTTTTCAATAATTAAAAACAATTATAAAAAGACTTGCTCAAACTAAAATACGCTTAAATAAAAATCTAAACTAGCAAAATGAATACTAACACCACACTAATTGGCCCATAATTCCCGAATTGTGGTTGATCCGGCGGGAAGCCCGAGACGGTCACCTCCCCAGGCACTGCACGCTACCTCCTCCCCCTCCCCCCTCTGACCTGCATTCGGGCTACTGGTTCCCTCCGTTATGGATTTACTGTCAGCAACTCCCGTCTCCACCCACGAATCACCCACGTCAAACAGCATCAAACGGATTAAAGAGGCCCCCATGTCACGTAACAATATGCAGCGAACTCGCAGAGCCGCAGCAACCAGAGGCCGCCCCGCGAAGCGCGCCACACGGAAGGCAACAATATCCCCGACCTCCGATGCGAGCGACTCCATCCACTTTGCCCCCGGTGCCTCCGGGATTCCCCCGTGACGTCACACTATGCGACCGAGGCTGCCGCATGGAGGGGAACCCCGGTAAGGCTGCTACTGCGTCATTACACACAGCCCTCGGCCCCTGTTGGGACCCCCCCCCCCCCCCCCCCCCCCCCCGTGACGTCACGCCGCACACACGGCAGTGGCGCCGCCTGGAGGAAAACGCCGGCACCACTAGCCCGGGCGGGGAAGCCCCCGGTGACGTCACGCCACTCAGACCCCGCAGGCACCACCTGTAGGATCCCGCCCCAGTTACGCACGTAAACATTGGCCGGCCTGGAGACACGCCCTCATACGACAGCTTCGCCCGCCGGGACGGCGCCCCCGGTAACACATCCACACCGTCGGCCCCGGAACCCATCCCCGCCTGCGCGCTGTGTGACGTGACCGCCCGCGCCCCCGCACTCGGAGCCGGCGCCGACGAGCCGGTCGAACAGGTCATTGACCCGCTGCTCCAGAGCACCCTCGCCCCGGCGCCTACCTGCGGCCCCACGCCGGCTGAGTACAGGGCCACCCTCGACACCTTCTGGCCGGTCCTCTCGGGTGAGGGCTGGGCCGCATACCCCGAGTACGCCTGGGCTTACGCGGCCGCCCGGTCCTCGGCCCTCCCGAACTATTTGGCAGCCCGAGTCCCGGTCCCCTCAGACTTGATCATCACTGAATGGCGCCGGGTGCTCCGCGGCTACGACGACCCGCTTCTACAGCGACGTCTACGTCGACGACTTCGTCGGGTGCGAGGCCACCTTCCTCGCAGCTATGTGCGCCTTCGATGGCATCCGCGACTTCTGCGAGGCGCTTGGCCTCGCCCTTGCCCCCGACAAATGCTGCCTGCCGACGGTGCACCTCGTCTGGCTCGGCATCGAGTGTGACACCGAGGCCATGACCCTCAGGATCCCCGATCGCAAGCTCTGCGACGTCGTCGACGAGTGCGAGCGCTGGCTCCACCGGCCCACCCTCACCAGAAGGGCCCTCCAGCGCCTCCTCGGCCGACTCGCACATGTGAGAACTTGCATCCCCCCGGGCCGCACCTTCATGGTGCGAATCCTGCGCAGCCTGAGGGCCACCCCATCTGCGGGCCATGCGGACATCGACCCAGAACTGAGGAAGACGTCCGCTGGTTTCGCGACTACGCGATCGGCGGGAACGGCGTCTGTCTCCTCCCACCGCAACGCTGCCCCCGATGGATAATCGAGTACGACTCCTGCCTCACCAGCGGGGGCGCCTTCTCGGAGACCGCCTGTTTCGCCGAGGCCTACGACGCGCATTTCCGGGGGGCCTACCCGACCATCCACAAGCTCGAGGCTCTCAACCTCGTGCTGGCGGTCCGGGCCCTCGGCCCCCCCGCCCCCGGCGGACACGAGATCATCGTTAACACCGACAACGCCGCCTCTGCCCACGCCATCCAGACCGGTCGAGCCGTCGACCCCACCCTGGGCGCGTGCGCCCGGGAGCTCTGGCTCATGGCCGCCCGCAGCTCATTCGACGTTGTTGTCCGTCAAAAGCCGGGTGCCGAGCTCGTATTCGCGGACGCCCTCAGCCGTGCCCACCTCTCCCCTGCCGCCCTCGACCTCGTCCGTCACCAGTGTGAAATTTGTTGCTTGTCTCGAATTAGGGTGCACCATACGCAGGCGATAATCACACATGACCTTTGATCCATTCCAGAGTAAGGGCCCGCGGCGCACCGGCATCTGATGGAGATGCGCCGCGCCGCCCTCGCCCCCGGCACCTGGCGAAACCGCGACCGGTTCGACGCGCCCCAGGCATCACCCCCGAGATGCTGCCCGTCATCCACGCCTACATGCGCACTCTCGGGCACCTCGGCGTCGCCCCTTGGGTGGCCACAGTGATGGGGTTCTTCAGCTTCCTAAGACAGTCGAACTTGCTGTCCCCCTCACATGCCCCCTGGGGCGGCCCTCACACGCTCTGCCGAGGCGACATTCGACCCGTCCTCGGCGGCCACCGCCTGCACGTGGCCTCCTCCTCCTCGGCCGCAGGTCTCAATCTTCGTCCCGGCTATACCCAGCTCGCCCATCTGCCCCCTCCGTGCCTGGAGGCGCGCCCTCGACCTGACGCCCGCCCCCGCCGACGCCCCGGCCTTCCTGGAGCTCGCGGGCGTCCCCCTCACTCCTCGCGACGTGACCCCCCTCATCCGCGCCGCCCTGCACGGAGCCGGGGTCCCCGGAGCTGATGCCTACACTCTCCACGGCCTCCGCGGGGGCGCGGCGCAGGCGTGCGCGTCGAGGGGGGTCGACGTCTCTGCGATAATGGCGCAATGGACCTGGGAGTCCGACGCCGTCCACGCCTACGTGCCCAAGCTGGCAGCCTCCGACGCCCCAAGAGCCTTGGCCTTGTGCTTTGGGTCGGCTCCCGGGCCTACCTCCTCCCAGAGTGCTTCCTCTGCGGACATGGACCAGGTTGACTGACTTTTCACCTATTGACACTGTACCTTGTGCTGTTATCACTTACCTAATAAAAACCTTTTCTCCCACCTCCGTCTCGGGCTTCCTCTGTCCGGTTCGGCCCATAATTCCCGAATTGTGGTTGATCCGGCGGGAAGCCCGAGACGGTCACCTCCCCAGGCACTGCACGCTCCCTCTGACCTGCATTCGGGCTACTGGTTCCCTCCCTTATGGATTTACCACACTCACCCACCCTCTTTTATATATTCTTTTTATTATATTACTTTACTACTCTCCTTATCTTAACTTTACATTATATCACTCCAGGGAGTCGGCTCCCGGGCCTACCTCCTCCCAGAGTGCTTCCTCTGCGGACATGAACCAGGTCGACTGACTTTTCGCCTATTGACACTGTACCTTGGGCTGTTATCGCTTACCTAATAAAAACCTTTTCTCCCACCTCCGTTTCGGGCTTCCTCTGTCCGGATCAAGCTTGTGCTATTAAGTCATCAGCTCTCGCAAAGCTATTATTCCAATGATAAATATATCAGTGATATATCACTGTGATATATTTACATTTAGATAATATATAATATGATATATATTATATATTATATAATATATATGATATGTATATATAAGTTGTGCGTGGACTTTCAAAACATGGGAAAACAATGACAGTACATGCAGGAGTGAAAGAAGGAAGAAAAGAAAAAGAGAAAGGAAAACAAGAGAGAAAAACAAAAAATAGAGAGACATGAAACAAAACAAAAATGACGACGGGTAACTTTTTTTTTTTAAACACAAACACCACCGAAAAGCAAGCGACAAGAGTTGATTAAATAAGTAAGAAGCTGATTGGTGTCGGTGGAGATGAGCAATCTGAAACCAATAGGTTCTTGTGAATTATAAGGTGGCTTAGTAGGGGAGGGACAGGGGGAGGGTGTTAGTATATGTGCGAAGCACCGCCCCCTCGCATGGCCGCGTCTTAGTCAACAACTTACAACAACAACAAAATGGTTTTTTTGTTAAAAAGAGGGTTGAATGAGTATGTGGCGCTCAGCTGTTATCATTGCTGGGCAAAGAGAACCAACAATCAGTTACACCCGCACCCATTGGCCGGCTCTCCAACCCAAACGCCATTCTATCCAATCACCTCATAGTATGCCCTCACAAGACTGGGTGCACTGTGGCCTTCCCACACTGTACTTTCCACCTGGTCTCCTACCTCTCCACTGTGGCCTTCCCACACTGTACTTTCCACCTGGTCTCCCACCTCTCCACTGTGGCCTTCCCATACTGTTCTTTCCACCCGGTCTCCCACCTCTCCACTGTGGCCTTCCCACACTGTACTTTCCACCTGGTCTCCCACCTCTCCACTGTGGCCTTCCCATACTGTACTCTCCACCTGGGCCCGTATGCAGGAAACGATGTTACGGTCGTTTGGTGTTAGCCGTTAAACGTGTATAGCTATCCCCGGCCGGGTGAAGTATGTCAAGTGGTATGCAGAAGCGCCTAAACGGTCAGTGTTAGCTAAACCTGAATTTATTTATAGATTTGGGAAATCCCTCTGGGTCTGTACCCATATATTAGGCTTAAATATATTAAATGCTATCATATTTAACAGAATTAGATACGCAATAAGTGAAATTTGATGAAATTAACCCTAAATTCAAAGCAATATTAACGCTGCCGCCGTAACGGCGGCGATATTAATCGTTATATTTTCGAATCGACGAACGTAAAGTAAACAAACCGTCGCCGCCGCCAGTATGGATAGCGCTGGCGATCCGGCGGCAGCGGTGATTTGTTTACTTTACGTTCGTCGATTCGATTTGACAATATTAATCTCGCCGCCAATGCGGCGGCAGCGTTAATATTGCTTCGGATTTAGGGTTAATTTAATTAAATTTCACTTATTGCGTATGTAATTCTGTTAAATGATGCCATTGAATAGATTTGGGCCTAATCGATACCTAACACCAACCTTAAACCACATATGTTTCTGGTTTAGCTTAACCTAGTTTAAGCTTGTGGTGTTAGGCCTATCACTGACTCGTGCATACAGAAATCCCGTTTAAACGAGTTTTGTCTCGGTAACACCGACTCCTGCATATGGCCCCTGGTCTCCCACCTTTCCACTGTGGCCTTCCCACACTGTACTCTCCACCTGGTCTCCCACCTTTCCACTGTGGCCTTCCCACACTGTAGTGTCCCCCTGGTCTCCCACCTGTCCACTGTGGCCTTCCCATACTGTAGTGCCCACCTGGTCTCCCACCTGTCCACTGTGGCCTTCCCACACTGTAGTGCCCACCTGGTCTCCCACCTCTCCACTGTGGCCTTCCCACACTATAGTGTCCACCTGGTCTCCCACCTGTCCACTGTGGCCTTCCCACACTGTAGTGCCCACCTGGTCTCCTACCTCTCCACTGTGGCCTTCCCACACTATAGTGTCCACCTGGTCTCCCACCTGTCCACTCTGGCCTTCCCATACTGTAGTGCCCACCTGGTCTCCCACCTTTCCACTGTGGCCTTCCCACACTGTAGTGTCCCCCTGGTCTCCCACCTGTCCACTGTGGCCTTCCCATACTGTAGTGCCCACCTGGTCTCCCACCTGTCCACTCTGGCCTTCCCATACTGTACTCTCCACCTGGTCTCCCACCTCTCCACTCTGGCCTTCCCACACTGTACTCTCCACCTGGTCTCCCACCTCTCCACTGTGGCCTTCCCACACAATAGTGTCTACCTGGTCTCCCACCTGTCCACTGTGGCCTTCCCACACTGTAGTGCCCACCTGGTCTCCCACCTGTCCACTGTGGCCTTCCCACACTGTAGTGCCCACCTGGTCTCCCACCTGTCCACTGTGGCCTTCCCACACTGTAGTGCCCACCTGGTCTCCCACCTCTCCACTGTGGCCTTCCCACACTATAGTGTCCACCTGGTCTCCCACCTGTCCACTGTGGCCTTCCCACACTATAGTGTCCACCTGGTCTCCCACCTGTCCACTGTGGCCTTCCCACACTGTAGTGCCCACCTGGTCTCCCACCTCTCCACTGTGGCCTTCCCACACTGTAGTGCCCACCTGGTCTCCCACCTCTCCACTGTGGCCTTCCCACACTGTAGTGTCCACCTGGTCTCCCACCTGTCCACTGTGGCCTTCCCATACTGTAGTGCCCACCTGGTCTCCCACCTGTCCACTGTGGCCTTCCCACACTGTAGTGCCCACCTGGTCTCCCACCTCTCCACTGTGGCCTTCCCACACTGTAGTGCCCACCTGGTCTCCCACCTCTCCACTGTGGCCTTCCCACACTGTAGTGTCCACCTGGTCTCCCACCTGTCCACTGTGGCCTTCCCATACTGTAGTGCCCACCTGGTCTCCCACCTGTCCACTGTGGCCTTCCCATACTGTAGTGCCCACCTGGTCTCCCACCTCTCCACTGTGGCCTTCCCACACTGCACTCTCCACCTGGTCTCCCACCTCTCTTGGAGGTGGTGGTGGTGGTGGTGGGGCGTCGGTTCTGCTCGCCTCCCCCAGCAATAACAGCGAATGAGCGCCCCCATGCTCATTCGACCTAATGAAACAAATTTATTAAAAAATGAAATTAAATAATTAAATAAAATAAAATAAATAAATGAATAAAATAAATGAAAGAAATTAAATAACTAAATTGAATTAATAAACACAATTAATCCGATACATAAGTCAAATAAAAAAATAAAAAATGAATAAAATAAATAAAATAAATAAATCAAATAAATATAAATAATCCAAAATAAAAAGAATTTAAGTAACATTAGCCTTATGTTAGCGGTGCGCGCAGAACATAAACAAGGAAATGTACATCGAAATGTGCGTGACCGTGGTGGCGACTGTAGCTGCCATTGACAGCTGCATCCACAAGCGGCGAACACAGCGAGCGGTCAGCCCTACCTCCTTGCACATAGATAATGGTCCTGACTTGGGCCGAGCCGGCCGTGTTGGTGGCCGTGCAGAAGTACTCGGCCTCGTCCCCACGGCTCACGGCCGGGATCCGCAGCACGCCGCCGACGACGGAGACGTGCGGGCCGAGGCGGCCGCCCGGCCCGCCCGTCCACTCTAGCAGTGGTCGGGGCGCGCCAGTCGCGCTACACGTGAACACGGCCGGTTCGCCGGGTCGCAGCTGCAGGTAGCGCGGCTCCAGGCGCACCCGGGGCCGCTCCGAGGCGACTGTGTCTGAGTTTGAGTTTGAGCGATTTCGATATGGTTTGGTAGGATTTGATTTGATCTGATTTGATTTGGTTTGATTTGATTCACCCTCATATTGTGTTTTCATTACTATTATTATTTGTTAATTCTTTAACCATTACAATAAATAAAATGGTAATATATACATATACATATGCATGTATTATATATGCATGTTTATGCAAATATGTACATACATGACTATCTATGTACATCTATATATATACATGATTAATTATTTACATATGTACATATGTACATGTAGACATATTTTGTAAGGAATACATTCCAGTGTAATTTTATATATGCACATATAATATTGTATATATATACAGTATTATATATGCAGATGTCTACGTTGTATATACATTATATATACATCATATATATAATATATATAATGTATATATAATATATACATTATATATACATTATATACATTATATATACATGATATATACATGATATATATATATAGTATAGTTATACGAGTCTTACCTTGGTACAGATGATGGATAACTGTTGTTTTACCGAGGTATAAGCCTCGGATAGATGTGGGCTAGGGAGAGAGGTAAGCACGTCCGGTACCAGCAATCTTAACCTACTTATTGAGGATAAAAATGACTTTCAAACAATGGATACTATTACTTTACCGAAAAGGTACACCAACGGAATAGATGTGGCAGGGTGTGGCGGGAGGGCCCTAGCCCACATCTATCCGAGGCTTATACCTCGGTAAAACAACAGTTATCCATCATCTGTACCAAGGTAAGACTCGTATAACTATACTATTTTACCTCGGTAAACAGCCTCAGGCTAGCCTCAGGCTAGGGAGACCTTTACATAATTCATTTTTATCCTTAATATCATTCTTTCTTATTATTATAACATTCTAAATTTTTGTTCTCACCTATTCTTGTTAGTTGGCGAGAAGACGCTTTGCAACGCCGGTAGGCTTTTCTAGTCGTTTATTATAATGTTTTGCAAACGACTTAGCCGTCTTCCAGCCTGCATGCGCTAGTATTCTTTTCACAGAAATACCAAGCACCCGTGCCTTGGAGACCATGGCTCCTCTAGTTGAGTGGGAAGAGTATTTACTCGTATCCACTCCAGCCAATTTCAACACCGTAATTGTCCATCTGGCAAGTGTGTCTCGTGAAATCGCCTTATGTGGCTTTATAAAGCTCACTAATAGTTGTTGTGATGCACGTAAATCCTTTGTCTTGTATATATAAGCCCGTATGGCCGACACAACACATAATTTCCGATCATTCGGAAAACAGTCTAAGTGAACCGTTGATAAAGGGTCACCTAACGTGTTCGATTTGAGCAATTTTTCTAAATCAAACGTAGCTTGTTGCTTGTCTATTTCTAATCCAGTTAAGGATAAAGCAACAATCGTCTGTCCTCTGTGTCCGGTTACTAACAATAACAGGACCGCGACCTTAAAACCTAACTGTTTTATATCTAACCACGAGTTGTGAGGCCAAGCCTGAAACAACTTAAATACTATAGAAACATCCCAAAACCGACTATACTTTGGTTTTGGAGGATTCCTTTGATAAATTGAACGAAGTAAATAACAAATAACATAATGTTTTCCAACTGTTTCGCCATCAATTCTAGGTAATATAATTGATAACGCACACCTCGCCGCATTAATCGATCCAAAGGAAAGTCCTTCATCCTCTAGAGAACGAAGAAACCGAGCTACTTGTGAAATCTTTGGATTTGTTGGCTTAACTTTCATTAACAAACAATGTACACCCCATTTCTTTAAATAGGTTGTATACATTTTGACAGTTCCTGGCCTCCAGGCATCCGATACTATCCTATCCTCAGTAATTCTGTCCAATCCAAATTGCTGTAGCTGCTTCCTTAGAAAAGGAATGCCAATAGGGGCGTCGTTGACACGTCGCCGTGAACCACTAGCGGTCCGTGGTGCGTCAGATTCCCGAGTTTTCTTGGGAATCGTATACGATCTTTTGCCAGTTGTGAAACTGCTGGCAGCCAAGGTTGCGTGTCCCAATCGGGCACCACCAGTATCGCATGTGTCCCTTCCAAGCCGATTTTTCTCACTACTCGGCTGATAATGCTAAATGGTGGGAAAATATAAAAATAATTATTTTCCCAGGTAATAGCAAACGCATCTACTTTCCAAGCATCCGGTTCAGGATGCCAAGAAACATAACAGGGTAACTTGTTATTATTTCGTGATGCAAATAAGTCAACTTCAGGTGTACCCCATTTTTCACAAACGAAGTTAAACAAATGTGTAGAGAGAGACCACTCTAAATGGTCATGGAAATTTCTACTTTTATAATCTGCAAGTGTATTTTGTGACCCTGGAATATGCGCTACAGTCAGCCAGACTTGTTGAGCCTGTGCCCAGTTCCAAATCAGTTTAGATAACTGATTGCAAGACTTTGATTTGGTTCCACCCATGTTACGAATATATGCCATGGCAGTAGTATTATCAGTTAGTATTCTAACCTGTGATTTATTTATCTTTACTAAACTACGTAAGCCCAGATAAATAGCACGCAATTCTAGTGCATTAATATAGTCTGATTTTTCATCATCAAGCCATCTACCTCCTGTTGTGACCCCATCTCGATGAGCTCCCCAACCTTCTAACGAAGCATCAGTAGTAATTACTGTATTAGGTTCCGCCATGCGGATTGGATTTGGTGAACTTGCTATATGTTGCATCCACCATCCAATATCCTGTAACCCTTCTTGCGAAATAAACATCTTTCGCTCAAAATTGCCTTTAGTTCGTGTTAACGCTAAATTTTTATCTATTTCTAGCGACTTAATATGGGCCTTCCCATATAACACAGCAGGTGCATATGAGGTCATTATGCCAATAAGAACAGCAACCTGTCTAATTTTTGGCTTTGATAACTTAATAAGCTGAGTCGCTGTAGTCATAAACTTAATTAGTTTTTGTTCTGTTATCGACACTGTAAGGGACTGTGTATCCAGAATAAACCCTAAACATTTGAGTTGTTTTGTTGGTTTAAACACTGACTTTTGTTGATGTACATAAAACCCCAATTTAGTGAGTAATGCACATAAATCCAAAACTGCATTCACACAACCAATTTGTGTTGATGCTATAATAAAAGAATCATCTATGTATGGAAACATTATGTGACCCTTCCTCGCCATTACCGAGAAAACAGGTTTAAGCAATTTAGTAAATAAACGTGGCGCACAAGCTAAGCCATTCGGCATACAGGTAAACTCATAGAGTTGGTTATCCCAAATAAATCGAAGAAATTTTCGGTATTGTTCCATTATGGGAAGCGTATAATATGCATCCTGTAAATCAACACTAGCCATCCACGCATCTGGTGTAATCAGATCTCGTGCCGTATCTAGAGAGAACATTTTAAAATGTCGATATTCCACCCTTTTATTAAGGATTGTTAAATCCAGGATCATTCGAACATCACCATTAGGCTTCGGTCTCGAGAAAATGTTTGAAATAAACTGTCCTGAACAGTGTGTCACTTTTTGTATAATTCCTTTCTCAAAGAATTTATGTACCTGTTTAGTTAGTGCGTCTCGTTCAACTGGTTGAATGTTATATGGAAAAGGTATTATACTTTGTACAGGAATTTGTGTAAAAGGAATTTGAACACCCCTAACTATTTCTATAATTTCTTGGTCACTAGTAATTTTGTGCCACTCAGAAATATGATTACTAATATTACCAGCCACAAAGTTGCTTACAGTTTGTGTGTTTTTAGAGGCTGCAGGGACTTGTAAAGTTTGTGTTTGGACCTCTACTTGGACCCCCCCCTGGGGAAAGGTCTCGACGAGTTGAACCCTCGACCTATTGGCCGTGCGGTGTTGTCGGTCCAGCCTGGGCGAGCGCCCCGGCCCCGAAACCCTTGACCGAAGTTTGAACTCGGTCTGGTTCCTCTGGTGAACCGTCGTGGACGAAAATCCCCTCGTGACTTTTTGAAACGAGGAACTTCCTGTTTCTTCTTGCCATCCATGTTTTTGCCACTCTTGGCTGCAGTCTCTACCTCTTTATAGAGGTATTGTAGTTGACCGCCAAACATTTTGGTGTTATCTAAAGGTTTCCCTTTAATCGGCTCTGGAGCAAGAAAGAGCGTAAACTCCTTCCCATCATTATCGGTAACCTTCTTAGAGCGAGCCACTTCTTTGCCAGCATCTGTGCAAACTGACTTGAAGACATTTTCATATCTTCGATACGACAGGTAATTACCTGCCGCCGCTAACACTGCAATGCCTTTGTCCATTGTCTTAGCCAAAGACGAGAACTTATTTTCACTCTGCATCCTATTAGCCACAGGAACAATAGCTGTTAGGGTAGCCAACACTGCCTTATGCACTGTGTGCAACACATCCTCAAACTTCTTACGGTCATCCGTCATATTGACATCCCGATCCATTTCTTTAATGATGGAGTTGGGAACACCCTTTATGCCTGTTAACTCATCTCCTAACTTGGAGATAACCTCCGCCGGTTTGAACGTGCGAAAATGACCATTCACGGTCTCGCGCATAAGCGTAGTGGTTTTAACCCGCTTAGCCTTTGGCTTCTCCACCTTCTTAGCCACTTTAGTGCCAATGTCCGCATAGACCCCTTCATATACGGTGTCTGAGTCTGATTCCGTAGAAGTAGACTCAGTGGACGACTCAGAAGAAGAATATTTCCTCTTCCTCTTCTTCTTTTTGGACTTAGTCTTCCGCTTTTTGCGCAAACCAGACTCTGCCCGCTCCTTGGTGAATTCATCACCCGAAGAAATCACCTGTTTCTTCTTCTTCCTCCGTTTAGGAGAAGGAGGAGGAGGAGCCTTAAGCTCCACCGCCGAGTCTGTGTCCAAGAAATCCTCAAATGAATCCTCTTGGACACTCGGCCTACGCCGCTTCCGAGACACAGGCGATTTGGCAGTCAAGATGTGGCTTTCCAATCTTGCAAAGCGAGCCTCCCAATCTGGAGGCGCAGGCACATCAGGCACTGCGTCCTCGTCCGGGTCGGAGAGGATATGCGCCCGGGGCTGTGTCGACGGCCCTGCCGACAACACAGGTGAGGAGTCGTACTCCTCGTCCACTCCACTCGGAACACGCCCCTCGGCTGCTGCTGCACCGCGCTTACTCCGCTTCGTGGCCATCGGGAGCTGAAACAAACATTTTTGATCAGTCCCGGTATATATATATGTCACAATATGGTTGTTTCAAACTCATTTGGACATCTATTGGTGTTAGAGAACGTGTTTATACCGTTATAACACAGGCGTAATAAGCTAAATTTGTGCGTGGGTTGTGGGTCAAGCCCAAACCTTACGCGGGGTCGGGACCAGTGTATCGGCCCGCCCATCCCTCTGTTCCGCACACTTCTCCCACCTGTGACTACTACGTCAACAAGTTGGAGAAAATGCTACGAAACTCGGAGAAACGCCTGAAAAAGTTTTGTCTAGGGGAGTCTATAAAAGAAACCCAGGAGCATCTCCAACATTACTCTCTATTAGAGTACGAGAGAATTTCCACATGAGATAGGGCGAAACCCACATCTCTACCCATAGTCACACGGTGACCCGGGTGTTGACATAACCGCTAATGACCGGTTTGGTTCCTTCGAGAAACCCACTCGAGTGTTCTATCCTTGGTTGTTTATAACCAAATAACTCGTCCAAATTGGACCAACGAAAGTCTAAACTTTCCATATTGATGCTCTAATGCATCATAATTAAGCTAACCACAGTTTTTATTATACTTACTGCGTATTTGCTTGTATGTAGACTAATTTTGCCGGAGCAACCCAACGACACGTTATCCAGTCGTGAGTTGTATATGCTAATTGCTGGTACCGGACGTGCTTACCTCTCTCCCTAGCCTGAGGCTAGCCTGAGGCTGTTTACCGAGGTAAAATATATATATATATATATAAATATAGTGGGTTGGTGTAATATGGGACTGAAGCTAATATGGGGACAATGGCACATTTATCTATTAAGTGTCAGTGTCAGTCACCTGACAGTGGTGCATTTATCTGTTAGTGTCAATAACTTGACAATGGTACATTTATCTGCTACTGTCAGTAACTTGACAGTGGTGCATTTATCTGTTAGTGTCAGTAACTTGACAGTGGTGCATTTATCTGTTAGTGTCAGTAACTTGCCAGTGGTATATTTATATGTTAGTGTCAGTAACCTGACAGTGGTACATTTATCTGATAGTGTCAGTAAATTGACAGCGGTACATTTATCTGTTAGTGTCAATAACCTGACAGTGGTACATTCATCTGTTAGTGTCAGTAACCTGACAGTTGTGCATTTATCTGTCACTGTCAGAAACTGGACATTGGTGCATTTATCTATTAGTGTCAGTCCCTTGACAGTGGTGAATTCATCTGTTAGCGTCAGTAGCTCGATAGTGGTGCATTTATCTGTCACTGTCAGAAGCTTGACAGTGGTACATTTATTTGTTAGTGTCAGTCCCTTGACAGTGGTGCATTTATCTGTTAGTGTCAGTAACCCAACAGTTGTGCATTTATCTGTCACTCTCAGAAACCTGACACTGGTGTATTTATCTAGTAGTGTCAGTCCCTTGACAGTGATGAATTCATCTATTAGTGTCAGTAGCTTGACAGTGGTGCATTTATCTGTCACTGTCAGTAGGTTGACAGTGGTACATTTATCTGTTACTGTCAGTAGCTTGACAGCAGTACATTTACAAGTGGTAGACAGTGGGCAGCGCGCAGTGTGGCTAAATAGTCGGGGTCTGCTCTAACTAAACCCATCATTCACAGAAACAGGATCAACACTGACATGTCCACGTAGAGCAACTCACATAAGGACCAACAACAGTGTCAACAACAATAAGAGGAGCGCACCAGCTCAACACTGGCAGACCACTATCAGGGGTCAAACAAAGGTCAAACACAAGTGGATACGCCATAAAGCTAAGATTCCTTATCCGCGGTATGCGGTATGCGGCATGTGGGAGGATTCCTTCTACGTGGTATGTGGCAAGCATCTCCCCACCACCACCACTACCATATGTTACCCCTCAGCACCCCTGTGTGTGACCGTTCCGTAATGATCAGTCGCCTCTCCTCGTCTAAAACTAATGGACACATGCGACTGAGGTTTCTATTCGCATACCGCATGCCGCATGCCGCATGTCGCACCAATCGCTACAGGGACCGATCGAGTTGCCGCATTCGCATTCGTATACCGCGTGTAAGGAATGTAGCCCATTGACTTCAAGGCGTTTCGATTTTTTGCTGCATTCGCATTCGCATGCCGCATGCCGCGTGTAAGGAATCTTAGCTTCAGTACTAAGAAACACAGGCAGGTGTGGTGTATACACAAATATACAAACATATATAGCGATAACAAAATATTTCTCAGCCTAAATAGGCTTATTTCTTGGGGTGTTTTTATGGCTGTTGTTGTTAATAAGTAAATATCAACTGAGCACCCCCAATGGATAAATTACTGTAAGTCATATAAATGTCATATTCAAACTGTATGTTATTGTTATGATTAGTTGGCTTTTGCTGGGGTTGGGGATTGGGTTGATTGTTTGTTGGATTTTTACATCCTGGCAACATCTAAGGTTATATCAGAATGGGTACCAACTTGTGACAGTGCACACTCATGTGCCTTTATAGTGCTGCTCCACTGGGAGACCAGGCTGCCAGCACCATGAGCTGATATCCCACTCAGTCACATTATCATGGCAATGAGCTAACCATTCCTTGCCCTATCCTAGTAATGCCAAGCACTTGGTTAGGAAGTGACATATATAAATTTTGTAAGTCATTGGTTTGACTCGATCCGGGGAATTGAACTCCTGACCTTCCTCATGGGAGGCCTGCACTCTACCAATTCGGCCACCGCAGTCGGTCGGGGTTGGGGGTAGGGTCTTTATTTGTGTGTGTGTGTGTGTGGGGGGGGGGGTGCTGCTCGTCACAACTATGATGACAGGGTTTAATAAGACTTGAATTAAATCACAAACAAAACATGTAGGCGGTGACGGAGACGAAGGAGGGTGGTGGTGGGTGGAGTTGTATTCAGCACCTACATCCCTTCCTTGTTAGACTATACTCACATATCCAGTCTTACTAGTTTAATATGTATTTGCCCAAGTGTACATTAAAGCCCATTCCCGTCTATAGCCGTGTTCACACGGGGAAAAAGTAAAGCGATTCAGCCAAGGCGAATACTAGGAGTCAAATTAGCGGCCCGTTCACATGGGCAGTACTTGGGCTGGAAATCGAAATCTGCGCATGAGCAAGTCCATACCAACCAGCGCCAGTTTGGGTTCGTCGACATCGCCACGAGACAGTGTGGGTTCGACCTAGATATGTATGGACTGAATCGTATTGGTTTGGAACGGTCAAAACTTCTGCTGGGCAGTGAAAACCTTAAAATAAGTCACGAAAAAAATATCTGTGCCCAGCTAGCAGTTTCATAGACCAAATTATAGAATATGCGCTTTTGATCGACCGGAAAGTGTGACCTCCTTAATCCGCCTCAGTGCATCCACAGGGGCAAAATAAATCGACTCACAGAAATCGACTCACGTAATCGACCTCCACAAGTGGTTTCCAGTATCTGGATAACAGGAATCGATTCAGCCCTAATCCCCCGTTTTTTTCACAGACAGGATTTCCCCCCACTGATTTGGAAGCTCAGTTTTCGCTGAAATCAGAGATTTTGCTGAGAAATGGGATCCCTGCTAAGCAAGCCTCGACCAGTTTGGTTTCGAGGCAAAGGACCACACGAGGTATCCTGAACACAATCTCAAAATGTTTGTAGCTATGTGAGAACACAGGTTTCCTAGTGGGGATGGGTATAAATCTGTCTAATTATTTAATTTGCTTACTACTCCACCGTCGCCATGTCCGGGCTGAGGATTGAAATGATCAAATTTACATTAATCGGAATTAATTAATTTTCCATCATTTGGAAGCCCTATGTAATTTCTATTGATATATACAGTGCTTTTTTAAAAGACAATCAACACCAGTTCCACATCCCAAATCCCCTTTAAAAAAAGAATCCTTTTAATAATTATTGTTTGGTTTGTGATTTACTTAATTTATTGAGATCTCCTTTTATTTGTATATCATAAGCTTAATATGTGCATATTAAATATGATATATATATGTTATATGACATAATATATTGCATATTAAATATATAGTATATATATTATAAATGATAATATATAATATATGTTGTTTATATCCGGTGCTACATTCTGCATGTATATGCATAGAATACATAGAACATACTATCTATATGATATACTATGCATATTATTTATTACTTATATTTAATATATATTATAATATATCCATAAAATACTATATATTATAATATATATAAGATAATGTATATAATATATTATTATCAATGATATATATTGTATATAATATATATCATATATACTAATATACACATATATACACATAATGTACCACAGGATGTAAACAACAATTCATCCCGACCCTCAAATTAGCAAAATAAAACGAACTAATTTTGCTCGACAATAATACTACTACTACTAATAATAGTAATAATAAAAAGGTTACCTCCGACGTAGAGCGTGGCCTTGGCCGTGTCCACCGCGTAGAAGTTTGATCCTGTGCAGGTGTAGGTGCCCTGGTCGGAGGGCCTCACGTCGCGGATGGTGAGGGTGCCCTGCCCGTTGTCCTCCATGCGGCTGTTCATTCTGCCACCGTCAAACTCCCACACCAGTGTGTACGTCATCTGGAACGGCACAGTGCGCGCAGGTAAGCGGTAATCAACTTTAATTTTTGTTTTAAAGAAAATAAATTAATTACACTTTAAAAAAAATGATTTTGTTGGTGTTATTTTTTCTATTCACATTTATTAAATTCTAATATGTTATACATAACATTTCATATATTTAATTCTTTAAAAAAATTGATTACATTTAAAAATACCGATTTTTGGTTACTTTGTTTTCTATTTGCCCTTTTTGATACGCAACGGAAGAAGAAGAGGCAAGCATTACGACCAATTCAATATTTTCTAAAATAACATTTCAGGTATTTACTTTCACCAACAAAATTGAAAATAGTTAGGAAGTGGGGGATTCTGCGCTTTAAATTTAAAATCAGTACAATGCTTTATTATTTCATTTAATAAATACAAATATTACACATCTTTCTTTCCTTTTTTAAGCGGATATTTTGCGGATAATTAATTTAGATTTTGTTTAAATTTATTGAATTTACAATTAGTCCTTGTTCAGTTCATTGACAGATAGTCCGAAGACGTCACTCTGGATCGACCAATTAAGACATTTCAAATATAGAAAATGACTGAATTTAAGTTTCTTAATAATAAAAACAAAAAAGACCCTACAAAAAACCCACAATATGGCAAAGAAAGTTATGAGTGCATATTGTAGTAGTCCGTAATGAGCGGAGTAATACTACTTTCCAGAAGAAACGAAGAACATCATACAATATTTAATATTAGTGTGCACAAAGGAAAGATCAGAATCTATGACGCATCACCCATGAGAAAAGTACTTAACTTGATTAAATTAAATTTGGTATTATTAAACTGTGCATTTACTTAATACATCACATGGCACACATTCTGAAACATACTGACAACACTGGATCGAATGTTACAGTCACTACCAAGGAGCGTGTATATTAAGTCAAATACCCGTTTCAACAACATCACAAAGTCATAACCTGAAGCTGACACAATGCGATGGAGACATGGAGGGCCTGGAGGGAAAACTGATGAGGCTGACGTCACTTAGTGACGTCACAGTGGCGTGTGATGACGTCGGAAAGCGAAGGCTTGTTACAGCTCTAATTTCTCAACAACAGATGAACACCAATTGGAAGTTTTTCACACGCAAAAGAAATGTCCCACTTGTGGATTGGTATATGTTTGTTAGTTGTTGTTTTACGTCCTAGTAATATCTGAGGTTATATCAAGACGGTGGATTGGTATATTTAGTAGCTGCTCAGTCAATCTGAACTCCCTCGTCTCAGAGATGACCTAATTGCACTTAGACCATATGTTTTATTCCCTCACGTCATCTTACAACGCTCTCACGCACGTTTAACACACATTGAACCATGATATATATACATACAGTAAAACGGCTAACATGGGTAAACAATGAAACTGCATTGAGTCCATGATTGGTGCACATGCTGTTCTTTTTGCGTCCACCTATATATAATATGGGTTAGATTCTAAATGAGAAATCCATCCTGTTCAGTGACTGCAAGCAAATAGTTAATAAACATACCAATAACCGTCAGCCTAAATCTTGTTTTTAAAAGAAAAATAGTATCGATGTTATGCATACATATATACACATGAATATATTATACATATCATATAATACTTTTTTTTTTTTAAACCTCTCTAACCGACCACCTCTACAAATTTCTCATTCCAAACCTAATCTGATGTTGTTGTCCTTGGCAGAAGAATATAAATAATACTGACTGTAAATCCCGGAGAGTGCTTGTCACAGTACAGAACTGGCCATTCTAGTCTTTACCCAGACTCATTCAACCTTTTCTACAGACTACCCTTACACACTACAGGAACGTCAAAGCTTCCAATTGGTTGTTCATCTTGATAGCAGTGAATCAGGCAATGTCAGGAAATAAGAGCCTTAATTCCTGACGTCAAAAGCTGGTAAATTATTTATAATCACATCGCATAAATTACATAGCTCAAATCATAATCCTTAGCGAGAGTGCAAATAATGTTGCCCCTTGTGTAGCTAACCTTGAGATCATATGGTTACACAATTGTAATCATAGTCTGGTAACACCAATCATCATGCATACATAGTGTATATTATTACCTGATTTGAAAGCACTATGATAAGTTAGGTTTCAAATGGTAAATGTGTCATCTCCAACTTGCGAGTTATTCATTATCAGAGTATAGATAGTAACTATAGATGGTTACCTCAGTTTGGAGCTAAGAGAATAAGTACGCAGAGAATAGCTTATTAAAAATGGCATCAGAAGAAACTGCATTCAGTCTGATTGGCTATGACAGTAATGCATCAATTTTATGAACATACTAGTTTAAATAGCATAGCAGGATTTACATATGCCGCAGAATGGCACAACTGTAGTTTTTATAGCAGAGGCTGAAATTGTAGTAGATTTATATAATTTCCAGCTGATTAAAGTAATAAAGCAGATAGAGCTTTAAACATTTTTGTTATTCAAATCCAAAAGCATGGTAACCAAAGAAGACTGAAGCCAATAGTCGACAAAATGGGTCATGGTTGTGCTCTATTGAAAACTCACAGATCCAGAAAGCAGTGCCATTGGTAACCATCCCAAATGTTGGTTACCAATGGCAACGAGGACTGGGAAGTTCACCGGTTTCCCGACGGTGGCGCTGCAATCGGCGCTTTATGGCGGGACGCAGGGTAAAGTGAATGCTTGGCAGACACCATAGAAACTGCAACTGCATTGCCTCACTTTCAAACCGGCTGCGATGAGCATTCACCGGATGGTTCACTGGCGTATTCATCGGTGAGACTCAGGAATTTCCGGTCAAGTGAATTTTCACTCCGCTACGCTATGTTAGAATATCCCATTGTCATAAAATGGAACACACATATAGAATGGCTACACAATCACATGGCACTGTATTCCACCCTACCATTACAACTTTATTCAAAGAACTAGCATTATTAGACAAAGAAAGCAAACTTAGCCAAAAGACTAATTCTCATGTACAGATGTATAAGAACTGACACACCATCCAACTAACGCATGTGCAGCTTTTCCAACTTCCTGGAGGTGATAGCCCATGATTTGTTGTGCCCATTTCCATTGCTCTAGCCATGTGATTGGTTGCCATGTCTTACCATGTAACCTACCAATGCTGCATTCTGATTGGTTGCTGACATGCTGCTGTGCGCGACGCCTGATCGGGATGCGTTCGCCGTCTTCCCGGCTGGGAAAGCTTGCGGCTTTTTGTGGACCATGAGTTACAATGCGTGTTTGATTTAGCAAGGAAGGGCAGGGTCATGGAAGGTCACATAAGGTCAAGAAGGTTCAAGGGCAGAGAGAAAGACCAAGAGCACAGAAAACCAAGGTCATGAAGAACCATGGCCTCTGGTGACCAAGAGTGGTACTGAGCGCATAACCAAGGATACGGAGTAGACATGTCAAGGAGAGTGAAGGTCAACCACAATTTTCATCATTTCAATCTGGGTACAAGGGGTAATCGATCTTTTTGCTTGACTCCCTTCCCCACCTCACCATCCATCTTGTTTAATTAACCAGAAAATGTAATTCACGAAGCCCCGACAGTGACGCCACCAACGACCAGCCACACAACTTCCACCAGCTAATCCCCTCCTTGTCACAAGTCGCACGGCACATGAAGGCGCCAGGTGTGGCCGACAACTTCCACACACTCACCCTCCCTCCCTCCCAACAATAGGTTGGTTGTTGGAGTTTTACGTCCTGACAACATCTAAAGTCATATCAAGATGGGTACCGACATGTGACAGCGCACACTCATGGCGATTTTGAAGTGCTGCCCCATTGGGAAACCAGGCTGCCAGCACAATGGCTTGATATCCCACTCAGTCACATAATCCTGACACTGAGCCAACCAGTCCTTGCCCTATCCTAATAATGCCGAGCGTCTGGCTAGGAAGTGACAAGAATCAATCTTAAGTCATTGGTTTGACTCGATCAGGGTTCAAACCTGTGGGTTCAAATCCCACGATCTACCAAAACGGGAGACAGACGCTCAACTCATTCGGCCATCCCATCTGGCCTCACCCACAAGTGCCGACTGATTATTGTTGCATGTTTCTGCGTTATTTCATTTGTATGTTATTAGTCAACAGATCTTATGGCTGGAAGAAGACCAGTGCTTTATGGCGCTGACACTAGGTTTTATTTACAAAAAAAGGATACCCAGAAAGCTTATTCTCATCCTCCCCACTTCCACCCCCCACCCCCCACCCACAACCCACAACCTTAGTGGACAGGCACTCTTTGAACCAGAGTGAAGATGATGAAACTTTCGTGTGGTTTACGAGGTCACCTGACCCCTCAAGTCACATGAACCCCAAAGGTCATCTGACACCTGAGGTCACATGACCCCATAATGTCACCTGACCCTTGAGGTCACCTGACCCATGAGATCGCCTGACCCCAAAAATTATCTGACCCCAAAGGTCATCTGACCCTGAGGTCACATGAGCCCGCTAAGGTCACCTGACCCCGAAGATCGGCTGACCACTAAGGTTACCATATAACCGTGCTGGCATGTTGGTGGCTTGTGACTGAAGACAGACTAACAGACAAGCAGACTGACAGACAGACAGACAGACAGACAGGGTAGGGAAGATCACATTCAAATGCGAGTAGGCTGGTTCTGGCGTAGGAATACATGGCTCATTCTAAAGTCATGGACACCTTCATAGCTGGTGGTAATCGTCACCAGGAAATCAGACATACATTTTTTTTAAGAGTATATATTCTGAATATGGAAATCTATTTATTTAAATTTGTGTGTGTGGGTTTGTTTTTCACGTTTTATTTACTCATCCATGCTAAAGCGTTGGTCTTCCAGTCAGGATATACTTCTTCTAGATAGGGGAGTGGGGTTTTATGTCCTATCAACATATCAAGCTATATTAGGACAGGTGAGGGCACCGACATGCGACAATAAGAGTGGCTTCATAGTGCTTCCACACTGTGTACATAACTGATATCACGACACAAAGCCACACTATCTGGACACTGATCCAAGCAGTCCTAGTTGTGCAACATTGATTAGCCTCAGCAGAGGATCGAACCCATAACTGTCTATGCAAGAAACAGATGCTCTAACCATTATTGCACCCAACGCGTTCCCTTTCTAGGTTAATTACTCACTAATCTTCAGGTTGCATAATGAATTCCCAGCAAGAGTATGTCTCAGATTGAAATCATGACTTAAAGTGAAAAAAGATGTACTTATGTGCAAAGAGCATAAATAACTAGGGTTATGCACGGATGGAAGACCATTGGCTTGGCGCTGACAGAATTATTCAGAAGAAAAGATATTTAGCAAAAAGGTTAAATTAGATTTTTTTTTAAATCAATACAGAAGCGTGTCCATGATTGAGGAAGCCTCGGGGCTTTGACGGACACAGGGCGGACAGAGACGGGCCGAGAGCAAAGTAGGTCATGACTCATTCATAGATGGCGGGTGGGGGAGGAGGTAGTTTATTATTTTGTTGTTTTTGTTACAGGTATTGACAATTATAACTCTACTAGCCCTATGCTACATCGTCAGTGATCGTGTGATGGCTGTGTGTTGGTGCTGTTGAAAATTTTGTTTTTAATATCTAAAATGCTACAAAGCTTAACTTGCAGCACATTAAATGTGTCTTTTCTTATTTGGGACTGTGCTGTAAATATATATATATATGTATATATATATATGTATATATAATTATATATATGCAGTAACTGACCAGGATCCGAATAATATATAAGCATATTTAATCATTTTTGGTTCCGTTACTTCTTTTTATTTCCATTTTATTTCACTTTTTCCAACAAATTATTTTAGTGCAAAGAATTGAAGCAATTAATGAAGTGATACACTTCAATGTCGTGAACTTCTTACTGTGTGAACCAGCCACCAACTTAACCTAAGTGTTATGGATCAAAAGCCTTAAAGCAAAAGCATTAAATTGGTCAGAAAGCACTGAGTGTATGTATATCTAGACAATGGTTAGCCGATGCTCCACAAACTGACTACATCCCAGTTCCTTAACTGTAAACACGTGGAGTAAATCCCCAATGCACATACAATGTATTACAAGTGTACTATGGGCATATTTTAAACTTGAATGACTTAAAAAAAAACATTCATTGGTTAATGCGAGGAAATTTCAATCGCAGACAATTTGTCTTCATCATTCCACTATTGCTTGCCCTATCCTAGTAGTAGTTGTTTAAAACGTCAGGCTCGATAGCAACAAGTATTAATTTCTAAGCCATTGATTTGAGTTGGCCAGGTTTCGAACCCAGAGTTCGAATCCCACGACCTGCGACACGGGAAGCGGCGCTCAACTCATTCGGCTATCCCCTCTGGTATACAGAAACTTCAATTCTAAAGATATATGACACGCATATGTACAATGTATGCATAAATTGCATTCAACATTTCAAAATTTTGATTTCCTATAGCATTTGTACTTGGTTATTTTTTTAAACCCACCAAAGAACCTATTTGAGAGAATGTCTCAACACCCAATAACTTATAAAGAAAGCTTGAAAGCATGCAAAGCACAAAGGTGAAGGTCATTGGTGCAAGGTCATAATTATTTGAGGTCGAGATTACTTGAAGTCGTGGTTATTTAGGGTCAATGTTATTTGATGTCAATGATAATTGATGTCATGGTTAACTGATGTCAAGGTTATTTGATGTCAAGGTCACTTGACGTTAAAGTTACTTGAGGTGAAAGCTATATGAGGTCAAGGTTACTGGAGGTGAAAACTATTTGAGGTCAATGTTACCTAAGGTTGTATTGTTTGTTATTTAAAGTCAATGTCATCTAAAGTCAATGTCATCTGAGGTCAAGGTCCTTTGAGGTCAAAGTCACACAAGTCACCAATGTTAATTAGGTCAAGGTGTAGTGGGCGTGGGTTTAGAGGACAACGAGAGGGTGGCACAGGAGGAGTTCCAGGTGGGGTGGTCAGGTGGTGTTTGGGGGTGGAGGTTGGGAGGTGATGATGAGAGATGCGCGATTTGACTGAATGGGACAGAAGTAAACATAACTGTGTACATACTCTTTGTCTAACCTGACTAATTCCCGTGCACACAAAGCGCACGGTGGTCCCCGCCTCCATCGTCCGCTCCTTCGGCTCCTGCACGATCACCTTGATTCCTTGATCATCTGCAAAATGGGGAATTTATTATTATATTTATATATATATGTAAGTATATATATATACTTACATATATGTAAGTATATATATACTATATATAGTTATACGAATCTTACCTGGGTACAGATGATGGATAACTCTTGTTTTCCCGAGGTACAAGCCTCGGGTAATCGTGGACTAGGGATGGATGCAACATCCTGGTTCTGCAGCTCTTCACACTAATGTAGTCAGGTATTTGTAAAATGGAGCTGTAAGGATGGTTAGCTGATGTTTGCGTTTTGGCACAAGGAACGTTTGAGATAACGTCGGTGGGTGGGGGGGGTGGGCCCTAGTCCACGATTACCCGAGGCTTGTACCTCGGGAAAACAAGAGTTATCCATCATCTGTACCCAGGTAAGATTCGTATAACTATACTATTTTACCTCGGTACAACGCCTCGGCTACTCGAGGCCGAGGGAGACCTTTACGTAGCCTCATTTTTATCCCCAATTATCTGATGAACATAAAGTTGTGTCAGTAGTAAAATCAAAAGTTTGTACATCTCACCCGATCTTGTTAGTTGGTGAGTAGGCGGGTTGCCACCCCGCTTGGTTTCTCTAGCCGTTTGTTGTAGTGTTTAGCAAACGACTTGGCCGTCTTCCAGCCGGCGTGTGTTAGGATTCTTCACACTGAGATTCCTAACTTTCTTGCTTTGGAGACCATAGCGCCCCTTGTGGAATGCGAAGCATAGCGTTCCGTGTCTATGCCAGCCAACTTGAGTATAATATTAGTCCATCTGGCGAGTGTGGTCCCGTGAGATGGCTTTAATGTGGCTTGATAATAAGATCACTATAAGCTGTTTGGAATTTCGGTATTTCCTTAGTCTGGGATATGTTTGTTCTAATAGCTGCAACTACACAAAGGTTTTCTTATCTTGTGGAAAGCTATCTAAATGGATAGAGGAGAGAACGGATCTCCCGTCTGTTTGACTTTAACAGTACGTGAAATCAAACTTGGCCTCATTCTTGTCAATATCGAGGCCTTGTAAAGAGAGGGCTTACAATTGATCTGGCCTCTCTGTCCTGTAACTAATAATTATAGTACTGCTAAATTTAATAGCCTAACCGTTGGATAGTGAGGAATTTATTTTCCGGCCAGGATTTGAAAAGCTTAAACACTGTAGCACATCCCAAAACGGCTTTTTTTTCGGTTTTGGGGGGTTTCTTTCATAGATTTATTCATGATCCAATGAATGACTTCGTGTTTGCCAATGGTTTGACCGGCTATTCTTGGTACAAATAATAGTGAGTCCGCAGCGCGCCGCATTTATGGCCCCATAACCAAGTCCATCGTCTTCAACTGCGCAGTGAAGCGGGCCTACTTGCGCGATAGCAGGGGCCATTGGTTTAACCTTATCGTAACAGGCAAATATACTCCCCATTTCTTAGGTAAGTGGTATACATCTTAACAGTTACTGGCCTCCAGCAGCGAAATTAACCTTTCTTGGGTGATTTTATCCAGTCCGTATTTTTGTAAGTTACGCTCTTAGATTAGGAATGGCCAGTAGGGGGGTTGTTGACACGTCCCCGTGTGTTGTCACTTTTCCTTGTTGTGTGTTTACTGGTCTCTTGGGAATCTTAAAAACTGTTTGGCTTCCCCACTTCCACTATCGCTCGCCACGGTGAGTGTTCCAGTCTGGTACTATCAGTTACTGGCATGAGTGTTGTGGAGACTGATCTTTTGCGCCTACCCTGCCTTACAGGCTGGGAAAAAATTGGTGGAAAAAATATAGTAAAATGCGTTATTCCAAGTAAGAGAAAAGGCATCCACTCGTCAAGCGTGTGGTTCTGGGAGCAGGAAAACTTATTTATCAAGTTTTTTGTTTTTACGTGAGGCAAAAAGGTCTATGTCTGGCAGACCCCATTCCTGGACAGATTGTGTGAAAAATGTTGGGACTCAGTGACCATTCTAAATGGTCCTGGAAATGTCAGCTTTTGTTGTCGGCCGTGTATTTAGTGTACCTGGGGATGTGTGTACTGTAAATCCAAACGTGTTGTTTTTCTGCCCCAATCCCAATGAGTTTTGCGATGTCGTTGCAAGCTGAGGACTTTGTCCCCCCATGTTCGGACGTAGGCCATTGCAGTATATTTTCCAGCCCCCCCCCCCCCCCCCCCCCCCCCCCCCCCCCCCCCCCCTTCCCCCCCCCCCCCCCCTGTAAACTTGGATGCTAAGCTTATCTACTTTTACTAAGCTTGTAAGCCCTAGCTAGAGGCTCTTAACTTAGGCTTTTATGTGGTCATCTATTTCATTATCTAGCAGCGGCCCCCCTGTGCTTCATTTATTTCTGTGGGCACCCCCAAACCTTCTAGAGACGCATCAGTCGTAACCGTTGTTTAGGGTCATCCATGCGGATGGGATTATGGGAATTAATTAAAGGTTGCATCACCATTGGATGTTTTCATGTCCTGCTGTAGAAAATTGTTCATTAGGCATTCGAAATTTCCCTTAGCTCTGTTTAGGGGCGATATATTTGATCTATTTCGAGGGGATTTAATGTGTGCCTTGCCGTATAATACGGCTGGTGATAGCCACCAGTAATCCGATGAGCACTGCTACTGCCGTTTTTTTTTGGCTTTTTTATGTTTAACAGCTCTGTGGGATGTAGTACTAAACTTTTCAATTTTTGTCTGATGTTAGGGAGATTGTCATTTGTTGTGTATTTATAAAGAATCCCAAAGAATTTTTATAGGGACGTCGGTTGTAGAACTCGAATTGGTCTCATGAATGAAAAACCCAAATATGGGTCAAGGTATTACATAAATCTTATTATGGCTGATGAACAAGCTTCCTCAGGGCGTGACTACAATAAAGGAATCAACAATATAGGATTACATGACATGGCCTTTCTTGGCCTTTCAGCAAAAACTGGTTTAAGTAACATTGTAAATAACCGTGGGCGGCAGGCAGACCATTTGCTAGCATGTGAATTTGGTACAATTGGCCGTGCCAAATTGAACCCTAAGAAATTTCCTATGGTTGTATTGTATAATAGGATCTTTGAGGTCTACACTTGCAAGCACGTACCCGGCATCACAGAGTCATGGCTGTCTCTAACGAGAACATTTTGAAGGTGTCTATATTCGACTAATTTATTTAGAATAGTTAAGTCGAGGATCATCCTGATGTCTCCATTAGGTTTGGGTCGAGTGAATATATTTGAGATTATTCTCCTTCTGTATGTTGTGCAGTGGTAATGATACCTTTCATTTTAAAATTGCTGTATTCTAGATCTAAGGCAATTTCTGTTAGTGTTAGGCGGTAGGGGAAAGGGACTTTACTTTGTATCGGGGTTTTCTATAAATGGAATGAAGGGACCCCTCTAACAAATCTAGGACTGTCGGATCTTGATGTGAGTTGTTCCCACTGTCTAATATGAATTTGTACATTCCCTGCACAAAAAGGCTTTACTCTGGGGTTGTATGGTGGCTCTTATTTGTTTCCTGGCTTGGGGAACTGCTTTCTGGGAGGGGTTTTCCTCCTGAAAGGGGAACCTACAGCTCATAGGGCGGTTGCCGTCGTTCCAGCCGTACTGGTTCCGCTGGCCTCTTCCTCTCGGCTGATATTGGTTCCGGTTCCCGAATCGGTTGGATGAGAAGCCGGTCCTGCGGCCCCGAAAATCCGATCTGGATTTCTTGAATTTTGCAGTGTTAGTATCTTTCTTGCTGTCGAGATGTTTTGACTGCTTGGCGGCTGTTTCTACCTGTTTGAACAGATATTGGAGTTGACCCCCAAACATCTTGGTGTTGTCCAGTGGCTTCCCTTTTATTGGCTTGGGAGCCAGGAAGAGTGTATACTCTTTACCGTCATTGTCGACCACTTTCTTCGAACGTGCGACCTCTTTGCCCGCGTCGGTTGTGACCGATTTAAATACATTTTCGAACCTGCGGTACGATAGAAAGTTGCTAGTAGCAGTCAGAGCAGCAATGGCTGCGTTGATATCAGGAGTAACGGTTGTAAACTTGTTACTGACCATCATGCGGTTAGCAACTGGCATGATAGCCGAAAGGGCTATGAGCACTCCTTTGTGGACTGTGTGCAGGCAAGATTCGAATTTCTTGCGATCTTCACTCATCTTTACATCATCGTCCATCTCTTTGATGGTCGCCTGAGGAATACCCTTTATCCCAGTGTACTGTTCGGCCAGTTTCGTGAGTGTTTCTGCCGGTTTAAAGGTATCGAAATGGCCCCTCAGGTTTGTGCGCATTAACGAACAGGTGTTAATGCGCTTCTTCTTGTCAGCCCTGATCTTTTTGGCTACTTTCACGGTAATGTCCGCGAATGCGCCTGGGTGAGGGTCATCAGACCCTGAGTCAGTTGATGTAGAGTCGTCGGACGAGTCTGACGAGGAAGATTTTGATTTCTTTTTCTTTTTAGACTTAGATTTCTTCTTAGTCCTTTTGACTTTGCGTGTTTTGTTACGGGCTTGGTAGTAGTCGTCTCCTTCTGACGACTTTTTATGTCGCCGCTTCTTCCCGATGACGATTTCTGAATCCGTTGTTTGGGGTTCAGAAAGGTCTTCCCAATCCGATTGATCGGAAGGTGAGCCCCGTTTAGTGGGCGTTTTGGGCGGCGGTGTTGGGAGCAGCTGTTGCAGCTGCTCGCGAATGAGCCTCACCATCTGCTCGTTGGTGTCAGGCTGGGAGGGTCCTGCCTCCGGAGAACGGTCACGTGATGTGCCCGATAAGAGACCAGGGGTCGCGTCCCCCTCGCTTAGCGTGTGTGGAGCACCCTTGCTACCCCGCTTCGCGGCCATCTTGAGTCGTCTGAAATAACCAAAAGAGGGTATTTAGTACGATCTCAAGGAATGACTGAACCAGTGGAACAGTGTCAGAGGGCAGTACAACCCTTGTAAGGTAATAAAACTGTATTTACACCAGTTTTATACCAGGCGTGCGTAAGCTAAGGTATAACGAAAGTGTAACGGTCGGAGAACCGAACCGAAACCAATCGCGGGGTAGGGACCAGTGTAGTGTCCCACCCACACTCTCTGTATCATAGACTTCTCCCTTCTGTGGCTTCTACGCCAACAAATTGGAGAAAATATTATGACACTCGGAGGTACGCCTCAGAAAAAACTATCATAACGACGAAATGGCTCCAGCCAACGTGTCTCTCCGTTGGGCAACGGGCGGCAATGTAATTCTATCTAAGCGACGAAATGACTCCGGTCAACATGTCTCTCCGTTCGGCAACGGGCGGCAAAAACAAAATGGATGCCTCAATCTACAGCACCGGATAAGCACAACGCTGTTAAAATTACATATACAGCCAGCCAGCTTTGTTGTAAAAAGCTGTTAAGCATGTGCTAGAGATATTCATAAACATGTATGCCAGTGTATGTTCCGGTACTTACAGTAGAAACTGAGTAATCCGTGGTAAAAACTGCTGAGCTGCTCGTAACGTTCCTCCAGTTATGAGCGGAATATGCTAATTGCTGAACCCGGATGTTGCTTCCTTCTCCCTCGGCCTCGAGTAGCCGAGGCGTTGTACCGAGGTAAAATATATATATATATATATATATGTATATATATTAATATATAGTATAGTTATACGAGTCTTACCTTGGTACAGATGATGGATAACTGTTGTTTTACCGAGGTATAAGCCTCGGATAGATGTGGGCTAGGGAGAGGTAAGCACGTCCGGTACCAGCAATCTTAACCTACTTATTGAGGATAAAAATGACTTTCAAACAATGGATACTATTACTTTACCGAAAAGGTACACCAACGGAATAGATGTGGCAGGGTGTGGCGGGAGGGCCCTAGCCCACATCTATCCGAGGCTTATACCTCGGTAAAACAACAGTTATCCATCATCTGTACCAAGGTAAGACTCGTATAACTATACTATTTTACCTCGGTAAACAGCCTCAGGCTAGCCTCAGGCTAGGGAGACCTTTACATAATTCATTTTTATCCTTAATATCATTCTTTCTTATTATTATAACATTCTAAATTTTTGTTCTCACCTATTCTTGTTAGTTGGCGAGAAGACGCTTTGCAACGCCGGTAGGCTTTTCTAGTCGTTTATTATAATGTTTTGCAAACGACTTAGCCGTCTTCCAGCCTGCATGCGCTAGTATTCTTTTCACAGAAATACCAAGCACCCGTGCCTTGGAGACCATGGCTCCTCTAGTTGAGTGGGAAGAGTATTTACTCGTATCCACTCCAGCCAATTTCAACACCGTAATTGTCCATCTGGCAAGTGTGTCTCGTGAAATCGCCTTATGTGGCTTTATAAAGCTCACTAATAGTTGTTGTGATGCACGTAAATCCTTTGTCTTGTATATATAAGCCCGTATGGCCGACACAACACATAATTTCCGATCATTCGGAAAACAGTCTAAGTGAACCGTTGATAAAGGGTCACCTAACGTGTTCGATTTAAGCAATTTTTCTAAATCAAACGTAGCTTGTTGCTTGTCTATTTCTAATCCAGTTAAGGATAAAGCAACAATCGTCTGTCCTCTGTGTCCGGTTACTAACAATAACAGGACCGCGACCTTAAAACCTAACTGTTTTATATCTAACCACGAGTTGTGAGGCCAAGCCTGAAACAACTTAAATACTATAGAAACATCCCAAAACCGACTATACTTTGGTTTTGGAGGATTCCTTTGATAAATTGAACGAAGTAAATAACAAATAACATAATGTTTTCCAACTGTTTCGCCATCAATTCTAGGTAATATAATTGATAACGCACACCTCGCCGCATTAATCGATCCAAAGGAAAGTCCTTCATCCTCTAGAGAACGAAGAAACCGAGCTACTTGTGAAATCTTTGGATTTGTTGGTTTAACTTTCATTAACAAACAATGTACACCCCATTTCTTTAAATAGGTTGTATACATTTTGACAGTTCCTGGCCTCCAGGCATCCGATACTATCCTATCCTCAGTAATTCTGTCCAATCCAAATTGCTGTAGCTGCTTCCTTAGAAAAGGAATGCCAATAGGGGCGTCGTTGACACGTCGCCGTGAACCACTAGCGGTCCGTGGTGCGTCAGATTCCCGAGTTTTCTTGGGAATCGTATATGATCTTTTGCCAGTTGTGAAACTGCTGGCAGCCAAGGTTGCGTGTCCCAATCGGGCACCACCAGTATCGCATGTGTCCCTTCCAAGCCGATTTTTCTCACTACTCGGCTGATAATGCTAAATGGTGGGAAAATATAAAAATAATTATTTTCCCAAGTAATAGCAAACGCATCTACTTTCCAAGCATCCGGTTCAGGATGCCAAGAAACATAACAGGGTAACTTGTTATTATTTCGTGATGCAAATAAGTCAACTTCAGGTGTACCCCATTTTTCACAAACGAAGTTAAACAAAGGTGTAGAGAGAGACCACTCTAAATGGTCATGGAAATTTCTACTTTTATAATCTGCAAGTGTATTTTGTGACCCTGGAATATGCGCTACAGTCAGCCAGACTTGTTGAGCCTGTGCCCAGTTCCAAATCAGTTTAGATAACTGATTGCAAGACTTTGATTTGGTTCCACCCATGTTACGAATATATGCCATGGCAGTAGTATTATCAGTTAGTATTCTAACCTGTGATTTATTTATCTTTACTAAACTACGTAAGCCCAGATAAATAGCACGCAATTCTAGTGCATTAATATAGTCTGATTTTTCATCATCAAGCCATCTACCTCCTGTTGTGACCCCATCTCGATGAGCTCCCCAACCTTCTAACGAAGCATCAGTAGTAATTACTGTATTAGGTTCCGCCATGCGGATTGGATTTGGTGAACTTGCTATATGTTGCATCCACCATCCAATATCCTGTAACCCTTCTTGCGAAATAAACATCTTTCGCTCAAAATTGCCTTTAGTTCGTGTTAACGCTAAATTTTTATCTATTTCTAGCGACTTAATATGGGCCTTCCCATATAACACAGCAGGTGCATATGAGGTCATTATGCCAATAAGAACAGCAACCTGTCTAATTTTTGGCTTTGATAACTTAATAAGCTGAGTCGCTGTAGTCATAAACTTAATTAGTTTTTGTTCTGTTATCGACACTGTAAGGGACTGTGTATCCAGAATAAACCCTAAACATTTGAGTTGTTTTGTTGGTTTAAACACTGACTTTTGTTGATGTACATAAAACCCCAATTTAGTGAGTAATGCACATAAATCCAAAACTGCATTCACACAACCAATTTGTGTTGATGCTATAATAAAAGAATCATCTATGTATGGAAACATTATGTGACCCTTCCTCGCCATTACCGAGAAAACAGGTTTAAGCAATTTAGTAAATAAACGTGGCGCACAAGCTAAGCCATTCGGCATGCAGGTAAACTCATAGAGTTGGTTATCCCAAATAAATCGAAGAAATTTTCGGTATTGTTCCATTATGGGAAGCGTATAATATGCATCCTGTAAATCAACACTAGCCATCCACGCATCTGGTGTAATCAGATCTCGTGCCGTATCTAGAGAGAACATTTTAAAATGTCGATATTCCACCCTTTTATTAAGGATTGTTAAATCCAGGATCATTCGAACATCACCATTAGGCTTCGGTCTCGAGAAAATGTTTGAAATAAACTGTCCTGAACAGTGTGTCACTTTTTGTATAATTCCTTTCTCAAAGAATTTATGTACCTGTTTAGTTAGTGCGTCTCGTTCAACTGGTTGAATGTTATATGGAAAAGGTATTATACTTTGTACAGGAATTTGTGTAAAGGGAATGTGAACACCCCTAACTATTTTTATAATTTCTTGGTCACTAGTAATTTTGTGCCACTCAGAAATATGATTACTAATATTACCAGCCACAAAGTTGCTTACAGTTTGTGTGTTTTTAGAGGCTTCAGGGATCTTGTAAAGTTTGTGTTTGGACCTCTACTTGGACCCGCCCCTGGGGAAAGGTCTCGACGAGTTGAACCCTCGGCCTATTGGCCGTGCGGTGTTGTCGGTCCAGCCTGGGCGAGCGCCCCGGCCCCGAAACCCTTGACCGAAGCTTGAACTCGGTCTGGTTCCTCTGGTGAACCGTCGTGGACGAAAATCCCCTCGTGACTTTTTGAAACGAGGAGCTTCCTGTTTCTTCTTGCCATCCATGTTTTTGCCACTCTTGGCTGCAGTCTCTACCTCTTTATAGAGGTATTGTAGTTGACCGCCAAACATCTTGGTGTTATCTAAAGGTTTCCCTTTAATCGGCTCTGGAGCAAGATAAAGCGTAAACTCCTTCCCCTCATTATCGGTAACCTTCTTAGAGCGAGCCACTTCCTTGCCAGCATCTGTGCAAACTGACTTGAAGACATTTTCATATCTTCGAAACGACAGGTAATTACCTGCCGCCGCTAGCACTGCAATGCCTTTGTCCATTGTCTTAGCCAAAGACGAGAACTTATTTTCACTCTGCATCCTATTAGCCACAGGAACAATAGCTGTTAGGGTAGCCAACACTGCCTTATGCACTGTGTGCAACACATCCTCAAACTTCTTACGGTCATCCGTCATATTGACATCCCGATCCATTTCTTTAATGATGGAGTTGGGAACACCCTTTATGCCTGTTAACTCATCTCCTAACTTGGAGATAACCTCCGCCGGTTTGAACGTGCGAAAATGACCATTCACGGTCTCGCGCATAAGCGTAGTGGTTTTAACCCGCTTAGCCTTTGGCTTCTCCACCTTCTTAGCCACTTTAGTGCCAATGTCCGCATAGACCCCTTCATATACGGTGTCTGAGTCTGATTCCGTAGAAGTAGACTCAGTGGACGACTCAGAAGAAGAATATTTCCTCTTCCTCTTCTTCTTTTTGGACTTAGTCTTCCGCTTTTTGCGCAAACCAGACTCTGCCCGCTCCTTGGTGAATTCATCACCCGAAGAAATCACCTGTTTCTTCTTCTTCCTCCGTTTAGGAGAAGGAGGAGGAGGAGCCTTAAGCTCCACCGCCGAGTCTGTGTCCAAGAAATCCTCAAACGAATCCTCTTGGACACTCGGCCTACGCCGCTTCCGAGACACAGGCGATTTGGCAGTCAAGATGTGGCTTTCCAATCGTGCAAAGCGAGCCTCCCAATCTGGAGGCGCAGGCACATCAGGCACTGCGTCCTCGTCCGGGTCGGAGAGGATATGCGCCCGGGGCTGTGTCGACGGCCCTGCCGACAACACAGGTGAGGAGTCGTACTCCTCGTCCACTCCACTCGGAACACGCCCCTCGGCTGCTGCTGCACCGCGCTTACTCCGCTTCGTGGCCATCGGGAGCTGAAACAAATATTTTTGGTCAGTCCCGGTATATATATATGTCACAATATGGTTGTTTCAAACTCATTTGGACATCTATTGGTGTTAGAGAACGTGTTTATACCGTTATAACACAGGCGTAATAAGCTAAATTTGTGCGTGGGTTGTGGGTCAAGCCCAAACCTTACGCGGGGTCGGGACCAGTGTATCGGCCCGCCCATCCCTCTGTTCCGCACACTTCTCCCACCTGTGACTACTACGTCAACAAGTTGGAGAAAATGCTACGAAACTCGGAGAAACGCCTGAAAAAGTTTTGTCTAGGGGAGTCTATAAAAGAAACCCAGGAGCATCTCCAACATTACTCTCTATTAGAGTACGAGAGAATTTCCACATGAGATAGGGCGAAACCCACATCTCTACCCATAGTCACACGGTGACCCGGGTGTTGACAGAACCGCTAATGACCGGTTTGGTTCCTTCGAGAAACCCACTCGAGTGTTCTATCCTTGGTTGTTTATAACCAAATAACTCGTCCAAATTGGACCAACGAAAGTCTAAACTTTCCATATTGATGCTCTAATGCATCATAATTAAGCTAACCACAGTTTTTATTATACTTACTGCGTATTTGCTTGTATGTAGACTAATTTTGCCGGAGCAACCCAACGACACGTTATCCAGTCGTGAGTTGTATATGCTAATTGCTGGTACCGGACGTGCTTACCTCTCCCTAGCCTGAGGCTAGCCTGAGGCTGTTTACCGAGGTAAAATATATATATATAAATAAATCAATATGGCATTCTCTTAAATAAATACATTAGATTGATCGGCATAATCTACATTACTTTACTTTAAAGTAACTTTCATTTTAAATCGCCAACTTTGGAGATATTTGAAGTGAAAACCTGCCAAATTAATTTTGGCAAGCACATCAAAACTCTTGACACCATATTATTCAGCAGTAACAGTATATTGGCTCAGTATCCCTTAGATGCGCAACATAAGTTGGAAATTATGTAATATATACTTTATTATATGTGCATAAAGAGGCGGAGTAATGCCATTATTATTTCTATATTTATTATGTTATTTGTTCCTATATTCGCTGTGGGTCAGCTACCACCGCCACTTGATCGATAATTTACTACTTTGTTTTTAGCTTTGTATAGGTAGGGCCATATTTGTTCGGCCAGACCCTCGTTAAAATGAAGAGGGACTTCCTTCCACTTCTCGCCTTGTTTGTCGCTCATATATCGCAGGCAAATTTATATACATACCTATCTAAATTGACCGACCATGGGACCGACTTTAGGTGGTCCATTTAGAGAGGTGGTCGGTTTAGAGAGCTAGAATATCCTTACAATGGTATTGTTGGGACCCAAATAAAGCGATCGGTATAGGGGAGTGGTCGATCTGTGAAGGGGTAGGTATAGAAAGGTTTTACTGTGTATATATATATCTTCTTTTTTATTATTATTATTTTTTTATTGGGGGTCAGGGGGGCAGGTTGAGACGCCCTCGATACGGCGGCACAGTGACGAACCCTGCACGGTGATGTCCACCTCGTCCCGCGTCTGCCCGAACTGGTTGCTGGCGACCACCACGTAGCGCCCAGAGTCGGCGGGGACGAGCGAGTGGATGGTGAGCGTGTAGTCCTCGGCCACCGAGGCGCGGTCCGGCAGGGGGCGCCCGTCCGCACGTGACCACTGCGCGCTGTAGCGTGACGGTGATGTGATGCGCACGCGGATCGTCACGGTTCCGCCCGCGCGCTCCGTCACGGTCGTCGGGTACAGCGTCACGGCAGGCCGGCTCTGGTCGCCACCTGGCGGCAGGAAGGGAAGGTGTGTGTTTAGATTTAGAGAGATGGTGTGGTGGGTGTTGAGAGGAGCAGGCTGAGTTAGTGAGTGGAGGGCTGTCAACATTTGTTCAGGGTCCATACACATGTGTAAGATATGGAATTCAAGGCTACTTCAAGGCTTTTCATGGCTGTCTGTAAGAGGAATTCAAGACTATTTTCATTTGGATTGAGTCCGAAATCACCAGTCTGAATGGCTATTTCAGACTGATTTAGATCAGTTGGGACAGTTTATCTGAATTCAAGGCATTTCAAAACTAATGATCCAAAATAGGTTAAATTCAAGGCTTTTCAAGGCCTTGAAATGGGGCAAATGAAGTTCAAGACTTTTCAAGACATTTCCAGGCCCTGTACGAACCCCGTTTATTAAAGTTGCATGGTCCTATAAAATATAGTTTTGTCAAAATTAAAACAAACACTTACATTTGATCCTATATATCCAACTTAGATACTGGTCTATTAGCTAATGATTTGGGACATCATATACAGAATAAAGGGCGCATTCCTTACACGCGGTATGCGGCATGTGGCATGCGGTAAGCGAATGGCATGATTCCTTACACGCGGCATGTGGCACACGACTGGCTATATTTAAAAAATAAAAATAAACAAGTATACTCAATACTGCACTGTATATAACCTAATAATGCATTTATATATATGTACCTCTTGGTACGTCACATGGGGGTTCCTACCTATATAATTACCAAATTATAGATAAGTATTCATATTTTTGTGGCTGTGGTAGCATTTTTACCAACCCGAACCCCACCACCACCACTACTGTATGTTTCCCCTCTGCACCCTTGTGTGTGACCGTACCGTAATGCTCAGTCGCCTCTCCTCGTCTAAAACTAATGGACAAGTGTGACTGACGTTTCTATTCGCACACCACATGCCGCATGCCACATGCCACACAGATCGCTACAGGGGCCGATCGAGTTGACGCATTCGCATTTGCATACCGCGTGTAAGGAATGTAGTCCATTGACTTCAAGGCGTTTTGATTTTTTGCCGCATTCGCATACCGCATGCCGCGTGTAAGGAATGCGCCCTTTAACCGTGAATTTATATTATAACCTCACCCCTTTGGACACTCACTTTGAAACACCCATTATGCAGGGAGGCCATTAACCAATTAGGCCAATCTTGTGACCTCATTAGACTCACCCCCCGCCCAAGTAGGCCTACTGTGTAGGGCCATAGAGGGGATGGGGAAATGAGGTACACACGGTAGGTCTCAGCAGTTACATGTTGGATATTCAATGCTGTTTGGTCAATTCTATAAATATAATTAATCAATTTGGGTAATTTAAATTTTGAAATCTTTACATTTGTCATTAAAATTACATCTGCCATTGGGACTATGTATGGTATAAGGGAGGATGAGACATATGGATGACATAACAGTAAATAATAATGGAGCAATAATATGTACATGAGAAAAGCAAGCAGTACGCATATCCTTGGTGGTCTAAATGTATGTGAGGATGCGCATGCATGTGTTTTGCCCACATCCATTTGAAATTTGTCAGTTACACTGTATATAAAAGGAAAACGTTTTTTTGTTATTGAATGTAAAAAGGAGTGAACCATATGGAGTGAGATATATGCATTTGAAAGTTTTTGACTTTCAAATCTTTTGTATTAGCTAATGCAGCAGCCTTTCCATGCTGGCCACATCAGCTGGGCCTGAGCATTAATAGTTTGATGGGATCCGCCACAAATACACAGGTTTTCGGTTATAATGCTATGATGGCAGCAGCCATTCTGGTTGTGCCTATGCGTTATCGTTTTGACGGGATCCATCGCAAATGCGCCGGGTTCTGCGCTTAATGCTATGATGGCAGCAGCCATATTATATGATCCAGCCAGACCTGAGCATTAATGGCTTGACGGGATCCACCCCAAATGCACAGATCTCCAGGTTTAATGCTATGATGGCAGCAACTGTTCTGGTCATGCGTTATCGTTTGGACGGGATCCATTGCAAATGCGCCGGGTTCTGGGCTTAATGTTCCGCAGCGTATATGCCGGGGCACGGCTTGGGATCGCAGAGCATGCAGTTTGTCGAAGGTGAGTGTAGAAACTGATATGGTGCTACGACGCCAGGCTGTCCTCCGATGCAAATGCTGTGGAACGGCGCATTTGTGATGGATCCCATCCAAACGATAACACATAGGCACAACCATAACGGATGCTGCAATCACAGTATTAAACCCAGAAACCTGCGCAATTGCGGCGCATCCCGTCAAACCATTAATGCGCAGGCCTGGCTGAATCATAGAATGTGCAGTTTGGTGGGTGGTTGCATAGTTTGATGTTTTGAAATTTCTGCCATTGGGACGATGTCAATCATATACTGATGTATATGTGATGTTGGATATTCGATGCTACTTGGTCAATTTGATAGATATAAATCAAATTAACCTTTCTACAAAATAATATTTTGTTAAAAACCCCAGTGCCACGGGCCTATGCCACCAATCCATTCCCAGAATGTTCACACCCCAAACAAAAATACCTACCTACAGCCCTGTCAGGTTCCAGGATTAGTAGGTCATCTCACATCACGTGGTCACCACGAGATGACCATCTGGGTCATAGCCACAGCACTTTTGGCAAGCTTGTGGAAATTATTTTGGTTTCTTTCAGCTCAAATTGCTCCAAAACCTTCCCCAAAACTAGCCATTTTTCATCAAAGTTACTCGGGACTAATGAATATTAGGAGATAATGGTCAACCTGAGCTATTTATCTAAAAAATAACTAACAAATTCAAATGCCATCAGACCATGCAACTTTAAGTGAAATGACGTGTAAACACGCTGAGTGGTTGGCTGTCAAATTTTGTTAGGCCATGGGATTCGAATCTATCAGCTTCGAACCCTGGCCAAGACAAAACAATGACTTAAAAATTGATACTTGTCGCTACCTATCCTGGAGCTCGGCATTATTAGCATAGGGCGAGGAGCAGTGGAATGAGGAAGACCATTTGTCCGTGATTGAAATTTCTCCTGCTTAATCAACAAAAAAAGATGTTTTCCACCACCGGCCTGCCTAAACTCTGATGGCAGTGGCGAGAACTAATGTTGTGGGTAGCACTGTTAGTAGCAGTTGACTGCAACATGTTATGTGGAAAAGGTCCTATAGTAGATTTCCACCACCCACCTGTCTTCTGATAGCAGTTGCAGAACTAACTTTGTGGCTAGCAGCTCACCGCGCATGCTTTGCGGAAAAGGTATATTAATGCAGTGGACTCACCTCCCACAGGGTCACAGCGTCCTCCAGCCTGTCGGGGATTTCCTCGGTAGCCCTCAGCGCATCTAGAGGTTAAAGGTCAACTTGATTTATTAATCAGTAATCTGGAAAACAGAATTTCTTTTCAAATGGATACATACTAACTCCTCACTCTAAAAGCTTTTCTTTAATTTGAACTTTCTTTTAAGTTTTCTGGTCAAACTTGGCAGACTCTAAAATGACACCAACCCATTATATTTATAACATGGCTTCCATTTAACCGATTAAACGCTCTCCAAGGATAGTCTGTACTGATGGGTCAAAGTCATGGAGCTGGGATAGTGCTAGGAGAGTACTGGATGAAACCTGACTTCCGGTATTTAGCCTGGTCTCCCAGAGGGGCAGCACTATAAAGTGGCCATGAGTGCGCACTGTCACAAGTCGGTACCCGTCCTGATATGACCTTAGATGTTGCTAGGACGTAAAACAACAAACAAACAAAGCTAACCAGTCCTTGCCTTATCCTATTAATGTTGAGCGTGAAGCTAGGAAGTGACATATATCAATTTTGTAAGTCATAAGTTTTACTCGACCGGGAAACGAACTCCCGATCTTCTGGATGGGAGGCATGGGCTCTACCGATTCAGCGACCGCGTCCGCTCCTCATCAGATAGTGCGGCTTGGAATGAAGGGCTTATGAAGGGCTTATGAAGGAGTGGGCGTGAAGACTTACTGGCCGCAGTCCCTGCCGGTGTAGCCCGGCAGACACGCATCGCACGACCCGCGTCCGTCCGTGTCCAGGAAACAGGTCGGTGAGAAGCTGCATAGCAACCACACGGGGCCGGTTAGCAACGCGCTCATTCACACACATACATTCATTCATTGATCAAAATAATATCTGAAATTATATTTATATTTAAATATAACTATTATCTAGTTAAATATATTTATAAATATCTCTATATTAAATAACTATATATTGTTATATATTTTTTTAAAATTTATATACATTAATATATAATTACATAGTATTAGTAATTTATATATATATATATATAGTTTAAATATTTTCATACAGTTATATATAGTTATATATAACAATTTACACAATATATACATCATGTGGTTAACAACACAGAAGTGGACGACTGACCTGTTTGACGGCAGGGTGAGTGGACATGCGCACTGCCGACAGTCCGTCGGCGTGCCGACCGTCGCATCTCCGTAGAAGCCCGGCGCACACCGCTCACACTGGTGTCCGGCCGTGTTGTGTTGGCAGCCCTACAACAGGCCGGCAACTGTCAGATTACACAGCACCAGGCCATCATCTGCGCACCCAACCCGCGTAGCTCACCATCAGCCCCCACTGACTGGTGCCAGCTGCACGGTATCCTAGTGGGGCAGCACTATAAAGCCGTCGCTATGAGTGCACACTCCCACACGTCGATAGGTACCACAGATCCATAACCCAGCAACTTGATGGCTTTTTTTCTCCAGGGTGGTTTAGTAGTCCTGTTCACAGAACAGTCATGGAGTGTCGGGAGTAGATCTAGACAATTACTATAATAGCCCCTCTGTTATCGACGGTTGGGGAAACTGGCCACCATTCACCCCGCACCAAACACGCTGTATTGGGGTCGGCCTGACAGCGCGGCTGGCTGACTTACCATGCAGGTTCGGCTGACGGGTCACACCCGGAGCCATGCTGGTGACAGCTGCACAACGTGCAAAACACTTATCCAGATTTGCTTCTACATATCCAACTTAGATATTGGTGTACTTGTTAACATTTGTTCGTGCATAGGTGGATGCTAAGTCAATTTAACAGAACTTGTAACTGCTGAGACCTATCGTGTCAACATTTTTATTTGCTTCACCAAACTTAATATGGATGGTTTTCACTTCAAATATTTCCAAAGTTAGTCATTTAAAATAAGTTACCTCAAACTAAAGTGAGGTATAATATAACAATGTATTCATCTTGTCCATAACCCAGTCATCAGACACTTTTTCTATAGGGTGGTTTAGCAGCCCTATTCGCAGACACTTTTTCTCCAGGGCGGTATAGCAGCCCTGTTCACGAAACAGTCACGGAGTGTCGGGCTATAGGAGTAACTAAACAATTAATAGCCCCTCCCCTATCGACGGGTTGGGGAAACTATCCATCATCCACCCTGCACCAAACATGCTGTATTGGTGTTGACCTGATGGCGCGGCTGGCTGACTTACCGTGCAGGTTCCGCGGACGGGGTCACACCCTGAGCCATGCTGGTGACAGTTGCATGACGCGCACTGCAGCCTCCCTGACGCCGGGTCGGGCACAGGGTTGTAGCCGGACGCGCATTGCTAGAGAACAGGAAAGAATTAATCTTTTTTAATTTAAAAAAGAAATGTGTTGTATAATTTATTATGCGTATATTATCCACGGTGGAGTATATCTGTATTCAATCACATGTACTGATTATTATACACTTACAAAACTATACTCGTCCTAGGCCTGCACATGCCTAAGCTCGCCCGCAGGCTCTCCCACTTCACATGCATATATTATATATATATATATGCTGTAGAAGTGTATAATAAGCTGGAAGATCCATCTACTCCCGAGCCACTAAGTCATCAGCTGGTTACCTCTACTCATTAGGGCATCTACTGGTACCACCTGACCTCTCCACATGGCGCGCCACCTACTCGCCCATGACTCAGCGGCCGTTAAGGCCCTGTTACACTATGACGTAACGACGCCAGCGTAGGCACAACGTGAAAATAATTATATTACGTCCAACTTCTCGGCGTAGTATGCAAATTTAGGCACAAGTTGGACGTCGATGCAGCATAGTTGAAGTGGGTGTGACGTCACCGTGACGTCGGGCTAGCATATTGTGTCAACATCAGAGTAGCGACACTCCAGCGTGCTCGATGCCAGGCTAGCGTGACTCCAACAGTGCTCTAACGTCGGCCTAGCGTGATCACGTTCGCTCGAACATTGGCACGTCTGACTCGACCGTTATAGCCTAAGGTCGCCCTGACGTCACGCCAACGTCATCAGCATGATCACAGCGCGTGGCTGATGCACTCGACGTAACGGGAACGTGGGCCGACGTCAGTCAAAGCAGCCGACCCACCCGCGCCTTGTGTATATACGTTCACACCACGTTCAGAAGACGTTCGAATGACGTCACCGATGTTACGCGCACGGTAAAGGGTCGTCAATGACGTCAATGACGTCAACTATATCAGGACACATTAGCGAAATGTTGGTGAAATGTTGGAGTGACGTTCGCCATGCGCCACAGACTCGTTCGGCCGACATTCGAGCAACGTTCACTTAATGCTGGCCGCATGTTCCTCCCTGACTGTGCGTCACGCTGACGTAACGGAACGTAGATCTAACGTCACCGACGCAGCTGTAACGGTTGCCTAACCTCGGCCTAACGTCAGCATGATGTCATCCTGACGTAACAGCTTCACGTTGAGCTACGTCAAAAGTTTTGAACATGTCCAAAACCTCGACATAACTCGACGTAACACGATGTAACGTGACGTAGCTCGACATCAGTCTAACATCACTCTAACATCATCCTAACATACCTCAACGTAATGACACAAAGTCACCTACGCTAGGCTTACGTTGGCTCTTACGTTGTAGTGTGACAGGGGGTATTACGCTCACTCACTGTACCGCTGACAATTTTTTGTTATATATATACATATACATATATTAATGTGTGTGTGTTGATTATATACGTGCTACTAATTTCCTAACGGGTTAGGGAATTAGGCCCTGTTAGAGCAAAATAAGAAACCACGACACAAATAGGCCCTGTTGCCATAGTTACATATCACCTTACCTGACAGGAGGTTCCGCTGTAACCCGGCGGACACTGACAGTACTCAATGCTGGGTACCAGCCCCTGTTCTGTATCCTGGGGAACCGCCGTATCCATGGTGATGCCTGTGGGTGGAAACAAAAGGTTGGGAATTAAAGGGGCCCGAGATGCACCGCTCGGTTGAGAACTGCGCAGCGACAAATGCTCTCCAGCACAACTTTGCAGGCTTTTATAATTAATATAACCAACTACACGTGGAATCTGCAGTCCAACGAAAGCAGCAAATCTTGAAACCAAAACACTTATCTAGATTTTATCCTATATATCCAACTTAAATACTTATTAAGCATTTGTTGCTGCAGAGAAGGATATACTACGTCAATTTAATAGAACCTGTTACCGGTGAAGTCTGGTTCTGAGATCGTAGCTAACAGCAAGGCCCGATTCACAATTAGCCAATATATGGATCTATATGGTTACTACTGCCTTGTGGTACAAGTTCTTGATAGAGCCAAAGGCTAAGGGAGCAAACCCTAACATAACCATGTTACCGTGGCAGCATTAAGGGTGGTAATGAATGGAACTCCCAACATCTCCCGACCAGCCACTGCAGGGACAAATAGTTTGCGCTTGTCTTTATATGTTCTTGCCAGTGTGAGACCTCTATTTGCTGCCTGAGAGTGCTGCTAGTAATTTGCAAAAGCCAGCAGCACTTCAAACGCTTTGCAAGCAGCTTTTATGAAATGCACAACCGCACGCGGTTAAGTAATGAAAGCAGTCTTTGTCACATTGCGACCGACAGCATGATGATGGTGATGATGGTTACTAGACCGTAGCTAACACCAGAGCCAATATGTGGATGTTTATGGTTACTAGACCGCAGCTAACATTGGGGCCCTGCTCACGATGAGTAAATATCTCAATGTTTTAGGCTAGAATCCTGGCCACCAGATCATGTCCATGCTAATCATCCATACACGACACTCTACTGTACGGGTTGGTTGGTTGGTTGTTGGAGTTTTGTCCTAGCAACATCTAAGGTCATATCAGGACGCCTACCAACTCATGGCCACCAGCATCATGACAGGATATCCCACTCAGTCTCATTATCCTGACACTGAGCCAACCAGTCCTTGCCCTATCCTAATAATGATGAGCGCCAGGCTAGGAAGTGACAAGCATAAATGTTTAAGTCATTGGTTTGACTCGACCAGGGTTTGAACCCATGGGTTATCGAATCCCACGATCTACTGAAACGGGAGACAGACTCATTCGGCCATCCCGTCTGGTCTGCACGGAACCTCCAGGCATAAATTTGTAAAATCACGTCACCGGACGTTGGAGCAGCGCACCCTTGAGAGTGACCGACGACATGATGGTGTGGTAGGTGGCCCGGATGAGGATGGCGTCGATGTTGGAGAGCGCCTTCAGGAAGGTTTCCCGCGTGTTGGGCTTCCGGTTCAAGTTGTGGAATGAATCCTGGAAGCGACACAATCAAATCGGCACAAAATGAGTCAATATCAAAGGAAACTGTTACATCCGGCTAACATCAGGAGTCTGGTCACCGGACCTAATGTTACATAATCCCATCGTTTTGACTTTCTACCATATTCTTTAGATAAATATATTAGGTTAATCATAATAATCCAGTTTACGTTAGCTTGAAGTAACTGATATTTTAAGGGGTAACTTTGGACATATTTGAAGTGAAAAATGGTAAGTTAAATTTGGTGTGCATGTCAAATTGCTGGTCAACACAGGCATCAACAGTGACATGTATTAATTGAACAGGTTTCAACAGTGACATGTATTAAATTGAACCGGTTTCAACAGTGACATGTATTAAATTGAACCGGTTTCAACAGTGACATGTATTAAATTGAATCGGTTTCAACAGTGACATGTATTAAATTGAACAGGTTTCAACAGTGACATGTATTAAATTGAACAGGTTTCAACAGTGACATGTATTAAATTGAACCGGTTTCAACAGTGACATGTATTAAATTGAACAGGTTTCAACAGTGACATTTTGTCTTAAATTGATTTAGTATTTCCTTCTATGTAGAAAACAAATCCTTAATTAGGGCATCAGTATCAAATGAAGGGAAACTTGTTTTGGTTTGTACGCTATTTACATTTTTTTTCTTAATTGTTGGTGTAAGGTCATACAATCTACAAAATCAAGTACAATGTGTTTGAGTGTCAGTGGGTGCTGATATTCAATATATTAAGGAGGTGGTTCTCCTTTAGGAAGAAGGCATGAGATAGCCGAGAGAATCGCCAATGTGGCAGCGGGTGAGGACCACTTCATCTCGCCGGCACTTCACATGACCTCGTGGTGATTCTTATACAAATGCAATGATGTAACTTGTTCTTTGGACGCTTGTTCCATTCATGTTGCCGTTTAGATTTGATACATTTAAGAATGCAGGGCTCACGTCAGAGTTGGGATAAACTGACATGGTGCAACGACACCGCTCAGAGCCTTCGTAGCCCGGGGCAGCTTGCTCGTTTACTAGGATGCCATCGTGGCCAGGTACTCAGCACAAGTGGATGTCATACCCAACTATTATTTAGGAATTCATTATTAGAATTACGCTTTCCACGATCACGTGATCTGTTTCAATGTTAGAAACATGAAAATGAGTCCTGCAAACACTTTTGTTAGAAACCTCGATGCAACCGTATGAACCATATCATTTCACAAATGTAGGTGTGAAAGTAGATTTCATTGTTCGCGAAGCACTAACCTCAGTGAGCAAGATGTCATACTGGTTCAGGACTTCCGGTTTAGCTTGAGGGCTAAACAAGGAGAAGTAACGCTCATCGCCGCTCTGGGGAAAAAACACCAACAAGGTTTTGTTATCAGCAAGACGGTTCAGCCTGTAAGCTTGTTTGTTGGGGCTTTTCTTTAATTTAAATGCAATTCTGTAAATTGAACCCTAATCTAACACGACTCCGCTTTTTTCGCGATAATATTATATAGGCCCCCAACGATTGCGTTATAACGGGGTTTCACTGCAGCAATAAATAGGAAAGATCAGTTTTTATTCCATTTATTTATTTTCATGGAAGTATTTAAACTTACCAAAAGCTCAATGTCAACGTCGTTGAAAGACTCGCCAGAGTCGTAGGCAACGTCAAACTGTAGCCCGAATTTCAGATGGCCACCATAAGACAGAACCTGGGGTAAAAAGAATAAAGAAACGGTGACTACTATAAGCATAAGACAGGACCTGGGGTGAAAAGAATAAAGAAACTGTTTAAAGGTGACTACTATAACACAGGACCTGGGGTGAAAATAATAAAGAAACTGTTTAAAGGTGACTACTATAACACAGGACCTGGGGTGAAAAGAATAAAGAAACTGTTTAAAGGTGACTACTATAAGACAGGAGCTGGGGTGAAAAGAATAAAGAAACTGTTTATGTGACCACCATAGGACGGGGCTTGAGGGTGAAAAGAAAATAGAAACAAAAGCTGAACACTAAAAGACAGGTTGTGGTTGAAAAGAATAAATTAACTATTTAAAGGTGACTACTATAAGACAATGCTTGTAGGTGAAAAGAAAAAAGAAACTGTTTAAATGTGGTTGAAAAGAATAAAGAAACTATTTAAAGGTGACTACTATAAGACAGTGCTTCCACGTGAAAAGAATAAAGAAACTGTTTAATTTAAAGGTGTCTGCCATAATACTGGGCTTTGGGAAGAATAAAATAAAGAAATAGTTTTAATGTGTGCCACATACATGGTCGCCACTTCTCGCAGCTCACATGGTTGCCTTTAAATCTTGGGGTCACACAACTACAAACATGGTCGCCACTTCTCGCTGCTCACCTGGTTGCCTCTGAACTTAGGCGGCAGGTGGAAGAAAAGCCGTTGCTGTGCTGAAAGCCCGGAGAACTGGTTGAAGGTGATGGTGCGACCAGCCGGGTTAACGACGAAGCCATGAGAGATGGACTGCCCAAGCCGCCGGTCGGTCAACACAAAGTTGTGGTGTTCGCTGTCATACATTGGCGCGATCTGGAGGGAGAAGGGCGGAAAGAAAACGATGTAATTTAAATTGTTCTTTTCTTTGTGGGGCTACGCTGATAATATATATATAATATAAATAATATGTATAAATAATTTTAAAGTAGGCCCCATATATTTATATATATTTCATGTATATATTTATGTATGTATATACACATATATACATGAACACAAAATACCTACATACCTACATGAAATATAATTATACACACATACATGAAATGTGTGATGCATGAGTATTATGCAAGTAAAAAGGCATGGAAGGGAACTGCATTATTATTGTCCATTATTGTTACTGTACATGCTACTCCAGTCCGATTCGTCCCTAAAGCCATTGTCACACCTCACCGGACTGAGCACCGGAGACCACCGGACAAAGAATTGTCTCGTCCGGTGCTTTCCGGTGACAAAATGTATCAAAATGTATCGAAAAGGAGCAGAATTGGGTCAATTGGTGCCAGGCGACCAGATAAGTACCGTACATGTACCGTACATGTACCGGACGAGTACCGGACGAGAACCGGACACATAATGGATGGGTACCAGACATGTACCGGACAAAACGGACAAACCGGACACCAACGGATGGGTACCGGACATGTACGGATGGGTACCGGACATACCGGACACCAACCAGACACGTCAGTCTGGCGGTGTCCGGTAGAAGTTTTGTGCATGTTCAAAACTTGTACCGGACACCGCTGGACACCACCAGACACAGCCGGATGGGTACCGGACATGTACCGGACATCGCCGTACAGCACCGCAGAGTGTCCGGTTCTCCAGTCTGGTAAGGTGTGACAGGGCCTTAATGAAAACACGTCATTGTCATTCATACCAAAGAATTCTACATTTACTTCTTTTTAATTATTTATACAGAATAATAATAACGATAATAACAACATGAATAAAGTAATATAAAAATGTAGCTATTATAGCTATAAATGAAAATGAAAGCAATAGATATTTGAATGATATAAAAAAAGTAATATATTTGTCTTCAATTATAATTTAGTTATTAAATATTATTACTGTATTGCTACTATTAATATATGGGCATTGTTTAATGTGTGTTTCCCTCTCTAGATTATTTGGGGATGAATGCAAATCGATATAATTTGATAAATGTTTGATATTTATTTAACATTAGCAATTTTATGGGTGGTTTTATTTAAAAATACATCGATAATTATAAGGCCAAATTTGTTAAAAGTCCTTTTGATCACACAAATCAGGGTCGGGCGGAGGTTTTTTTAAATTGTTTTTTCCCAGTATTTTTTTTACATGATTTCAATGGAATTATATAAAGATCAATTTCAGTGCATGCACATGGTGTTATGGTGTTTAGTGCTGGCCATACATAGTTACATATAACATCTGAAACTTGAATTGCTGCTGGCCCGATGCATTTTTAACAGTTTGGGGGAAATTCTTTTTTTAAATCAGCGGCGGGCGATTTTTCAGGCACGGGCGTGGACGATCACCATTAAAAAAATGTAACCAAAGACAACATTTGTTTAATTGAACCACTCACCTGGTCTCTGTAGTACATGGCTGAGGAGCACTGAGTCGACTGGCCAGAACAGAAGCACGCCTGGCACCCACCCTCTGTGTCTGCCTCTATGTTGAAGAAGCCGGGCCGGCAGCGGTCGCATTGTGGGCCATCCACATTGGGCTGTCAAGTAGAAGTATTATGGCACATGCGTCGCTTAGATAATCGCATACTTTATACTGAGCCAAATGGTACTCGCACCATTAGGCGTCACCTGGATTTTGTTCAATCGTAAATAGCAAAGCGGCTCTGAATATGTGAAATAACGAACAAAAGATGAGACTGTGCTTAGTTGTGCATGCCATTAGGCCGTGCATCCATACACTGTTCCCTTGTGGCATGTTCCTTAGTTCCGTGTTCGCTTGTGACCTTGTGGCACACCACACAGATAATGGAGATGTTCATTCTCTATGTTCCCGGTCAGTACGTCACATGTGCCATGCTCAAGGTACTGCGGTCCTTGGGTCCGACCTATGGGAACGGCCACTAAGCAAAACACAGGTTCATTGTCTGTGTGGCGCGCAAGGTCACAAGCGAACACAGCATAAGCAAAAATGCCACAATGGAACAGTCAATGGATACACGGCCTAATACTCCTTGTGGGCGGGGGGACTGATTTCACATGGGCCTCCATCTTCAGCGTCTGTCCATGTAAAGTCACTCCAGTCATCCACTTGGACTATTATTATATACACGCCAGTGAATATATAAAATGATGTTGAATTATAGTAGCACATGGGCTAACACTGTCAGCTGTTTGCTTGGATGTTATGTTCTAGCAACATCTATCAGGACGGGTCCGACTTGCAGGCACACTCATGACAACTTCATACAGTTGTGCCACTGGGAGATTAGGTCACTGACACGATATCCCACTCAGTCACATTATCCTGATACTGATCTAACCAGTGCTTGTCCTATCCTAGTAATGCCGAGTGCAAGGCTGGGTAGTGACAAGAATCAATTTTGTAATTCATTGGTTTGATTCTGCTAGGATTCAAACGCCCCACCTTCTGCATCGAAAGCCCACGCTCTTACCAATTAGACCGCTGCATCTGGTCAATACTGCACAATATGACAACACCACTAAGCCACCAGGGGTGCCATATAGAATTAGGATATATCCTGTGTTGGATCATCATCATCATCATGCTGTTGTCGCAATGCGACAAAGACTGCTTTCATTACTTGACTGCTGCTCTCCATTTAGCTCTCTGCTGTAAGAGTGATGTTTTGTGTGGTTGTACATTTCATGAAAGCTGCCTGCAAAAGTGTTGAAGTGCTGCTGGCTTTTGCAAGTTACCAGCAGCACTCTCTCAGGGAGCAAATAGAGGTTTCACACCGGCAAGAACATGTCCAGACAGGCGCAAAATTATTTGTCCCTGCAGTGGCTGGTTGGGAGATGTTGGGAGTTCCATACATCAACCGCGCTTGATGCTGCCACAGTGACATGGTTTTCTGTTTAGGGTTTGCTCCCTTAGCCTTCGGTTCTGTCAAGAACCTGCAGCACAAGGCAGTGGTTTACAACTCTGCAGGGCAGGGGCGTCAAACTCCTTGAGGTATTGCAATACCTGCAATACCTGCAATACCTGCATACCTATGTGTTGGATACCGATATTAAAAAAACTACACAAGCAAACCGACAGCAAGACTTGTACACAGTCATGAACTTAACAGCGCTGCCCTGCTGAGATACCATATACAGTCCGAACTATAATAAAATATCCCTCTCACACGGGTACTAAATGATATCCGACTCAGCCATATTATTTTGACACGAAGCCAACCAGTCCTTGTCCTATTTTAGGAATCCCTAGTGCCAGACAAGGTAGCGATTAACATCAAAATAGTAAGTCTTTGGTTTGACTCGGTCGGGGATAGTACCCGAGACATGGATGCGAACACAGTACCTTAATGCCATTCCACCTGGGATGTGTAACTATTTCTTTGCTACAATCATTAATTGAGCGGAGGAAAGTTTAACTGCAGATAACTGGTTTTCTCGTTCAACTGTTCATTGTCTTATCCTCGTAATTCCAAATGTATTATCGCCATCAGTATAAACTTAAACAATAACACTCGTCTGGCCCTCACATGAATGACTTGCCATTGTTGGTTCACATCAATATCACACACATTTTCATTAAATGCTTCAAAAAGTAGATTATTATAAAAGACAACAAAATTATCATATTTTATGATGCTCTTGTTTAGTTTTTAAACATTTGGATACATTTCGAGACAATTATTGTGGTTAATTGTTGGAAATATTTCAACATTTTCCGGCCATATGAGATACAAATTAGCCACTCAGATATATATGAGAAAGGGGGCCTTTAAAAATATTAAACTATTTTCAAGTCAAATCTGCGTAATCTAATGAAAGCATAATATTTTCAAAAACCAAAAATGGTTGCCCAGATTTGATCTTACGATCATACTTTTTGTAGCAGATAGACTCCCCATACACTGCTTATTTTTCACATTTGTTTAAAAAATACAATATATTATGTAAGAAGCTGTATTCTAACGCAACTTTGAGCGAACCAATCAGAGATGTGAAAGATGGCTTCAGACAGACGCAATGGCCAAATGAGTTGAGCATCCGCCTTCCGTTCTGGTAGGTCGTGGGAATCAAACTCCCGGGTTCGAACCGATGATGTAACAATTGATACTTGTCGCTACCTAACCTGGTGTTCGGTATTACTAGGATAGAAGAAGGAGCAGTGGAATGAGGAAGACCAATTGTCCACGGTTGACATTTCCCCTGCTTAATCAACTAATGTACAACAGAAACCCACACACAAAACGCGGCGTAAACTCACCTTGCACTGGCATCGTCCGCCACTGCACATGGACCCGGCCACTGTTCCCGGCGCGCGGCACCTGCATATATCTAAGAGGAAAGTATTGCAAATTAATGCATATTAATGTAAATCAATGTAAATCAATGTAAATCAATGTAGATCAATGTAAATCAATGTAAATCAATGCAAAGCAGTGTAAATCAATATAATAAATTAATACGCCATGCTTGTTTCCTTCTTTTTGGTAAATAATTTATTCAGCAGAATATACACTTTTTCAGCGCCAAAGAACTGCTATCTAGTCGATAGTACATTGCAGGTACAAGTATAATTTTGTTAAATTTAACCCTCACATGGCCATGGTGCCCCCCCCCCCCCTCCCCGGCATGTGGCGCTCCTCTCAACTTCCCAAGTTGCGGGTACCTTTAGCCGGCCCTATTGTTAGGCGATACCACATATCCCTTTAAAGGATACTAGCTGAAATCAGGTTGATATAAGTAAGTCTACTACTCACTTGCACCGTCTCCACCGCCGCCTACGTCGCCGCCCACCGGGTCGTCCCGGCCGTGGCCGCCCCCACCGCCGGCTGGGCGGCACGAGTCCCCGGGGCGTCGTGGGTCACCCTCGTACCCCGGGGCGCACCTGTGCAAAATGATCCCCACATTTAGTCGCAGGAGAGAAATGAACAAACGTTGAGCAGGGAAGGGATGGCGTAACACTAACACTAACAGATCTAGGTGGCGCCACTGTGGATGCACGCCTTGATTTTTGTGTATTTTTGTGGGTTTTTTTTTGTTGGGGGGGGGGGGGGTTATGTACTGACAAAATGTAAGGTCTTATCAGGATGGACTTGAGCCAGCATGAACTCATTCATTGTGAAGCAAAATTTGCGTGAATGATTTACCAATTGACATTCTAAATTTCTTTAAACTTGTACAATAGAAATTTGTAAAGAGAACACACCTCGCATAGTTGAAATTACAAAAACATGTATTATCTTCGTTCAGATTTCAATTTTTAATTCAATATCAACACATTTTGATACATTGAATCTTAAATATTGAATAGCACCAACAAATATAATAGATATACTTCCTGTTTGGGGTTTTAGATTTGTAATCATGTCTACAAGAAACAAAACAAAAAAGAATATTGCACATTATTCATATTTAAACATTTGGTGGGCTGATACCTATTATTAAGCAGTCACTGAATGGAATTGGACCATGGCTTTCTAAAATGTGCTATTTATATTTGCAATTTCTGTTTTGCTGTAGCTTTGTGCTGGCCTCTGTGGTCCTTGTGTGCTATACTATGCATGAGTCTTAAAGTCTTGCTATACTATGCATGAGTCTTAAAGTCCTATTTAGAACGACTGAGCGTTGCTACTGCTACCGGTGGGCGGGTTAGTGGGGGAAATAAGCATGTTGCCATGGTAACACACAGTTTGCTATGGCTACTGACTCACCTCTCGCAGTTTCTCCCCTGGTAACCTTGGGGACACGCCGTGCAGGTGACGAGGTTGTCACGGTCCAGGATACATGTAGGACTGAATCTGAAATTCACACAAACAAGATGTAATATATCTGGAATGCCTGGCTGTCAGAGCCCCAGAAATACCACTTACTCTTCCCAGGTGTGTTCTAACAACTGTCTGTCAGTTCACACCTGATGCCCCTCTCTAAAAAACTCATAAGCAAGAAAGGGAAGACAAGTCGTGCAAGATTGAAAGTTGTGCTTTATTGGCATAAACTCCTGATCACCTACTAGTATTAGCGACCTATCAACCTGACTCCTTACCTTCTGTCCACGCAGAGCCTCATTACTCTCTTTAGTATGTATAGTAATCAATGCCTACAGCCCATTGAACCGGAGTCCCATGGTTGTTGCACATAGCTCAGTTTGTATATAGGAAAGTTGGAGCCTCAGACAGAGTGTCTGGGTTCCTGGCCAAGAGAAGAGTGTGTCTCTCTCAAGAGTCAAGAGTAGAGTGTGTTAGTCATGCCTGTAGCATCATATAGATCAGAGTGTCTAGAATAATCAATATCAAAATGAGGCTTATGTGGTCAGGTGGGGCAAAGGGGTGTAGGTGACTGGGCCTCCCACAGCCAGCCAATCAGGCGCCCTCTACAGCCTGGGGGGGCAATGCCCTAATAGGGGCTGCTGTCACTCAACTGGTGGTGTCCATAATGTATGCAGAGTGGCTGGGTGTGCTTGCCCATCGGTCCTGTCATAACATGTAGTTGCAGACAGTTACAATAAATATATATATTAAAAGGGTCCTTCTCCTCCACTTGCACCCTTACTGGTGCATAGAGGGAACATTTCACCAAACATTAACTGTCTCTTATATAGGAACATCTCATAATCTCGGGCATTATGTATTAACATATATTTCACATAGGCTAATATGTCACACAGCGAGTGGGGCACCCATTGCTTTTCTAGTACATAACCTTGGTCCCCACTCCATCACCCGAATATAATAATGCTCTCTGCCAATATATAATTCCGAACCGAAAATCCGTTAATTTTTTTACAAAGAGAAGGAAGTGCTCAACACTGCAGTGTACGAGAATAGCTGTGAAGGTATTTAAAGCACCAACAACGCTCAGTGTCAATTTTACTTATCCACCACTGATTTGGCCCATGCTTACTTTGTATGCTGGGGGGTCGTTAAACAAACAGATAAACAAACAAACAGTTAAAAGCCTGCTTCGACTCACTGGTTGGGCTGGTTGCCGAGCGGGCAGGGACAGCGCTGACAGTCGTTGGGCCCCCCACGGGTCGGGTTGCCATAGTAACCGGGCGCGCAGCGTTCACACTGTTCACCGTCCGTGTTGTGACGACAGTTCTGAAACAAGGTGCACATATCATGTCTAGGCCCCATGCTGGATGCAAGTCGATGAGTTCACCACTACCACCACCCACCAAAAAAAAGGAAAAGAAGAAAGAAAGAAGGAAAGAAAGAAAAGGATGAAGGAAAAGAAAGAAAAGAAAGATGGGAAGAAAGAAAGAAAGAAAGAAAGGACAAATCAAAATGCATACCTGAGACAGTTGTGATACAAGTAGTTCTGGGAATTAACTAAATAAAATATTCACACCCCTAGCTAATGGTTGTTGCCATTTACCCACAGTACGGTAAATGGCAACAACCATGTCTAAGTCAGAGTAAAAACTACTTCAGTAGATATATCATTATCAATCAACTGTAAATAAGGGGTTGAGCTCCTGGTTCCAACATCCAGTGTTTATCGATATTAGAGTAGAGTTAATGAAATGGGAGACAATGCAAAAAATGAGAAAACATTCAAGATGGTGGCCACAAAATGTTCTCAACTGAACTTTTAAAGTCTATTAATCTACATGATTTCGCAAAGTCTTCACTCCAAAAGTAGCAGGCAATGATAGATAAATATTTGTACAATGTATTTAGCATATTAGATTGCACATTCATGTGATTATGTTCATATGAATTCATTAGCCGAAAATGAGAATATAATATATATATTATTTATTTCAACTTTATTCTGTTTTTGTATATATGAATTCGTGGGCTGAATATGTGAATATAATATATCAAATGCTTTTGGTTTAAATTTAAAATTATAATTTCAAAGTGTCCACTGTCTCGGGAAATATCTGGTGCTTTTCGGAAGTGGTTCAACTTACCATGATTCGAATCTCAGCCGAGTCAAACCAATGACTTATAAAATTTATACTTGTCGCTACCTAACCTGGCGCTCACCATTAATAGGACCGAATTATAAGGATAATGTGATTGAGTGGGATATTGGGTCATGGTGCCAGCAGCTTGGTTTCCCAGTGGGGTAGCACTGTCAAATCACCATGAGCACGCACTGCCACAAATCAGTACCCGTCCTGATATGACCTTAGATGTTGCTAGGATACAAAACAACAACAAACAAACTTACCGCGCACCGGCCGGTGGTGGAGTCGCACTCGTCCGAGTGCCGGTTACAGGTGCAGCGCTCACACAGCCCCAGGTACAGACCGCCCCCCGTCCGCCGGTACCCAGTCTCGCACTCCTGCCACGAGAAGACAAACAAGTGTCCAGCTAGGTCTGGGGAGGCAGCCAAACTTACTGCAACAACTCTCCGCCCACCCTACCATAAATGAAACATTCACCCCATCCCACAGTAAAGCAGGGATCCCATATACGCGTGACATAAAAATGTGACATAAAATGGAAAACAAGTAAATACAATAGTTTTGAATCCATATGTCCAACCGTGAAGGCAATTTGTGTAGATGGCAAACTTGATCGTTCCATGTAGTGATTGGTGTGAATGCATATATACAAAATTGCATGGACTGACTGAAAATGCATGGGTATTCATATTTTTGGCATCACACAAATCGCATACCTGATATGCATTCGCATATATACATTCGCATGCCGCATACGGCAAACCGCACACATGGAATGCTAACTTAGGGGTGAATGACAGCCATGTCTAAATCAGTGCAAACCACACACATGGAATCCTAACTTAAGGGTGAATGACAGCCATGTCTAAATCAGTGCAAACCGCCCACATGGAATCCTAACTTTGGGGGGAATGACAGTCATGTCTAAATCAGGGCAAACCACACACATGGAATCCTAACTTAGGGGTGAATGACAGCCATGTCTAAAACAGTGCAAACCGCACACATGGAATCCTAACTTAGGCGTGAATGACAGCCATGTCTAAATCAGTGCAAAATGCACACATGCAATCCTAACTTAGAGGTGAATGACAGCTATGTCTAAATCAGTGCAAACCACACACATGGAATCCTAACTTAGGGGTGAATGACAGCCATGTCTAAATCAGTGCAAACTACACACATGGAATTCTAACTTAGGGGTGAATGACAGCCATGTCTAAATCAGTGCAAACCACACACCTGGAATCCTACCTTAGAGGAGAATGACAGCCATGTCTAAATCAGTGCAAACCGCACACATGGAATCCTAACTTAGGGGTGAATGACATCCATGTCTAAATCAGTGCAAACTGCACACATGGAATCCTAACTTAGGGGTGAATGACAGCCATGTCTAAATCAGTGCAAAATGCACACATGGAATCTTAACTTAGAGGTGAATGACAGGCATGTCTAAATCAGTGCAAACTGCACACATGGAATCCTAACTTAGGGGTGAATGACAGTCATGTTTAAATCAGTGCAAAGAGCACACATGGAATCCTACCTTAGGGGTGAATGACAGCCATGTCTAAATCAGTGCAAACTGCACACATGGAATCCTAACTTAGGGGTGGATGACAGCCATGTCTAAATCAGTGCAAAAACAGCACACATGGAATCTTAACTTAGGGGTGAATGACAGCCATGTCTAAATCAGTGCAAACTGCACACATGGAATCCTAACTTAGGGGTGGATGACAGCCATGTCTAAATCAGTGCAAAAACAGCACACATGGAATCTTAACTTAGGGGTGAATGACAGCCATGTCTAAATCAGTGCAAACCGCACACATGGAATCCTAACTTAGCAGTGAATGACAACCATGTCTAAATCAGTGCAAAATCTGCACACATGGAATCCTAACTTAGGGGTGAATGACAGCCATGTCTAAATCAGTGCAAACAACACACATGGAATCCTAACTTAGAGGTGAATGACAGCCATCTCTAACTCAGTGCAAACAGCACACATGGAATCCTAACTTAGGGGTGAATGACAGCCATGTCTAAATCAGTGCAAACCACACACATGGAATCCTGAATGACAGCCATGTCTAAATCAGTGCAAACCACACACATGGAATCCTAACTTAGAGGTGAATGACAGTCATGTCTAAATCAGTGCAAACAGCACAGATGGAATCCTAACTTAGGGGTGAATGACAGCCATGTCTAAATCAGTGCAAAGCACACACATGGAATCCTAACTTAGGAGTGAATGACAGCCATGTCTAAATCAGTGCAAACAGCACTCATGGAATCCTAACTTAGAGGTGAATGACAGCCATGTCTAAATCAGTACAAACCACACACATTGAATCCTAACTTAGGGGTGAATGACAGCCATGTCTAAATCAGTGCAAACTGCACACATGGAATCCTAACTTAGAGGTGAATGACAGACATGTCTAAATCAGTGCAAGCCACACACATGGAATCCTAACTTAGGGATGAATGACAGCCATATCTAAATCAGTGCAAACAGCACACCTGGAATCCTAATTTAGGGGTGAATGACAGCCATGTGTAAATCAGTGCAAACCACACACATGGAATCCTAACTTAGGGGTGAATGACAGCCATGTCTAAATCAGTGCAAACTGCACACATGGAATCCAAACTTAGGGGTGAATGATAGCCATGTCTAAATCAGTGCAAAAACTGCTTGGGTTCGAATAAACTGTAAATAAGAGGTGGAGGTCATGGTTCCAGCATCCAATGGTTATTTATATTGATGTAGAGCTGATGAAATGGAAGAGAATGAAAGAAAACACAAGATGGCAGCCATTGAATGCTCTCAATTTAACTTTTAAAGTCTATTAATCTACATGATTTCATAAATTATTCACCCCAAACGTAACAGGCTATGATAGATAAGCATTTTAACCATATATTTACAGCCTTAGATTGACATTTTATGTGCTTAGATTTATATCCATAACCCAGCTTCGAAAAAAAAATTCTAATGTTTTTTTTTTATCAGTCCTGTCCTGAAGACAGTGTATCGGGAGTAAATACCCCCACCGCACTCCACCCGCACCTCATCAAGATGGAAGTGGAAGTGGGAGTGGTGTATTATTAGCAGAGCCAGGGTTCCTGCACTTTCTGACATTCAATCGCACGGAACTTTATTCTTTATAGCTATAATAATTATTGTAAATCAAAATACAGTAAAACCTCGCTAAATCGACCGACCATGGGACCGACTTTAAGTGGTCCGTTTAAGGAGGTGATCGGTTTAGGGAGTTAGAATATCCTTACAAATGGTGTTGGGACGCAAATAAAGCAATCGATATAGGGGAATGGTCGATCTGTGGATGTGGTAGGTTAGAGAGGTTTGCGTGTTCTTTCCACAAAATTCCACGATTTCAGTCCAAATTCAATGATTTTTCAAGTCATGGAAAAATATGTTTAACAAAAAAAATCTATGATATTCAATGGTTCATGAGGTCAGGTTCATGAAGGTGAAGGTCAGCTTCTGGAGGGAGCGTACCTCACAGGATGTGCCCTTGTATCCGGCAGGACAGCTGCAGTGCTCGACCGTGAGGGCTCGCTCGTGGGCCGACCGCCGGGTATCAGCGTAGTCCATGCTGACGTCACGGATACTGCGGGACAACAGAACGACAACAGCTGACACGGGGCTCAGACCCATTTTGACATATCAAATTCCAGCACTTTCAAGGACATCTCAATGCAAAATTCCAAGATGTTTTTGAGATGTTTATTAAATTAAAGTGCCCCAAAACACAGCTGTATTCGTAGTCAATTCACTGGGTAAGATGTGAATTGTAAATAAGCATGGGAAATAACAAGGACTATATGCATTGTTTTAATATAAAAATTAAGAGGCAGGATAACAAACACACAAAACTTACTTTTAATACAAAACATCACTGATTGAAGTTTGGGCACGTCAGTGAAAAGGACTTAAAACCAAAAAAAATATGGTCATGTTTTTCCATTTTCAAGAACTTTTAAGGATCTTTGACAAATTGCAGGCTTTCCAGGCCTGCAATCCTGAATTATCAAATTCAAGGACTTTTCAGGTATTCAAGGACCCGTACGAATCCTGTGACAATCTCAAACTGCAATTTAAAGTTGCATAGTCCGATGGTTTTGAATTTCTGTCATATTTCTGAGATGAATATATTAACTTGATTGTCATAATCTACCTTACTTTAGTTTGAAGTAACTTGGATTTTAAATGGCTAAGTTTTGAGAGAATAGAAGTGCAGACATGCACAATTAATTTTGGCAAGCACACCAAAATTCTGACACCATATGCTTCTGCAGAAGCAGGTTTTATTAAATTGTCTCAGTATTCCATTCTATATGGCAACACATGCTTACTAAGTGCATCGGTATCTAAGTTAGATATGTAGAATCAATTCTAAATAAATACTTTGGTTTTGACAATTTTGATGCTTTATCGGACTATGCTGCTTTAAATATATAATGACATTACGTAGATATAAAAACACAGGATGCGGTGGCTGAATCGCTAGAGTGCAGGCTTCCCGTGCGGATATAATATTTGCACAGGCCTGTAACTCACCTGGCACCGGGAGCGGTGGCCTAATCAGTGGATCGGGAGTTCGGGAGATCGGGAATTCGGTTCCCGGTCGAGTCAAACCAATGACTATAAAATTGATACTTGTCGCTTCCTAGCCTGGCACTCAGCATTAATAGGATAGGGCCAGGATTGGTTAGCTCAGTGTCAGGATGATGTGACTTAGTGGGATATTGGGTCATGGTGCTGGCAGTCTAATTTCCCAGTGGGGCAGCACTATAAAAGTCACCATCATTTAGCACTGTCACAAATCGGTACCCGTCCTGATATGACCTTAGATGTTGCTAGGACGTAAAACGACAAACAAACAAAATTCACCTGGCCTCTGAGGTGGATCCTGTGTAGGTAGCCTTGATCATGATGTAGTCCAGGCTGGCCAGGGCCATCATCAGGTACTCGCGCGTTGCCTGTGTCCCATCAAGCCGCTGCCAGAATTGCTACAACAAGGTTTGAGGAGAACCAATGGTAACCATTTGATTTGGGGATTTACATTTAGCTTGAAGTAACTTTATTTTAAATGGCTAACTTTTGAGATATTTGGAGTGTAAACATGCTAAATTAATTTTGGCAAGCATGCCAAAACTCTGACACCATAGGCTAATGCAGGAACAGTTTCTATTAAATTGACTACCATTCAGCTGGTACCATTCAGGTGGCATGAAGAAGCCAGCGACTAGACATGCTGTTCAGTTCTGCACTGACTTCTTTTCATGCGTTTAGAGTTCTGACAGGCATCTATGTGAACAGAGCATCCTCACAACATGTGGTGGGCCCTGGTGGTGGAGTCTCCGACTTGGCCTGAGCATACAGCTCAAACTCTAATCTAATCTAATCTAAGTGCATCAATATCTAAGTTAGATATGTAGAATCGAATCTAGATAATTGCTTTTGGTTTTGAAAATGTTATGTCTCGTCGGACTATGCAGCTTTAACTGACCTCTGTGAAGGGCACAGTGACTGCCATCCTGTTGTCTGACGTCATCGCCTGGCTGTGCCGGTAGTGCAGAGTGACGTCATTTCCCTAAGATGAAAGGAAGTTACCATGACAACACAATTGGATATGGATTCTTGACAGGGCGATGAAAAGTATTACAAAATGGTGGTTGCTAATTAGAGTTGAAAGATTCAAGTGCCTAGAGCGTCAAGTTTGCATCTAAATAATGAGTTTAATGACTGTAGCCTAATATCCCATGGTGAGAAGAACGGTGCCCCTCAGCAATGAACAAAAAAACCCACTCTGAATAAAGTATCATTTACTTACCAAAAAAGAGAGAAGAAAAAGGGTTCGGGAACCAGGAAGCGGGACTAGTTATAAAAGTGTTTGAATGTCGTACAAGTAATTGTGCACAATCCCCTGATGAAAATAAATGTAATGTTGTATGGCGGAATGTCCGGTAAGTACCCCAGTGCTAAAAAAAAACACGTTTGTTCAAGGAATAATATTGGATTTACCAAATAAGGTGAAATAAATACCTACTGCTAGTAACTAAAGGTCATCTTGTGAAGAATATTGCAGCCTGTTACTGCTAGTAACTAAGTTAGTAAGTGTTAAGTAATAGATGGAGAAAATATGTACACTTGTCCAATTGAAAACAAAGTAATTAAAATAGATAGAAATGACAGAAGTTTGGATTACCAAAACCCGCAGATTAACACACACACACACGGACACACGCACAGACCCGGCTGAATCACCACTCTTCTTCCCTCCTGTCGTTGACTTCAACACAATTTACTTGTTGACCGACTAGCTTCATGGTAACTCACACTAATCTCGACGTCGGGGAAGTCGTTCGGTGACGTGTCGAACCCGGGCACGTACTGGATGGTGTAGCGCAGATTGCCGCCGTAACTGGACACCTGACGGACAAAGTAGTCAAACTATTAAAGGGCCTCAATACTGGACACCTGATGGGCAAAGTAGGCAAACTCTTAAAGGGCCTCAATACTCGACACCTGGTGGGCAAAATAGGCAAACTCTTAAAGGGCCTCAAGACTGGACACCTGGTGGGCAAAGTAGGCAAACTCTTAAAGGGCCTCAATACTCAACACCTGGTGGGCAAAGTAAGCAAACTCTTAAAGGGCCTCAATACTCGACACCTGGTGGGGAAAGTAGGCAAACTATTAAAGGGCCTCAATATTCGACACCTGGCAGGCAAAGTAGGCAAACTCTTAAATACTGGATACCTGGTGGGGAAAGTAGGCAAACTCTTAAAGGGCCTCAATACTCGACACCTGGCAGGGAAATTAGGCACACTCTTAAAGGGCCTCAATACTCGACACGTGTTGGGCAAACTAGGCAAACTCTTAAAGGGCCTCAATACTCGACACCTGGTGGGCAAATTAGGCACACTCTTAAAGGGCCTCAATCCTCGACACGTGTTGGGCAAACTAGGCAAACTCTTAAAGGGCTTCAATACTCGACACCTGGTGGGCAAAGTAGGCAAACTCTTAGAGGGCCTCAAACATCAACACCTGGTGGGCAAAGTAGGCAAACTCTTAAAGGGCCTCAAGACTGGACACCTCGTGGGCAAAGTAGGCAAACTCTTAAAGGGTCTCAATACTCGACACCTGGCGGGCAAAGTAGGCAAACTCTTAGTCTTAAAGGGCCTCACTATGGTCACACCATTCAGCTGGTACCATTCAGGTGGCATGAAGAAGCCAGCGACTAGACATGCTGTTCAGTTCTGCACTGACTTCTTTTCATGCGTTTAGAGTTCTGACAGGCATCACTGTTCATTTGCATTTAAATATAGAACAAATGATGACGTATCAATCCACTTAAATGCAATTTAAATAAAGTATTTCAAACAACTACACAATTTGCCAAGCACACTAGGAACTGCAATAAACAATTTTCTCTGACAACCTGCCCTCTGACGACAGTGACAAGAACTAAGGTAGTCGGTTGGACAATAGGAACTGTAATAGACAATTTCCTTCGCCAACCTGCCCTCTGACAACAGTGAAAAGAACTATTGTAGCGGGTCTAATAATCTACAAAAACAAAAACATTTATTGAGAAAAAAGGAAATGTAATTTTAATTTTAATGTTTAAACAAATTTTATTAAAACTCACCTTCGTGCTGAGGAACTTGGAAGGGAGGTTCCAGTAATAAACCTTTCCTTTCTCATCGAGTCTCGAGAACTCTCGGAAGATGAGCTCTCGCTCAGCCGGGTTGAGCCTGAGTCCGTCGGTGATCTGCTCGGTGCGGAGGTTATTGGACAAGGCAAAATTCTGCGTGCTGCTTGTGAAAGCTGAACCAACCTGTGGAGCAGAAGGCATAGCACGACATGAGACATACCGCTTTGGAAAAGAACCACTTGACATGGTGGTGAACGTGAAAATAGTTTATTTACAGATGGACGGAAACATCTGGGCCCAGCCCAGCGCTAATGAAAAGTACACATATAGTAGGGCGAGTGGGTGGAAAAGAATTCATGGTAGCAGCAGTAGGAGAAGTGTGCTCGTCTCCAGCTGTATGATAAGTGAAAAGAGAGCGGTGAGCCAACAGCAACATTGCAAAAGGTGTGAAAGGCGAATCATGTGGATGGACGGGGGACACGTCCATCCACATGAAGTGACAACTACAGTGACTACAACTAGGTCAACATTATGACAATCTTACCATTATAATAGCACTATCATTATGGCAATCTTACCAGTATAATAACATCATCACTATCAATATCATCATTACATCAATATCATCATTATGACAATATTGTCACTACAATTATATCATCATTATGATAATCTGACCATTAAAACAATATAATTATTATGACAACATCATCACTACAACAATATCATCATTATGACAATATTGTCTCTACAACAATATCATTATTATGACAATATCATCAGTACAACAATACCATCATTATGACATCATCATTACAACAATATTATCATTATGACAGTAGTATCACTACAACAATATCATCATTATGACAATATCGTCACAACTACAATACCATCATTATGACAATATCATCACTACACCAATATCACCATTATGACAACATCATAACTACAACAGTATAATCATTGTCTTGAATGAGCGAGGTCAGTCATTCGGTGTCATTGCTGGACATGGCAGGCTCAAGGCCAAAGCCCTACCCCCCTGGCACTACTGTGGTGGTGGGGATGGGGTGGGGGGAGTGATGCGGGGGGGAGAGGGGGGGAAAGCCATCTTCCCCCCTCCTGCCTATATAACAACTCCTGCCAGCCATCACGGCCAGTCACTATCCTGGTGTCTTGCGGAGCCACTGAAGCTGGCCAGTCTTCTCCAAACGCCCCCACTTCCCACCTCCTTTTCTACACAACAAGTCACGACGCCACACACAACATGCCGTGTCAGGGATCATCCAACAAGAAGAGGGGCCGAGGCCGACCAGCAAAGCTGTGCTCCCAGGAGGAAGCCTCTACGACACTGCCGATACAGCTTCATCCATGGGACACCGAGCCCATGGACAGTCACGCAGGCTGCAGTAGCACGCCATGCGCAGGCACCGGCGCGCCCAGGACGCCCTGCAACCTGCACTCATCAAGCGGCACGGACCCGGACTCGGACGATTCCTACCCCGACCCGGGCCAGCGGCTGACCACGCAACGGATTCCCGACAGGCAGCGCACTGCTCGGGAGGGCCAACGCATCCAGCAGATGGAGGAGCACATACAGGAGCGAATTAAGGCCCAGATGGATGCTATGCACGTATCCATCAAGCAGATAGCTGACAGAATCCCGGAGGTGTGGGCCCCACGGCCACGCAACCACCGCACACCAACGCCACCCAGGCAGTGGACTAAGCGCGAGGCCAGGAGAGAACAGCCACACAAGCGGGAGGACCATGACTGGGAAGATAACGGGAGACGCAGGAGAGACTCCTCCTCCTCACGGGAAGCCTCACCGGACAGGCGCAAGGGCGAGCAAAGGCGGCACATGCACCCGCAGCGCCCGAGGCGCAACAGCAACAGTTGCCGTCACCGCTCCCCAAGCAGGGCTGAGCGGCAACAACGCAGGAAGAACGACGACCGCGACACCGGATCGGAGGACCAGCTCGACAGGCACCAGGCAATATACAGGAGGATCGAAGGTAGGAAGGCAATCCTCCACGACATGTTAAAACCATATATGTACATCAAACGGCCCGAATGCAATTCAGTCGCATAGAAGCTAACTGCGAGGAGCTCCATGACTGAGAGGGAATACATGAGGGCATTTATGGCACTGCTAGATGACCACCGGGCGTACGATAGATGCGACTTCCCACACATGTTTGCCCACCTTAAATGTATCATGGATGACTGTATGAGGAAGCCATGGGTGGACGTCAGGGAGTGGTCCCAAAACATCTTCGACATGGTCGAGAAGGAGACCATATCCTGGCATGACTGTCAGGAAATACAAAACGACAGGGCCAACTTCGCCCCCACACACACCCATAACCCCACCCACTCCAGAGACGACCAGGCGAACACCGGCAGCGTGGCTGACAAGACCAATAAGGGGCGCATAGAGGCGGAATCACATGAGTGTCCGTGCACCGCATTCAACTCAACAAAGCACTGTAACCAAAAACAACAGCATCAGGAAGGAATGAACGATGTGGTCCATGCATGTGCATACTGCTACCGGATAACACAGGCGTTCTTCGACCATGCCGAACAAAACTGCCAGAGGAAAACTAGGTACAACATGGCAAGAAACTAGAGAGGGGTGAAGCAGGAAGGGCCCATGGCCCGCAAGCAACCCCCACAAAATGCACCGCACATCAAAACAGCACCATCGGTAGACGCGACACGGCACCACCCACGGACAAATCTCATCACACAGTGAAAGCAGCGGCATGGCACCCACCCCCCGACATCAAAGAGAAGATCACAGCCACCCGGTGGGGTGACCGACGTGGTAACCCACAACCGAGCACCGCGCGGGAGCAGGCGAGGGGAGGCGACCGGCTGTCGCAGTGGCCAGGCAGGGCGCCTCCCCACAAGCCCCACTGCCTCGGGGCAGCCCCCCCGGGGCAGCCCCCCCGGCGCGAGCCACTCGACTTTCCACTAATACGGAAGCACTGTGCGGCCGACAGCACCAAACTCCCGGGCAGCAGCATATGTATAGAGCCGGCAGCATTCCAAAAGCACCGCCAAGAAAAATGGCCACACCCACACGGATGCCTCGACAGCGACATAGCTGACATATACCGCGCCATACACAGCACAGGCATGCCCAATGCGACCCATGCGTGCATCCCAGTTCCCTCCGGGTTAAATATCAGCAGCTGGAGCAAATACCTATCCACATCATATGACCACAGGCAACTCATAGACTTTATCGAGTATGGATTTCCACTGGGATACATGGGACCGGAGTCCGATACCGGACAGGCACGAAACCACCCTAGTGCATGCCAGCACCCTACCGCGGTAAAGGAGTACATCGACAAGGAGGTGAGCTGTGGCGCCTTATACGGCCCATATCATAAGCCCCCTTTCCGCCAATGGTTCCATGCCTCACCCCTAATGACACGAGAGAAAGCGGACCCGAAAAAGTGCCCCATTATCGCAGACATGTCCTTCTCCAGCAAAGACTCCATTAACGCCTACATCATCAAGAATACCAACCACCCTTGGCCATACATGCGAGCACTGCCTCCCCACTGTCGAAGGCTTCACCAGGGAACTCAGGGAGGCTGGTCGAGGTAGCTACATGTTCACGATGGACATAAGCAGGGCCTATAAGAACTTCAGGTCCTGTCCCCTCGACTGGCCTCTCAGGTCATGCTGGGAACAAAACTACTACCTCGACATCTCCATACCGCTCGGAGCATGCGGATCCAGCTGCCACATACAACAGGTGGCCGAGGCGGTGGTATACATACTACGCAACAAAGGGATCAAAGCCACGATGTACTTTGATGATCTGATCGTCGTAGCGCCAGACAAGGCCATGTGTGACGCTCACTTTGAGGCCATCGAAAAAACACAGCCACCAGCCACAGCAGTCACATGGCTGGGGATTGGCATAAATGCCCCGGCCATGACCCTCACAATCCCGAGGGAAAAGATCAACACCACCATCAAGCTTGTCAAAACCATAGCCGACAAGCATGACATCAGCAAGAAACAGCTACAGTCCATGCTCGGAAAACTACTCCACCTCTCAAAGTGCGTCCCACCAGCCAGGCTCTTCGTCGGCCGCCTACTACAAGCACTCCGGGATATGACCACTAACCGCACGGTCATCACTGAAGAGATGAGGCGCGACATGGCGTGGTTCCCGGAGTTCACGCACCAATGGAATGGCACCTCCATCATCCCTCCAAACAGTGCCAGCCGGCACATTGTCGTAGACGCATGTATGGAGGGCATAGGGGGGCGAACGAAACACACGCTTACTCCGCGCAGCTCGACGAACACCAAGCCCACGACCAGGACAGCATCACGCAGCTAGAGGCGGCTAACGTCCTGGTAGCATTACATACGTTGGTACGGCACAGCGACAACGGCAGCCACATCGCTATCGAATGTGACAACATGGCAGCAGTGCAGGTCCTATCGACAGGGTAGGGACACAACCACCACCTCCTTCAAATAGCAAGGGCGGAATGGATGTTCCAGGCCATACACAATATCCACATAACATATCAACATATAGCCAGGGTAGATAATGTCCTGACCGATGCGCTCAGCAGAGCCCACATCAGCCAGGTGAACCACGATACCACAGCACGTATATGCATAGAGAAGGGCATCTCTCCGATTACACCATCTGTCCATGCCTACGAACAACTCCAACCCATTCTCTCCTGTAGATCCGGCATACGCGAAGCTCACCCGGGTGGCGGAGGTCCGGCAGACAGAAGCGAGGGCGCCAGGCACCTGGGCGAACTACAACAGCACGGTAGCAGCCTACACCCAACATTGCAACAAGTATGGAGTGGCCCCCCTCCCCCCCCACACCCATGGAGGTATGCTGCTGGCTAGAGGAGCTAGTGGCCCGACAGTGCCCATCATCGGTCACCAACTCTGCATCACACATACGGATGCACTTCCGCATACAAGAGGCCCCAACGGAACCCCTCGACCACATAACGGTCAGGCTCGCCCTCGATGCACTAAGAAGATCGAAGTCACACACGCCTCACCCAGCAAAGGACGTGCCCATACATGTTATAAAGGTGGCAGTGCGACGGCTCAACCACACCAGGGAAGGACAGGTAGTCACAACGGCGATCCTAATAATGTTCTTCACGGGAGCCAGGCAGTCGGAGGTCGCCCCGCGATCCATAGTGACCTTTGATCACACCAGACGCGCCACCCAGGCAGACGCAACAATCAAGGGGGGCCGCCTGCTAATCCACCAGAAATGGGCGAAGAATATGCAGGCAACCCACCAATCCCGCAACTGATGGATGGCCCCGTCGAAAGACCCCCAATTCTGCCCAGTAGCCGCCTACACAAAGATGATACAAGAATCCCCTACCACCCATAAACACCAACCTCTCCTAGTCTTCCCCGAGGATGGGGCAACAATGGCCATCCCCTACATTGCCAGACAATGGAAGATGGCCCAACAGGACGGGGGGGTCCATCAACCGCACACCCTCCATGCCATACGAAAGGCAGCAGCAACAGTGGCATTCGCCTCGGGGAGCACCGAGCTGGAGGTCCAGCGATTCAGTGGTTGGGCATCTAACGCCCACAAACAATATATCATCACAACTGACTCACAGAAAGTCAATCATGCCCTCATACAGGCCACCAAAAAATTGACAAATGACAAACACCATGGCTTGGCCATTGATTAGCCATAGCTCAATCAACAAATAATCAAATATAAACCAATTAATTCCTCAGAAAATCAACAAAACCAAAAAACAATCAAGCATTTAAAACTAAAAAATAAAGAATACCATCTAATGAGCGACTGACACCCGCACAGTTGACAGATCACACCTACTTAAATGTCACATTTCTGTTAATTTACCCTTTACTGTTATCTCATATTTTTATCATTAACTATTGCTATTGTACTTTAACGTAATTGATTACTCGTTTGTTAAATCGTTCTCATGACTCATATGCCCTCATCACATTTCATTTTCCCAATAAATCGGGGCCTTCGCTCGTTCACTTCTTGCCCGATGATACACAGTCAATGTACATGCCGCCGGGCGGGCAGTGCCTGAATAAAAGCCTTGATTAACCCACTCATGCCTCTGAGTCAGCTGTGTCCGTGAGCAATGATGACAACATTACCATTACAATAATATCATCATTGTGACAATATCATCACTACAACAATATCATCATTACGAAAATATCATCGATATAACAATATCATCATAATGGCAACCTCATCACTAACAATATCATTATGACAATATCACTATTACAACAATATCATCATTATTGCAATATCATCATTACGATAATCTTACCATTAAAACAATACCATCATTATGACATTGTCACTACAACAATATCATCATTATGACAGTATTGCCACTACAAAAATATCATCATTATGACAATATCATCACAACAACAATATCATCTTTAAAACAATATCATCATGACAACAATATCACCATTATGAGAACATCATAACTACAACAGTATCATCATTATGACAACATCATAACTACAACAGTATCATCATTATGACAACATTACCATTACAATAATATCATCATTATGGCAATATCATCACTAAAACAATATCATCATTACGACAATATCATCGATATAACAATATCATCATAATGGCAACCTCATCACTACAACCATACCATCATTATGACAATATCGTCACTACAACAATATCATCATTATGACAATACCGTCACTACAACAATATCATTATGGCAATATCATCTCTACCACAATACCATCATTATGACAATATTGTCAGTACAAAAATATCATCACTGTGATGATATCATCACTACAACAACATCATCATTATGACAATATGAACACTACAACAATGTCATCATTATGACAATATCGTCAGTACAACAATACCATCATCATGACACCATTGTCACTACGACAGTACCCGCCCACTAACCAGTCTGACAGCGCTGCACCCACCTTTGCCTTGTAGAGCCCTGAGCTGGCACACCGCTGTGTGACGCCCATACAGAAGCACGAGATGCAGCCAACAGCGTTCAGCTCCGACAAGTAGAAGGTTCCCTGCCGACACGAGTCGCAGGTCGGGCCCTGTGTGTTCGCCTTGCACGAACATTGTCCGTGTGCGTCCGGGTTGTCGCTCAGGCTCCCTCTGATGTCGCACACCTGACCAACTGCAGCAACAGTCAACTCATACAGCCATTGTTTGATTGATCGGTTGATTGATTCACATGGATAGCTAGTTAAGCTAGTTCCTTAAAGTTGTATAATCCGATTGATTGATTCACATGTAGAACTAATTCCTTAAAGTTGTATAATATGATTAATTGATTGACATGTATAACTAGTTAATGTAGTTCCTTAAAGCTGTATAATCTGATTAATTCACATGTATAACTAGTTAATGTAATTCCTTAAAGCTGTATAATCCGATTAATTCACATGTATAACTAGTTAATGTAGTTCCTTAAAGCTGTATAATCCGATTAATTCACATGTATAACTAGTTAATGTAGTTCCTTAAAGCTGTATAATCCATTAATTCACATGTATAACTAGTTAATGTAGTTCCTTAAAGCTGTATAATCCGATTAATTGTGTTGTTTTTGTGTATTTTAATTAGTATACTAGTTAATGTATTCCTTAAAGCTGTATATCCGATTAATTCACATGTATAACTAGTTATGTAGTTCCTTAAAGCTGTATAATCGATTAATTCACAGTTTTGTTAAAGTGTAATTTACATGTATAATAGTTAATTAGTTCCTTAAAGTGTATATCATTAATTACATGTATAACTAGTTAATGTAGTTCCTTAAAGCTGTATAATCCGATTAATTCACATGTATAACTAGTTAATGTAATTCCTTAAAGCTGTATAATCCGATTAATTCACATGTATAACTAGTTAATGTAGTTCCTTAAAGCTGTATAATCCGATTAATTCACATGCATAACTAGTTAATGTAGTTCCTTAAAGCTGTATAATCCGATTAATTCTGTTACTAGTTAATGTAGTTCCTTAAAGCTGTATAATCCGATTAATTCACATGTATAACTAGTTAATGTAGTTCCTTAAAGCTGTATAATCCGATTAATTCACATGTATAACTAGTTAATGTAGTTCCTTAAAGCTGTATAATCCGATTAATTCACATGTATAACTAGTTAATGTAGTTCCTTAAAGCTGTATAATCCGATTAATTCACATGTATAACTAGTTAATGTAGTTCCTTAAAGCTGTATAATCCAATTAATTCACATGTATAACTAGTTAATGTAGTTCCTTAAAGCTGTATAATCCAATTAATTCACATGTATAACTAGTTAATGTAGTTCCTTAAAGCTGTATAATCCGATTAATTCACATGTATAACTAGTTAATGTAGTTCCTTAAAGTTCTATAATCCGATTGATTGGTTGATTCACACGTAATGTAATTCCATAAAGTTATATAATCCGATTGATTGATTGAATCACATGTATAACTAGTTAACGTAGTTCCTAAAAGTTTTATAATGCGATAGGTTTCAGTTTCTCTCCATATTTTAATGATATATATAATAGATTGGTTCTTATAATCACATATAGTGGTAGGGTGATTGGGTGGAAAAGAAAAGATGGTAGCTGCAGTAGGAGAAGCATGGCCATTGCCAGCTGTATGATAAGTGAAAAGAGGGCGCGGAGCCAACGACAGAATGACAAAAGGTGTGAAAGGCCAATAACACCTCGTATTCCAAGATGGCCACCCTCCTAATGTCTAACGTGACTCATTATTTCTTAACTTTGATCAGATAAGAAACCAGTGTTTCTAAGGCGACATTGGCTGTCCAATATCAAAGTAAGCTACTTACGTGGTCGACACCGGTCTCCAGGTGACATAGGGTTGCCTTGGTAACCGGCGACACACCGCTCACACCGGCTCCCCTCATACCCCTCTGGGCATGCGGTACACTGCACCTGGTTGTTGGACCCCAGCCGGCACTCCGGGGAGAACCTGTGAAGCAACAAGCAGGCAGTGTATATTCAATTTGCATAGTCTGATGGTTTTGAGTTTCTGCCATTTTTCTGAGATAAATATATTAAATTGATTGTTATAACCTACCTTACTTTAGTTTGATGTAACTTTTATTTTAAATGGATAAGTTTTGAGATATTTGAAATTAGTTTTGGCAAGCACGCCATAGGCTTCAGCAGTAACAGGTTCTATTAAATTGACTCACTATTCCCTTCTATGGAGCAACAAATGTTTAATATGTGCATCATTATCTAAGTTAGATATGTAGAATCAATTTTAAACAATTATTTTGGCTTTACAAATTTGATGCTTCATCGGACTGGGTAATATATCATCATCAATCCTTGGGGCAGCACAGATGACTTTGTAACCAGTTTTCTCCAGTTTCCATCGTTCTCCACTGCCTTCTGGGTCTTGTCCATCCCCTAATGTCTCACACTTGCGAGGTGCCACCGTCGAATGCATCTAGCCTTGCTTTTAAATGCAATCAATAGCTAAATGCTAAGAGATCTGCGATTGCACTAAATGTCTAGTGAACCATTCGAGGTGCAGAGACGTTCACCAGTGCAGCTGTAATTACTGACAAACTTTTCTCACACACTGCTGAGAGATCTGCGATTGCTCTAAATGTCCTCTAAACCATCAATGCAGAAATCACACCTAAAGTTTGCCATTCATATAAAGAAACGTTCCTGTTCTGTATTCTTTGTCAGAAATAGCAACAAGATAATTGGAATAACACTTTCACTACCAACTCCGCTTTTGCATCCAGGCACGCAACAGTAAACCATGGTAATGCTAGGGCTCTGCTAGGATCAGTTGTGCAACTAACCTCGTTTTCGAATCAAGATGGCACAAGTATGGGATCAGTTAATTAAGCAGACTCAATTCAGCGAACCCCTAACATACTTACTGGTTGCGCTTGTCGGTGAGGGGACATGGGCACGCCATACAGTCGTTTGAGGTACCGGTCAGTGGGTTTCCGTAGAAGCCCTGCACACACCGCTCACACCGTTCACCTTCAGTGTTGTGATTACAGTTCTGAAATAGGTTTTGAGAAAAGAATACATTTAGTACAATATATATTGTCGTAGGGGTGATGAAAATGGGAAATATTGTACCTAGAGCAGGAATCAAATCCACATCTTTTGCATTCCGGGCCAGTCTGCTAACCATTACATTACTTAGGCTTTCTGATTTACCAGATATGGTGTTTTGGCTTAGAATATGCTTAGTTTTTTGGGGGTTTTGTTTGTGTCGTAAATTGTTTAATTAAGCAGTGGACATCTCAATCGTTACGATTGGTCTTCTTCATTCCACTGCTCCTTGGCCTATCTTAGTGATTCTCAGTACCAGGCTAGGTAGCAACACGAATACATTTTTCAGTCATTGGTTTGACTCGGCCATGGTTCGAACCCATGGGTTTGAATCCCATGACCAACCAAAACGGGTGACGGAAGTCGGATTATGCATTCATCTGTTATCTTCACTTAGTGAAATCAACACGTGAGCAATCTCAGCGAAAACATTCTTGATTGAATTTCCTATAAGAATAATGTCATATTTGATAACATGGAATGTTATGCGAAAACTGATCGTAAGTCATACATTGCACAGTCCAGAGTCCTGGTCGCAGTCGTTGGAGTGACCATTACACTGGCAGGCGACGCACTGACCCAGATAACGCCCAGACTGCATCCGCCGGAAGCCGCGAGCGCACCTCTGAAGGTCAAGAGGTCAGACAACTAGCTCAAATTAAGATCAGATGAAGCCACAAATAGTTGTACTTGTAGGTGAGAGCGTCCTCAAACAGTGCTCAGGGGTTCGATTGTGATCAAACCACAAGTGACCTTCCTGTTTCGACTAGGATATTGAGCTGTAAAATCTATAAAGTATAATACTGAACATACGGCAATTCCACTAGGATACTGAACACACACACTATCAACTGGGATACTAAAATTTCACCACTTGAAGCTGCAGATTCCGATGAAGCATCACAATTATCTAGATTTGATTCTACATAACTGTTTGTGTTTGTTGTTGTTGTTTTACGTCCTAGCAACATCTAAGGTCATATCATGGCGACTTTATAGTGCTGCCCCACTGGGAGACCAGGCCACCAGCACCATGACCTGATATCCCACTCAGTCACATTGGTCGTAATGCGAAGCATTACGCTTGATGCGAGGAAAGGAAGAGTCCCCCCCCCCCTCCTGACACCGGACTGTCGTGCAGCATTCGCGCCTCGCGCAACGCCCGCTGCTCACCCTCACCCTCCCCCGGCCTTGAGCGTTCACGCCTTCCCTGCCACTGCTCACTTTCTCCCTTATAAGGCCGCCCGCCCGCCTCCTTCAGCCATTCGCCTCCAGTCTCCACCACGCCGCCCTTCTTCTACTTTGGCTCCCCAGCCCGGCTATACTCCACCTCGGATCGCTGCTCCTCGGCCGACCTTACACCATGCCCGGGCGCGGAAAGGGAAAGAGCCGGAAGACCTCCAAGACGTCCGTCATGGCCACGCCAGGACCCTCCTCGGGCTCCCCGGGTGGCTCCCTCCCGCAGCACCCTCGGGCCACCCCAGCAGTGAGACGGCCCTCCTCACCGAGGCCATCACCCGCCTCACCAGCCGCATGGACGCCATCGAGACGGGACTCGCCCGAGGGGCCCCGGAGAGCCCCCCGCCCGCACCGAGACGGGAGCCCGCCTACAGCCTCCCACCCGTCCCGGCGCCTCGGGCACACGCCGCAGCCGGGAGCCGGCCGCCGCCTCCACCTCAAGCGACTCAGCCCGGAGGCCTACACCCGCAGTACGAGGGCTACACCCGCGCCCACGCCAGCTCGGCACCGCCGCCCACCTACCGTCAAGACCCCGTGGAGCATACCCCAGCATCCGCGGCCGACGCGGTGCGCGAAATACTGGCATCCGCCGAGGCGCAGCACACCGTACGCCGCCGAGGTATTCCGTCTGATTACGTCTTCCCCTGCGACCTCGTGGAGAGGGGGGTGGGGCGCAAGGCGGTGAAGCTCGGAGAGGCCACCAAGGACGAGTATAACCTCGCCCTCCTCTCCATGGTCAACCACCCTTCCTTCCCGGCCCACTCTCTCCAGGGCCTACACCACCACCACCTCACCGTCATGAGGGACATCCTCATCCACCCCTGGCCCACCGTCCGCCGGTACTCGGAGTCCATCTTCTCCTGGATCGCGGACGGAAGGCTCCCCCAGGGGTGGCACGACCCTGTAGCCCTCAATATGCTCAGGGTCCGCTACCCCGCATTCAACCATGCCTACACAACCCTCCGGAAAGCGGGCCTTCCTAATTTTTTGGCCGCCCGCATTCCCCTTCCCTCAGGCCTCCACATACCCGCCTGGCGCACCCACCTCCGCCACTACCCCGACCCCGCCGTCCTCGACCTCCTCGAGTTCGGCTTCCCCGCTAACTACTCCGCCTCTACCCTTCCCCACCCCTCCTTCTCCAACCACCGAGAGCCCCCCCCGAGAACCTCTCCCACATCCGAGACTTCGTCGACACGGAGCTGGCCCTCGGCGCCCTTATCGGCCCCTTCACCGTCCCCCCCTTCACCCCTTGGACGCCTTCCCTGCCACTGCTCACTTTCTCCCTTATAAGGCCGCCCGCCCGCCTCCTTCAGCCATTCGCCTCCAGTCTCCACCACGCCGCCCTTCTTCTCCACCCACCCACCCAACTATCTCCTTCTAGCTCCTTTTCTTATGGTGGAGGGCTCTTCGGCACACCCCCTTCCATAGACCCTCAGAACTCCCTCCTCGGGCCGTTCCCTCGGTCGCCGGACACTTAATCAGCATATAACCTACCCTCGATATCTTCTCTATAGCTTTTGATATTTGCATTGTTACCTACCCTGTATATCTTTTCTATATGTTTTGATATTGCTTGCTGTATATTGCTCTGTTTATATATTGCCCGAGGCGTCTCAATAAACGCCTCAGTTTCCCACATCCATCTTCTGTCTTCCTTTTCGCGCATCATCCTGACACTGAGCCAACCAGTCCTTGTCCTATCCTAATAATGCCAAACACCAGGTTAGGAAGCGACAAATATACATTTTTAAGTCATTAGTTTGACTTGACCAGGGTTCGAACCTCGACCCCACGATCTACCAGCATGGGAGATGGACGCTCTAACTCATTCGGCCATCCCGTCTGGTCTTCTACATATCTAATTTGTTTCTGTATAGAAGGGAAAACTGAGTCAATTTAATGGAACCTATTACCGCAGAAACCTATGGTGTCAGAGTTTTGGTATGGTTGCCAAATATAATTTTATATATTTGCACTTCAAATATCTAAAAAGAATGTTAGCCATTTAAAATCAAAGTTACTTCAAATGAAGGTAAAGTAGATTATAATGATCAATCTAATATATTTATCTCAGAAACATGACAGAAACTCAAAACCATCGGACTCTGCAACTTTAATCAAAGAAAGCATGAATGCACAGATGAAACCTGACAATTAAATGATGATTATTAAGTATTAAGGTGACGCTCACCTCACAGGAATGTCCGTCATATCCTGTTGGACATGCGCATTCCTCCACCAGTGAAGCCCGTCCGAGGTTTGTATCCTGCACCACGCCAGTTCCCAGCGAAATCTCGCTGATCCTGGTGGAAAAAAGGTAAAGATGGCAGCCATTTTCATATGTCAAATGACAATGGCTTTGTAATTGTACTTACTGAGCGATTTAAGGGTATTCATTTACTTTTGTTTGTATACCCATAATTGCAACTCAAACGACACTTTCATTTCCTTTCAATTGGTATAGGCCACGGAGTTTGGGAGTGTACTCCGACAATTGCTTTCCAGGCACAGCTTTGCTTAGCTTTTCAGTTTATACAACCGAATATATGGGCGTGGGGGGGGTGATGTCTATAATGTATGAATGACATCATGGGTGGGATTCCCTCATCACATGACCTGGAGGGTTCGATACAGAACCCCTGTAGGTTGCACTGGTCCCTTAGCCTTTTATATTCTTCTTCACTTATGGCACCAGAAGGGCGGTTTGGGAACCTTACTAGGGGGTTTCAACACTCTCCCTTCACATATTCAGTTACATAAACTAAAAAGGTGTACTTGGAGAGCATTTGTTGGAGTGCAGCTCCAGTCTCCGTGGCCCATACCGGGCGACTTTAAGGGGTATATAAACCTGCTGGTAATTAACTAAAACATATAATAATACACAGGCCGCCTATAGACAGTGACCTACAAGCTGTACCCACTAGGGGGCATCACTGCGCGTGCGCCTTCCCGCCGCGAACGCGCGCCTACCTGACTTCCGTCTGCCGGGAGTCGTAGCCGGATCGAATGAGGATGTACTCGACGTTCTGCAGGACCATGAGGAGGTCTGACCTGGAGGCCCGCACCAGGTCGTCCACGTCACCGCGCCCGTTGTACTGCTCCTTCGACCACTCCATCTACACCAAGGCAGACACGTCCCGTCACCAGACATTTTTTTAATTTGTAAAAAAGTAAAACCCACCCCAAATAAACGCTTTAATTTTTCTTTAAATTTTTTTATTTATATAATTTAATAAACAAATTTGATTTAATTCTTTTTAATTTTCTTTTGTTTAAATTAGTAATTTTTTGGGGTAAAATATTTGCTTATTCAGTAAACAACTTTATTTCAATGCCGTGGCACTGGTCTTCCGGCCATGCATCAATCATTACAGCTTTTATGTAATTAGGTTTGTTGTGTCAAACAATGTTTTCCTTTGTTGTATTTCAATCTTTTGCCTATTCAATCCATATCAATGCTTTGCTCGGTATTCTCTTTGTAACTGTCTATCTACAGTAAAACCTCTCTAAACCGACCAACCATTGGACCGACTTTAAATGGTGCATTTATGGAGGTGGTCGGTTTAGGGAGATTTTCATTTCTTTGCAATGGTATTGTATGGGAAATTATTTGGGACCCAAATAAAGCGATCGATATAGGGAAGTGGTCGATCTGTGGAGGTGGTCGGTTAGAGAAGTTTTACCGCATACATATTGCTATTACATTATTTAGTGGTTTTACTGTATACATATTGCTATTACATTATTTAGTGGTTTTACCGAATACATATTGCTATTACATTATTTAGTGGTTTTACCGTACACATATTGCTATTACATTATTTAGTGTGTAGCGACATTTGTCGTTAGGGCATGAAGCCTGGTGCCTCGGCACTGGCAACATGTGATTCAGAGGAATACAACCACTTGAACAAACATAAATAGTAAATAAATAAATAAATAAATAAATAAAAGGGAGTACATATTTATATAAATATCACATAACAGGCATTAGATGGCAGAACTCACCTCAAGAAGTGGGACGGCGACAGTCTCGGTGAGGCCGGAGAAGGGACGGGTAAAGTGTGTGTGGTACAGGGTGATGCCATTGCCCTGAATAGTGAACAATAAATAGGTCAATTACAGGTCAACATCCCTGACTCAGGCACAGAGAAGGAGACGAAGAGGATTGGGAATAAACATCACTTTTATTGCTATGCGGTTCAAGGTCTTCGGCTCACACGTCGGTAATGTGTTCAGGTCAGTTCTGCGAAGAGGGTGTCTCATATAGCAAGTGGTTGGTTGTTGGAGTTTTACGTCCTCACAACATCTAAGGTCATATCAGGATGGGTACTGTCTTGTAACAGTGCACACTCATGGCGACTTTATAATGCTGCCCCACTGGGAAATCAGGCCGCCAGCCCCATGACCTGATATCCCACTCAGTCCCATTATCCTGACACTGAGCGGACCAGTCTTTGCCCTATCCTATTAATGGCGAGCGCCTGGCTAGGAAGCGACAAGTATAAATCTTAAAGTAACTGGCTTGTATCGACCTGGAACCGAACTCCTGACCTTCCACATGCGAGACCCATGATATCAAACATACATGCATCTTATTATCATTTATCAATCGTCAATCAAGTTTGTCATATAATCATCATCAAAAGCAGACAGCATTAAATCACATTAACAATCAATGCACATTCATAATCAATCAATAAATCATTTTTTACCTTTTACAGTTCTAGGTTTGTTGTGTTATTCGCCTGATCGGTGGTTATACTAATATAAGAGATAGAGTAATCCTATAGAATATGGAGTGAAACTCAAAAGGTGGGTGGGTTGAGAAAAGTTATACGATGACGCCCACACTGGAAATCTTTGCGCGCTTCTCGCTGCTCGTCACTTACATGGATGATGACGTCAGCACCAGCTGTGAAGTCACCAAAGCCATCGTAGGAAATGCTGTAGTCGAGTGTGGTGCCATAACTCGTCAGCTGAAGAGAGGAGGCCACGGTTACAGCTCACCGGAAGTCACACATCCACGTGAACAAAACAAGTGAGGGGAAGCACGGGTCCCTGATTTCAAGTTGCAAAATCCGATAATTTTGAGTTTCTGCATATTTTTTATAAAATAAATATCTTAGGTTGATAGTTATAATCTATTTTACTTTAGGTTAGAAACTTTTATTAAATATGGTTCACCTTGGAGATAATTCAGTTACGCGAAACCAATCTTATATATAGTGAATTTCATTTCAAAGCAGAATGTTCAATTAGAGTTGGCTCAAGTCTCTTGTTGATCGTGGCCCATAACAGCTTAACGCTTTTACCTATTGTCTGTAGCTTGGATGGGAGGGGACCGTGAGTAAAGGCTCCACACACCACGCATTGGCTCGGGCACTGCGGACGAAATGAGCAGCTCGGGAGCCAATGGGATGGCCATTTGTTTATGGCCAGCAGGTGACGCCAGGGAATAGCGTCATAGGGACGGATGGAACAGAGGTTCCACGCACTGAATCACCCATATTACAGTGCAACATAAACATTTGAAGTGAAAACATTCAAAATACCGAACTGTTAGACATTCACAAGCTTGTACGATATGCACCACTGACAGCTCCTATTACACAGTTACACACGCACAACACTCACTCGCTGCTTGTACGATATGTAACACTAACAGCTCCTATTACACAGTTACACATGCACAACACTCACTCGCTGCTTGTACGATATGCACCACTGACAGCTCCTATTACACAGTTACACATGCACAACACTCACTCGCTGCTTGTACGATATGTAACACTGACAGCTCCTATTACACAGTTAAACATGCACAACAGTCACTCGCTGCTTGTACGATATGCACCACTGACAGCTCCTATTACACAGTTAAACATGCACAACACTCACTCGCTGCTTGACGATATGTAACACTGACAGCTCCTATTATACAGTTACACACACGCACAACACTCACTCGCTGCTTGTACGATATGCACCACTGACAGCTCCTATTACACAGTTACACACACACGCACAACACTCACTCACTCACTGCTTGTACGATATGCACCACTGACAGCTCCTATTACACAGTTAAACATGCACAACATTCACCCGCTGCTTGACGATATGCACCACTGACAGCTCCTATTACACAGTTACACACACACACACACACACAACACACACAACACTCACTCGCTGCTTGATGATATGCACCACTGACAACTCCTATTACACAGTTACACATACACACGTGCCACCCACCCACTCACCCGGTTGCCGAGCAGCTGTCCCGGCATGCTCCAGTAGTAGTCACCGCGCACGCGTCGCGTGTAGTCGCCGACCACGTACTCGCGACGCGCCGGGATCGCCTGCACAAGACTGCCGACGATCGGTTCGCGCGTGCGCTTCTCTACCAGACGCACGACGCCACCTAGTGGCAGCCTCGACTTGGACAGCGTGCTGCTCACGCACACGTTTGTCACCCCGAAGCAGAAGCAGCGCAGGCAGTCGGCCTGGGCAGCCGCGTCGGCGTTGAACATGGGCGCCTGGCACAGGCCGGCCGGCTCTGGGCGGGGAGGGGGTTTAGTTTAATACGCGCATAGTCACGTGGGTTCACATCCAGTTGGAAGTTCACTCAAAGCAGATTGAGCATGTTTCATGTAGAGTTTGCACTCACTCAAGGTAAATCGTGTATGTTTGTATAAAGTTCACACTGACTCAAAGTTTGCACTGACTCAAAGTTTGCACTGACTCAAAATTTAAGGTGACTCAAAGTATACACTGGCTCAAAGTTTAAGGTGACTCAAAGTATACACTGGCTCAAAGTTTGCAGTCACCGAAAGTATGCACTGGCTTAAAAGTTAAAGTTTGCAGTCACCTAAAGTTTGCAGTGAGTCAAAGTTTGCAATTACTCATGCAAATCATGGGCGCTTATATGCAGTTTTCGCAGACTCAAAATTTGCAATTACTCAAATTAAATCGTGTATGTTCAGGAAGCGTATTCTTCAGTGTTATGTGTGGTCTACTCTAATGTATGGGGCAGAGACATGGACAATCTCTAAGAAAATGTACAAACGTTTAGCAGCATTTGAGATGTGGACTTATCGAAGGATGATGAAAATATCATGGACAAAGAAGATCACCAACAAAGAAGTTCTCAGAAAAATTAAAAATAAGAAAAGCTTGTTTGCCACTATACAGACAAAGAAACTTATTTATTTTGGCCACATCATTCGTCAGAGTTCAATTTACCGTACATTGTTGGAAGGGAAGGTGAATGGCAGCAGAGGGAGAGGGAGACCAAGAACATCATGGATTACAAATATTTCACAGTGGACAGGCTTGAATTATTCACAGTCTATCAGAACAGCACAACATCAGGACAAGTGGAGAACCATTGCATCCAACCCTCGACTAGAGGATGGAACTATTGATTGATTGATGTTCAGATAGAGCTTGCACTTAGTGACTTAACCTAGGTTTGTAATTACTTACATTAAATCGTGCGTATTTATATAGTTTGTACGTACTCACAATTTGCAATGATTCAAAGTAAATCGTGTATGTTTAAATCAAGTTTGCAATAACTTAAAGTAAATCATGCATGTCTATATAGAGCTGGCACTTACCCTAAGCTTGCAATTACTCAAAGTAAATCATGTAGACTTTGTTTATATGACCGAGGACATATCGATGTAGTTTACACCCTTGACAGTGATGATGTCAGTTATCACGTGACACCTACCCTTGACAGTGACGAGGTCAATTATCACGTGCCACCTACCCATGACAGTGATGATGTCAATTATCATGTGACACCTACCCTTGACAGTGACGATGTCAATTATCATGTGACACCTACCTTTAAGAGTGATGATGTCAATTATCACGTGACACTTACCCTCGACAGTGACCATGTCAATTATCACATTACACCTACCCCTGACAGTGACAATGTCAATTACCACATGCCACATACCCTTGAAAGTGACGATGTCAATTATCACATGATACCTACCCATGACAATGATGATGTAAATTATCATGTGACACCTACCCTTGACAGTGACAATGGTGTCCGGCTGGGCGAAGATGGATCCTTTACTGTTGATTGCCTCACAGGTGTACGCCCCCTCGTCCTCGGGGCGCACCTGGCGGAGGGTGAGCACACCACGCCCAGCCTCGCTGAAGGTCGAAACGCGCGGGGGTTTACCTGCCAAGGTCATTGAATGCAAGGTCTCACAACGGTAAAATGGTGCCCTCAAAAGGTCACAGAGGCGATATGAAATTAAGAAATTGTCAGGGGACAGCGCAGAGATATTGCAAATAGATGACACTCCCTCAAGGCGAAATCTTACAGATGTTTACAGCCCTCGCTTGGGGAATAATCATGATGATGATGCTTCATCAATCCGCGAGGGTCGTTGGGGCACCCCACAGATGACGTTCCAACCACTTATCTCCATTTTTGGCCTGATGCCTATATATGTTTCAGAGATATGAGAGGCCATTCAGGGATGAAAGTGATCTCCAACAAACAAACAAAAAACAGGGAAATCTAGGTCAAGTAATAGATAATGCTGACTGCAGAATGCTGTCCGAGCAGAGTCTGGACTGAGTGGCTATAGGAATGTAGGCCAAGATTATGCTTGGAGAGCACTTTGTGAAAACTAACTCCTTAAAATTTTTTTTTTTTAATCGACGAGGTATTTACTCTGCCAATAACGTATAAGCTCCCGTTAGGGTGCTTGTTTTCAATGCTGGACAGCTGTGGTGCTGTCTTGATCTGTTCCTTTGCCCGGGAGTGTTTACCTGTGTCTGCTCAGGTCAGCCTTCTGCAATTTTGGTTGTTAGTAATAGCCTATGTTATTTTTGGGGGGTAATTTTCCGTTTTTTTTTGTCTAGTCTGCCTACTATGTACATCTACTTGGATGAAATACAGGCTTGCGGGAAGGTATCCCGTTCCATTCAGATTTGTTTATTTGTTACAGCATCCTTTCACCTAAACCCTGTCCTTAGATAGTGCACTCGTGTGCTAGAACACACTCGGACCTTTTAGGGCTGCGGCCAGGTGAGATGGCTGTGTTGTTTGCCTAGCCATTTTGTATTTCAGGGTGGGTCAGTTGCATGACCGTGGCCTGTCCATTTCTGTGTTGGTTAGTGCCATTACACATACCCAGGTGGACTGCGCCGTGTGGTGATAGCTTTCCTGCCAGTACACAGCAAGCAGTGACTGTGCTCAGGGCAGATGTGGTTTTGTTGACCTGTAATTTTACGCAATTTCCTGAGAGTGCTAAACCTATTGAGATATTTCTGCATTTCGCAGGTGGAAGGGGAGCGGTTACTTACCAATGTGACCCCAGTTGAGCCGCCAGACAATGAGCGGTGTGGGAACCCCGATGGCCTCACACTCCACAATGATGGTCTCTCCACGGGCCGCCATCGCCATCTGTGGGGGAGGCCGGATAACCGTGGGCACAGCTGAAAGGACAAGCATGCTTACAACAGGGCTTGTCGCAATTACGCCAAGGAGTAGACTGTTGAGTCTGCTTGTTTGACCGGCTGCCTGTTTGAATATTTGTACCTCTTGACGGCATTCACAAAAAGCCATAATGGGAGCATGCTCTTCTTATTGACTGCAATTGGTTAGTTTATTGGTACAAGACTGAAATAAACACAACTGTCACCAACAGAAATTAAAAATACTGTGCCTTAGAATTTTAATAAAAATTATTTTCCTACAAAATTTGGAATAAAAATGTTCATAAAAATTATTTTCCTAAAAATGTTTTCCTGAAAACTATTTCTATTAAAAATGATTTACAATACAAAATATATTAAATACAAATTAATGTTTTAATAACAATTATTTTTAATAACTTTTTTTAATTAAGCAAAATAAGTAGGGGAAAAATGGAGAGAAAAATAGTCGAACAAAGATTGTGGAGAACAAAATTGTTACTTAGCGTTACAAAAATTTGTTTATAGATAGGATAAGTACTTATCGATATATAAAGGGCGGAGCAGCCTATCCTCCGTTATTGTTTATATTATCTACTGCGCAGTAGCCAACCGCGTGTGTGCGGAAATTGAGTTGGTTTGGCCTAAACCTTGTGCACCAACGAAAAGTAAGTTGGCTTGGCCTAATAGGGCCTAATGACCACCTGCTACTGCAGCGCCACTTTGTGCTCGTGGCCTGCGCCCCTCTGTTTGGCCAGTGCGCACCTGCTTTTCAAACTGTTCACATCTCCTGCTCGCTTGGCTGTTGCCTTGCAGTTTGACTCCGGTCATCTACCGGCGGTTCGTCTGTCAATGCCTTCTGCTGTCAGAAAATGTTGTTTCTGCTGTCGGTTCGTCTTGCCGTGTTCGTCGTGCTTGGAGACGACATGGTATTCTGTCGTGACTGTGGAGAGTCGCATAAAAAGGACGACAAAGCAACATGTATTGCGGAGCAGCAAAAGAGGCCGACGACACGGCGTTCGACTATGGCGGCAAAAGGGAAAAAGGAGGCGGACGACGGTGAGCTGGAAGTAATGGACGCTTCATTAGCGTCGTTGTCGGTGGACGACCGAGAGAAGAAAGTGGAAGACGAAATAGCCAGGTTAGAAGAGGAAATACGGCTGGGGGCGCTTGAGGAACGCATGAGAGAGCTCCAGACGGTGCGTGACGGACAGCTTGGGCGACGGCTACAGCGGACGGAAGAGCGGACGGCAGACCTCGTGGACGACGGAGGGCTGCCGGCGTCTGCGTGGAATGCGGGGGCTTCACCACAAGTGCCGGGTGACGCTTTGAATGCGTTTTCCAGCTATGGCCGCTCACGGGTGCGTACTCGTGAACAAGGAGGACGACGAACACGCAGCAGGAGTGACAGTAGCTCCAGCAGGAGACGGCGCAGTAAGTGGGCGCTAAAACGGTACACTGTTGCAGGAAAGGAGGTGCGGAAATTAAATGGTTACGAGGTGTTAGCTGCCACTGGGGCATGGGCGCTGGACATTGCTGAGTTGAATATAGCTGATTATAGAGCAATATTAGAGCACGTTGTGTTTATTGCGGTGCGTGCAAGGGACGACTATTTCAGGGATTCCACGCATGTTGACTATGCTTTGGCTGTGCGGAAGTCGGCAGAGAGGATTGGCATGGCAGCTTTTGCAAAAATAAATTCTGGTGAGAGTGCTGTTCATTATGGCGCACAGAATGCGAAGGTGCGCAAGACCGGTGCGGGAAGTGGTTTTGGAAGGAAGGCAGCGGGAGGTAGTCAAAGACCATCTCGCTGTTGTTATCAATGGAACGGTGATGACGGTTGCTCTAGGACAGAGGAGGAGTGCATATATGAGCATAAATGTTCCAAGTGTGGTTCAAAGAGCCATACAAAATATAAATGTAAAGAATGAAGGAGCAAGGTGCTGATTTCGTCTATAGCAAGCAACCGGCATGGGCATCATTTGCCTTCATGTGATTCTTTTTCCCTCCCTAAAAATGTGCATCATTTGACTTCTAATTGTGCTGATACCCCTTCGAGTGTTAATTGCCATAATGTGACCGGCAGTATGCCGGTATTGAAAGGACTGGGGGGAGGGGGGGGGGGGGGGGGGGGGGTGGGGGGGGGGGGGGCGTGTACATGTGGGGAGTGTTACATGTGACCTCTCGGTGTCTCAGAACATTCCTGACATTCCGGGGAACGGTGGTGGTGATATGGATTGGGGGGTGGGGGGGGGGGGTGTCTACATGAGAAGGATGTGACATGTGACCTACCGGTGTCTCAGAACAGTCCTGACATTCCGGAAGGCGGGGTGCTGACTGACTGTGTGGGTGGGGGGGGGGGGGTATGGGCAACCCTGAATATGACATTCCTTTGACTTTGCATCCAACAATGCATACAACAGGGGTGCCGGCACAGCTTTGTCCTTGCAGAGTTTTCATTGAATGTTTCTATCGAGGAGAGGTGGACCCGGATTGGCATTTTATGTTGACGGGTGTCACTTTTGGATTCAAAGTTATTAATAATAACTGTGATTTGAAATATGACTTAACTAGGAAGAGTAGGTGTTCAGTTGAACACAGGAAATTAGTTACTAAACAATTTCAGGAGGAGTTAGATGCAAATATGATTTCTGAAGCCTCTGATCTCCCATGTTGTACCCATGGGGTATTTGTAGTACCGAAGTCGGATGGTGGAGGAAGAGTTGTTGTTTATTGCAGCAGGCCAGATTATTCAGTAAATAATGTCACAGATGCAGTTGCTAAGAAATTTTCTTATAATTCAGTTGATGATGTTGTCCGCGTCCTGCAGCGGGGAGATTATTTGTGCACAATTGATATCAAGGATGCTTACCGTGCTGTATCTATACATCCATCGGATAGGATTAGGCAGGGCTTGTTGGGTCCGTCACTGGTCAGTCAGGAATATGTTTATTATTGTGATAATCGTTTGTGCATGGGGCTTTCGTCTAGTCCGTACATTTTTTCGCGTATTTCTGATTTTGTTGTTAGGTGTGCCGCTAGGGAGGGTGTAGGATCACTCATTAATTATTTGGATGATTTTTGCGTGATAGCTCATTCAAAGCCCGAGGCTATGCGCAATCAGTGGACGGTAATTTCAATTTTGCGCAGAATCGGATTCTTTATTAACTATAAGAAGGTGACGGCAGCTGAAACTAAAGTTAGGTTTCTAGGTATATTTATTGATAGTGTTGAGTTGGAGCTGACTCTGCCGCAGGATAAGTTGGACAAAACGATCGATATTTTGTCTAAATTGCAAGGCAGGAAAAAGGCTAGTAAGAAGGAGTTGCAGCGTGTAGGGGGTGTACTGGCTCATTGTTCGAAAGTGATCAAGGGCGGGAGGACTTTTTCTCGAGGAATTTATGACTTGCTAGCTCGCCTCAAGAAGTCACACTATAAAATTCGCCTTAACAAAAGCATTAGGGAGGACCTTCATTGGTGGCTGAACTATGCTAAGAGCTTCAATGGCAAAGCTAAGATATTACAGAATTTCGCTCCAATAGAGTCGGTTTACAGCGATGCCTCCAAGTGGGGATACGGAGCATTGTATGGGGCTGATTGGTTGGTTGGCTCTTTCCATCAGGCAGATGCCGCAAATTGTCGAATTATGCAGGACATCATATGGTAGCCACTGAGAAGGGGATTAGTGAGGACCACATTAATGTTCAAGAGCTTTACACTATTTATGCCGCGATGATGCGTTGGCAAGTGGAATGGCGGGATAAGAATTTGTTGTTTATAACTGACAATACTGTAGTAAGCACAGCGCTTAATACCGGGCGTTCGAGGAGCAGCCATATTATGTACTACATTAAGCGCTTATTTTGGTCGTCAGTGAAGAATAATTATTCTATCCAATCAATATATATTAAAAGTAACTTGAATAAATATTGTGATGCTTTAAGTAGATTGAAGGAACAGGGTAGCCATAGAAGGCTATCGAATTTGATCATGAATGACTCTTTTTGTTGTGCCAATATTTTTTCCGCTCCTTTTTTATTTATTTTTTCCAGGATGGGCCAAGCTGGAGAATGAGCAGAAGGCGTTTCAATTACGGAACTATTCGGAGAACTCGCTGGTGACCCGTTCTTCTCAGATAAACAAATATTTAGAATTTGTGGAAGGTTTCCATCCTTCACGTTCGCCCATTCCTTGCTCGAATGAGCAAGTGGCGATTTATGCAACCTGGCTAGCCAGGTCCCTTAAGTACTCATCAATTCGGAATTATTTGAGCGGGTTGAATTATTTTCTTCGTTTGCACTCGGAACCAGTGATAGACTATACTAATTTTACATTAGCATCAACTCTGAGAGGTATTCGGAGGGTAAAGGGGGATACTCCGGTGAGGGCTATTCCTATGCTTCCTCATATGTTACGTTCGATTTTCTCTTTTTTGACAGCTGGGCGAGGCCATGTAGCATGGCGAGCGGCGATATTGTGTTCATTTAGGGGTTTGCTGAGAAAATGTCAGGTAACGGAGTCAGATTCTTCTCTCCGAAGAGAGGATTTCCATTTCCATGAGTGGGGGATGGTCTTAACCTTGCGTCATTCCAAGACCATACAATTTAGTGAGCGTATATTGGAAATTCCTATTGCTAGGTGCCCGGATATAGCTTTATGTGCGGTGCACTGGGCAGAGGTGCATTTTGAGCAAGTGCCGGCTCCCTTGTCCTCTGCAGCTTTTCAAATACCGGTAGGAAAAGACCGTTGGGCTCCTCTAGATTATGCAACTTATCAGGCAATGTTGAAGCTTTTTGACTGTAGGGCGGGGTTGGATACCACCCAGCTAAGCTCCCATTCGCTATGTAGGGGGGGCTGCACATTTTTGCACCAATTGAAGAAATTCGGGCTAGGGGGGGGCTGGGTCTCCAAAACAGTCTATGACTACATTAAGACTCCCCTTTCCAGCCGAATTGTGGATGATATGCGTGTGGCCGCAATCCTGTCGGTGACACATGACTAGTGGGTTGGGGGGAACCATGGGCATTTCCTTTGGGCAGTTGCCTAGCCATGAGACTAGTATTAAACTGATCAACCCATATTCATGTTTGTGTTTGTGTCCAGAGCATAGCCTACTTTATAGATAGGATAAGTACTTATCGATATATAAAGGGCGGAGCGGCCTATCCTCCGTTACATTTTAATAACAATTATTTTTAATAACTTTTTTTAATTAAGCAAAATAATTAGGGAAAAAATGGAGAGAAAAATAGTCGAACAAAAATTGTGGAGAACAAAATTGTTACTTAGCGTTACAAAAATTCGTTTATAAATAAATAGACCCAACTCACCACAGCCGATTTCATCGGAGCGATCCTGGCAGTCAATCTCGCCGTCGCACTGGTAACTGGCCGGTATGCACTGGTCCCCGGCCACACATTCATACTCGTCTTGCTGGCAGGCGGCGTTCGGGTCCGAGGTAGCTGTGTCAACATGCGCCACCTGGTTATTAAACTCCAAACCACACACTGCCCGCCAGTCACCAACACTCACACGGCAAACTTCCCGCTAAAGACATTCATTTTTAACATTTATTATTGTATTACATTCGTTGATTAAGTAAGGTAAATTACAACCACAGACTTCCTCATTTCACTGCTCCTTGCCCCATCCTAGTAATGCCGAGCACCAAGCTGGGTAGCAAGAAGTATAAGTTTTTACATCATTGGTTTCACTCATCCCATGACCTACCGGACAGGAAGTGGGCGCTCAATGGATTCACCAATCTAGATATTATAATAACTTATCTTTTAGAAGGAGTTCGGAAGAATAAAACAAGTGCATACACGCAGGGAGTAAAATCATCTTTGACAACAACAAAAGGAGAACAAAATAAACAAGCGCGTAAATTGCCAGCCTCGTTCTGGTACCAGTGCTAAAAGTTCCGGATTGATGAGTAGGTGGGTGGGGACAGGGGTCACTGGAATGTGCATACTTCACATGGCTTCAGAAGTTGTTACCCCAGGAAGCATGAGTATTTTCCAGTGGCACAACTACCAAACTATATGGAAGCATGTTAGTAAAACCTCAGTATACAGGTATAAGTTACCTAAACATCAGTTACTGTGTAATTACTATTACTCCCCGCCGGAAACTAGTGGTGGTTACGCAGGAATCAGTGGGACTCCCAGGAGGTTTACTACTCAGAACATCAGATCCAATCAGAGACCAGCTTTCACAGCGTCCAATCAGACGGCTTCTTTGTTGTAGTCTCAGGACTGCAAAGTGGCGCTCCCGGTTCTAAGTTCACAAGTACAGCACAATTAGTTCACAAGTACAGCACAAGTCTAGTACTGCTGTTTCTCCCAGAGTATTTGGTTTCTGTATTTAAACAAAATAAATATATATATATATACATATAAATTTATTTTGTTACCCTATATATATGTCATGGGGGTGATGAAAATGGGAAATACTGTGCCTAGAGCGGGACTCGAACCCACATCTCTTTGCATTCCGGGCCAGTGTGCTAACCATTACACCACCTAGGCTCCCTGATATCAACACACTCCCCACGCCTACCTGTCTATGTGGTTACTTGCCTGAGAGGTCAGTGCAGACCACTACACTCGTCCCCCTGGAATTGTAAGTCTTGTAATGCTTACAATTACATACATACAGGCAATGCACTAACACATACATACACAGGGTAGGTTCAACAACCATACAGCGCAAAGCTTGTACGGATCCTGATCACGGCAACCAGTGTCATGGGGGTGATGAAAATGGGAAATACTGCGCCTAGAGCGGGACTCGAACCCACATCTCTTTGCATTCCGGGCCAGTGTGCTAACCATTACACCACCTAGGCTCCCTGATATCAACACACTCCCCACGCCTACCTGTCTATGTGGTTACTTGCCTGAGAGGTCAGTGCAGACCACTACATATATATAGGGTAAGTTAAAAGATACTTACCTGGGTACAGTTGAAGGATAATTTCTGTTTTACCGAGGGCTTAGCCCCTGGGCAGTCGCATATATCTAGTATAGTTATACAAATCTTACCTGGATACAGATGATGGATAACTAGTGTTTTCCTGAGGTACTTGCCTCGGATAATCGTGGGTCAGGGAGAAGGAAGCATATCCGGATCCAGCAATCTTGTATGTACTTTTTAGGATAAAAAATTATTTAACTCTATATGGATACTTATTGTGTTCTCGATTTGGTTCCAACAAAAATGATAGTTGTGGTAGGGTAGGGTTGGCAGGGTGTGTGGGTAGGGTGGGTAGGGTGGGTAGGTAGGGTGGGTGGGTAGGGTGGGTAGGGTGGGTGGGCCCTGACCAACGACTATCCGAGGCTGGTACCTCGGGAAAACACTAGTTATCCATCATCTGTACCCAGGTAATATTTGCATAACTATACTATTTTACTTCAGTACTACCCACTGGCTGCTAGTAGCCCAGTGAGAATTTTACGTAATCTCATTTTTTATCCTTTTATGTTGTAACAATACTATGTATATATGAGTACAAAAATGAAATGTTTTTTCTCACCTGTTTCTAGTTGGTGAGTAGGCGTGTCGCCATGCCGCTTGACTTTTCCAGTCGTTTGTTGTAATGTTTTGCAAACGATCTAGCTGTCTTCCGCCCAGCGTGTGCAAGAATTCTCTTAACCAAGATTCCTAATTGTCTTGCCTTGGAGAACAGGGCTCCACGCATTGAGTGAGACGCATAGCATCCAGTGTTGACTCCTGCTTGTTTAAGTGCCTTGATAGTTCACCTTGCGAGAGTGTCTCTCGAGATAGCTTTATGTGGCCATGTAAAGCTGATGAGTAGTTGTCTGGAATTTCTGATTCCGTGTGACTTGGATATGTAAGCCCTAATGGCCGAAACTACACATATCCGTTTATCCTCTGGAAAACTAGTAATGAGTACTGTGGACAGTGGGTCCCCTGTACGATTTGATTTAAGTAATGTCTGTAAATCAAATGTAGCTTCTTCCTTATCTATTTCTAGACCATTTAGTGAAAGTGGCACAATGGTTTGACCTCTGTGTCCTGTAATTAGCAATAATAAGACTGCTAATTTAAATCCTAGGTCTTTCACTGACAAATGTTTGTTGCTAGGCCATGAATTGAATAGTTTGATCTAATGAAACAGTGTACTAACTGATGTTTCCCAACTGTTTGTCCATCTATTCTTGGTAGAATAATGGATAGGGCACATCTCGCTATGTTACTAGCACTGAATCCTAGTCCTTCATCTTCTAATATTCTTAGAAATCGTAACACTTGAGCTATTGTAGGTTTTAACGGTTTGACTCCTTTGAGAAGGCAATGAAGGCCCCATTTCTTTAAATAACTTGGGTACAATTTAACTGTTCCTTTTCTTCAGGCATGTGATATTAGTCTTTCTTTAGTTATTTTGTCTAATCCAAATTGTTCTAAATGTTTCCTTAGAAAAGGAATGCCAAAAGGGGTGTTGTCGACAAGTCTCCATGGACTGTTAGTGGTCCTTGATATTGAAGGTGGTTCCTTTCCCTTGGGAAGCTCATCAAGTCTTTTGCTGCTGATGTTATTGCCGCTAACGATGGCTGTCTTTCCCATGCTGGTACTATCAGTACTGCGTGGGTGTGATCCATCTTGATCTTCCTAGCCACTCTGCTGATAATGCTGAATGGTGTGAATATGTAATAGAATTTGTTATTCCAAATTAATGATAATGCATCTACTCTCCAGGCTTCTTGCTCTGGATGCCAAGACACATATCTTGGTAACTTTTTGTTTGTTGCGTGATGCAAAGACATCAATGTGTGGCTTGCCCCATTTGTGACAAATAATGTCGAAAATGTTGTGGTTCAATGACCATTCTAAATGGTCATGGAAGTGTCAGCTTTTCCTGTCAGCCAAAGTGTTTTGGCTGCCTGGAATATGTGCTACTGTTAGCTATATTTCGTGTTTCCCTGCCCTATCCAAATGAATTTTGACAGGTTGTTACATGGTTTGGAGCGAGTCCCTCCCATATTATGAATGTAAGCCATAGCTGTCGTGTTATCTGTTAGGACTCTTACATGATTTTTAGGAATCTGAACCAGGCTACAGAGTCCTAGGTAAATGGCTCTAAGCTCTAGTACATTAATATGGTCGGAGATTTCATTTTCCATCCATTGGCCACCTGTTGTCTGTTGGTCTCTATTGGCCCCCCAGGCTTCCAAGGAAGCGTCTTTTGTGACAGTAGTGTTAGGCTCTCCCATCCTAATCGGCTTGGGTGAGTTGTTTATGTGTGAAGGCCATCAAATGACATCGTTTTGGCCTTCTGGTGAAATTGTCATAGGCTGCTCGAAATTTCCTTTTGCGTGAGCCAGTGCCAAGTTTTTATCTGTCTCTAAGGATTTGATATGGGCCTGGCCATATAAGATAGCTGGTGCATAGGCTATCATTATTCCTATCAAGACTGCGACTTGTCATATTTTTGGTTTGTTCAATTGTAATAATTGGTTTGCTGTTGTTGTAAATTTATCTACTTTTTGTTCTGTTAACAAAATTGTCATTTTTATGGTATTGTCGTGGGGGTGATGAAAATGGGAAATATTGTGCCTAGAGTGGGACTCGAACCCACATCTCTTTGCATTCCGGGCCAGTGTGCTAACCATTACACCACCTAGGCTCCCTGATATCACCATACTACCCACGCCTACCTGTCTATGTGGTTACTTGCCTGAGAGGTCAGTGCAGACCACTACACTCGTCCCCCTGGAATTGTAAGTCTTTTAATGCTTACAATTACATACATACAGGCAATGCACTAACACATACATACACAGGGTAGGTTCAACAACCATACAGCGCGTAGCTTGTACAGGATCATGGTCACGGCAACCAGTGTCGTGGGGGTGATGAAAATGGGAAATATTGCGCCTAGAGCGGGACTCGAACCCACATCTCTTTGCATTCCAGGCCAGTGTGCTAACCATTACACCACCTAGGCTCCCTGATATCAACACACGACCCACGCCTACCTGTCTATGTGGTTACTTGCTTGAGAGGTCAGTGCACACTACTACACTCGTCTCCCTGGAATTGTAAGTCTTTTAATGCTTACAATTACATATATATACAGGCAATGCACTTACACATAAATACACAGGGTAGGTTCAACAACTATACAGCGCGTAGCTTGTATAGGATCCTGGTCATGGCGACCAGTGTCATGGGGGTGATGAAAATGGGAAATATTGTGCCTAGAGCGGGACTCGAACCCACATCTTGCATTCCGGGCCAGTGTGCTAACCATTACACCACCTAGGCTCCCTGATATCAGCATACTACCCACGCCTACCTGTCTATGCGACTCCTTGCCTGAGAGGTCAGTGCAGACCACTACAGTATGAATAAAGAACCCCAGAAATTTTAGTTTGTTTCTTGGCATTAGTACTGATTTAGTTTCATGTATGTAGAACCCTAAATTTGTAAACGTTTGGCCCCTTCCCCTGGCCTGGAAGCTGAAGTTTGTCCCGAACTGGTGTCCTCGTTGGCTGGTTTGTCAGCTTAAAAAATCCTGCCTCATCTTCTTGAAGCGGTTAGGATTCAGGTCCGTGGATTTCTTCTTATCTGTCTCCATGTGCTTGCCACACTTGGAGCTCGTCTCCACTTGCTTAAACAAGTACTGGAGTTGGCCACCAAACATCTTTGTCTTGTCCAGTGGTTTCCGCTTAATGGGCTTGGGGGCAAGGAATAACGTATATTCCTTCCCATCTTTGTCTGTGATCTTCTTTGACCTGGCTACTTCCTTGCCTGCATCCATGCAGACCGCCTTGGATGCAGGCCACCAGTACAGATGCTTTGAGAACGTCTGTACGAGAGGAAATTGCTAGTCATGGTTAGCAACACAATGCCCCCCGTTCATATCTTGAACTAGGTTTAGACTTGTTCTCAGCCATCATCCTATTGACAATAGGCACGATGGCTGTGAGGGCCGATGGAACCCCTTTGTGCACTGTATGCAGGGCCACCTCAAACTTCTTCCGCTCCTTGCTGAGCTTGACTTCCAGGTCCATTTCCTTAATGGCGGATTCTGGGATCCGTTTGATCCCCGTAAATTTCTCAGCCATTTTGATGATCACTTCGGCCGGCTTAAATGTTTTGAAGTGACCCTGGATCGTCTTCCTCATAAGTGTCATTATGTGGACTTTCTTCCGCCTCTGCACCTTGCACTTTTTTTTTCCTTTCCATAGGATTTCACGTATTTCCCCACATGTTTAGTATCAGAATCCGAGCTCATAGAAGACGAGTCTGACTAAGAGTCAGAGGAAGAAGATTTGGGCTTCCTCCTTTTCTTCGCCTTCTTCTTGCTCTTTTTCATGAGAGGCTTCTTTTTGTGGGCCCTTGTGTACTCATCCCCTTCTGATGAGTGCTCCTTCTTTCTGTGTTTGTGCACAGACACAACCACTTCCTCCTCTGACTCGCCAGAGGAGGCCTGATCTTCCAAGAGATCTTTCCACTCCGATTCCTCGGAATCAAGCACCACTTTAGATCTCTTTTTCTTTGTGGCCGCCACTCTGGAGGGCAACATCTCCATCTTCTGTTGAATCTAGCAACTTGTTCATCCAGGGCAGCTGGGCCATGCCAGTATCATACCCCCCCCCCCCCCCACCTCATCTGAATCTCTTTGTTCCAGCGAGGGTGACCTTTGTACCCATGCCGGCGGTGAGCGGTCTTCATCTTCACTGAGCGCATGAGATGCCTCTGTCTTATTCCACTTCGTAGCCATGGCTCCGAGACTGTGAGTAAAAACAAAAACCAATTGTTAGGCATTGTTTCGGGCTGAATATCACACTGAAAATTAGAGTATAATTATACGAGGTGTGTATTACTGCGTTAAAACAGTATTTAATGCAGGCGTATTGCTAATAGACAGTCGCAGGATGACGGTATGGTAAACCAACTGATCCAAATGAGGGGTAGGGACCAGTGTAGCAGCGCCCACCCACACTCTAAGAACCTATAAACTTCTCCCACCTGTGGCTTTCTTCGCCACCAAGTTGAAGAAAATAATATAGGACTCGGAGGTAAGCCCTAACGAGAATAGCAATCGGGGAATCTTAACGAAACCCAGGAATAAATCCTAGCGATGTGAATGGCTCCTGGCAAACATCTCTCTGTTCGGCAATGGGCAGCTTGATTAATAACTGACCAATGGATGCCTTGTTCTAGATCGAAACTGAGCTGTAAAACAGCGAAACCTTGATAACAAGTTTCAGAAAACCTTGTATGTGAATGTTAACATGAACTGAACCAATGCATCAATTTTGAAAGATACTGACCTTGTTGGTTTTGTAGTTAATGTAGAAAAACTGCCTGAGCTGCTCACATATGTACTCCTGCTGTAAGCTGATTATGCTAATTGCTGGACCCGGATGTGCTTCCTTCTCCCTGGGCTATGACTAGCCAGAGGCATAGTACCGAGGTCAAAAATATATATAGCGCCAAGATGCAAGCATTACTAGCCTATTGAAACAGTGAAAACGAGGATCTTATTGGCTGAAAGGGACTTACAGGAACCTAACTATTGAAAGTAAAGCTCTTATTGGCTGAGTGAAAGGGGTATACTGTAACCTGACTGTAAGCTAGGCTCTCATTGGCTGAAAGGGGTATACTGGAAACTGACCATTGAAAGCAAGATTTTCATTGGCTGAAATGGGCATACTCTAACCTAACTATTGAAAGCAAGGTTCTGACTGTCTGACCCGGAAGTGACGTAATAAAGGCACACGGACGCCAGGACTCACGACAGTTGCTCTCGTCACTCGAATCGCCACAGTCGTCATCACCGTCGCACCTCCAGATCTTCTGCGCGCACTTTCCGTTGTCACATTGGAATTCATTTGGTTCACACGGCAAGGGGTTAACTGCGGGTGAGTGCAACAGTCAGTTCGAGTTAGAGAAAGATGCTTCGGTACATACTACCCAACTGCTAAAGTTATCTAAATAAAGGGGGGGGGGGGAATTACACACCCAAACTAACAACCAAACTGCATGCTTTGATATGTAGATATGTGTAGATATGTAGATATGTGTAATGTGTAGATATGTAGATATATGTAGATATGTCTATGTCTAGATGCATAGATATGTGTAAATATGTGTATATATGTGTAGCTCTTTGTAGATCTATGTAGATGTGTGCTTGTCTAGATGCATAGATATGCATAGCTATGTGTAGATATGTGTAAATATATATGTGTATATATGTGTAGCTCTTTGTAGCTATGTGTATACATCATATGTGTAGATATGTGTATATATGTGCATATATGTGTAGATATGTGTAGATATGTGTAGCTATGTGTAAATATGTGTAGCTATGTGCATATATGTGTAGCTATGTGCAGCTATGTGTATATATGTGTAGATATGTGTAGGTATGTTCATATATGTGTAGATATGAGTATATATGTGCATATATATGTATATATGTGCATATATGCGCATATATGTGCAGATATGTGCATATGTGTGCAGATACGTATAGATATATGTAGATATGTGCAGATATGTGTATATATGTAGATATGTGTATATATGTGTATATATGTGTAGATATATGTAGATATATGTAGATATATGTAGATATGCATAGATATGTGTATATATGTAGATATGTGTAGATATGTATATATATATGTAGATATATAGATATATCTAGATATATGTAGATATATGTAGATATGTGTAGATATGTATAGATATATGTAGATATATGTATATATACATATATATGTAGATATGCATAGATATGTGTATATATATATATGTAGATATGTGCAGACATGTGTATATATGTATAGCTATGTGTAGCTATGTGCAGATATGTATAGATATGTATAGATATGTATAGATATGTATAGATATATATAGATATGTGTGTAGATATTTGTGTAGATATGTGTACATCCACCAATCAAAACACTGGTAAAAAATTCGGACATTCTTTCTACTTTAACCACACATTATTCACTTCGATTCAATTCGCTAGATGTAAATTAATAATATTAAACCAGCACACTATTTATTAGTATCACTTCAAACAAATGAGATATAATATTAATAGCTTGTATGTGTAAAATTAATACAAATTCATACCATTGCATAAACCGATACCATAAATATGCCTTATTATAATTTCAATGATTAGTCTCCGCAATATTAACAATAATTATTAAGGGCATTATCATTTATCATCTTATTATTTTATTATCTTATTAACTAAAGCATTCCCTATCAACCAACTAATTATCCCACTAAGAAGGCCACCTATCAATCCAGCACTGCATTAGGAACATCTCTCATTTCACAACACGCTTCCAATTTAATTTTTTGCTAAAAAGTTACGATCTTATTTTTAATATATTTGTCAAATCTACCCATTTCCAAACGATCTCTTAAACGAATTTTAATCCTGCATCCTGCTGCACACATATATAAATGCAGGTGGCATCCTGTTGAAGGAATGCATAAATGTAGGTGGCATCCTGCTGCACACATATATAAATGCACGTGGCATCCTATTGCATGAATGCATAAATGCAGGTGGTGTCCTGCTGCACACATATATAAATGCAGGTGGCATCCTGTTGCATGAATGCATAAATGCAGGTGGCATCCTGCTGCACACATATATAAACACAGGTTGCATCCTGTTGCATGAATGCATAAATGCAGGTGGTGTCCTGCTGCACACATATATAAACACAGATTGCATCCTGTTGCATGAATGCATAAATGCAGGTGGTGTCCTGCGGCACACATATATAAACACAAGTGGCATCCTGTTGCATGAATGCATAAATGCAGGTGGCGTCCTGCTGCACACATATATAAACACAGGTTGCATCCTGTTGCATGAATGCATAAATGCAGGTGGTGTCCTGCGGCACACATATATAAACACAAGTGGCATCCTGTTGCATGAATGCATAAATGCAGGTGGCGTCCTGCTGCACACATATATAAACACAGGTTGCATCCTGTTGCATGAATGCATAAATGCAGGTGGTGTCCTGCGGCACACATATATAAACACAAGTGGCATCCTGTTGCATGAATGCATAAATGCAGGTGGCGTCCTGCTGCACACATATATAAACACAGGTTGCATCCTGTTGCATGAATGCATAAATGCAGGTGCCGTCCTGCTGTGCAGTTTCATGAATGCAGGTGGCGTTCTCAACAGGTCAAACTCTAAATAACGACACAGTTAAAATGCTAGGGCTATTTACTCACTGCAGTTTGCTTCATCTGAGCGATCGGTGCAGTCAAAGTCGGCGTCACACACGTAGTCGCGGTTGATGCACTGTCCGTTCTGACAGGTCGCCTGGTCCCGGCTGCAAACACCCGGCTCAGGCGGAGTCAGCGTCGGCCCGACTGTCACAAGCAGTCCGTGTTAGTGACAGTGGCATTGGTAGTTACATTAGCCATGACAGTGGCATTGGTAGTGATAGTGACAGTAAGATTAGAAGTGACAGTGACATCCACTTCTAGTTCTGCAATACTTTACAGGCAGTGACTGACATTGGTAGTGACAGTGACATAATCAGTGACTGACACTGTTAGTGACAGTTACATTGACATTGGCAGTGACAGTTACATTGACAGTGACATTGGTAGTGACATTTGCAGTCAGTGACATTGGTAGTAGCACTGATAGTAACATTAGAAGTGATAGTGACATCGACTTCTAGTTCTACAATACTTTACATGCAGTGACAGACATTGGTAGTGACAGTGACATAAGCAGTGACAGACATTGATAATGACAGCGACATTGACAGTGACATTGTCAATGATATTTGCAGTGACAGTGACATTGATAGTGACATTTGCAGTGACGATGTGTATAAAGACAGTGAGAGACAGCCAGAGAGAGATAGATGGGGGGAGACAGACACAGGGGGAGAGAACACGACAAATACAGTAAGAGAGAGGTTAGGAACAAACTTACAGGGCTGCACTCGGAGGGTGCCTGTCGCCTGGAAGTTGCCCCGTTGCGACAAGGCGGAACACGTGTAGGTGCCATCGTGCTCCCTCGTCACCTGCTGGATGGTCAGCCGGCCATTCACGTCAGACGCGCCAGCCGGAAGGCCCTGGTGGGAGAGTCGGGGAAGAGTCAACGACAATGTTATCTATATGTATATCCATATCTAACCTAGTAAAACCTCTCTAAATCGACCGACCATGGGACCGACTTTAAATAAGCATTTAGGGAGGTGGCCGGTTTAGGGAGGTTTTTTTCTATCGTTACAATGCATGGGTGATCGTTTGGGACCCAAATAAAACAATCGATATAAGGGAGTGGTCAATATATATATTGATTGCTGCTGGTTTAACTCTGTGTTGACAACAATGGCCTTATTCACGACGAAAAGCTATTGGGATCTATTGCGTCAGTCTTAACAATCGCATTCAAATGCTGACATTGAAATGTACACGAAATTCCGAAATGGTCATATCTGTGTCAGATGAGAGCAAAAACCATCTCTGATGCAATTTTGAAGAGGTTAGACTTGTGTCAACTGACAGCAAAATCTAACTCACAAAACATAGCCAAAATTACAGAAGGCGAAATACGAAAGCCCAGTTGTTTTTATGAACTCGTTGATTTGTTTGTGCTCTACATTGGTCAGGAGGTTATGCTTGATAATTAGACAATCTACATTAAAACAGCGTTGATATAAGGCCATGAAATCTACACCTTCAAACAGAATGTGTCTGAGTGATGAAAATCGAGTCAGGTCAAATTTGTACACCTACAAAGTTCAATGTACATGATTGTCAGATGAAAATCGAGAATCAGATAAAATCGGAAATCAGTTGAATTTTTCAATGTACATGATTGTTAGGTGAAAAATGAGAATCAGATCAAATAGGATATCAGTTTTTTTTACACCCGCAAAGTTCAATGTACATGATGATTGTTAGATGAAAATCAGAAAATCAGAAAAAATCGGAAATCAGTTTTTTACACCCACAAAATTCAATCTCCATAATTGTTAGATGAAAATCGAAGATCAGATAAAATCGGAAATCAGTTTCTTTTAGACCCACATATACGACACTAACAGAAAACACTAGACGTGGATATTAGAAATAAGCTCACTCGATTCCCCCTGGACCAGCGAACCAGCGGTGGTGGGGTGCCTGTGGAGTGACACTGGAACACTACTTCCTGTCCCTCGCGCACGCGCAGCTCAGTGGGCGACACAGTGACAGTGATTGGGGTGGCTGTCAACAGAGGGAGACACTGAGTACACGCACTTAAGCATATATGAAATGATTTATATACATATATATATACATTTATTCCTATAGATATAATATATGTATATGTGATGCATAACGCATTATGCAAGTATACAAATACGAAAGGGAATTGTTCTAATTATTGATATTACTTAATATTATTGATATTACTAATTGTTATACTCCATAAGACTCCACACGTGACTGGTGGCGCCACCTATGCCCCACCTCTCCTCCAATGGGTGTCGACAAGTGTCAGTCGCAGATACATTTCCCTTCATATATATAAATTTCCCTTCATATATAAAAAATGGTACATATATAATTATTTAAGTATACTATATTTATATAGGACATTAAGATGATTAAATTTTACCATAATCAATAGCATCAAACATGAGCATAACAATCAGCGTCACAATGAACACCACCATGAAAACTACAATAAACATTAAAATAAACATCAAAGTGAACATCAAAATGAACATCAAAATGAACATCAAAGTTAACATCAACATCAAAATCAACATCAAAATCAACATCAAAATCAACATTAAAATCAACATCAAAATCAACCTAAGGCGATTCAACAATTGTAGCTTATGAGTGTTAGTGAATACAATGAATATGTCAGCGTTTTAATGGATGTCACTGTAGATAGACACCATGCGTCGGGCAATCGATCATATGTGTCCCACACACAGTGATTTGCATGGTGGTGTATGATGGAAACAACATTATAATATATATATACATATATGGATTCTTAAATATATATAGATCTATGTATTTATATATAGATATACATATATACAATTTTATATAATATATATATTTATGGAAACCATATACATAATATATGTCAATATATAAACATATAGAACATAACTAACCCTATGTAAAAGTTGGAGAAAATGTGTCTCAATGTTGATGGCTTTAGTTTCGCATTCTTACCTTCTGTTGATTAAAATCCAATCGCTACAATCTAATTGCATATGTTGTCATTCCATATATACTCTCCAGGGTGTTCAAATCACATAATATCAACGCATAATGACACAAATTCAGTTTGAAGTGATACGAGTTCATGAAGTAAATCCTCCATGTTTGAATGAACTTGTTGTACCACCTGACTACCTCAACCAATGAAAATGACTGCTTCCTGACCGAGATTTGATTATTGCCCAGGAACCTGTCAACTTCCTGCCAATGTGTGCCAGGTGGATATATGGGCCCTATCAATTCAAACTTCAAAGTTCATTTATCTCCTGGACTTATTCTACTAATCAATTCAAAAGTTGAGGGCAAATATATCAAGGTATGTGAAGAAAATATTTTGCTTTTTAGATTCAGAATTTATCTTCTCATTTCATTTACCCACATTTTCTCCACTTTTTATATGGGGTAGTTTTTCAGCCCTACTCAGGCTACTGTAGTACAGGGTGGATCTTTTATCTAGGCCTATTCCCAAACCTACTCAATTGGCTATATATAGAGAGAGAGCGAGGGAGAGAGCGAGAGCGAGGGAGAGAGCGAGAGCGAGAGAGAGAGAGAGCAGGAGAGAGAGAGGAGAGAGAGCAAGAGAGAGAGGGGGAAATGAGGGAGGGAGGGGGAAGGGGAGAAAACAGGATATATACCATAGTATTGCATACATAATACACATTTCCATCGAATTACTGAACCAAGGCACATATACTATTGATGTTCAAATAAATGCATTCTAAAAGGAATTTAAAATATCAATCATTGCATACAGAATAATAGCCAGATAGACACAAAAACGGAAGCCACCGCAGAAGCCACATCTGAGAGATTCACAACACAGCTGGCACAGGGACGCGTCCCAAACTGGAATCATCTTTAAGCACAAACTGCTTGCTATATTTGTAGAGATTGCTAGCCTCAAATGTTGAATGACAATAGCAGAGGGGCCAAGTCTTCTCATTTAGCGGGAGATCTCCGTAAAATATAGCAATATAACCCCAATTTCCCGCTTTTAATTTGTAATCTCCCACTAAAGAATCATTTTAGCTCTTTTTGTTTTGTTTAAAAAAATGTATTTTTACACAGATTTGTCATCAAAATGTACCAGAATCCACCATTGCATCATATTTGTCAAAATGTTACCGGACCCGCCCTGTGGGAGGAGCCGAACCCCACTCCTGCACCCATCCCAGTTTGGCCATGCTATTTCTCCCAATTTAAAATGTGTGTATTAGGGAGATCTCCCTACTCACACTCTTATCTACTTGCCACCTCTGCAATAAAAGAGGCATTCACAGTAGGGCGCAGGAAGTAGAAATGCTAGATGGAAGATCACGTGACACCTTCAGCAGAAAAGCAACCACTGAATGTGTTTCAACAAATGACAAACATTCTATACATTAGTGTACTGCGACCCCATGTACACGTAGAGACATGGGGACACGCTAAGCATAGTGATTAACTGCACTTGTCAATAAGCAATGGTTGATTGCATCTAATGTAGACCATATGAAGACACCACTGCTACCGGAACATGCACAGCGAACAAGGCATTCAGTGCCTTCTGAAGAAACTTATCATTAATTAACCGGTAGTTACTTCACAATGCGCACACAGGTTTTACTGCAGGATTCATGACTGCTAGTATGTCAGTGGGTGACAGCTGGGTCCAACACACTCATTTCTATTTTTTTAGAACCTTAGCCCTCCACCGCCTAGAAAAAGCTTTAGTTTCAGGCTTTACAAACCAGGCAGGACTATCTAGTGTACGAAGCACCGACTGCTACCAACCACAGAAGCAGTGCGTTATCACAGTGTCACAATCACAGCCACGCGCGTCCATACAGTCAGGTGGTCACGTGACATAACCAAATACAATGTTCTCCAGATGTCCTGTCACACGTTTAGGTCGTCACAGAACAACAGTCAGATTGTTACTATTATGTACCACAACCTCATCCACTCGTTCAGGAGTGACAGCCCCAAAGTCACTGTCGCTGTCAACTGTCATGATTATGAGTCGTCAGCCGATGGGTCAGTTCCTATGTTGATAACAATAATACTCCTAGTATAGGAACAGAAACATCCACCGTTTGATCTACAAAGAGACCGATTTAAGACCCATATGCAGCCTACAAAATCAGTCGTGGATAAGTATTGAAATTCCATTAAAAATTCAAATTTAAATCACAATTTGCAATTTAAACCCTATAATAATCCGTAAGTCATACTGTCATACTGTGCATTCATACGTTTATATTCAGTGACACTGTCACTGTCACACTGAGATGGCGCATTCACAATTTACTGCCCGTGCACCCAGTCTACCGCCAACTAGTTGTGCAGTGTCATGTCGACATTCCGTCTACACAGTAACTTTGCAGGGAAAGTATACCAGGGAAAGTGATATCTGCTCAAATCATGCAAGGATTACTTAATTAAGACTCCTGTAAACAGCTTAGGGAATAAAGTAGAATTACATTTTTAAATTGCAAATTGCAGACTTTTTCTTGGTTATGAGATTTGGATAACCTAACAGGATTACTATTTCTTTGGTGGAAGGGGTATGGAAATAAATGTTGCTTTGACAAATTCACTTTTCTTCAATTGAATTTCCTTTAAAAAAAAAGAATTTGTTAATGCATGCACCGGGATTGAGTACAAAATTCCTATTTAATGAGATCAAACAAATTTGTAGACGTGGAGTGGATAACAATAAATTTAATGAATTCACTTTTACAGAAAACTAATTAAAAGCAGCAAACCACATGCCAACATCCTCTTAGATGAGTTCTAGATACTTTAACAGGGTCAGCAATTTATGGGAATAGAAATTCTAAAAATTGGAATAAATTTACCTTTACTTAAAAGGAGGAAATGTAGGCCTATATACATAGAGGACCGCTTCCAAAATTATATGAATTCTAGAAAATGTAATAATTTAGACAATTTTGGAGGCTGAAGATAAACAAAAAGTAATTTTTACTAAAATAATTAATATAACAAATACGAAGACTGATTCACATTATTTTTGTAGAAATACATTAGCTGTGCGAAAACTTCCATATCCTTAGAGTAAGTAGACAGAATGTTGAAATGTCAATAGTGATAGGCGTAAACTGTAAGCCAATGCGCATGGCTGAAGACAACAGATTGGAACTGAAGCAGAGTGTTTGCTTCATTCAAGGCTTCACGATGTGACCAAGCACTCAAGTGTAATCCGTGCATCTGTACACCAACTCCCCAGTGACGTCATTTCATTCAATGCTATTTTATTATAACATCGTTGAGAGGGGGGAAAGACATAGATATGTTATAAAATAAAATATTAAGAATGATCAAAATTGAAGATCTCATGCATTTGGATATATAGCTATGGCAATTTTCACTTGATTTTTGTTTGAGTAAAAGTCATGGTTTTCATGAACCTACCCATGACGATAATGGGGGAGATGGTGTATTCACATCGCAAATGTACAATTCCCAGTCCCCGCCTTCACTGTGGGGGGAACTATTACTGAACGGGAAGTGCATGGATTGTATGCTGAGAGGATCTGCACTAACCAAGACTGACTAGAGAGAGGCTTAGGGGTGTATTTTCAAGACCTTGTGAAGGGGTTGGCACTGAATTAATGAGGAAATCAGGGAAAACATGGAGATCTTTCATTCCTGAGTATTCGATAGTGGAATGTGTGATTACAGGAACAGCGTTCCCCCAACAGTAGTAGTCTTTTCATTGTGAGTCGCTTTGTGAAGTGTCAGGCTCAATTTGAGAGTGCCAGCAGAGAGTAGAGAGCATTCGCACAGAGTGCATTTTCACATCCGTGTCCACTCTTTTCCATATTCATTGTGTATCCAGTCCGCTAAGCGTAAACTCCCCTTAAAGTTTGCATACACATACATGCTGGGATCAACATGGTCACAACCCGCAATGGCAAACCTAATTCAGCTCTGTTCAGTGCTTGCTGAAGCAATCCCCTTCAAGCCGGTCTAAACAGTTCAAGCCGCCAGTCTTAGGCTCCATACTTGAGGGATCAAACGAATGAATCTTCTTGCTCCTATATTAGCGCTGTCAACCGCATCAGCAAATAGAAACTGACCTATATCGACAGTGCCGCAATCTACAGCATGATCATGAAGGTGAGCTGTGGATTCCCGCGACATTCATTCCACCACACATACATAATTACACAAACAGTCAGCTTTATCCACTAAATTTATACGCAGATGCCCCTGGATACATTTTGAAACCGGACTCAATATGGACGAGGGATGCACATTGCGCATTGGCCAAGTTGCTCCAGATCCAATCACCCCCAGCTAAGGCATCAAAGAGTGGCGCCCAATGGCTAACTCACAGGTACACAGCCGTTCATCTGAACCATCAGAACAATCCGGGCGGCCATCACACTGCCGGCGCCTATCTATACAGCTACCAGAGGTGCCACACCTGAACTGCCCGTCGCTGCAGCCGGTCGGCACTGCGCAAAGAACAAGTAGTGCACATTTGGGGTTTTTAATGTCTTTTTAGAGATAATTTTCTTTTTCTACAGAGCAGGCGCAGTGTCCGAATCGGTAGAGCGCGTGCCTTGCGTGCGGGAGAGCGGAAGTTTGGTTCCCGGTCGAATCAAACCAATGACTTATAAAATTGATACTCGTTGCTTCTTAGTCTGGTGCTCGGCATTGATAGGATAGAGGAAGGATTGGTTAGTTCAGTCTTGGGATAATGTGAATGAGTGGGATATTGGGTCATAGTGCCAGCGGCCTGATTTCCCAGTGGGGACACACTATAAAGTCCCCATGAGTGCACAATGTCACAAGTCCCTACCCATCCTGATATGACATTAGATGTTGCCAGGACATAAAACTCCAACAACCAATCTTTTGCTATATCCATTGATTAAGCAAGGTAAGTTTCAATCGCATATAATTTGTGTTCCTCATTCCACTGCTCATTGGCCCTATTCGGGTAATGCTGTGCACTAGGCTAGGTAGCGACAAGTATAAATTTGTAATTCATTGCATCTGACTCAGTCCGGGGTTTGAAATAGAAGGCATAATTTCATCAACAAGAAACATGTCTGCCAATATATTGCTGTCCGCGATTCTTGGGAAATGTATACCAACATAAAAGGCAGTGGTGTAAATAACGACATTCTTAATGCGGGTTCTGAAAACAAGTTTGTAGGAGGTTTAAACCAGCGTCCAGGATGGTTAATGGGCTCGCCTTCCTGCAGGTAAAGTCAGGGTTCAGGGATAGGTGGTCAGGGCTTCATCATTTCTTTACTGCTGGGAAAAGAGAAATAAGAAAAATTGTCCAAATGCAATACTCCATTACATTCTGCTCATGCAAGTCTGTTTGTGTGGTTTTTCTTAACCAACATGACAAAGCAATGCACATCCCTGATAAAATGGCAGGGCATTCCAAATCATCTGAACCATATACGGTGGGCACCTGTGTCATACCAAAGTCACACTATACTTGCAAACAAAAAAAAGAAGATAGTTGCAAAATGGTCACAAGATAGTAGTAAAGTGGGCACAAAGTGATCCTCAGTGGTTGCCAACCTCCTTGTGATCAACATGGTCACAGGGAGGTTGCAGCTGCTGCACCAAAAACCTTGTTGCCACCAATATGGTCACCGACCATTTTGATATGTTGGTGACCAGTCGGCGACTAGTGGGTTTTTTGGTCGCAAAGTGGTCTCCTATGGTCACAAGCCCTAGTGTGACTGGGCCTTTAGGCTGACATATACTAAACATCGGCCCTTCATGTCAGCTGTTTGACACAGGTTGGATGTCAAGGAAGGTTAATGAGTGCCTCCTTTTGTACATGAGGGTCAATAGTTGCAGCTTCCGCCTGTCAGCTGGTGTCATGATAGTGGCTTTGGAATGTAAACTCATGTATCGCTACATAACAGTTTTCCTACATCTGATGTAAGAACCTTGTGGTGATTTTGTGGTACCAAAGACAATGGATGACAAGACGAGCTACTCAGTGCTTTCCCGTGAAATACAGCAAACAAGGTAATTGGACAGGTCCCCATGACCAGCCTGACTGCTGTACCATTGAAACACGGAGACGGGTTCCCTAGCACACCCTGACTGATCTACCATCAAATGCAATGTACAATTATTGTGTATTATCTCCTACTACTAATAATGAAAACAATATTAAAGCATACTAAAGTTCAAACATAATTTAAACACTTGAATCTGTGCCATACGTAATACAATTTGTGATAATGTCTGAGTAAGAAAACTACAACTACACCTGATCACATACAACACACTTTCCCGTGGGATGGCACCACTGCATGATTATTTCAGAAATTCCTATATGAAAGTGCTGAGTGGCACGTCTTGTCGTACATTGTCTCTGATGTCATGATGGTGTCTTTGGAATGTAAATTTATGTATCACTACATAATAGTTTTCTTATACCCCTGTCACACTATGACGTAATGAACCAACGTAAGCCTGACGTGCTCACGTTTCGTCATTACGTTGACGTACGTTGGGTTATGTTATGATGACGTTAGACTGATGTCGAGCTACGTCACGTTACGTTGTGTTACATCGGCGTGCATCAAGGTTTTGAACCTGTTCAAAACTTTCGACATAACCCGAATGTAAGGGTTTACGTTCGCCGTACGTTCTGTACACGTTCGGCGAACGTCAATGATGTTAAATGGACATTAGTCAAATGCTGCTCACTATGTTCCACTACGTTCCACTACATTCCCCCACATTAAAGCAGGTGGAAACGTCCACGTGGTGTAATGGGAATGTCAGGAGAACGTATGCCAAACGTATGTCCAACATACATTCAACATTTCGCCACCGTGTCATGACATATGTAACATCACGTAACGTAGTTCTGGCAATGGAATAATGTACATAACGTTCCGTGAGCATAATGATGTTGTCCTCTCTCGTGGAATGATGCTATCACTACGCTTTACCGATGTTACGCTCTCGTCAACTATGCTGCATCCACGTTCAACTTGTCCCCAAATTTGCATACTACGCCGAGAAGTTCGATGTTTTTCACGTTCTCCCTACGCTGATCTCGTTACGTCGTAGTGTGACAGGGCCTTTACATCTGATGCAAGAACCTTGCAGTAACCTAGGGGTGTTGCAATTGGGAAATATTGCGCCCAGAGCAGGATTTGAACCCACATTCCTTGCCATTCAAGGGCTAGCCTTAACCATTACAATAACTAGGCTCGCTGATACAATCACCCTATCCACGCCTATCTGTCTATGTGGTTCCCTGCTTGAGAGGTCAGTGCAGACAATTACAATATGCTTAACAAATGTGCTAACCTTTATGGAAACTATAAAACATATTTAAAATTCCTCAAGCTGGCTAACTGTATAAAGATTTTTCTTTGATTGGTTTCTCCCTCCTCGCCCCATCTCCTCCATCCCTTCACCCTCCCCTCACCCACTCATGCATAATGTGGGAAAGTGTTGCGAGTGTTTAGGTGTGAAAGACACAGGGTCACAGATGACATAAGGGCAAGTACGTCAGTTAATTATTTAGTAGCAATTCTAATTCACGTTTAACAAACTGTTATATTATTTAACAAACATTGCATGGTGTTCCATTCTCCATTTAAATTCATGGGTCAGCCAACACAACATGATTATCAACGATTTGGGTTAAGACGATCACAGAAAGAGAACGAAGAAAGCAAATCTAAATCCACTCGGCACATAATTTTGATTGGGACTGAATAAACAAGGCGAGTATTCTGTGTTACGCTGGTTGTTCAGTACAGACTGAAGCTGTGACGCAGCATGTCAGTTTGTAGCTTTGCCTTACACAGGCAGAAGGTGGGGAGGTGGCGAACACACGTACACTTCATATGGGACGTGGCATTTTATCTAATGCCAACTATTTGCTTGGGCAATTTCACTGCGATACCAAGGTTGGTCATCAGCAGGCATGTGGTTATAGGTGATAATTGAGTTTAATGTATAAGTTGTATAGTGAAGGACAAGGCTAGGAGGGGAACCATCTCTACCTTTCGCCATGTAAGCTGTAGCTGTGACCCGGCGTGCTGGGTTCACAACTTTAGTCCTTCCTGATGGACCAGCAGAACTCGGAATAGCCGTATTGAACAAATCCCAAAACAAGCATACATTCTCTGTTGATTCAAACCCGAGACCGGATTTTTGTTGTCAATCTCCAAACAAATCATATCAAAACTTGTAAATAATTATTTTCCCCTTAAAATATCATTTAAAAAAATCAAAAATACTTTTTTTTTTTTAAGGGAGGGAGGGAACGATCGGTTTGGATGAGGAAGGGAGGGGCGTAAGTAAACAATGATAGGACCCACGGAAAATTGCAACTAGGGTGGTGCTGTTGGGTTCACACATTGACTCACAGTGGCAGTCTGCCTCATCAGAACCGTCTATGCACTCACGGCGGCCATTACACCGGAACCGGATGTTGATGCACTCCGATGAGTGGCATAGGAATTGGTGGCGCGGGCACCGCATCACTGCAGCGCCACCACCGGCAGAACCAGGCATTATGATTAAGCACTCATTGGTTATTCTATTTGCCTCTTCTTTTTAAATTAAATTAAATTTTCATTTAATAATCAAAAAAGATGGCAATTCTTCACGTTTTACTTTCCGTTAAAGATTAAAATATTGTTATTCTATATTATTTTGTATATTTAATAAATATATTTATGTATCTTTTGGGGGGTAAATATGTTTATTCATCTGACATACACTTGGTGATTTAAAACAGATTTGATTAACTAATTGTCTCCAACATCTTTGTCGACATTATTTTCTATTTCTTTTCGCCCCAGGGCTTGTTTCGGGTGTCTTCCATGCAATCATACATCAACTGTCTTTACGCACACTGCTCCCTTTTTGTTGTTTTCACCAAATCAGTCCACCTTGATGATAACTTCAATGTAGGTTTCTTTGGGGTCTTTTGTTAAAATGTGTTGTTGACAAAACCTGCATATATGTTGTGAGTTTCTAAATAAATATCTCTGAATGAAGTGTGCATTATTTATTTATAAAGAGTCATTGAACAATTATTTTGGATACAGACTTACGACATTGTGACTACCAACTTCAATATGCCATAGTTTTGAGATAAGCATTTAAGGGACTATGTCTACAGACATTTAAATATGCTTAGATAGTTTATATATATGCGATGTGCAACATACATGCTGGTATTTCATTTTTACTTTGATAACATTGTTGAAAATGTACAAATCCCCCTCCCCCAATCATTTTCATTGACTGTGATCTAAAAAAACCATATTGTAAATACAGGACTCAGAAGACAACGGTCTAGATAACAGACGGACACTTACGGCAGTTGTACTCGTCAGACTGGTCGCTGCAGTCCGGGCGCCCGTCACACTTCCGGCGGAAGTCAATGCATTGTCCGTTATCACACCGGAACTCGTCGCGCTGACATAACTGCGCCGAAGCTGTAAAATAAACGCTGAACCTCAACTTTTGTTTCAAGGACTCCCAAACCCGCAACGGTCGGTGCTGCCCCCTGGATTGTGTGGTGGATTCTCTAGTCACTCGGCCCACGTTTTCCACCTTCAAAGCGGGTGGTAGTTTGCCCCGATAGCGCCAATGTTATGGCCCTGTCACACTACGACGCTTCTCTCGGCGACCCGTCAGCGTTGAAAATGAAATCTTGCGCGTCGAGAAACGTCAAACTTTTCGGCGGTTTGGGGGAAAAGATCGGCGTCAGCGCGGCGCGTTATGCGCGCGCGGCCAACGTGTGTCGACGCGCTGGGGAAAAAAAAAAAAAAGTTTGGCGCGACGTCTTCATTTAACCTTAAATGTTGCTAGGGCCTAAAACAAAAACGGCCCAGTTTGCGCAACGCGTGAGCAACGACCCTCCCGCGCGCGCGCCGTCTTCCTAGCGTTCCCATAACGTTATTCCGGCGCGTCCAACGCAGCGCGACGCGCGCCGAACGTCCTTACCCATATATTTGCGCGCGCTGGCGGTCGCTGGTGGTTTTGGACATGTTCAAAACGATCGGCGACCAATAACGCGCGCCGACGTTGTCCGCCGACCGTCAACGTCCAAAATAGTGTACCGACGTGTACCGACGCGCCGATAACGCGCCACCAGCGCGTCTCCATATTTCACCAAATATCGCCCAAAAACACCACACGTTGACGGGTCGCCGGCGAGAAGCGTCGTAGTGTGACAGGCCCATTACCGTGCCACCTCCCTGTTTGTAGGCCCTGAGTCCCTGTGTGTTCTACTCCCGCCAATCTTATCGGAAATGGCGGTAGTGCTAGGCCATGAATAATCCGTGATGGTTTTTGTTGTTGTATTATCTGAATTATTTGTTTAATTGTTGACATTATTAGGGCAAATAACAAACAAAGGTTGGTCATCGTTCTTTTGATCCTACAAATCAGAGTCGGTTGGGCAGGCGGGTGGTTTTTATTTTGTATTTTTGTATTTACGCCTGGCGAATGACATAGACATAATACGTAACTCTGTTACACAGATTATGTGCTTATGAAAGTTGAATTGCTGCTAGCCGGACACAGTTTTAACAGTTAAAAAAAAAAGTAATCAAGGGCGGGTGATTTTTCAGGCGTGGGCAGGAACAATCATCAATTGTTTAACAATTTATATTTCGCCTTATTTTCTACCTATTTACAACCGTTATTCCCGGTGTGGCGGTTTCAGCGCCCGGTCAGTTTCAGCGGCCTGTCGTGGCTTCTGCGCATGCGCAGATTTTAAGACATATGCAAAACACCCGTGGCCTCGCCGGCTACAAGCTCAGCTGTAACTATCACTGGTGCCTGGCAGTGTTAGGGACCGATTAGGCCGAAATCTATTGAATGCGATCATATTTAACAGAATTACATACTTAAATAATGAAATTTAATTAAATTAACCTTAAATTCCAAGCGATATTAACGTAGCAGCTAGATCAGCGTCGAATCGCCGAGTGTAAACAAAACAAATAGCAGTGCTCGCCGCAACGTTCGAAAATCCACGCATGCGCAGAAGCCATGACAGGCCGCTGAAACTGACCGGGCGCTGAAACCGCCACACCGGCCTACCACCGCCATTATTCCTGGCCTACTACCTCCATTATTGTAGGGAATTACGGTGGTCGGAAAACAAACTAAATTAGTCAAATTATATTCAAACTATAGTCCGAGATACAGATCACTATTTGACCGACATATGTATTTCAATATACAGTAGTACCTGTCTTCAGCGACACCAGCGATCGGCGGACCCCTGCCATGTGCGGACAATCTTTCAATGTATTAACTATTCTTTTCGCATGTGACTCTCCATCCAATGGCAGGACACCTGCTATGTCAGGACAACATTGGTCTAAGTGCTAACTTGTCCCTTGATGACAGACACTACTGTATTTAAGTACATCAGACCCGCATGTTCAGCTTTGCATATATACAAATAAATGATGCTAACATAAAGAAAATGTACATTGTCATGGTGAAATATAGATTTCCGGCTGCAATTGAAGGTGTCAGATGAATAACCATTAATGTAACAAGCAAGATTAATATTCGATACAAAGTACACTGTCAGTTGCACAAATTACCTTACCATTACAACATTAGTACAGTGAAACCCCATTTCACGCGTCCCGATTTTACGCAAGTTCGGATATAACGCAATGGTTTATTGGACGCGGAATTCTTTAATTCAAAGATAATTCAATTCTTTAATTCAATTCTTTAATTCAAAGGTTATTCAGTAAATTGGACCCAGATTTAGCACGACCCCACTTTTTTTCGCGATGATATTTCATGGATCACAACAAGCGGGTTATAACGGGGTTTCACTGTATTTCTATTTACACATGCAAACTGGAACAGACACACGGTGCCACTGTTCACAATATTAGACACGTGTTTATCATTCAGAAGCCACAGTTCAGCACTTAGCAATCTCAATGGCATGCGTCTACATTTAGTGATTAATTTCTCTGATTTGTGGCTATAATGGGCACATTTTAGAATGGCAGTCTTCCATTCAGTGCCAGTTTAATAACTGTGAAGTAAGTTCATCTCAACACAATAACATCTGTATTTACATCTAGAAAAGCCTAGATTTAGAATAAGAGTTACCTTAATGGTAATGTTTTCTGATTTTATTCATGTTTTCATTATTTATGATTGTTCATCCCAAGTACAGAAAATGGGTAGAGTCCAGTAGGCAGAGACTTTAAAATGTATACTGTTCACTGACCTAGTCTGGCACTCAGCATTACTATGAACGAACAAGGGGCAGTGGAATGAGAAAGACCAATTGTCCGCGATTCAAATTTCCCCGGCTTCATCAATAAGCATAACAAAATATAATTGCCTTAAATCCAAATTCATGAAGCTATGAAACTAAAATTTAAAAAAATACATAATACTTAAATATATTAAATAAAGCAATGCACCACGCACTGGCCTTGTCGTGATGATGATTATGTAATACACCTACTTCCTAAAGGAAATGTCTGGTGAACCGACAGCGAAAAGCAAACCCGCCATGCCTATACTTTGCAGTTTCAGAAGCGGCATTCAAATGGCGCTTGCGCAAGTTAAGGCATTCTTCTTAACTATCTCATACTTACGACAGTCGAGCTCATCGGATGAGTCAGGACAGTTATATTGTGCATCACATTTCTGCAGGAACGCAATACACTGCCCCGAGCCGCACTGGAACTGGTCGGGCAGACAGCCGGGTGCCACAGTGGTGGTGGCAGGGGCAGCTGTCAACGACCAAAGCACACCCTTCTTTGTACTTGATTTGAATTGGATTGAATTTAGTTTTATTTAATTTTTTGTAAATGGTATGGTGGGTTTGGTGCCCATCTTTCTGAGTTAGTGATGAGGGGGAGGAGGAGATCTTCTTGCTTGTACACCAGAGGAGACAGTGAGTGAATGGGGCTTTATGTACGATCAACATTTGAGGTCATGTGTCGTTGAGGACTGGGACTGATTTGGCGCATTGATGATGGCGTTTTAGTGCTGCCCCACTGGGATATAGTGTCTGAGGTACTGTCAGGAAGGGTACAGATTTGTGACAGCAGCTTGCATTAATATCTGTTTTATAGTGCTGCCCCACTGGGACACAGTGTCTGCGGTCCTGTTAGGATGGACACTGATTGGTGACAGCAGTGTGCATTGATGATGGCTTTATAGTGCTTCCCCAGTGGGACATAGTGAGGACTGGTACAGATTTGTGACAGCAGTTTGCATTGATGACGGCTTTATAGTGCTGCCCTACTGGGACATAGTGTCCGAGGTCCTGTCCCATAGTGGGATATAGTGTCTGAGGTCCTGTCAAAACGAACACTGATTTGTGACAGCAGTGAGCATTGGTGGGAGCTTTCTAGTGCTGCCCCACTGGGATATAGTGTCTACGGTCCTGTTAGGAGGGGCATTTGTGACAGCAGTGTGCATTGATGATGGCTTTATAGTGCTGCCCCAGTGGGTCTTGTCACACGTTTCTTCAATATACCATACATTGTTGGAAGGGAAGGTGAATGGCAGCAGAGGGAGAGGGAGACCAAGAACATCATGGTTTACAAATATTTCACAATGGACAGGCTTGAATTATTCAGTCTATCAGAACAGCACACCATCGGGACAAGTGGAGAACCATTGCATCCAACCCTCGACTAGAGGGCGGAACTATTGATTGATTGAGTGGGACAAAGTGTCCGAGGTCATGTCATGATGGGTACAGATTTGTGACAGCAGTTTCATTGATGGCAGCTTTATAGTGCTGCCCCACTGGGATATAATAGGATATAGTGTCCGAGGTCCTTTCAGGAAGGCCACCGAGTTGTGACAACAGGTCGCATTGATGTCGGCTTTATAGTGCTCCTCCAATGGTCCGAAGTCATGTTAGGACCAGCACCAATTTGTGACAGCAGTTCACATTGATGGCAGCTTTATGGTGCTGCCCCACTTGGATATAGTGTTCGAGGTCACGTCAAGAGCAGTACCGATTTGTGACAGCACCGGTTCATAGTGCTACCCCAGGTTCATAGTGCTACCCCACTAGAATACAGTTATAGCGGGAGTCATAACACGATATCCCACACAGTCATTGTTCTAACACTTAGTCAGCCATTTAAATTGACCAATTCCACTTCCACATGGCACACTTTTGATTGGCTGTTTTAAAACAAAAAGTGCACTTCCCGTTGTTTGTATTCTTTCTTCATTGGAGGCATACCAGATTCTGATACCAATTATATTATCATGCTTAAACATTACAAAATAGCCATAATGAAATTCTCTTGCGCTTTCCAAAAATGTGATCCGCTCTTTTGTAGCACCTAGTTTGAATTTGATCGATAAAAAGCCATTAATTTATTGTTTACGCATAGAGTCAAGATGACCTCATCGTGTCATACTGCCTCGCAGTGTGGATACTTTACCAATGTGAGATCCGACTCGGTGCTGCCATCAAACTCGCGCAGTCTTCAACTGACGCATCTTAAGTAGTTCTGTGTTATCCTGTCAATGCGGGTTTAATACCCTATATTTACAGAAATACTTAATAAGGGTTCATATCTATTTATGTTATACTATAATGACCCTGAAGAGCGCTGATTCATTTAGCGCTGCATTTTTTAGGAACTTATGTACAACACTAAATAGGGGTTTATTGTATATTATATCATGCTGGTAGGTCGTTCATGTGGGGAGAACGCTCCCCTATCCAAAGGCCTCACTCAGCAGGTCAATACTCAGCCCGAGATTGCTCACGCCACCTTGTACTCCTAGAATTCTTTAAATGTGTAGAATTTGGAGGGTTGAGGATGGGCAAACTTCTTAAGGGTTTTAAAATTTACTGAAGTAAGGGTCACATTATTGCTTTAATTCAGGAAATTTGTAAATGTTGAAACTTACAACAACCGCTTTCGTCAGAGTAGTCCTGGCAGTCGTACTGGCCGTCGCAGCGACGAGCCACGTCAACACACTGCTGGTCGGTGCAGGTGAACTGGTGAGGGCCGCATGTGACCGGGTCTGCGAAGACAATCGGGCGGTCAGTACAATGTCTCAGTATGATAGATCTCAGTACAATGCATCTCAGGATATGTCTCAGTACAATATGTCTCAGTATGATAGGTCTCAGGACATTACGTCTCAGTATGATTGGTCTCAGTACAATACGTCTCAGTATGATAGGTCTCAGTACAATACATCTCAGTATGATAGGTCTCAGTACAATGCGTCTCATTATGATAGGTCTCAGTACAATACGTCTCAGTATGATAGGCCTCAGTACAATACATCTCAGTATGATAGGTCTCAGTATGATACATCTCAGTATAATAGGTCTCAGTACAATATGTCTCAGTATGATAGGTCTCAGTACAATATGTCTCAGTATGATAGGTCTCAATACAATACGTCTCAGTATGATAGGTCTTAGTACAATGCGTCTCAGTATGATAGGTCTCAGTACAATATGTCTAAGTATGATAGGTCTCAGTACAATACATCTCAGTATGATAGGTCTTAGTACAATGTGTCTCAGTATGATAGGTCTCAGTACAATATGTCTCAGTATGATAGGTCTTAGTAGAATGCGTCTCAATATGATAGGTCTCAGTACAATACGTCTCAGTATGATAGGTCTCAGTATGAGGTCTCAGTACAATACGTCTCAGTATGATAGGTCTCAGTACAATATGTCTCAGTATGATAGGTCTCAGTACAATACGTCTCAGTATGATAGGTCTCAGTACGATACATCTCAGTATGATAGGTCTCAGTACAATATGTCTCAGTACGATAGGTCTCAGTACAATAGGTTTCAGGACATGCGTCTCAGTACATATCTCAGTACAATACATCTCAGTGTGATATGTCTCAGTCCGATGCGCGAAAAGGAAGAAGGCAAGGCGGGTGTGGAAATAAGGCGTTTTATTGACGCCTCAACAGAGCATACAGAGGGGAAGAAAGGCTCATGAGGAGCAAAGCAAATGAGAATAAAGTACAAAAGGGGCTCATAAGGAGCAACAGAGTATACAGAGGAAGAGACAGGCTCATGAGGAGCAATGCAATGAGAATAAAGTAAAAAAGGGGCTCATAAGGAGCGACAGAGTATACAGACGGTGGTCAGTGAGGGGGTGTCTAGGAGCCCTCCACCAAAAAGGCGGAGAGGGCTCGCGGCGCGCCCGAGGGGGCGAGGCGGGGCACGTGTGCGTGGACCGTCTCGGGGGACCAGGTGCCCTGGGCCACACTGGGGAGGGGGGCCCTCTGTGGTCGGGTTCCCTTTGTGGGCGGGGAGTGTCCGGGGCCTGCGTCGACAGGGAGTGGGCGGCCAAAGAAGGAAGAGGCCCGCTCCTTGGCGAGATCCGGTGAGGAGGTCCGACGAGGGTCGAGGAGGGGGGTAGCGAAGTCCTCAGGGCTGGGCGGGGTGGTGGTCGGGGTCTGGGCGGGTGGGTTGTTGAAGGCGGTGTCGTGAGGGTCGGCGGCTGTGATGTCGGCAGAGGGTTCCTCGTGAGGCTGGGCTGGGGTCCGAGGCGTGAGGCCCGAGGTGATGATCCCCGGCTGTGACTGGGCGGCGCTGCGATTGGTGGTCGCTGGGAGGTTGTCGGTGGAGGTCGCGGGGCTGTCGGCAGTGGTGAGGGTGAGGCGCCGGGAAGGGCCCCCCGGGCGGATCAAAAATCCGCCAAGGTGGGGGGGGGGGTCTGGCGCTCACGGGCTTGCTTGGTCATGCAGCCGGCCTCGCAGTGCATAGTTAGTATGCGCCGCATGTTTGCGCAGTAGGCACAGACGTGACGGCGCCTGTCCCCCGCCTCGCCGTGGGCCTCCCCGACGGGGGCCCGATCGCACGAGGTGGGGTCGCGGTTCCAGGCCGGGCAGAGGGCCCTGTGGGTGTGCCTGTCGTAGGCGGTGCGGGCGTCGACTTGGGCTCGGGGCAAGTGTGTGCCTCGGGGAGGATCGTCACCTCGGGGGACCGCTGCTGCCGGGGCGGCCTGAGGGGCGGGGAGGGTAAGGGTCTGTACCCTCAGGAGGTCGAGGGCGACCGGGTCGTGCCACCCTTGGGGGAGCCTCCCGTCTGCTATCCATGTGAACACCGTCTCGGAATAGCGGCGGACGGTTGGCCAGGGGTAGAGGAGGACGTCTCTGAGCATGGTGAGGTGATGGTGGCGTAGGCCCTGGAAGGAGTGGGCCGGGAAGTCGGGGTGGTCAATCAGGGTGAGAAGGGCGAGGCTATACTCGTCCTTGGTTGCCTCGCCCCTCTTCACCGACTTCCTCTCAGGCCCCCTCTCTACCAGGTCCGAAGGAAAGATGTAGTCGACCGGGATCCCTTGCCGCCTGACCGAGTGCCGCCCCTCGGCAGAGGCAAGGATGTCCCGGACGGCGTCGGCCGCGGACGCCGGGGTGTGGTGCGTCGGCTCCTTGCGGTAGGCCGGCGACGGGGCAGCTGGGGCTTGGGTCCCGAGGTGATGGTAGCACTCATACTGGGGGTGAGCGGCCCCCGGCAGGGGCGGCGGAGGCGGTGGCGGGGGCCGGGCCCCGGCCGAAGGGCGCGCCCGAGGTGCGCGGGCGGGGGCGGCAGTGTAGGCGGCCTGACGTCTGGGTGCAGGGGAGGGCGCCTCGGGGGCGGGCCGAGCCCCTCCGGCCTCCAGGGCATCGATCCGGGCATGGATGTCGGCGGCATTCTGGCGTATGTCGGCGGCAGTCTGGCGCTGCTCGAGCTGGAGATGCTGGAGCGTCTCCAGTATGGCCGAGGCTTCGGCGCCCGAGGTGCGGTCCGAGGGCGACGCCGGGGCGGAGGCCCGGGACTCGTCCTGCCGCGGAGTTGAAGCCGGCCCCGGGGTGCCGCGGGCGGCTGGCCGGGAGCCCTTGCGTCCTCTTCCTTTCCCTTGTGGCATGGTGTAGCAGCGGTCCGAGGTGGAGGTAGGCCCAAGAGAGAAAAGGGGAGAGAGCTGGAAGGCGGCAGGAGGGCGAGTGCCTGAGGGAGGCCGCCGGGCGGCCTTATAAGGGGAGGGGGACGGGCGACAGCAGGTGAGGTGTGAAAGCTGCCGGCCCGGGGGAGGGCGAGAGGCGGTGAGCAGCGGGCGTCGGGTGAGGCGCGAATGCTGCGCGACAGGGGGGGGGGGAGAGGGAGAGGCGCGCGGCGGCGTCGGGTGAGGTGTCAGCGCAGCGCGACAGCCGGGGTGGGGGAGGGTCTCTCCCTTTCCTCGCATCAAACGTAATGCTTCGCATTACGACCAATACATCTCAGTATGGTAGGTCTCAGTACAATATGTCTCAGTACATGTTTCCACACAATACATCTCAGTATGATACATATCAGTACAATATGTCACAATACAATGTCTCAGTACAATACTTCTTAGTACAATACATCTCAGTACAACATGTCTTGGTACAATATGTCTCAGCACAATATGTCTTAGTGCAATATGTCTCAGTACAATGTTTCATTACAATTACATCTTGGTACAATGTCTCAGTGCAATATGTTTCAGTACAATGTGTCTCAGTACAATATGTCTCAGTATAATAGATCTCGGTACAATGTGTCTCAGTACGATACGTTTCAGTACAATACTTATCAGTACAATATGTCTCACTACAATATGTCTCAGTCGAATAGTATCAGTATGATACATATCAGTACAATATGTCTCAGTGCATTATGTCTCTGTACAATAGTATCAGTATGATACATATCAATACAATATGTCTCACTACAATATGTCTCTGTACAATAGTATCAGTACGATACATATCAGTACAATATGTGTCACTACAATATGGCTCTGTACAATATTATCAGTACAATGCGTCTCAGTACAATATGCCTCAGCACAATGTATTCATACAATGTTTCAGAATGATACATCGCAGTACAATACTGTTCAGTAAACTATGTCTCGTCTGAGTTAATGTTTTCTGAGTTAATGGCCTCAAGTCCCTGATAAAACCTGAAGCTCTAACCCGGCATGTTTGTACTTCAGAAGTGCCTCCGAGCCCCAGTCCTCACTGTGTGCCACAGCCTGCAAGCTCCGTTGGAACCCATAAACAAACGGACCAATGCTGTAATAATACATTTAAAAAAGCCTCAAATTTGAAAATGATGACCCGCAGGGTCGCAGCTTCAGCTTACACACCGGAAGTTGGGGTTGGTGCAACTTCCAGCATTATCATTCAGTATGGACGCACCTCTCACCGCGTGCCTCCTGATACGTTAACTTGGTAGGGGTCTTGTCACACGTTTCTTTCTAATGTAGATTGCAGTTAAATTATCCTATGAACATTTGGTGTTAGATAAAATACTACTTCATGTATGTGTATTTACCACTTGTCCACACCGTCCACTATACAATGTGTAGCTGTGACCCGGCATGCTGGGTCACAGCTACAGTCCTGTCTGAGGGACCAGCAGAACCTGGAATACCTGTGTTTATCTAGTTAGCATCTAAATAACACTTGAAAGAGAAGGTAAGGTCGTTTTCCTTGCAGGAAGAGCTTACATTTCACAATCAAAGTTATATAATGAGAGCGGGTGTGGCGGGTGCAATGTTGTTAGCTATGGGCTCACAAGTGTGAGAGACAGGAAACCGACATGTACAAGCACACAGCAATTAATATATGACATAATACGGCACAGTGTAGGTATTAACACAGGCCTATTGCAGACGGAATTAATTTTACCTAAGGCCAGCACATCACTGACACATTATATTCTCACCCCTTCCATAATATAATCATAAAAAAATAATTGACAAATAATCAAATATAATATAATAGAACAGGTGGCGCCTTGGTAAATTACTGATGGAGCGGATAAGGCAAAATAAAGCGCTAACAAAATGGGTATGTTTGTTACATCTATAGGCTTCTGTAGTAACATATTCAATTACATTGCCTCAGGATCCCCTTCTATGTTACGACAAATGTTTAATACGTGCACAAGTGTCTAAGTTAAATATGTAGAATCAAATCTAGATAATTGTTTTGGTTTGAAAATTAGATTTTTCATCGAACTATGCAGCTTTAATAAAAAAATAATATGAATAAGCAATGCTTAGGACCCCCCCACATTGGTGATTAATATGTATATTTTCTAAGGAATTGATAGAAACTGGTCCCAGTGCCTTCTCCCAGAACCAGTTTCAGCCGTGCTATGTTCTGTAGAAATAGCTGTTTCTGATTTCTGGATTGTGGTGAATTCATTTTCCCTCTCTATAACTATGGCCCCAATGATTGTTTATGTATTGTAACATAAGCAGTGAATGTATGGAGACTGCTTCCTAACAGGTAGTTAGTTGCCTTTTATAGTGGTTAGAACACATGTTTGGACCGTCCTACTCGTCCCATCTCTTCATTAGGACTGGCCTACCCAGCAACTATATAAGGAGTGATGTCACACACTCTCGGCTTAGATTTAACCTGGACGGAGCTGATTGGGAAGCCTTCAACCAACATTTACAACACCGCACACACACCAACCCCCCCAACACTTGCGACGAGTTCACCACACTTGTCTGCCATGCCATGGTAGCCACCATCCAACAGACAACAAACCGCCGCCTCCTGGGCACCACAAACTCTCCCGCCATCAGGAGAGCCAAACACCACAAAAACAAACTCCTCCGCAAGCTCCGTTCCAACCACAACCCAGGCACTGAAAAATTAGTCAAGATTGCCACCCAATGGTTGAACAAGCTCATCACAACTGAAAACGACAGAAAGTGGAAACTGTGGTGCACCAAAATTTCATGGCACACCTCACTCACACGCCTCATGCAGAAACTACATAACCTACAGGGAACCACCCCACGGGCACCCCTCGAGCCAAACCCACTACAAGGAGCCACAAACCAACTCGCCACCTACATTAACAGGACAGACCCACAACTCTGCTTACCAAACACACACCTACAAACCCTCGCCAGAGACGCCCCCCAGCGAGAGGAAGCTATCAACAATGCTATAGACCTCCCATCCGCCCACGGCTTTGACCGCCCCCTGACAAAGACTGAGCTCGGGAGGGCACTCCACCCCCCGTGGAAGAAAACGAGCCCCGGAGCAGATGGTGTACCTACCACGGTGTGGACCCGCCTGTCCACACATAATAGGGAAACTCTGCTCCCCCTCCTAAACTCGGTCTACACACGAGCAATTATACCAAAATCGTGGAAGGACGCGGTCATCGTACCCATCCCAAAGAAAGACCCGGGCGAGTTCAGGCCAATCTCGCTGCTACAATCCCTCGGGAAAGGGGGAGAGAGAATTGTACTGGGCCGGCTCGAGACCTTCTCCAGCGACCCGGCCAATGGCTTCCCCGAAGAACTGGTCGGGTTCCAAGGCGGGCGTGGCACGCAGCACGCCATCCTCACCCTCGTCGAGGAGATAGTACAAGCCAAGGGACGTCGCTCTGGCGCGGCTGTTATCTTCCTCGACCTGGAGAAGGCCTTCGAGCTGGTCGACCACAACGTAGTCCTTGCCTCCATGGTTGAGCTGGGAGTCACCGGGAAGACCCTGGCGTTCGTACAGAACTACCTAAGTGATAGGCGAGCCAGTGTCCGCTTCCAGGGCAGCACCTCTCCCCTCAACCACCTAAAAAACGGTGTCCCACAGGGGGTTGTCCTCAGCCCCTTCCTCTTTAATGCTATAGTCACTGCCCTCATAAGCCGACTGAAAACAGGCATTACTGAACGCCGCCTCAAACACGTCAAGATCCTGTGCTATGCAGACGACATCGCTGTCGTCTGCTCACGCACCAGGGACGTGCCCCTCCTCACGGCGGATGTCCTGCTCCTACTTAGCAGCTCCTGCCGCGAGCTGGTGCTCAAAATATCCGCAAACAAAACCAAAGCTATGATGATGTTTGCCGATCAGCCTCCCCACCCACTCCGTGCCGCAGACTTGGACGTCGAGTGGGTGGACGCCTTCGACTACCTCGGAGTCAGGCTTGATCACAAACTCTCCATGAGCCCACTTGTGAAGCATCTGGCCTCCAGAATGAACAAGAGACTTCTTCTAATGACTAGAATCTCTGGGTTCAACTGGGGAGCACCAGCTGAAGTGCTCAGCCTCTTCTACAAACAGGCCGTGCGGGCCCTCTACGACTATGCAGCCAACACCGTTTCCTGGATTGGTCACTGCAGAAAGAACCGTAAGGCACGCCTCCCTCACAGTAGCACCCTGACCAAAGACCTCCTCACCCTGGAAAGAGTCCAATACCAGGCACCTGACTCATCACCCGAGCTCGCAGGACAACCAGGGTTGAGATCCTCCTGCTTGAGGCCAACCTCCCACCACTCCACCTACGCGGACAACAGCTGCTGGCAAACCACCTCTGCCAAGCCCTGTCCACAGGCCACTCCACCTTCAACCGCAGCACAGCCTCCTACCTACAAAACGGTCCAGGACTGCTCCTCGGCCTCTCCTGGGGTGCGAAAATGGCCATCCGCACCCTGAAAGAAACCCATGGGCTGGCACTCGCTGATATCCCTGACCTCCGGGCGAGACCCCCCAGGTACTCCGTGCCCGTTGATGTCAGACTCACCATCCTCTGCTCAGCCCGAACCAACTACCCGACTAGTCCTCAAAACCCTTGCACAGGAAACCATTGCCCGGGCCAAAGAGGACTTCCCTCTAGCCACCATGGTTTACACCGACGGCTCGCTCAACCCTGACATAAACCCGAGCCGGGGCTGGCTACTTCCTACCAGACGGGCAGGCTAGACGCCTTATCAGGGTCACGGACTACTCCTCCACCCTCGATACAGAGCTCGCCGCCATCCACCATGCACTGACCCACCTGCGGCACTGCAGCTGCATAGTGGTCACTGACTCACTCAACGCAATCCTGAAGATCAAGGACCACAGAGCTAACCACTCTCTGGCCCCCTTGATCCAAAACACCATCGTCACCAGGCATGAAGCTCAACTTGACACAGTGCTAGCCTGGGTCCCCTCCCACATAGGACTTCCTGGTAATGACTAGGCTGACTCAGCTGCTCTGGATGGTTCTCGGCGTCCTGAGATCGACCTCTTCATAGACCACTCCTTGTCCAAGCTCAAAGCTACCCATGCTAGAGCCACCAAAGCCCTGTGTCCCTCCACGACACCACCATCAGGAACCCATACTCCATCAGTTAGGCCTGGCACAAAAATATCAGAGCGCGCCTACCAGTCCCAAGAAACCTCTCTGCATCCATGCAAGAGGTGGTCACGCGCTTCAGGACTGGATACAGGCGGTTCATCGATACCCCTGCATTGCAACATAGTCCATGCGGTGACAAAATCTTCAACGTCGCCCACATCTTGGCGTCATGTGTGGCCTTTGATAGGACCGCCATCCGGGACTTCCTCGGCCCACCACACAACTTGTCTGACACCCGAGCTGCGCTCGCCATCCTCGAGAGGCTCTCCGATTCCTCATGGGAGCCACTCTATAGACAAAATTCCCACACCTTCAAGATCGTCGGCGGCCCTGAACCCAACAGCAGCGACAGTGACTAGCAACCAATGTCAGGAAGCCCCGTGAGGTCCCGGTCAGGGAGCCCGTGAGGTCCCCCCAGTCAGGGAGCCCCGTGAGGTCCCGGTCGGGGAGCCCCGTGAGGTCCCCCAGTCAGGGAGCCCCGTGAGGTCCCCCAGCAGGGAGCTCCGTGAGGTCCCAGCCGGGGAGCCCCGTGAGGTCCCAGCCAGGGAGCCCGGTGAGGTCCCACCCGGGAGCCCCGTGTGGTCCTGGACACACCGGATGTGACAGCCTCGACCCCCGCACCTACAATGTCGGTTCCCGCTTCGATCACCGACGGAGTGGGTGCCGGGACCGCGGATACAGCCACACCCACCCACCTCACCCCGGTCCAAGAGCCACTGGCACTGGACCACCCACCCTGCGACGGGGGCCCAGAAGACCAACGCGCCGCCCATGGCTCTGCTGCCAATGACACCGGATCCCGCTTTGATCTCCGGTCGAGGTACAGGACCGTGGGCCGAAGAACGTATTGCCACCTACCGGGCCACCGCCGCACCACAGCACAAGTCACCGCGAAGAGCACCACGCCCCCCCCCCCCCCCCCCCCCCCAAGCTGGACGAAGTAAGAAGGAAAGACCCCCCCCCCCCCAAAAAAAAACACACACCAAAAAAGGTCTGTTTTAACGGTCCCGTTTATTAATGCTGCAGTCCTGCAGCCAGTGACCGCTAGGTCACAAACCCCGCAATAAGTAAGTAAGCACTCTCGGCTTTTTTTTTCTCCATTTTTTGTTTCACTTGCTATCCGGACCGCACTTCATCCACACCTCTCTCTATCTCTCTCTCACCTCTCTCTATATCCTCTCCGCTGGCCTTGCTCCTCCTTGATATGTTTGAAAAGAGTTCCAGGAGGGGGAGCCCGCCAGCATTTCACTTTCTACCCTTACTCTGTCCGTGTCTTTAGCTTGCTGGATGGTCACCATAGAGCAAATAGACATGGTCCTTTGACTCAACTCTCCTCACTTATCTTTCCTAAAGTCGACCCTTTCTATTTCTCCCAGGCATACTTCTCCCCCTGACCAGGGAAGTTGTGTGCTTGTGTGGGGCCCTCTACCTTATCTTCTCTCGCTTTGTTCTCTTTGCTGGAACTGCTTTACCCCCCTTTGCCTTCCCTTCCTCCTAAACCCTCGCTGCTGTCAACTGAATATGAGTGCTCTACAACCGCCGGACGGGAGAGATTCGGGGCCGCCCCAACGCTTTGCCGTTTTGAATGTTGTAAAGACATCCCCCAGCTTCTACAACCGTCCCTACTGAAGACTAATATTCAACCAAAGATCGGACCGATTTATCAGTGCCTTTCTATATTGCTGCAGTTCTGCAGCCGGTAACCGTTGTAAGGCTACAAACAACCCCACGACAACAACAACACTCTCCACCCACACTTGCTATCCAGACCGCACTTCGTCCACACCTCTCTCTATCTCCTCTCTGCTGGCCATGCTCCTCCTTGATATTGTCTGAAAAGAGTTCCAGGAGGGGGAGCCCACCAGCATTTCACTTTCTACTCTTACTCTATCCGTGTCTTTGGCTCGCTGGCTGGTCACCATAGAGCAAATAGACACGGTCCTTTGACTCAACTCTCCTCATTTCTCTTTCCTATACTCTACCCTTTTTTTTTCCTTCCAAGCTTACTTCTCCCCTGATCAAGGGAGTTGTTTGCTTGGGTGGGGGCCTTTACCTTATCGTTTCTCTCGCTTTGTTCTTGTTGCTGGAACCGCTGGACCCAACTTTACCCGTCCCTTCCTCGTAAACCCTTACTGCTGTCTGTTGGATACAAGTGCTGTGCTACCGCTGGACCGGAGTGATTTGGGGCTGCCAGAACGACTCATCGTTTAATCGTTGTAAAGACATCCCCCAGCTTCTACAACCATCCCACCAGAAGATTAATCTTCAACCAAAAATTGGACCGATTTATTGTTGCCTCTTTACATTGCTGCAGTTCTGCAGCTGGTAACCGTCGTAAGGTTACAAACACCCCAGAAGTCAGTCACTCTTGGCACTCTACTCCCAGACATTGAGGCGTCAACATCTCCAAGTCAGTTAGGCCTGAAACCTGATCTGGCTAGTTACAGCTTATGGGATGGATTCAACTTGCTGAGCTTCTACAACATTGACCAATGGCCATCAGCAGGATTGGTGACTGTTGTGTCTGCCTTTTCCCACATCACTGCTGCTTAGCCTGACATGTACATCCATCATCAACTGAGACTCTATACCTGTATGGTTGGCTACAGCTTACAGACAGTGTATCATCTATTTCCATCAACTCCTCAAGGTAACTGAGACATAGAATAAACACCAAGAGGACTGAGTGTATCTATCATCTATATGGACTACACAGACAGTTGTGAGTGTAATATCATACCACTGAGAATTTATATGTAAATGTACACTTTGTAATTGAGAATATATGTTATAAGTACATATTTGTGTATTGTTACTTGTCTTCTGTACTAAGAATAGAAGATGTTCCAAATTCTCTTTTCTCCTCACTATATTATCTAGTCTATAAGATTAGGCATTAGTTATTATATGTGACAGTATATATACATGTGCTAGTGGTTATAGCCTCCCCCCTGGGTGGGTCCGTATAAAAAAAGGCATGGTGTCCTAGAACCCAGCTATAGCCTATATGATTAAACATGCGCCGCGTACAAGCGGGAGAAGGCTGAGCTAGTTACCGCAGTTCTGCTCGTCACTGCGGTCCCTGCAGTCAGCACGGCGGTCACACACGGACGTCTGGTAGATGCACTCTCCACTCGTACATGTGAACTGGCCGGGTAGACATGTGGAGGCCGCTGGACGCACAGACAGACAGGGGCTCACCCAACAACTCAACACACCAACTCAACATGTCTAAGGTCATGGGTCAAAGGTCACCGGGCTCTCCATCCAATGGGTCATTCTCAGAAACTGTGTACCACATTTTTGGTTTCCATGTTACATTGTTAATGATTTTGTCTTCTTTTTTGGGGGGTCAAATAGTTATTGTTTACTCTGTGTATTAAATATGTTAGCAATACTACATGTACTTTAATCTTTCCCACAAAATGTATCCAAAATATGCTTAAGCTATATGATTGTTTGCTGAAGTGAAAATATGAAGATTTGCATATCGACATCCATACATCAAGCCAAATGGTTTTTTCAACTTTTTTTCTTGTAAGAAACAATTCTTTTGGTTTAACTGTAATAAATAACATCTTATTTGAATTGCTTGTGTGTGTTAAAATGATGTTACAGATGTATGAAAATGATGTTATAGATGGATGTTACACGGTTAATTTTAACAGCTTTTTCAATTTGTATAACATCAAGATCAAAAAGTGAATTTTTCTTTTCAACTCTGACATATGCACAACATATAAACCTTCATCTGAATATGGATTCTGCTATTGTTTGGAATGGTTTCTGCTATTATTTGGAAGGTTTTCACTTTTACCATCCATGTCACAAAAGTGGAATACAGTTTCCGAGAACGAACCAAATATACATCACAGTGCCGCCGTTATTTTCTTTCTCACCACCCAACCCACTCTTTTCTTTACCAAGTTATTTACTTCTTCAGAAGAATCTTTATTTTGATCCATAATTGGTGATAATTGCAGGGTGATTTTGTTGTTGTTTTAAACAAGACAATTCCGCATTAATTAAAATTAGCATAATATAATTTGCTCACGAAATGTTTATATTAAATGATATTATATCATTTTCTAAACAAAATGAATATTAGCATTTAGTAATGTTGCATAAATATTAAATATTATTAGCGTATACTTTTGAACATGGAATCATATTAATTAATATTAGCCTAAAATAACTGTATACAGAATGTTTTTATTAGCATACAATAAATTTGTACACACAAGTTTTCATAATAATTAATGTATGATGTTGTACAAGAAAGATCAATGTTAACCAAAAGCAGGGTAACAACATTTTCCGAAAATATATGTTGAAATCTAAGAAAATGAATAATTCTTAAGAATAAATAACTCTTATTTAGTGCGTGGTGATGTATAAACATGCCCTGCATTATAGTGTTATGCTCCAGTAGTTTTCAATCAGGAATTATATATAACATAAATATGTTACGGTGGCAACAACATGCTGAACAGACAGAACCCAGTGAAATGCACTGCATCGGGTCCCCAAGAGCTGGATGCTCCCACAGCCCTGTGACAAGGTAGATAAAAGATTCACCCCATACTTACAGTCGGGGTGAATGACAACGTAGTCTAAATACGGGCGAAAATAGCTTCAGTATGGAGCAGGAACTGGAGTCCCTGGTTCCAGTATCAAATAGCTACTTATATCAGCACAGGGTTAGTGAAATGGGAGGGAATGCAAACAGACAAGATGTCGACCATGGAATGCTGATGATTTCATTTTTAAAGTCCATTAAGCTACATGTGTTATTATATTTTTCAAATCAAAAGTACCGGGTAAATATTAAGATATATGTAAAGAATATATTTTGCTTCTTAATTTAAGAATTTATCTGCTCATTTCATATACCGAGCATGTCAAAACTATTCGCCAGCTTTTATATAGGGTTGTTCTTCAGCCCATCTCAGGCTACTGAAGTACGGGGTGAATCTTTTATCTAGTGACAAGGCTGCTAAACAACTCAAAAGGTGTTGGAAGCTGAGTTATGGACAGCCATGTGAAATTGTAATTTAATAAGCTAAATATATTGTTCGAATGCTTATCTATCATAGCGCGCTACTTTTGGAGGGAAGAATCGATGAAATCATGTAGATTAATAAACATTGAAAGTCGAATAAAAACTAATTCCCCAAAGCGTTGAAATCGGGAAATGAAGTTCAAGACTTTTCAAGACTTTCTAGGCCCCGTACAGCCTCGTATGGACATTTTAATTAACCAAAAACATACTGGGAACCCGGTGCAACACATTATCACTGGTGTATAAATAATCGATCACATCTTTGTCAACGTCAAAATAAAACTGCATGAAATAGAACGTTTAAGGGAGGGGAGAAGTAAAACTAGTGTGAAGCCTATGGGAGCATTTCTGCGTGTTTGTGTTGGTTGGTTGTTGGAGTTTTACATCCGGGCAACATCTAAGGTCATATCATAGCAACTTTATAGTGCTGTCCCACTGGGAGACCAGGCCTCCAGCACCATGGCCTGCCTAACCTGTACACCGAGCCAACCAGTCCTTGCCCTATCCTAATGATGCCAAGCGCCTGGCTAGGAAGCAACAAGTGTCAATTTTTAAGTCATTGGTTTGGCCCATGGGTTCGAATCCCACGATCTACCAAAACGGGAGACGGACGCTCAACTGACTGAGCCATCCCGTCTGGTCTCTCGTTTTTGTGTAAATACACCACTTGCATTGAGTAGGCTCCTACTCTGAGCAACCAGCGTCCGCCTCTGACAGACCAATCACAGCGATTCGCTAACAGTGCCAAACCTATTGGATCTCACTGGTTTGACACTGACAGCTTCATTTGACTATCTTAGTTTCATAATTTCCTTTAGCAAAATCAGATAAAATATTATGCATTTTCAATCGGGAATTGATCGGATGTGGTGGTTTGTTTGTTGTTGTTTTACGTCCTAGCAACATCTAAGGTCATACCAGGACGGGGGATGTGGTGGCTGAGTCAGTAAAAGCGGTGGCTGGCTTCCTGTGTGGAAGGTCGTGGATTCAAACCCTGACCAAGTCAAACCAATTCCTACTTGTCTCTACCTAGCATGGCCCTTGGCATTAATAGAACAGGACAATAACTAGTGTGCTTAATATCAGGATAATATGACTGAGTGGGATATCGATTCAGGATGTGAGCTTCGTCTCCCAATAGCAACAGAACTATAACGCTGCCATGAGTGCGCACTGTCACAAGGCAGGACCCGTCTTCTTATGACCATAGATGTTGCTAGGGTGTAAAGCCACAACAAACAAATACACCTACAACTATTAGGGATTCACTATAGGCTCATAGTGAGGGAGGTTGATAGGAGGTGAGAGGGGGGGGGCGGGGGGGGGGGGGGGGGGGCGGGGGTACTTACGACAATTCAGCTCATCAGAGTAATCGAGGCATTCATAGCGCTGGTTACACCGCTGGTCCTGGGAGATGCACTGTCCACTCTGACAGCGGAACTCGTCCTGGCCACAAGCTGTTGGTTCCACGGGCACTGCAAGCCGAGACAGGTGCGCACGCACGCAGTAATTCTTAATGTGCAACAGACTTTCATAGCGAAATGAAAAAACCACCAAACCCTCGTTGGGGAAAGCTTAGGAGGGGTGAAGCTGCCTCCACTGCCCTGTGAGGAACTCATTTTTTAAGCTATTTATTTCTAAGATATTTAAATATTTAAGAAATTTATGTAAGCGCCTCTATGCATATTCAGACTTAAAGTGTTAATATCTGACAAGCATTATGGGGGCCGTATGCAGGAAACAGTGTTACGCAAATTTGAGTTTAGGCTTTAAACACGTATAGCTAACACCGACCGGGCGAAATATGTCAAGTGGTATGCAGGAGCGCCTAAACGGCCGGTGTTAGCTAAACGTGAAATTATTTATAGATTTGGGAATTCCCTCTGGGTCTCTACCCATATATTAGGCTTAAATATATTAAATGCTATCATATTTAACAGAATTAGATACGCAATAAGTGAAATTTGATGAAATTAACCGTAAATTCGAAGCAATATTAACGCTGCGGCCGTAACGGCGGCGATATTAACGGTTATATTTTCGAATCGACGAGCGTAAACTAAACAAATCGCTAATACATTGCCGCCAATGCGTAGACGTCGGCCAGTATGGAGGTCGACGTCGACGCGGCGGTCGCGACAGCGGCGATTTGTTTACTTTACGTTCGTCGATTCGAAAATATAAGTATTAATATCTCCGCCATTACGGCGGCAGCATTAATATTGCTTCGAATTTAGGGTTAATTTAATCATATTTCACTTATTGCGTATGTAATTCTGTTAAATATGACAGCATTGAATAGATTTGGGTAGGACCGTACGCTAACACCGACCGTAAACCTGCTATGAAACGGGTTTAGGGTAAACGCGCGGTGTTAGCGTAACACCGCTTCCTGCATACGGAATTTTGCTCACTAAACTGGAAATCCCGCCGCTAAACGGGAAATCCTGCGCTAAACGCGTTTTGGAGCCGTAACACCGACACCTGCATACGGCCCCAGCGCCACAGCACCGAAAAAAGTGTCTATTCGGATGAATAAATGCTTACCGATACAAACAATAAAAGAAATAGTCGAGATTTCATAATTAATTCTTAAAATAATTCACATTGAATGTGGGTAGGACATGAGAGGCGAGAGGTTGGTTGGTTGGTTATTGGAGTTTTAAGTCCTGGCAACATCTAAGGTCAAATCAGGACGGGTACCGACTTGTGACAGTGCACACTCATCGCGACTTTATAGTGCTGCCCCACTGGGAGACCAGGCTGCCAGCACCATGACCTGATATCCCCCTCAGTCACATTATCCTGACACTGAGCCAACCAGTCCTTGCCCTATCCTATTAATGTTGTGCACCTGGCTAGGAAGCGACAAGCATAATTTTTTAAGTCATTGGTTTGACTTGACCGGGGTTCAAACCCGCGAGAGGCAAGAGAGGCAAGAACTGGGCCAGCCTATGTGTGTAAGCAGCAGCTGATTTGTATGTGCACTGGGACTTGGAAAGCATGGTGTATGTGTGCAGAATAAGGAAGAGGGAAACGTGGTATTGGTGGACGCTCCACAGACCCTCAGCATACAGACCCTCGCTGTCCTTCTCCCGCCTCCCTTGTACTTTTGTGTGCCCACCGCCTACCTAGTAACTAACACTCGAGGCCTGGTCACATACACGTTAGTGGACGTAGTTGAACGTCGTGGAGGCTAACGTAGTTGAACGTAGTTGAACGTTGAACATATTTGAACGTAGTTGAACATGGTTGAACGTAACGGCATCCATACTTCTCTGTCATGCTAACTTGGTAATAACATGGGTGGGCCGTGAGTTCCGATTTAATCTTTGGACATGCTCAAAAGAGTGCTACATACTGTGTCTCCGTACTATTAATGTATACTCTAGCATACTCGAGCATACTCTAGCGTACTCTAGCATACTCTAGCGTACTTGGAATTATTTGAACGTAGTTGACCGTTTTTGTTGAACGTACCGGTATCCGTGGCGCAACGTATTTATCCGTACAAAAACCTGCCGTACCTTAACACTTTTCACCACCGGTATCCGTGGCGCAACGTATTTATCCGTACCAAAACCTGCCGTACCTTAACGCTTTTCATCGTAGTTTAACATACTTACACCATGTCTGAACCACGTTCAACTACGTTCAACTATGTTTACTAACATGTATGTGACCAGGGCTGTAAACTTTTACAGCTACTCAACTTATATGTACATTTCCGCATTTGTCCCAAACAACAGAACATCAGAATCCAACCAATGAAACTAATACCCCAGTCACACGAGAGACAGCGTTCGCCGCCAACCTCCCTACGCCCACACGGACGCCAACCACCCAGCGTTCCATTGGATACATTGATTCAAACACGTTTTAGGTGCCATGTCGGCGCCATGTCGGCGCCATGTCGGCGCCATGTCGACGCCATGTCGGCGCCATGTCGGCAGCATCGCATGTGTTACCACCAACCCAAGGCAGCGCCAGGGCGGCACCAGGGCGGCGCCAGGGCGGCGCCAACCATTTTGAATGGCGCCGCCGGAACAGGGCGTAAGGAGGTTGCACGTGCAGCAGCAGCAACCTCCTTGCGTCCAAAATTCCCAAAATGGACGCCGGGAGGTTGGCATGCTCGCGGCGACAGCACTCAATCAGGGCGTAGGGAGGGCGCAAGGAGGAAGTTTTGATGTCGCGAATCGACCGTTAGCGAACGCAGGCCTCGTGTGACTGGGGTATAAGCAATCCGTCATGTCGCTGACATCACTAAGCACTGTCAGCAATCGAAAAGTACCAATGTACATCTTTCATCGCTTATGACACTCTCATTTCCTAATTTATTCATCATTAAAATGATTTGTGCAAATGACTAAGCGACTCGCAGTGATTGTGGCTGGAAGACCAATGCCTCGTTGCTCATGAATGTATTATTCTGAAGAATAACAATTATTTACCAAAGAAAAAGACTCACCACAATTGCTCTCATCACTTCGATCCCCACAGTCATCTCGGCCATCACACTTCCGTCTTGCATCGATGCACACAGCGTTATCACATTGGAACTCGTGTGAGGCACAGGAAACCTGGCCTGAAACACAACAAAGCGACACATATCTATAACTATAAGACATCACAAACAATGTATGCATATAAACATAGGGAAGTGACACATATTGATACCTATGAGACATCGCAAACAATGTAGGTATACAAACACAATAAAGCGACACATATCTATAACTGTAAGACATTGTAAATAATGTAGTTATATAAACACAGGAAAGCAACACCTATCGATAACTATAAGACATTGTAAACAATGTAGTTATATAAACACAGGGAAGCGAAATATATCTATAACTATAAGACATCGTAAACGATGTAGTTATATAAACACAGGGAAGCGACATATATCTATAACTATAAGACACTGTAAACAATGTAGTTATATAAACACAGGGAAGTGACATATATCTATAACTATAAGACATCGTAAACAATGTTGTTATATAAACACAGGGAAGCGACATATATCTATAACTGTAAGACACCGTAAACAATGTAGGTATATAAACACAGGGAAGCGACATATATCTATAACTATAAGACACCATAAACAATGTAGTTATATAAACACAGGGAAGTGACATATATCTATAACTATAAGACACCGTAAACAATGTAGTTATAGAAACACAGGGAAGCGACATATATCTATAACTATAAGACACCGTAAACACAGGGAAATAGCTTCCTACCTAGGCGCTGTATATAGTACTTGTCTAAATAAAAAAGGCAAGTAAAGTCGAGTACAGCAATTAGCCTAATGTATTTATCTCAGAAAAGTGCAGAAACTCAAAACCATCGGACTATGCCACTTTAATAATTGTTTTATTGTCATTATACATGTTGGCTCGAGGTCAACATGGGTAATTTGCGTAGGAGGCTATGTCTATTCCTGTCTTCCTGCTATACTGTCACTTTGTCACAGCACACGCTCCTGTACACTTCGCTTCTCACTTTGGTCACCACTCGGTTCGGTGCGTGGATCGGACTCCGCCTGTCATGCCGCCGATACGCAAACGCCGCGGTTGCCCCCCTCTGTCACGGGGAGCAACCAGACAACAACCAGATAGGCAGGTGCGGTCACCTTTCCTCAACCCGGACTCGCTTGATTCTGGTGCTGCGACACCTCGTCGGCCTACTCTTCCGAGGCGGAGGGAGTCTCCCTCGTCAAATACAGAGGGATAAGGAGCTAATTCGTCGCCTGACCGGGAGAATAGGCGTCTCTCCAATGCTGCACGTCTAGCAGCCCGGAACAGCCGATCACCCTCAACACCACCAAGGCGAAGCAGGCAAGCACAGTCTATTTCCCCTACCCGCTCAGCCCGCTTCCGTTCCCGCTGGCACCCGCCCTCCTCGCCTGGCACTCCTTCCCCGCCCCCTCTTTCACCAGCAGTCCACCGTACGCTGTCTCCCACACGCCGCTACCATGCCCCTCGGGCCGTGTCTCGTTCCCCCCATTTCCTGTTACCCCTCCCCCTCCCCCACCGCCTAGGCCAGCGCGCCTTCTTCAGCTCCGCCTCGACATACTCGACCCGGTGTAGTAAGTTCAAAACACTACCCCACAACAACACTAGGGTAGTGTTTTCAACCTAGGTTCAAAACACTATGGTAGTGTTTTCAACTTAGTTAAAGGTAGGTTCAAAACACTACTGTGGCCATGCTCAAAATTCTATCCTTAAGTTCAAAACACTCCCTTTAAGTTCAAACTAATACTCTCATGGTGCTGTCAGCCTGGTCTCCCAGTGGGGCAGCACTAATAAGTCACCATGAGTGTACACTGTCACAAGTCAGTGCCCATCCTGAGATGACCATAGATGTTGCTAGGACATAAAACAACAACAAACAATCAATCAAACGCAGCAGCATCATCAGTGTAGTCTAATACGTGGTGCAGTTGCCACAGCACCATCAGCGTATACTAATACGTGGTGCAGATGCCGCAGTGCTATCAGCGTATATTACTAATATGTGGCAAAATCACCCCAGCACCATCAGCGTATACAAAGTAATACGTGGTGCAGACACCATAGTGCTATCAGCGTATACTACTAGTATGTGTGTCCTGATATGACCATAGATGTTCCCAGGACGTAAAACTCCCAATAACCAAACTAGGTTACAGTTCCAGCTGCTGTGTTATGATAGTGGTTTGAACTTGGGTAGTGTTTTGGACGTACGTAGGGGTAGTGTTTTGAACTTAACAGTAGTGTTTTCAACTTAAGTTGAAAACACTACCGTAGTGTTTTGAACTTAGGTTGAAAAGACTACCGGGGTAGTGTTTTGAACGTCCTACACCGGCTCAGCTCTTTCAGAAACCCAAAGGTATGGAGCTTCTCCCTCATTTATTTATAACTAGAGGCGACCAGTGTAAGAAAATAGGCATGGGGGAGGCTTCCTGGGCGGACTACGTGCTACAACATGAACATGATTTGTCCCGTATGGCGATAACCTGGCACTGGGCCACTTGTACAAGATGGTCGGAGCATATCTTTCAAATGGTGGCAGATGGCCGTCTCAGGAATGGTTGGCTTGAAGGGCCGCAGATTAAAGATATCCAAAGGGATGTCTGTTCGGACGCGGTCAGGGCATTTCAAGTACGCCCGGTGTAGGACGTTCAAAACACTACCCGGTTCAGAACACTACGGTAGTGTTTTGAGCTTAGGTTCAAAACACTACTGTTAAGTTCAAAACACTACCCCTACGTACGTTGAAAACACTACCCAAGTTCAAAACACTCATGACATGGCAGTAGCATGACGTTGTGGTAAAGGTTTGATGCGCCATCCTGATATGACCTTAGATGTTGCTAGGACGTAAAGCAACAGTTTGGCGCAACATGTGGGAACAACCCTCACGTGCGCGATGTCTGCCTAGCGTTCGCATAACGTTATTCCAGCGACTCTAACGTATCTCGACATGTTGTTTTTAAGTCCTACCCTAATACGTAGCCTAACGTCAGGGGGCCACCCAGGAATTGGCTAGGGGGTGTTTCCAAATTTGGATCGAAACTACCCCTATTTTAGGGTAATTTTTTTCACATGGGTTGGTGGAACAACACCCATTACAAATGAACACCTACGACAAATGAAACTGAATATGCAGCATTTATAACATATTTTTTAGAGTAGTGTTTTGAACTTAGGGGTAGTGTTTTGAACTTAATGATAGTGTTTTGAGCGTGGCCACAGTAGTGTTTTGAACCTACCTTCAACTAGGTTCAAAACACAACGGTAGTGTTTTGAACCTAGGTTCAAAACACTACCGTAGTGTTTTTGTGGGGTAGTGTTTTGAACTTACTACACCGGCACATGAGTACCGTCCCGCAGCTACCGTTTCGGTACCGCCCCAATCTCAAAGTCAGGTCGCCGTCAACTCCGGGGAAGATTACAATAAGGAGCAGGACGGGAAGGCGTGCTATTCATGGAACTGGGGGAAGGATTGCGGGTTCTCCGCGTCTCATGGAATACTTCCTCATAGGCAGCTTCATATTTGCGCTTGGTGTGCGTACATGACAAGACGGGCACTCAATCACAAAGAACAAAATTGTCAAAAGAAGCGCAAGTTTCGGGAGCGGAAAGCTGCCTCTGACCCCCCCCCCCCCCCCCTTGGCACCTGTAAGTGAATACTTGGCACCTGTAAGTTATTCACATGCTTCTTTGTTGACTTCCCTAACAACACCGGCAGTGCCTCTCGGTAACGCCCCCTCTCTTCCCCCTGCCCGCCCCCCACCCATCCCCCTTGGCCGCCGACCAGGGCCGCGTTCTGGGGCCGTATTCATGAGCTCGGGGTAGTGCTACCCTGGGGCTCTAACCGGGGGGTACGCTACCCCCCCGGCTAACGGTGGAAAATCCGTATTCATGAGCTTGGGGTAGCGCTACCCTGGGGCTCTATCCGGGGGGTACGCTACCCCACTTTCGACTCAGGGGTACGCCACTATCCCGAGGGGTTAGTGAGCCTGTGTGGGTCTGAATCTATTCAATGCGATCATATTTGATAGATTTAAATACGCAATAAGTGAAATTTTATCAATTTAACCCTAAATCCGAAGCGAAATTCACGCTGCTGGCGCAAAGGCGGCGATATTAATACTTTCGAATCGACGAATGTAAAGTACACAAATCGGCGCCGCCGCAGCGACGTCGATTTCCATACTGTCGACGTCAAGTAAAAATGGCCGCCACCGTCGCCGCCGAATCGGCGGGAATTTCTTACGCCCAAATCTATTAAATGCAGTCATATTTAACAGAATTACATACACAATAAGTGAAATCTTATCAATTTAACCCTAAATCCGAAGCGAAATTAACGCTGCTGCCGTAAAGGCGGCAATATTAATATTTTCGAATCGATGAATGTAAACAAAGCGAACGGCTAGCTATCCGCAACGGCTAGTGCATTGGTGAATACCGATTGACCTAATTAATCTCCGCCGTTAACCCGCGGGTTACCTACCCAATGGCTAAGCCTACCCTCCGGCTGACCGTACCCTGCGCTCATGAATACGGGCCCTGGGTCCGTCTCGGAGGTGCCTCGGAGATGGCACTGACATCACGCTAGTCTGAACTGCATAAGCAGCTTGTCGCCTCGAAAATGGCCGCCCCCTTAGGCGGTGGCCATTTGCAATGGAAATGCTGCACTGTGATAGGCTGAAACTACTGGATACGGCGGCCATTTTCGAGGTGCTTTTTGTTTCCTGATTGAAAAGGGAGGCATCGCCGAGACATAGCCGAGACGCACCCTGAACGGATTTAAGCCAAAAAGCATCGCCCAGATGTCGCCGAGACGCCGCCGAGACGCCTCCGAGACGGACCCTGAACGCAGCCCAGGCACCAGTAAGTCAGCCACATACCTCAGTGACAAGCCCAGTACCGTCTGTTTCCCCCGCCCCAACACCCCCCTTCCCCCTCCCACCAGTCGCTCTACTACCCCGCCAGTCAAGTGACGCCGGCGCCGCACTGCTCACCCATGACATTGCCCCACCAACACCCCTTCCCTTACCCCTCTGCCCACCCTACCTACTCCCACCTTGCCACAACAACAAAATACCCATGTCACACATGCTGGATTTGTTACTACTGACATTGACCTTTCGTTACCAGATCTCGTCTTTGATTGGTTTGATACGCCGGTTCAGACAGCTCTAGCCCTACCAAATAATTGTTGCCCTCGTCGTTTCATTCCTCCTCCCTCCCCTCTTCTTTTCCGTGCATCCTTAGCCACCTTCTGGCCTTATGCCGCATATTCACTGTGGACTGATTTTCTTTCTTTCCTAAATATTTTTAATCAGGTAAGGGCGTCAGAGCTCCCGAATTATATTCAAGTTAAAGCCCACTGTATTCAGGTTTATGTATCCCTGCCTGGCGTGCAATGCTTGTTGATTTCCCTGATTTGTCACCCAACCCGCAGTCATTCGGCATTTCTACGTATAAATGGTCAACGAGTGACTCGATGCCTTTTGCCGGAACGGCTCACGGCATGGTATTTCACCATTTTTATGTTACTCATTCTACCTAAAGGGCGCATTCCATATACGCGTAATGCGTAATGCGAATGCGAATGCATCAGAAATTCATTATCCCGATCGCTCCATGTAGTGATCGGTGCGTAATGCGTTATGCGTCAAGCTGGATGTGAATAGAAACCTGAGTCTGATGTGTCCATTAGTTTAACACCAGGAGAGGCGACTGAGCATTATGGAACAGGCTCACAGAGGGGTGCTAATTGGAAACACATGGTGAGCTGGGCACCAGGGAGACATAGGGTTAGGGGAAAGCTAAAAATGCTACCATATGCACAGAAATATGAATACTTATCTATAATTTGGTTATTATAAAGGTAGGAACCCCCATGTGACATACAAAAAGTTACATAGATATAAATGCAATATTTGGTCACATACAGAGCAGTATGGAGAATAATTGTTTATTTTTATTTTTTAAATATAGCCAGTCGTGCGCCACATAGCGCATTACGCATTACACGTATATGGAATGCTGGCATTCGCATAACGCATAACGCGTAACGCATAACGCATAACGCATTACGCGTATATGGAATGCGCCCTTAAGGGAAACCGGTGCCCATTTCCCTTAAACATCTGTTGTTCATTGCAGGAGGGGCCCTGACACCCCATGTTGATCTGTCAGTAGCCTACAATAGCCATAGAATAACCAAAGTTGGCCCTGGGAGGGTGGCTGAGCCTACATTTCGTCCAATGTTTGTTATATGAAAAGACTGAGCCTAAATAAACCTCTCTCTGGATGGGACAGGTTGGCTGAGCCTACATATTTCGTCCAATGTTGGTTAATTGAAAAGACGGAGCCTACATAAACTCTGTCTTTACTGGAATATATATATTTATTCATTTATGTAGTATTTATTTCTCCACTGACGTTACGATACGTTTTTGACGATAAACCTAATACGACATTTATATAGGACGCAACAAAATCGCGATATTTTTCATCCCTGCAAATCTAAGAATAGACTTCTCTTGTACTGCATGTATATATGACGGAACAAAATAGGCATGATCTTCATTCCCCTGAAAATTTTTCCGAATAGAGATTTTCTGTGTTCTTTATTAAGGTTTATTTTGCTTCGGCCTGCATTTTTTGGTTCCCTCCATAGGCACTAGGTGGTGCCATCATTAATCTTCAGGGTTCTAACCTAATATCTCCAGGTGGCAGCACCGGACAGACAGAGGCCACATGCTTGTCTTCTTTGTTAGTTGCGAATCTTCACGCCCGATGGCACCACCTGCGCAAATGACACTTCATGTCCTTACCACTAGGTGTCTCACCAATTGACACCATACTCTCACCGCTCTCATGCCACTCACTTCATTCTCACACCTGCTCACATCGACTCTTATATCTCTCTCACCCCGCACACCTTCTCTCACCAACGGTCAACGGTCAAGAATTCTTTATCTGTTTATTAATTCTGAATGTTTTCCGTCGATTTAAATATGTAGATTTACAATCGTTTATTTTGGGTTTGTTTTACAGACTGTGGTTCCCACCACAGCCGAGCAGCGGGCTATTCTGCAGCACTTTTTTGACGAGGGCCTGGTTAGCACGTCCAAGCCCTTCGAGCTGCGCGCTGCAGAGGCCGCCAATATGTCTTTGCGCGCCGTCAAGGTTAGAATAAATTAATCGTCTCCCCTCCCCCCCACCAACCCCCATATACCAATAGAAAGAGATTGAAGAGACCTTAAACTTGGTAGTCATATAATGACCGGGGTAGGAGTGTGTGTGATTAGGGTCGACCGTTTAAAGCCACCCAGAACTACGCTTGGAGCGTGATAACAGTCGGTTAGGTTACCAGACACACCTGAAGAAACAGATAGACTGCTTTGCATCCTAGCTAACCACCACCAAATGACCTTCACTTTGTCAACTCTTAGCTTTACAGATAGATCTGAACTATTTTATAGAAAAGAACCAGAGAAATTGCTTTTAAATGAATGGAGATTAAATTGATATAACTTAACTTGGGCCTTGACAATACTTTTAACCAAATACATGTCTTAAACATTATTTGCCGTATTTTGCATTTCTCCCTCTAGGTTTGTATCAGCAACATGCGACAGAGCTCTGGAGTGGGCCTCTCCAGCCGCTTCCGCGTCAGCTGCCACAGACCCAGAACGCCTTTGTCAGAAGGTTCGGCTGTCTGTGCAGCAATCGAAGCGCACAACGGGTTTCGACCTATACAAGCGCTTCACCCAGTCCGGTATATTCTTTAAATTTCATCTAATTGTTAGATCTTAGATTTGACAGGACCTAATTCTCTATGCTGACTTCAAGTTAAAGGACCCACATTTCACTGTTATTATATACAACAGATTAAGTACATATTGGAAAAGCACAAAAAAGTGTTCTTTAGCAAGTGAAAATAAGCACTTTGTATACCTGTTTTGGTACACAATTGAATAATGTTTTAGTATCATCTCATCTCACGCGCGGTCACAAGTCGGTACCCCTACCGCAATGACCTTAAATGTTGCTCGGATGTAAAACAATAATTAATTGATTGCATCAAATTGAATTCATAACTCTTCAGCCCCGGTCAGCTTCGCGGACAAGCAGACTGTTTGGTTGGAGGGGTGGAGCTCGCTTCTGCAAACTGAGCACGAAGCTTATCAAGAGGATGCTCGCTCAGCTGAATCCGGACGAGATGACCCATGAGGAGCGTGTTGCCGTGGTTAATGCGTCTTATCACTGTCTGTTGAAGGAGGTATATTAGTCTGCCATAATATTACTAATATTTTGTGTCTGTTATATCTACCTAATGTGGACCCATGATATTCTGTCATCTGTGTTTTATATTTTGATTTATTTAACTTTTTGTCATCGTTTTTACCTAGCTTCGTTTATAATTGCCATTTGTCCCTCTACAACCACAAAATTTATTTTTCAATGAGTTGTGGTGTTTACTTTCATCCAGGCACGCTTGCTGCGATATCTCAACACCGACGGTCACTGCACATGATCAGGCACTGCACATGAGTGCTCATATTTGTGTCTTCTCGTTAATTATTATTACTACTATAGCGCAGATAATATATATATATACATACATACAGTTAGTATATGTATATACGTGTATAAAATAGGCTATGCTCTGGACACAAACACAAACATGTATATGGGTTGATCAGTTTAATACTAGTCTCATGGCTAGGTAACTGCCTAGCCGGTCACAAAGTTTGAAAAGCAGGTGCGCACTGGCCAAACAGAGGGGCACAGGGCACGAGCACAAAGTGGCGCTGCAGTAGCAGGCGGTCATTAGGCCCCATTAGGCCAAGCCAACTTACTTTTCGTTGGTGCACAAGGTCTAGGCCAAACCAACTCAATTTCCGCACACACGCGGTTGGCTACTGCGCAGTAGATAATATAAACAATAACGGAGGATAGGCTACTCCGCCCTTTATATATCGATAAGTACTTATCCTATCTATAAATCATCGGTATGAGGTATTTTCCTATTATTATGATCCGTTGACATGATGTTATCGTCCATTAAAGGACTCAGATCGATTTGCTGTGCCATACTCGCCTACGGTGCGCCGCCACTGCCAGTTCTTTGTACTTATTCCTCAGTCTTTGTATAGATCACTTGCTGCGAAAAGTTTTTTATTTATACGATAGGGCGATATTTTCCTGTCAAAGAAAACTCTCTCAATCCATCTTAGCTCTTTATATTTTCTTCTCCACCTCAGCTAGGATAAGTTTATACACATACATACATACATACATACATACATACATACAGTTTATTTGTTTGTTTGTTGTTTTACTTCCTGGCAACATAGACATACATAATACATACATATATACATACATACATACATACATACATACATACATACATACAAAAGTAAAAAGTGTTTTATTTAACGACGCCTCTAGAGCACATAGATTTTTGTAGCATCGGCTCATATGTTGGGATCGCTAACTCCACTCCACACAAAAGGTTGTTTTGACGACCATCAACTCTGAAAAGTCCTGAGCGGCTGTGGTCAATTTACATCCGATGTGTTTATATAGTGGCAAAATAACAGATGGAGGTGGAGGTGGAGATGGAGGCGGAGGAAAAACAATGACACTATATGAGGAACTCAACACCAGCAGAAATTATATAACTATGAAATGTTATTAGAAAACATAAAGAATAATCGACCTAAAGACCCTAGCATATGGATATAGTCGAAAACCAAAAAGATTGAGCAAACAATGCATTTCAACTAAGGCAGACCAGAAGCCAAATCAAAGTTCACGAAAATGCTGCCAAACTTATATGCATTCTACAGGGTGCAGACCTTGAGCACACGGAATAATGGTATCTGCCATACTGACCCACAAACTCATACAATGGAGAATTGAAGGTAGTTAGTGAAAGCTGCATAGTCCGATGAAGCATCAAATTTTCAAAATCAAAATAATTATCTAGATTTTATTGTACATATCTAACTTAGATACTGATGCACTTATTAAGTATTGGGTGCCGCATAGAAGGGAACACTGAGTCGATTTAATCGAACCTGTTACTGCAGAGGCCCATGCTATCAGAGCTTTGGCGTGCTTACCAAAATTATTTTCCCAGGTTTGAATTTCAAATATCTCATTATATGCTATAGGAACTCAACACCAGCAGAAATTATAAACCTATGAAATACCAGAGCAAACATTGCATCTCCACTAAGTCAGAGATGAAGCAAAATCGAAGGTCACTAACGAAGCCCACTGGTAAATGCTGCCAAAGTATCATCCAAGCTTATATCCTATGGGCAGCATAAACACAACCAAAATAAAAAGTTCTGTATATAAAATAAAGATAAGCTATTTCAATGCGTACTGAATCAAAAAATGGCCTATTTTGATAAACTGTTCAGGTCCAGTCCCCGATTACCATAAATGCAAAATAAAAAAATAAAAAAATGTAGCTTAAGTTTAATCATTAGTTATTGTCATCACTTGTTCATTCACATGTAAGTTAACATAAAAACTATGTAGCGCTATAGTGCTAAGCAGGACTATGGCGCTACACTGGTGTCTCCTAGTGGGCGAAGAAGGAGTTAAGTTATCAAAGGGGGGATGACGGCTGGCGCCACCTAGAGTATATTGGCAGATGTAAACAAAGACAGCGGGCGGCAATATTGTTCGGAGATAAAAAAGAACCGGAATGGTGCAGTGGCCCCGACTCGTTCTCAGTTGTTTCTATATCTTATTTGCATTGAACCGAAGAGGACGATCCTACAACGACAGATAAGGATAGATGAGAGTAATTAGGTGAGGCATTTTGTTGTTGTTAAGATGAGGGCGGCCCTAAGTGGCTCTAAGCGGCAGGGGGCACGACGCGCAATCATCGGCAAAAATATGTGCGAAGACCACTTCTATTCTTTTTTTTTAGTGTCCAAGCTGGAAAATATGGCAAGCTGGAAAATAATCCGATGAAGAGGAACACAATATTTTATTTTGTTGTTTATTGTTTATAACGTAGAGGGGGGCAGCTGCGGAGGTGAACCAGGTGCACCGAAAACATTGACGGCGATATTGAAAAAAGGAGTCTGTCAATTCCAATGTCTCCATTTTCGCCTCAAAATTGATATTTAGAAATAATTGAATCGTAGGTGAGTTTGAAAAATACGTAGGTGGGCGCAAAACACGAAAGTAAAACTTAGTGAAGTTGTTGTTGCTCTGGTTGGGGGCCGGCCTGAGCACAAGTTGGACGGCGAAAGTCCACCTGGTGGACTGGTGCACGTAGGAACAGTAGGTAGTAGCAACCACTCAGTGGTGGGTACCCGTTTTATTTCTAGTATGACTGAGTCTTTGCTGATAGTATGTGTTACAGGTGGATTTGTTGTTAGTCGATCATCTGGAATATGATTGGCCGCTAGACTATACATCAACAAGAATCCCAGTAACAACCCTTACTAATCATATGCCCGACGCAGGTACGGATCCACATATATTAGCTTACATTAATAAAGAAGCTCAACTCGGTGCATTCTTAGGCCCATTTGAAAAACCTCCTTTCCTCCATTGGTCACAGATTACCCCTATGATGACTCGACCTAAAAAGAATTCGAAAAAAAGGAGAAACTGGCTAGGCGGCTTATCATAGATCTGAGCTTTCCCCCTGGAAGAAGTGTGAACACTGGGATAATTAAGGGTTTTTATCAAGGCCGCCAATTTAATTTTAGCCTTCCGACCGTGTCCACACTCATGGATAGACTTACGTTATTAGGCCATAATGCATGGCTCTGGTCAGCTGATCTGGCTAGAGCGTATAGACAGGTCAGAGTCTGTCCCCTGTCAGTGCCTCTTTTAGGTATTACCCTCAATAATCAATTCTTTCTAGATCTAGCCCCAGCCTTTGGTTGTCGTACCTCTGCTCTAGCATGTGCAAGAACAATGAGGATGATAGTTTGGCTTCTGTGTAAGCGAGGTTTCTTTAGTTTATGTTACCTTGATGACTTTGTATGCTTGTAACCTACTTATGAGAAAGCAGCTGATGCATATAATCAGTTCCGCTCCTTGGCTAAGTCATTAGGACTCCAGCTAGCAGCTGAGAAGTGTATACCACCCACAACCGCGCTCATTTGGCTTGGTTTCAATATAAATACGGTGATTATGGAAGTCTCTCTTCCCAAAGAAAAAGTGGAGGAGGTCCTTCACTCTTGTAAAGCTTGGAAAACTAAAAGTAAAGCGACTAGGAAGCAGCTGCAAAGTCTAGCGGGGAAACTTCACCACCTATCTAAATGTATAAAACATGCAGCTAGGTTTACTAATAGAGTTCTTGCTGCCCTGAGAGCTACGCCTGTAACATGTCAACATTCCTTTGATCCAGACCTCCTTAAGGAGTGGTTCAAAGTGTTCGCAGCCTCATTTAACACATTAACACTTACTCATTTCTCCTAAGCCGAGGTCTGTCTGGAAGATCGAGTGATATGTCACGGCCCACCAGGGGATGCCCAATGGAAGGTAACCATGCCAAAAGTAGCCAGATAGCACACCACACAGCTACGTACAAGCCTATGATATGTAAATAGGAGTAGGCTAGTCTAGTAGTAAGAGTAGAAAAAATAAAACACATATATGGCAAGAAAATCCCCAAAAATTAACATAGATAGTTGGTTGGTCCGATTAGTAATCTATCTGCTGCTGAAATGCAGGCAATCAAATACCTTATCAGCAGCTACTGTATGATAACACCGACACTACAGCTGGCCAACATTGAAAACAAGCCTGAATACCCAGGCTTATATGCTATGGACAGTATAAATACAGTCTCAATTAAAAAAGAAAAGAAAAAAAAGTGTGACTCGACTCTGAAAGCGGGGGGTGCCTATTCTGGGACTCACTTCTATGAAGCTGACCACCCTCCCTGTCTCCAGGAGCTGAATCTAACTATCAGCCAGCTTGAAGCCTTAAATCTGGTCCATGCACTCTCTTATCTCCTTCCCCCCCCCTCCTCCCCCCCCCCCTTCCCCATACCTACACAGTCATCATAAATATAGACAATTTAGCTTCAAAGCAAGTCCTCTCATCCGGGAAAGGCAAAGATCCAATTCTCTGTGCCTGTGCCAGACAGCTGTGGCTTATCTTGAGCTCCAAATCCGTCACAAGCCAGGCTCAGAATTAATACTAGCAGATGCACTCAGTCGCTCCTCATCTGACCCTGTACTAAAGCATAAAGTATCTGTGTTGTGTTCTGAATTGGCCCTATCTAGAATACCTCTCTCATTTAGCCTCGATATCTTAGATTTCGCATTTTAAAATTGACCATTAGCCTGGAAGATATTACCTGTTTGCCTTATCTTCCAGGCTACTCGATGATCCATCACGATGGCCTGCTAGCAGTCTAAAAGAATGCACTTGCCGTCTGGACCTGGCAGAACAAAGCCTCCCATGTCAAGCGGTATCTCAAATTTTGTTCCCTCCATGGTGTCTCGCCTCTTGCCCCGTCCTGTTACGATCTTCTATCTTTCTTGTATGCCCTCTGATTGGCCCTTAAGTCACCCGGTGCCGTATTTAATTATTTTTCCTCAGTTAAGGTCTGGGTCTCCTCAGTCCCAGGCGATCATTCTGCCTTCCTCTCTCACAAAATTTCCGTAATGAAAAAAGGAATCCTCAAGTCCTCCCCTCATGTTACTCGTAAGGCTAATACATTGTCTCCGCTCCAGTTCTCGAAGATCATTCGTTTGTTCACCCGCCTCTCTCCCCGCCCCTATGTGATAATTCTTGCTCTTATTGTAGCTTTTATGACCATGCTAAGACAGAGCAACTTAGGCACCATGTCATCTTGCCATTCCCCCCACACGCTAAGGTTCTCTGATGTCTCTGCTAGTCCCACTGCCCTCTTTGTGCGTGTCTCCTGTACCAAAACCCGTCCGAAGTCAGCCTGCCCGCTTGTCTTCCACCTCCCTGCCCTTCCTTCCTCACCCTGTTGCCCTGTGAAAGCCTGGAACTCTTATCTAGCCACCTCCGCCCCACGCCTGGATGGGCCTGCATTTGTCCTCCCCTCCGGTGCTCCACTGTTGGTGCGTCATCTCACCTCTGCTTTAAGGCTTGCAGCTGTCGCCTACCTCCATCACCCTACACAGCCTCAGACGGGGGGCTGCACAAGCCTGCCAAGCATCCGGACTGCCGCTCTCTGCCATCATGACAGCTGGTACCTAGAGGTTGCATGCCATCTCCTCCTACCTCGCCTCCCTCCAGATCGACGAGGCACCATCAGCGCTCCCTCATTTGTTGGGTGAGCGCTGATTTCCTCTTCATCTTCGCTGTCTGCCTCCTGCTCCTCCAGCTGCTGCTCGACACCTGCCACACTGATTCGCTCACAGTCAGCAATTGCCAGAACATTCGGGTTACATTCACCCAATTGCCATTAAATGCTCAGCCTACCTGTAGGTGACGATTACTTTTCTAAAATAAAAAACCTTTAAACCAGTTTCCTTCGATGTTTCCTCTCCTGCCATATGGCCGAGTAAATTGAATTAATACACAGTATTTATTAAGAAAACAAATGTAAATAACTGAGAATGCACGACCGTGAGAACAGTCTCTTGGTGCTGACACAAGATTTTGAATCATTTCTTTTTCTTTTTGGTACCTTGGTTGATTAAGAAGGTGAAATTTCAATCCTAGACAACTGGTCTTTGTCATTCGGCTGCTCCTTGCCCTATCCTAGTAATGCAGACCACCAAGTTAGTTACCAACAAGCATAAAGGTTTATGTCATTGCTTTGATTCGGCCACAGTTTGAAACCCACGACAAACCAACATGGGAAGCAGGCGCTCAACTCATTTGATCGCCCCATCTGGTTAGATATCCGGAATAGATATTTGTAATTACAAAAAAGGAATAAAATATGAGCTTACATCTGTGTTCGTCAGAGTTGTCGCCACAGTCGTCGCGTCCATCACATTTTCTTCGCACGTCGATGCAGCGACTGTTGTCGCATGTGAATTCCTGAGTCGAGCACGTCAGAGGAGCTATAGAGAGAGCGACGGGGAAGCAAATAAAACATTATTAAATACCTAAATGGGGTGTGGATGAAAGTTCTTTCTCAACAGTTTAAAAATATTATGGCTCTAAAATTCCGAATCCAGGGTATTCAAAATATTTCAGGAGTCGAAATATTATTATAATCATGTGAATGGGAAGTCATATTATGACTGGGGAGTTAGAATATTCTAAGGCCCTGTCACACTAAGGCCCTGTCTCATACATGTCGGTGTATGTTATGGATACGTTAGGTATACGTCATCATATGCTGTCATATGGCGACGCACGCTAGGGGTCCGAAAGAATTGTGTGCATGTAAAAAAAATTTGAATGGGTGATAACGTGTTGGGTGTACGTTAGGCATACGCTTTGTATACATTAGAGATATGTCGTTAAATGCTAGACATACATTATACCTACCTTGAAGTATGGTAGTCTTAAGTCGAGGCGGCAGAAACGTACAGTCCACATATTGACAACGTGTGACAACATAATGAATAATGTACGTCTAACGTATGCCTGGTGTTTCTCCAACATGTCTTGACATATTTAATGTATAAGGCGTTCTTCTGACGATCGAATAATGTATATAACATTCGCTGGCATTCTGTGAACATCGCATGAGCGTGTGCGAGCGTTTTTCAAGCCAACGTATGGCCAACATACAACCAATGTATGACCAACATACGACCAACGCACCTCCCACTTGGGATAGGTTACTCATATGCTAGACATACGCTGGCCATACGCCGAGAACACGGGATGCACGTTATTCAAACATTTGGCCATACTTTCTATGATATGCTCTCATACACTGTCATATGCCATACATTGTGCATACATTCACATACGTTCTGCATACATCCAACTTTGCCAACCCCCCCCCCCCACCCCCCCTTCCCTGCGCCGAAAAGTTAGACGAATCTCGACGTGTTGGGACCATTTCAGCCATTGGGCATACGCTGACGCAACACGTCATAGTGTGACAGGGCCAAAATGCTCCAGTCATGTTATTATGATATCGCAATATAAGATGACACCGGTTGCCTCTTACCACACTCCAGCTCGTCCGACCCGTCCCCGCAGTCGTCACGCCCGTCACACTTCTTCCTCAGATCAACGCACCGCTGGTTCCCGCAGGTGAACTGGTAGGTACTGCATGTCGCCGGCTCCTCTGTACGGTCAAGGTCAATATGTGTTTAAAAGGTCAATGTCAACTGGGCTTAAAGGTATCTAGTATTCAGATTTTCATCATTTAGATTGCTTTCCTGTACACCCCCCCCCCCCTATTCGTTTAGCATCCCAGTGCCTCTTTGAACTAAGTGCCTCCAGGTAATATTCCACATACATGTACACAGAAGCGGTATGCAGTATGTGATTTTGTGTTTGGATGCCACAATACACCGCCCTGATCGCCACATGCACCGATTCAATTTAGCGCGCACGCATCCATATGAAACACCACAGCTGCTTCCGGACATACAGAACAATGTTAGTGCAATTACATTCATGTCCCTTCCGCCCTCCACCACAATTCACATAATGCATACCTTGCTATGTCTCCCCAAAAACTGATGACTTATTGTAATGATCGTTGACCTTATTTCCAAGAGGTGTGTCTTAAATATGTAGTCATAGAGCCACTCAATAGCCATTATGGAAGTTCTTGGTCTTTAAAAAAAGAATTATTAACGAACATAATTATCTAATTCCTTTTACTTTAATACATGAAAATGATAAATATATTCTGAATGAATCCCAGCTAACACTGGTTTTAACTGAAATATTGAAATAGTGACATCGCCACCACAGCAAACTAGTGGAAGAAATTGCCTATTTTTCTTGCGATGACTTTCTTTTGGGGGTATTTTCTTTTAGGGGGGGGGGGGTATTTTAGCCACGAGGGTCAGTGAGGTAAATATGGTTTATTCGCCGGAATATAATCACTTCTTTAAGCCCCTAGACACTCGCTTTTTCAGCCTCATGCACGGACCTGTCATTTACACAAATCTTGTCGATGGGCCAACATGAACACGGTATGAAAGGGAAAACAAGAATTCAAATAGATGGAATGTGTGAAATGTCATTAAAAAAACACAACCCAAAAAACAGGAAATGAACAAACTGCATGCGTCACCAACAAAACACCGGTTGGTCTACATCTACCTAGTAAGAGCGCAGCAACATCAATAGCCATAGTCACAGAACACAACCTGGGCAGTCACCATGGTGACGCACCCAGTAACATAGCAACAGTTTAACATACACCGCTACAGCTACAGCAACACACTGAAAGTAAGTGCACAGATTTTAAAAGTGTTTTTTTGCAATGCCATTGTCATTGCTATCCAAAGCAAATTTGAGTAGACTATTTACGTGCAAGCCTCTCCTCTTCTTGCGTTAATCATGTTTGCAGCCACCCCCCGCACCCCCCCCCCCCCCAACACCAACACCTGCTCCCCCCCCCCCCCCCCACACACACACGTTGTAACTTCCCTTTACAGACAGCGTTGCACTAGTGGGTGAGCACTGTGTAACAGTAGTGTGTAGACCCTTGCCTCAAAACCCCTCCCGCGCTAACTCACATGTGCTAGACCCTCTGACCTGCCCGCCTTTTCAACCTCCACTAACTCCAATAGTGCTTGTATCTTTGTTTATAACTTCCAGGAAAGAAGATTGATGGGAGAAATCCCCATACTTTCAGAACGCCATTGAGGTGTATCCTCATAGGCCAGTCAGTATGGTTCCCGTGTGTAGTAACAACACATGTGAACACAACTCTCAGTTTATCACCTGCCGCAGCTCCTCACCATTATGTTTTAGTGGTCACGTGACCCGTCATCCAGGATGTCGGGGAAAGGGGTACAATCTATAACTGAACCAGGAAAGGGTGGGGGGTGTGGGGAGGAGGGCTTTTGGCTGCTCTAATACCTTACAAAGTGTATAGCTAGCTGGCTGTGTCTACAACCTTACCTTGTAAATAAAACAGAAATACCTTTGCTTAGCAGTGACAAGAAGTTATTCTTACTTATTTTGATAGGCAAATAAAACAATTTTGACAACAAATAAAGGAGGAAAAACGAATGAAAAGGCGAGTGAATGAATGAGTGAGTGGTTGGGGAGATTTTATGCATCAACTTTCCCATATTTTTGAGCCAGCCAATATTTACCAGTAAAATGGCAATCAATAGAACTACAAACTGTGGCAGGTTTGATTGATTGGGTTTTAGTCCTAGCAACATTCGAGGGTCACACCAGAAAAACTACCGACGTGTGGCAGTGTGCACTCGTGGTGGCATTTTAGTGCTGCCACGCTGAAAGACCTAATATCCCAACTCAGACACATTATCCTGACTCCAGTCATTGCTCTATCCCGTCGAGTGCAAAGCAAGGCAGCATGAGGTGCCTATTTTGTAAGTGTTTGTTTTTATGTGGATCATGGTGGTGCACAATGACCCCGGTTATAAGAAGCAGAGTATTCCAAGATCCGCTGGTTCTTCAGCAAAGACTAACACTGTGACCTAGCACACAAGTGGTCACAGCTTCAGCTTCCACACACAGGAAGTTGGGGTTGGTGTCACACGCCATCCTTCACTATAGGCCCAATGCTTTAAACCCACTTTGCGTTTCTAATCATATGCCCTCTGATGACCTAAAATTCTTGCCATATATTTGTTTCTAATTTCCAGCGAAATTGTTCTATCAGATATTTTACATTAATTAAAATAACACTTTGTGTGTGTGTATTCCCTCCATAATCTGCCAGGTAACCCGAAGATATGACCCGGCAGGCTGGGTCACAGATTCAGTCCTTCCTGAGGGAGCAGCACAACTCGGAAGACACATATTGTGAACTAGATAAAGTGTACTCGCAGTACACGGGTGAATACCAACCCTATATAAAAACTGTTGAAAAAGCGGGTTAAGGAAATGAGAGCCTAATTTCACAATCTAAGAAGCAACATTTATTCTTTACATGTCTTATTGATAGCCCGCTACCTTTGAGTTGAAAAATATAATATAATATCTAGTTTAAGCAGATTTAAAAGTGAAATCGACGTCGTTTTCTGGCCGCCATCTTGTCTTTTTGCATTCTTGCCCATTTCACCAACTCTGTGGCAATATATGCAGCCATTTGATACTGGAGCCACAGTTTCTAGTTCAGGTTCCATACTACAGCTATTTTCGCCCGTATTTACACTACGTTGTCCTTCACCCATGTACTACAAGTACAGGGTGAATCTTTTATCTAACTGTGAACATGTCATACAAGGATAGACATGCTATTGGGGGAGACCTTGAGCAGCTCATTCAACAATAACCATCCCCTAACCAAGTGGGCATCTTTATTGAAATTGTAAGCACAGTATTTCGCAAAGAATATATATATATAATATGTTATATGCTTTAAATACATTACATATTACATATTATATATATTAAATACATTATATATTATATATATATTATATATACAACATATAATATATATTATATATTATACATAATTTATATAATATATTGTTATATGATATATATATTCAATAAAGTGAATATATTGTTTTATAGCGTGGAATAGGAACCGTGTCTAGTTATCAAGCGCGTCATTAACAAGCTTTTATTTAAGTTCAAAGCAAGCTTATAGACAATTGCATGGATACTTTGTATTTAAACTATTATTTCAGAATATAATACGGCTGATCTAGCAATACACCTCCGTCAAAAGAATGAACCAATATGCTGATTGTTTCCAGGAGACAACAATTAACTATCCTAGTTCCCTCCAATCACCGTCGTGTATGTAGTTACAATTCATTACTAGACATGATAAGATATCTTCTTATGGCGATAGATCCTACTATCGAGAGAAACATGGTTTAAATGTCCGACAACCCCACAACCCCCACAACCCCTATTTTTGACTAGGCAACCACAAGCGTGTTATGCTAGCAGTAACTAATGGAGATAATTTGGACCCATTTTGTTTTTGCTGAAAGTGAAAGGTCCACCTGACTCAGACTGCAGTGTGCCATGTCAGTAAAGCACCAACACCAAACACTAGTAGTAGTACAGAGCCAACACACGGCGTGATGTCACCAACCAGGGGGGGGGGGGGGGGGGGTTACAGGGGACGGGGAAGGGGAATGAGGAGGGACAGGGAGGGAATGGACAGGTAGTAGAGGGAGAGGGAAGGAATGGACAGGTGGTAGAGGGAGAGGGAGGGTATGGACAGGTAGTAGAGGGAGAGGGAGGGAATGGACAGGTAGTAGAGGGAGAGGGAGGGTATGGACAGATAGTAGAGGGAGAGGGAGGGAATGGACAGGTAGTAGAGGGAGAGGGAGGAAATAGACAGCTAGTAGAGGGAGAGGGAGGGAATGGACAGGTAGTAGAGGGAGAGGGAGGGTATGGACAGATAGTAGAGGGAGAGGGAGGGAATGGACAGGTAGTAGAGGGAGGGGGTTGGGTGTAGAGGGAGAGGGAGGGTATGGACAGGTAGTAGAGGAGAGGGGGGAAGACAGGTGTAGTGGAGGAGAGGGAGGGTATGGACAGATAGTAGAGGGAGAGGGAGGGAATGGACAGGTAGTAGAGGGAGAGGGAGGAAATAGACAGCTAGTAGAGGGAGAGGGAGGGAATGGACAGGTAGTAGAGGGAGAGGGAGGGTATGGACAGATAGTAGAGGGAGAGGGAGGGAATGGACAGGTAGTAGAGGGAGACGGAGGGTATGGACAGGTAGTAGAGGGAGAGGGAGGGTATGGACAGGTAGTAGAGGGAGAGGGAGGGAATGGACAGGTAGTAGAGGGAGAGGGAGGAAATAGACAGGTAGTAGAGGGAGAGGGAGGGTATGGACATGTAGTAGAGGGAGAGGGAGGGTATGGACAGGTAGTAGAGGGAGAGGGAAGGAATGGACAGGTAGTAGATGGAGAGGAGAGGGTAGGAGGGGAAGGAAAAAGAAGGGACATGAAGATGGGGAAGGAGGTGAATGGGAGGAGAGGAGAAAGGGTAGAGAACGGATAAGGAAATAAGGAGGTAGAGGAGGGGGAAGAGAGGGAAGGGTGGAGAGATGAGGACAGCCGGGAAAGGGAAGGAAGGAGAGGGAAGCGTGGGGAAATAGGGAGGGAATGGACAGAGAGGAGGAGACAGAGGGCAATGACAAGAGAAGGGGGACATGAAAAGAAGCCTACAGGTGGAGGGATGCGGCGGTGAGAGGGAGAGACGAGGAAGGACACGTTTTTGTTAAAGAAGATGAACACACAACCTGACTATCTCTACTCCGACACGCTGGTTGCCGGCCGGAACCGACTCACCTGAACACCCGGCCTCGTCACGGCCGTCGTCACAGTCCGAGCGGCCGTCACAACGCCGCCGACTGTCTATACACAGGCCGTTAGAACACCTGAACTCTGTCGGGCTGCAGGCTGGAGAAGGAGCGAGGCAGTGCGGAGGGCGGATAGAGGCAGTGTGTCAAGGCGTCAGGCAGCAGAGTGTTTTACCAACAATTCGCACAACCAAAAAGGACCCCGCCCCCCATCAAATGTTTGTGTTATACATGTATATATATATATATATATGACTATATATATATGACTATATCTATATATCTACATCTCTAAACAGATAACTATATAAATATAAGGATATGCAGATATATAATATATATTGATATGTGGGTACATAGTCATATATCTATATCTATATAAATAAATAAATATATATATAATATATACAGTGTTGGGATACATGTGAGCAGAGCAACATCCTGACAACACAAATAACAAGAAAAAATACCCCCAAAATATCTTTGGCATTGATTGTGAGCGAATTGTTTGTAGAACCGGTCCTGGCATGCTGTGGTTGTAATTGCATGAGGGTTGGTATCTCCAGGAATGTACAATTCCCGATATGTATATACTCCGCATTAATCATTGTCTGCCATATAACGTGTATTGACAATTTGATCGCACTTCCGGTAAGACTCTATACAGCGGCCGTCCCAGCAGGTGAACAATCAAAGGGCATTATTGTAAGTTATGGGACTACAATGGTGTTAGGAAATTCCGGTGATAGCAGACTTTGTGGTGTCACTCTGTTTCAGCGAAATATTGTACAACCTTGGAAATAACAACCCATGCATATGATTACAATGGTGAAAGGCATGAAGGATAAAATTCGTACTATACATAAATATATATAAGCATATCTATGTATATACATGTGCAAAAATTGCGTGGCAAATTATGAGAGTTCTATGATTTGCTTATATAGCATATAATCATACTGCATTTACTTGGAGTGTGGGTTAATGGATATACATTTCTTGTGCCAGAATAAAGTAGGAGGTGCTTTGTTGCTTCTGTTTTTTTGGTTGGTTGTTGGTTGGTCTTTTAATATATCTTACATTCGTTGATTAAGCTGGGGAACTTTAAATCTTAAAAAAAGTTTTCCTCATTCCACTGCTCCTTGCCCTATTTAGAGTGAACAATTGTGTTCAAGGACTAATTTTGAACTTGATGAGAGGAAATACAATTTCGTGGGTTTTTTAAATCATATTTATTAGACACCAAACTGCCAAACCAGTCCGTTAGGTGGCAGCGCCACACATCCTACACAGTTGACATACTACTGCGGGTTTCCGTTAGGTGGCAGCACCACAGATCCTACAGTCTACAAACTGCTGCAGGTTCCCATTAGGTGGCAGCACCACAGATCCTACACAGGCTACAAACTGCCACAAGTTTCCGTTAGGCGGCAGCACCAGAGATCCTACAGTCTACATACTGCCGCAGGTTTCCATTAGGTGGCAGCACCACAGAACCTACACAGTCTATATACTGCCACAGGTTTCCGTTAGGTGGCAGCACCAGAGATCCTACACAGTTGAAGTACTGCCGCAGGTTTCCATTAGGTGGCAGCACCACAGAACCTACAGTCTGCATACTGCCGCAGGTTTCCGTTAGGTGGCAGCACCACAGAACCTACATAGTCTAGACACTGCCTCAGGTTTCCGTTAGGTGGCAGCACCACAGATCCTACACAGTCTACATACTGCCACAAGTTTCCGTTAGATGGCAGCACCAGAGATCCTAAACAGTTGAAGTATTGCTGCAGGTTTCCATTAGGTGGCAGCACCACATAACCTAAACAGTCTACATACTGCCGCAGGTTTCCGTTAGGTGGCAGCACCACAGATCGTACACAGTTGACATACAACTGCAGTTTCCATTAGGTGGCAGCACCAGAGATCCTACACAGTTGAAGTACTGCCACAGGTTTCCGCTAGGTGGCAGCACCACAGCTCAGCATTACAAGCGGAACATTTCTTGACCAGCTTTCTATCAAGGTGGTAGAAAGATTTGCTAAGCCAATCGTATCGAAGCTGTGCATTAAATACAATAGCAACTGTTGAAGAACTTAGTTCATTAAGCTTTCATGAGCTAAATTAGGAGAATGTAAATGGCATTGAGATAGCAAGGGAATTTGAACACGCATGACATGGAGATGTCATACATGATATTTTTGTCTGGTTTCTGAATTTGAGCGCAATCAGATTAGATCGATAACTAGATGTCATTTTGAAGCTTTCTGAAGCAAGCTGCCCAATATGGATTCTCTTTTAGCAACATTATTATTCACATAAAAGCGGAATATGACAGTAATAATGCAACTGGGTCTTGTATTATATTTTTCTCCTCTCATCACAATAAAATTATAAAGGTAGCTGAGCAACAATGCAACAGATGCACATATGAACGCATCAAATCGTCAATACACGTTATGCTTTGTATACTATAAATTCATACTCCAAATTGATGAACATTATTTATTTGTTATATTACTTAGTATATTAATCCTTATTATTTATATTCCTGAATGCTAGAATCTAAGTTTGGAAGACATAAGACCAGTTATTGCAATCACTGTGATATACTGAATTGAATGATTGATTGGGGTTTTGCACCATAGCAACAGCTCAGATCAATCATAACAGAATGGGCATGGACACTCCAAAGTACACACATAGTGCCCTTATAGTGCTGTCCCACTGAGACACCATGCACTGGCACCATGATGTGACATCCCACTCAGCAACACTATCTTGACGCTAAAGCAACCATTCCAAGTAAAACGGAGTAATGTTGAGTAATGCTGAGTAATGCCGTGCACCAGGCAAGGGAGTGACGAGTATCTATCTTGGAAGTCACTGGCTTGACTCAGCGAGGGATCAAACCCATAGGAAAGAGATATACAAACTGCTAGGACATCTTGTCCCAGATCATGATACCGAATTACTCACCACAGTTGAGTTCATCTGAGCTGTCGGCGCAGTCATATTGACGGTTACAGCGGAGTGTCCCTTCGACACACTGTCCGTTAGCGCACTCAAACTCGGTAACCTCGCATTTCCGCTCTGCAAATGAGAAGAGGTGTAAGGCGGAGGTGTATTTATCTACAACACACGTTACTGTTTGTGTTGTATAATTTAATACGACAATAGTATTACCAATAGAGAAGTGCTGCCAATCAGAGCGGAGGTATCCTGGTTATGATCTTTCCCTGTCCTAGTAATGTAGAGCGCTAAGCTAGGAGGGAGTTTGTACTTGGTTGTTGGTTGGTTGTTGGGAGTTCTACAGTCTAACAACATCTAAGCTCATATCAGGACGGGTACCGACTTATGACTGTGCGCACTCATGGTGACTATATAGTGCTGCCCCACTGGGAGACCAGCCACCAGCACCATGACCTGATATCCCACTCAGTCACATTATCCTAACACTGGGCCAACCATTCCTAGCCCTATCCTAATAATGCCGAGCACCTGGCTAGGAAGCCACAGCAATACATTTTGTAAGTCATCGGTTTGACTCGACCAGGGTATGAACCCATGGGTTCGAATCCCACGATCTACCAAAACTGAGACGGATGCTCAACTCATTCGGCCATCCTGTCTGGTCCGTTTGGAGGGAGGGGGTAAACTTGAATGTTCATTTCCACCACTAATGCATGCGCCACCAGCGCCACCAGCGCCACCATCGACAACTATCTTACTCACCACAAGCCACTTCGTCCGAGCTGTCCTGGCAGTCGGGGAGACCATCGCACTTCCGGTAAGACTCGATACAGCGGCCGTCCCAGCAGGTGAACTCGGCTGAGGTGCAGGTCCGCCGGGTACCAGGCCTCGTCACCGGACCTTCAGTAGTAATAAGCACGGCACACTGCATTACAACGCAACCCATGTGATGTTGTCCCACCCTTCCACCCTTTAAAGCAAAATTACAATTAAGAGCCTTTCTCTTTGAAGAGTTGATTAATTGATTGATTGATTATTGATTGCTTGGTGGTTCCTTAACACCATGTCGGCAGCAAAGGCCACATTCACGACAACAAAGTGTTGAACTTGTACTCTGCCTTATTATTATTATTATTGAACTATTGCTTTTACAGCATTTCTGTCGAAATTGTAAAATTTCTTTTTAAGACAGATTTCTGTTTCAAGAGGTAGATAGTTTTTATTGGTTGGTTTCTTTAATCCCTAAATGTCTTCCATAAAAAAGCAAATGTAAAAGATTGTTTAAAATTATAAATAATGTGGGAAGTCTATAATATTTGATGATTACAAAATCCTGCTTAGTCCTGTTCAGATGCAACACGCGCAATCAGGGTACATTGAATCGTTTTTTTTGTGTTTTAAATTTGATAAATATTTTTAGTAATGATGTTAATCCTTGTATTTGTTATTGTGACCATAAAGTATGTTGTAGTCAATTCATCCTAAAATATAGCTGTTATAGATGCTTGTACATATATAGTATAAGCTGGCACATAAAGTAAATGATAGTCAATTCACCTTACAATATAACCATTATATATATTATGAACTGATACATAACGTATGTGATAGTTAATTTCATCATACAATATAACCATTATAAATAAGCATATATATTGTACAAACTGACACATAAGATATTTGATAGTCAATTCATCATACAATATAACCATTATCTATATGTTCATTGTTCATATGTATAACCCGTCCTGATATGACCTTAGATGTTGCTAGGACGTAAAACAACAACAAACAAACAGCAAACAAACAAACAATCATATGTATAACATATATATATATATAGTGTGTGTAGATATATATAATATTAAGAACATTATGCGTATATCTGCGCACACTGCTATGCATACTGCATTCACTCACATCTTTATGTATGTGTATATATGCACAGTGAAACCCTATTATAATGCGCCCTGATTTAATACAAATTCGGATATAACACGATCACTCATTGACCCAGAATTCTTAAATCAAAGGTATTTCAGTAAACTGAACCCCGATTTAACGCGACCCCGCTGTTTTCGCGATGACATTGTACGGACCCCAATGATCATGTTATAACGGATCTTCACTGTATATCTATACTCATACTGGTCTATGGACGTGTTCAGGCGTGAACAGACATATGTGTAGGTGCATGTGTGTGTGAGTGTGTACTTGTCGATGGATGCTCATTACAAATATACAGAATAATCAAGCACATTGAAGTCTCCTGACGACACCAAGGTAATCAGCTGATACTGCTCTCAGTCCATACCAGTCTCAGCTGATATTGAGCTCTCAGATGACACTGAGGCCTCAGTTGATAATGAGGGCTCAGACGATAGTGAGGTCTCAGGCAATATTGAGGTCTCAAACAGAACCGAGATCTCAGACGATATTCAGGTTTCAGATGATACTGAGGATTCAGTTGATACCGAGGTTTGATTCGATACTGAGGTGTCAGGTGATAGTGAGGTCTCAGACAATAATAAGGTCTCGGATAATACTGAAGTCAGCGATGATGCACTGAGACCTCAGACGATCGTGAGGTCTCAGACAATACCTCAGTCTTACAGGATACAAAGGTTTCAGCCAATACCAAGCTCTCAGACAATACTGAGGTCTCAGACAATACTGAGGTCTCACACAGTATTGAAGCCCCACACAACGTTGAGGTCTGAGATCATACTGAGGTTTTGGATGATACTAAGGTCTTGGATGATACTGAGGTCTCAGTTGATACTGAGGTCTCGGGCAATATTAAAGTCTCAGACAGTGCTGATGACATAGACAATACTAGTATGGTCATAGACAATTCTAAGGTCATGAACAATACAAGTCTCAGATGATAATGAAGTCTCAGACAATACTGAGGTCTCAAATGATAACAAGATCTGAAATTATACAGGTCTCACTCTCAGACTATACTGAGGTCTCAGGTGATACTGAGGTCTGAGACGACATTGAGGTCTCCAACAATTAGGTCTGAAATTATACTGTGGTCTCAGACAGTACTTACGTCTCAGACAGTACTTATGTTTCAGATGATACCAATTCCTCAATGATACTGAGGTCTAAGATGATACCAAAGTCTCAGACAATAATGAGGTCTACAATACTGAGGTCTCAGATGATACTGAGGTATCAGACGATACTGAAGTCTCAAATGATACTGAGGTCTCTGACAGTAATGAGGTCTGAAAATTATGCCATGGTCTCATACGATACTGAGGTCTCAGACGATACTGAGGTCTGCCATGACACTGTTCAAAACACATAAATATCACCATCCATGGTTTTTCTGTGCGAACAACCAATCAGTGGGAAGACGGGAAGCAGTAGTCTCGGTCCAAGGACATATGGAAAAGGGGTCTTCTCCATCCAGGATGCCGCTATAAGGGGGTGCTATGGTACCTTTCAAAATTTGTGTACCAACGAGGACCGCGATATATATGTGTATATACATATATATGAATAGATATATACATAATTATATATATACACACATATATACATGTATGTGGTAGTACGGATATATGAATATATATACATATACACACACACATATATATACACGCACATATATATATATACACACATATATATATATATGTATATATATATATAAACATATACTTTTTTATGTGTGGAGGGATGGAGTGGGCTTTCATATCTAACAACCAGTATCAACCCACTCCCCCATCCCTAGTGGTCACGTGGTTAGCAACAGTTGTCAACGAGTCATCCAACAAGGGTGCGACTTCTAAACGGGTGTTTGGAGGCACTGAACCACGCCAAAAAATATAAGTCAGGTTTTATTTGTAAAGCTGAAGGGGCAGCTTCGGTTTCCAACCCCAATATTATTGTTACTGTTATTGGAGGTGGAGTTTTACAGTAAATGACATTCAGTTTGACTATACCCCAGTCACACGAGAGCCAGCTTTCGCCGCCAACCTTCTTATGGTCAAAAGGTCACCAACCTCCCAGCGTCCCACTGGATACATTGATTCAAAAACGCGCTCGGCGCCAGGTCGGCACCAACCACACGGTGAGCGTCGCATGGCATGTGTTGGCGCTGCCAGGTCGGCGCCAACTCGCTAACCAACAGGTTGGTGACCTGGCAGTGTCAGGTCGCCAACCATTTATTAAGGGTGCCGACCATACAGGTCGCAAGGAGGTTGCACGTGCAGCAGCTGCAACCTCCTTGCGTCCAACATTTCCAAAATGGATGCCAGGAGGAGGGCGCCAGCACTTAAGGAGGGCGTAAGGAGGACATTTTGACATCGCGAATCGATCGTAAGTGAACGCAGGCCTCGTGTGACTGGGGTATTAGATTAATACGAAGCTGAACACAAACCTAGGCGCCATTAAGTGATGCTATGACATGTACACCGAAGCTCTTGACACCAACTACAACGGGTGGATGTCATACCATGCACCTTTGTTAATCAAACCAATTAATAAAACCAAGTAATGGTCAATTACTCAACTTTGGAGTAAAACTGGTGTGTAAGCAAAGCCAGACATGGGTCCATCTAATACACACGGCCTTGTTCTGCGTTATACATGCGGCACTAGGCAAGTTGCACGACCTGATATAGAGTTCACAGCTGGTTTCCGGTAACTGACAGTGTTCATTTCCTTTTGTGCAGCAGTAAATGTTTAATAAGTGCGCAAGTATTTAATGTGAATACATACAGATACACAAATAAAAACATCCCTGAAAAAAACTGGGGGAGGGGGAGGGGGGGGGGGGGGGTTAGAAACCCAGTTTTCGCTGAAATCAGCGATTTCGCTGAGAAATGGGGCCCGTGTAGCCTAACCGAGGTTAGAGCTTTGGCTTCAAAAAGTGAAGTCAGTGTTAGGCTCCATCCGTGCTGAAGTCTACGGTGGCCACTATTTTTTGGCAAGCACGCCAAATTTAACTGTTGCATCTTTTCACTTTGAATATCTTTAAAGTTAATCCTTTGAAATAAAAGTTACCCCAAACTAAGGTCAAGTAGATTACAATGATCAATCTAATAATATATGTTTACTTAACCAAATATGGCAGAAACTCATTAAATTGTTTTAGGACTACCTACTTGTCTAGAATGCGCCCCTTTCCTTAATTACATATTTATATTACTTTAAGGCTACTTAAAAGCCAAATCCTAAAAGATTTTTTCATAGAAATCATCAGATTGTGGAAAGAATATAAGCTACATGAATCCCAGCGGTTTTGAAAAAACCCACCAAAGAACCTCTTAGGGAACCTTTTCAAGTGCCTGCACAAATAGTGTTCGCATATATCAACAGCAGGTGTCAAAGAAGTCTGTATTGAACAGCTTAGATCCATTAGCTTTTTGTCTGCTGAATTGTTTTGCCAGTCATGCGATCAGTCAGTCACATAACTCGAAGCTCAGATGTGGCATTTATATGTGGAGTCGTCCCTTAAAGATTCCCACTCCTGTCCTGTATTATCCTTCGCCACCCCCTAGCCCATGCCCATCCCATTAAGACAAAATCTTGAATCCAAAGAATAATATATAACAATTTTGCTTAATATGAAAAACATTCTGTAATCATGAGCAATCTGAAATCTAAAAGAAAAACAAAATCTGAAACCTGAAAATATATTGGGAGATGTTAAAAACATCAGAACTCTACAGAAACGGAAATTAAAAAAATACTATTTCTAATTTGAAGTCTATTAATCTGAAAAAGAACATCTATAATTTGTTTTATATCTAACTTATCTAAGCCTGAAATCTACATCAGATGTATAAAACAAAACCTGAAATAGTGTGTATTTTTAACAGAACAGGTAGGTAACCTATAACAATCCGAAATCTTTATGTAAAAAACCCCAAGATAAATCTACAAATAAATCTTGAATGCAAAAAGAAATGTAAATCCCCCAAATTACTTTAAATCCTGGGAAAATATGGGAAAACAAAAAAGCAAAACACAAATTTTTCATATCGAACCGTTTTATATATTTTTTAATCCAATCATTTTTGTTATCCAATTTAAAATTTAAAATTATTATCTTTTTTATCCAATCATTTTTTGTTCCAAATAATTTAATTTATATATTTTTGTATATCATTTTCATAACGTAATTTTTGCTAGACTTCGTCCCCCTGTTTTACTTTTTTTTTATTTACTAGTTACCTTCACTTCGAGAGCTGGCCGACGTCGCTACGGCCGACTCGTCGTCAACATCCGCCCTCATGTCTGCGAGGAGGGCGAACGTGCGACGGAGCGATCCGCCGTCGTACAGGTTCACGTCTACCAGGCGCCCCATCTTCTCCACCTCCTCGTCAAACAGCATCACGTTGTACGTCTGGTAGTACTCGTTCTCAGCCACGTCGCCGGTTCCCGACTGACTTCCGGCCACCACGCCGGAACCACCAGCCTGCGGGTAGTGGATCCCGAGGAAGTCGCCGCGCGCCACCGGCACCGGCGTCTCAGGGCGGAGAGTGTGCGCGCCCACGGCCGCCGGGGGGAGAGTGAACTTGTGCTTGAGCTGGTACTGGGTAGGGCTGATTTGGCGCCAGATGCCCACGTAGGCGACGCCCATGTCGGCGACCCGGTAGTAGTTGAATGCCCGGATGTGGCCGTCGCACGTGAACACGTTGTTCACCATCAGGTTGGCCCAGTTGTTGTAGACGTCGGGCAGGGCTTCCGGCCGCCGGCCCACCGTGTCGGGGCACACCCGCGCTACAAGCAACACGTAGCGCCCTCTGTACTCGCTACTCTGTACTCCGTGCTCTGTACTCTGTACTCAGTTGGGCGTCTCCCCCAGAGAGCAGCGGCAGCGGCAGTATGCTACATAGACTCAGCCGAGTATTCCATCTCTCACTCTCACTCTTTTTTTACACTCGCACTTCCACGCTGTCTTTCTCTTCTTTTCTTGTGTGTTCTTTTTACATCTCTCTCACTCGCTCTCTCTTTCCCCCTCAACCTCTGTTGCTTCTTTTTTTTTTCTCCCCTTTGCTATTTCAATCTCTTTGGAACTCTCTCTCCCTCTCTCTCACTTTCTCTGTCTCTTTCATGCTTCCTCTTTTCCTTAATCTGTTGCTTCCTTTTTCTCTCCCCCTTGCTCTATCAATCTCGTTGGAACTCTATCTGTTGCTTTCAGTCTCCTTTTCATGCTCTCTCTATTGGTCTTACTCTCTTTTTCACTCTCCCTTTCATGCTCTTTCTCTTTTGAACTTGTTACTCCGTCTTTGCTTTCTGTTGTTCTCGCCTTCATCCTATTTCGATCTGTCAATACCTCACTCATTTTCATGCTTTCTCTGTTGCTCTCCCTCTTTTTCACTCTGCCTTTCATGCTCTCCTTTGTACTCCCTATTACTCCATCTTTGGCTATCCTTTGCTCTCTCTCCTTCAACTCCTTTCAAGTCATCTATTAATCTCTTTTCCATCCTTTCTCTTTTGCATTATTACCCCCGTTGCTCCTTTGCACTCTCTTTTACACATTAATTTTGCACTCATCCATTCACCCTCTCATTCTCTTTCCCCCCTCATCTGTGTCCTCTGTCATTCTCTTCACCTCTTTTTCACGCTTTCTTTCCATCCTTTATTTTCTTCTGCACTGTCATTTGCACTCACCCTCTTTTAGTTCTTCCTCTCTCTTTGGTTTTTTCATGCACTCGCCTTTGGTCTTTCTCTTGTGGTTGTGTGCTCACTCTCGTTCTCTCACTTTCCCTCTTTTGCATTCTCATTCACTCTCACTAGCTCTCTATTGTTCTGTTTTGCTCGCTTGCGCTCCTTCATTCAATGGTTCTCTGGCTTGTCTCTCTCCATCCGGCTCCCTCCGACTCTCTCTCCCTTATTAATAGTACTGATCCCAATGATGATGTTACGTGGTATACTTGATTTGCATGCGTCAGTACACCGCATTCTCTTGACCACGCCTTTTTCTGGTTGAGCTGCTACATTGTCTCATTTTAGTAGTTTGACATAATCTTACGTCGTTGGCGTCATGTACTCTTTGCGAACAGTAACTGGGACTTCCACCACGCATGCATTTAAAGCTTCATCTCGAGCAGGAGTGTTTTATTATCTGTACTATGAAGCCAAACTTAATTCTCTAGGTTAATCTTTTTGTTTCCTTCAGCAGCATTGCTCATGCACTATAAGCCTCGACTGTTATCTAAGTGCATTTTGGAATGGGGTTATTTGGTGTGGACATCGGGGATCAAATAAAATATATAACAAATGAAAATTATAGCTCCATAAATGCAGTCCAATGATATTTTCAACCAGCAGCTATAGCTTTGACAGCCCAGGATCTGTGCTTAGCAGGATGGTATGTACATTATATATGTCACATATATAAAATATATCATGCAGTTACATATAGCCCATATATCAGGTAGTTATATAGATGGTATATTTGAGCTATGTATCACATATATCATATATAAAAACTATAATAGATATATCATATATATCATATATAAAGACTATATTAGATATATCATATATATATGTAAACTATATCAAATTGATCATAATCAGTAATACCCCAGTTAGCGCTCAAGAAATGGGAAATGTATAGCTACAAGAATCAGCGCTATAACAGGGTCAATAAAACATAGCATCAATAGATATTTACCTTTGTTAAAGTTATATTCTTGCAACAGTTTTTAGTTAAATATATCAGGTTGACTAGTATAACCTACTATTTATATTCCTGGGTCATTTCGTTGAAAAATGGCTAATTTTGGAGCAATTTGAGCTGAAAGAACCCAGAATCATTCCAGCAAGCTTGTTGTTGTGGCCCAGATTCATATCTCGTGATGGTCACGTGATGAGGAATGACCTATTAATGTGTAGGTAGTCTGGAACCTGACTAATGCCATATATGGTACTGGGAATGAGGGCAGCACCAATAAGGTCATGAGATTGACCTAATTGGTTAGTGGTCTCCCTGTTTAATGGCTGTCTCATAGTGTATGTCCAAAGGAATGGGGTTATAAATTCACAGATTATTCTGTATATGTTGTACCAAATCATTAGTTAATGCACTAGTATCTAAGTTGGATATATAGGATCAAATGTAGGTAGTTCTTTTGATTTTGACAAAATTATATTTGATCAGACCATGCAACTTTAACTATTGTGATGAATATAGGATAATATATTTAATAGATGTTAATTAGCTAATCTGGAATCTTTCGTGCATGGAGGATGGAGAGAAATGGTTGCAATCTTCCTATTGGTTGCTACGCTTAAATTTTTTATAAAAGAGTGCATATAGCGAATCAGCACTAAATGGGATATGCATATCTGTATATAAACTATATCAGATTCATCACATATAATATATGACCTGAGTCAGACATATATGATATAGATATGATATATATGATATAGATATGATATATATGAAATAGATATGATAATTGATATATATGGTGTATATATGATATATGTAATTGATGATATATATAATATATGTGATATATATAATGTATAACGTATGTGATGTGTATGTGAGATATATTATGATATTCAAGGCTGAAGCAGGCTGCGAGAAGGGAACAGTTTCTATCCATAGCCAGCTTCAAGTATGCATTGCACCTGAAAAGTAGGGACTTAAGTAGCATGTAGTATGTAGACAATTCTCTCAGTTTGAACCCATCTTCATGTATGTTTGCTTGCATGTCCTAGTTTGTACCAAATTTAGGCTGGTTCAAAATCCTATATTATTCTTAAAAGGTCAAGTCAACCTTTCTAATGTGTAGATCAGACCGTGATCCTGGTGAGATTTGAACCTGCCAAGTAAGGCGCTATCAATCATGCATATACAGACACCTTTAGCAATTGCATGCCAAGCAACAACACAAGTGTTCGAATAAATTTGTTTCCATATTGTGCAACTATAGACATCATTCACGCAAAGAAACTGAAAACGAGACTGGCGCAGAAGCTTGATACCGGCTGCAGTGCCATTTTGCATAACATTAAACGCCTGGTTTTACAACATGGTACTAAACTTTACCATAGCTTATCACAATAGCTCTTTGAAGAATCAATGTGTGATCAAGTTAACAAAACTATCATTTTGTTTGAGACAATGACTTTAAGTTAGATACTATTTTGGTGGTTGGCAAGCTCTGATTGTTGGCAGCAGTTATCTCTGCACCTTGACCACCATGCGTAGGCATCCGTCAATTCATTTATACACACTACCGAGCACCATTGTCTTGTAAACAAGCCAATGATTAGGCACCCGCCTCTTTTTTTCAATCGGACAAGGTCACGCATGAATAAGGTCCATCGACATATCCCACAACGCAGACAGTGAAGACACTAAACCAACTGCACACCTTTCTGAGCACAGAGCTTTGATATGCACACATTTCTGTGTCATTTCTGCAGACAGTCATGCACATTGCTAAAGGTGCTTCGTACATAACAACGCACTTGCAACAAACACTGTTAGCTAGAAATGTAATTACAACAACAGCATATGTCGTAGCTGTATGACGCGTCAATGAAATCCCCTGCCCCCCTTCCCATGCCGCTCGCCCCCTTCCCCTGTCCCTACCCCATCTCCCGCCCCACCACCTTTCCCGTCTCACATGCTGTTCCCACAAAAGTGGATTTCCCCACGCGAAGTTCTGGTCACCATTCACTTCCGGTGCAAGTCCGATGAGGGTTGACTCAGGTGTGAGTATTACAACCAGTAAAGTTTGCACTCTGCAGGATACTGTTTATTATATTTCTCAGGTGTCATTCCCTCATCCCTCCAGTTGGTTCATTTATATGCAGCAATATTTCATTATTAGCTTTATTTTCACATCCCAATATCGATCATATTTATTGTGGGTCTTTGTGTATGTGTGGGTTTTTTTCTTTGGGAGGAGGGTTAGGTTGTTTGTACGGGCATTGGACTAGAGCAAGCATGGATTATTGTGTGTTGTCCCAGAGTAATGGAATACTTTCCTTCACTCACATGGTGATGGCATATTAAATTGGATATGATAATTTACTACACTACTGACCACGAACGCGGCCATGTTCAGTACCGTCTGAGACATTCGATATTTCCTTGCTATTGTCATATTTGTACTTTTTCAGAAAATTAAACTGCCATGGTGTTATATATCGATCTATTCTGCATCAGGAGCTACCTCAAACGTGACCTGTATTTCAACTTCGATAATCAATCTAAAATAAATATCACAAATTTGACATTTCTAACTAACAGTCGTAACAACAAACTATCATACATTTTGCATTTCTAACTAATAATAAACAGAATACGATGGTGTAATACACAATTAACATGATCTTTCCAACATTAAAGTTACAGACCTATCGCAGACCATCACTTACCTATATCAGACTAGACTGAGCCCCTCTGTGGCCTAGTCTAGTTTGATATCAATCCGCAATAGGTGTATCCTGTAACCCTGACGGTGGGAAAACCCTGTTAAATGTAAAATCCCATTGTATCCTGGTTTTATGAATGTGTTGGTATATGATAAACCCACCGAGTGTGAATATATAAATATATACTTATATATTATACAGGTATGGTATATATATACAGTAGAACCTCTCTAACCGACCAGCTCCACAGATTGACCACTCCCCTATATCGATCACTTTATTTGGGTCCCAAACAATCGTCATTCAATACCATTGTAATGATTAAAAAAACACTCCCTAAACGGACCACCTCCCAAAATGGACCATTTTAAGTCGGTCCCATGGTTGGTCGATTTTGAGAGTTTTACTGTTTATAATTATATATGATAGTACCACATTGACATCCTATGCCCATGTCAGGTCCTCGCCACTGACTTATCACTGCTTATTAGTTACTTATCACTGCTTATTAGTTACTTATCACTGCTTATTAGTTACTTATTCCTGCTTATGACTAGAGTTACTCCCAGCTTACTGGGTGTGTACAAGGTTAGGTTCAGTAGGTAGGTCTGACGTCAGTTGGTGTGTTATGTGTTAACTAGTGTATGACGATGTGCATGCACACATTCATTCTCATTCTTATTATTGTTATTATTATTGCATCATTACAATTGCTACCGGAACACTGAAAGCTAGTTAGAACATGATCGTTGATCAAATCTTGTGGAACAAGTCATCGTTCAAATATTATTTTTCAAAACAATTGCATTAAATTCAAACAAAAATTATATTAATTGAGTAAGGAAGAAAATTTAAATAACCGACAATGTTCTTCCTCATTTCATTGTCCTATCCTAGTTATGCTGAGTGCAGGCCAGGTAGCAACACGTGTACATGTTGAAGTTATTGGGAGGCGTTCAGATCCCATCACCTGACCCACTACTGTACTGTAAGTACGGGGTGTTTTATCTACTGACACACTACTCTACTGTAAGTATGGGGTGAATCTTGTATCTACTGACACACTATTGCACTGTACGGGGTGAATCTTGTATCTACTGACACACTACTGTACTGTAAGTACGGGGTGTTTTATCTACTGACATACTACTGTACTGTAAGTATGGGGTGTATCTTTTATCTACTGACACACTACTGCACTGTATGGGGTGAATCTTGTATCTACTGACACACTACTGTACTGTAAGTATGGGGTGAATCTTGTATCTATTGACACACTACTGCACTGTACGGGGTGAATCTTGTATCTACTGACACACTACTGTACTGTAAGTACGGGGTGTTTTATCTACTGACATACTACTGTACTGTAAGTATGGGGTGAATCTTTTATCTACTGACACACTGCTGCACTGTACGGGGTGAATCTTGTATCTACTGACACACTACTGTACTGTAAGTACGGGTGTTGTGGGGATCTTGTATCTCTGCATACTGTACTGTAAGTACGGGGTGTTTTATCTACTGACACACTACTGCACTGTACGGGGTGAATCTTGTATCTACTGACACACTACTGTACTGTAAGTATGGGGTGTTTTATCTACTGACATACTACTGTACTGTAAGTATGGGGTGAATCTTTTATCTACTGACACACTGCTGCACTGTACGGGGTGAATCTTGTATCTACTGACACACTACTGTACTGTAAGTACGGAGTGTTTTATCTACTGACATACTACTGTACTGTAAGTATGGGGTGAATCTTTTATCTACTGACACAATAGAAGCGGCTACTTAACTCATTCCACTATTCCATCTTAGAATATAAATTTCCCAGAAATCTTGGATTGGTGATAATAATGACAACGACAGCAACTGTACACAGCTACGCTGAGATATCTGCATCTCGTTGGTATTCATATCAGAGACTGGATAGCTAAATGTTGAATGCCTGCTTCGAAATTGGCAGGTCACATTATTCAAAACCTGGGTTTGAACCCTAGCTGAGTCAAACCAATGACACAAAAACTATAAGGCCTGATAAAACTGCCTGATTGTTAGTCCCTATCTAGCCTGGCACTAATTATTTCTAGGATAAGGCAAGGGCAAGCAAAAGGAGGATAATCAATTGTCATTGATTGAAATTTCAATCAACATATGTAATGCAACAAAACAAAATTGCAAATATCTCTTTGGAAAAAAAGGTGAAAATGAAATTGGAATGAATGTACATGGGTCATCGCCTTCACCGGAAGTAGTCAATTCTAGGTAGCTTCATCGGTGTTGATTCTTAAAAAGCAGTTAAAAAATGTAGCGGCTTATTATGGGATACCTGTGAATCCAGCAGATGACACAAATATAGATGCAAAGCACACAACCGCTATTTACAGCGCAATCAACAATGGTGGACATTGTAATTATTCAGTGCATCAAAATGACTAGCCAAACTATATATCTAATAATTGATGAGTTATCAGTATATATAAGCTGCAACTAACATATCAAATCAAATCTGATATCGGATATACAAATTTGATCTTAATAAAGTTTGCTAGAAGAGTTATTAAATTAACAACTGGTTAGGATAATTAAAATCTGATATGAATAAATAAAAAAATAATTGCTTTAACTATAAGTGTTATTCAATATAAGTAATGCTTGCTATTCATATCATCACATGCTGGGATGTAAATGCTAAATTTATACGAAGCTAATCCATTAAGTCTAACCTAAACACCAGTTAGCATATTTGGGCATTTTCTCTATGTAGGGGTCTATTAAATAAAGGCACTGCATGTGGACATGGGTGGTCAGTTCGCTACTCTCGATAAAGGCTCTCCAGAATGCTTGTTTGTTGGTGCTTTGTGTCCCAGCAACATCTAAGGCCATATCAGGACAGTTATCAACTTATGACAGTGCACACTCATGATGACTTCATAGTGCTGCTCCCTCCCCTGGGAGACTGGGTCACTGGCAATATGTATATCTCACTCAGTCACATTATCCTGACACCGAACAAACCAATATCCAGAATGCTGGACATAGGCAATGTCGTTTAGGTTGAAAGAAAAATGACAAATCAGATACTGCGTGAGTTGATATCCCACTCAACCACATTATCCTGATCCTGGGCAAACCAGTCCTTGTTATATCCCATTAAAGCTGAGGGCAAGGCTAAGTAGTGACACGTGTAAGCTGTGTACATCATTGGTTTCACTTGATCAGGGTTTGAATACATGACATCCCGCACAGGAAACTAGTCAGTGCTCTTGCCGATTCAGCCAAGTAGTCCCCCCAAACCCATAACGTAGAAGTAGCCCCCAACCCCATAACGTAGAAGTAGCCCCCCCAAACCCATAACCTAGAAGTAGCCCCCCCCAAACCCATAACCTAGAAGTAGCCCCCCAAACCCATAACCTAGAAGTAGCCCCCAAACCCATAACCTAGAAGTAGCCCCCCAAACCCATATAACCTAGAAGTAGCCCCCAAACCCATAACCTAGAAGTAGCCCCCCAAACCCATAACCTAGAAGTAGCCCCCAACCCCATAACCTAGAAGTAGCCCCCCCAAACCCATAACCTAGAACTAGCCCCCCCAAACCCATAACATAGAAGTAGCCCCCAAACCCATAACCTAGAAGTAGCCCCCCCAAACCCATATAACCTAGAAGTAGCCCCCAAACCCATAACCTAGAAGTAGCCCCCCAAAACCCATAACCTAGAAGTAGCCCCCAACCCCATACCTAGAAGTAGCCCCCCCAAACCATAACCTAAACTAGCCCCCCCAAACCCATAACCTAGAAGTACCCCCCAAACCCATAACCTAGAGTAGCCCCCCAAACCCATATAACCTAGAAGTAGCCCCAAACCCATAACCTAGAAGTAGCCCCCCAAACCCAAACCTAGAAGTAGCCCCCAAACCCATAACCTAGAAGTAGCCCCCAAACCCATAACAGGCCAAACACAAACTGTATCACCATATTGCTGTACTTTCACTCTCCCAACACATGCTTGGTCATAGAAGGACTGAAGTTGTGTGAAGATCTACCATTTGTTGGAGCACAAAACTGACCATTCTAATCCACATTCTGCCTGCCTGACCGGGAGACCAGGCCGCCGACACCATAATCCATATCCCAATCATTATCCTGATATTGAGCAACTCAGTCCTTTCATTATCCTAGGAATGCAGCATGCCATACTAGGTATCGACAAGTAGCAATGTTTTAATTCATCGGTTTGACTCGGCTTATTCCATGACTTCCCACATGGGAAGCTAGCCAGCGCTCATAGTTTGACTAATTCTGCCATCTTGTTGGAACGCATGCAAAGCTGTACTGGAGAGCATTTATCGGAGTACAGCCCTGGTTTCGCCAGTCCATAGCACACACCTTTGAGGTTTGCGCTTTCAAATTACCTGCGTATTTAATGGAAATCTGGCTTATCCACTTGCACAACAACCAGTCGCCTTGTGTTTGGAACTGATCTGGTCTGTCAGGCTATTTGTATGCACCATATAAGCACATGCGCATGAATTATTTATTTTAATTTCTTTTTAAATTTCATATAAAGTTTTTTAAAAGAAGGGTTACATTTGTTAGGAAGTCAGCTGCAAACAAACATCACCCAACACAGCATTGCACTGCCACCTACCGGAAAGGGGCCTGAACGAGAAGCCGGTGGTGGTGACGCGGAAGTCCCCGATGCGCCCCCTGTTGAGCGCGTTGTTAATTGTGTTGAAGAGCACCATCCGGTTGTAGAAGCCCACAGTGCCGAGGTCAAGGGTCACGATCAGGGAGGGCGGAGTGTTGAGGTCCGTTGAGCCAGGCCTGAAGGACACAGTAAACCGGAAATCACCAAAATGCACGTCTGGCAACACATTCTGTGTAGAAGAAAGATTGATTTATTTTGAAGAGTCAGGATGCAGCTTCTCTTTAGCATTAGAGGCGCGACTTCTATCTATTATGGGTTTTAGTATTGAAGTAATAACACATACAGTGAAACCCCGTTACAACGTGTCCCGATTAAATGCAAATTCGGATATAAGGCGGTGATTCATTGGACCCAGAATTCTTTAATTCAAAGGTAATTCAGTCAAGTGGCCCCCAATTTAACGCGACCCCGATTATTTTCGCGATCGCATTATATGAATTGACCGATCGCGCTATAAGTATAACGGGGTCATACTGTAGTTCATTTTTTTTGGCGGGGGTCAAACTTGTTTCATTTGCTTCTCACAATGAGTCACACTGACTTTTTTTTTTCATAAAAGAGAAAGTCAAAACAATTAAACCTATATATATGGGTTACGACCAGTGGTCGCACTGAGGACACAGCTGACCTATTACTTACTAAGTATTAGATGTACGGCTTACGCTCAGTGGATGCTCTAAGCACACACGTGACCTATTACTAAGTATTAGATGAACGGTTTACACTCAGTGGTTGCACTGAGCACACACATGACCTATTACTAAGTATTTATATATATGGCTTATGCCTAGTGGTTGCACTGAGCACACACACAATCCATTACTAAGTATGAGATATAACGTCTATGCTCAGTGGTCACAATGAGCACACAGACTACCTATTCTTAAGTATGAGATATACAGTTTATGCCCAGTGGTCGCACTGAGCACACCCGCGACCTATTACTTACTAAGTATTAGATATATGGTTTACACTCAGTGGTCGCACTGAGCAAACACACAACCTATTACTTACTACGTATTAGATATATGGTTTACACTCAGTGGTCTCACTGAGCACACACACAACCTATTACTTACTAAGTATTAGATATATGGTTTACGCTCAGTGGTCTCACTGAGCACACACACGACCTATTACTTACTAAGTATTAGATATATGGTTTACACTCAGTGGTCGCACTGAGCACACACACAACCTATTACTTACTAAGTATTAGATACATGGTTTATGCTCAGTGGTCTCGATTGATTGATTGATTGGTGGTTGCTTTATGCCGTGTCGGCAGCATAGGCCGTAATCACAGCGAGAAATGTTAGTTTTTTTGTTCAAACCATCGCTTTTACATGTAAAAGCACACAATCAATTATGTGCCAATAGATACTCATTAAATTAGAAAGCTCACAATCATGTATTTGGGGTCAAGGGAAACAAATTCCCATAGAAAAAGAAAAGTTTTATTAATAATTGATAGAATCTATTTAGTAAACTATATGAGGTGGTACAGTCCAGCTGCCCTCAAAAAGGCTAAAATGTTTTCCTGTTTTACCTTAGTAAAAAGGTCATGCATACTGTCTGCAGTGTAGAACTGTTGGCGCAGGGCCAAAAAATCAACGCAACTTAGTAAAATGTGTTTGAGTGTCAGCGGGGACTGACACCCAATACATTCAGAGGGAGGTTCCCCCTTGAGCAGAAAAGCATGTGTAAGCCAGGAGTGGCCAATACGGCAGCGGCTAAGGACCACTTGGTCCCGCCGACCTCCCGCATGAGTCTGTGGTGGCTTTCCCACAGATGGTTCAATTTCTTTAAGTTTATTAATGTTTTCATCCCACTCATGTTGCCATTTGGATTTTATGTGGGTGGCTATTAGTGGTTTCAGATCAGAGTGAGGGATCAGACACGGTTCAAGATCACAGTTCAGGGCCTTCTTCGCAGCCCGATCAGCTCGTTCGTTTCCTTGTATGTCGGCATGGCCAGGCACCCAGCACAGGTGGATGTCATACCCATCCGTTGTAAGTTGGTTCATTTTATAAATGACCGTTGCTAGAATAGGGTGATTCGTTTTCAGTCCAGCAACAGCCAGGAGGCAAGAGAACGAATCACTGTATATAACATAGTTAGTGTGGTTAGATACCCCAAAACACTCCAACGTGAGAAGGAGTGCTCGGGCTTCTGCAGTGAAAATCGAGCTCTGATCGGGCAAACATACACCAAATTTTTCCCGTCGGCAGACTGCTGCAGCAGCTACCCGGCTTTGGTCTTTCAAACCATCAGTGTAGGTGGAGAGGTGGTCTGCAAACTGGCCTTGAATCTCTGCATGCAGTCCTTGGTACTCGAGTGGATGTGTCCCAGACTTCCTCAGTTCCATGAGTCAGAGGATAATCGATGGCTTTCTCAACGACCAGGGGGGATGTTCTGGGACTTTGGCATCCTCCAACACATCCAAATCCATGCCCAAGGCCTCTAAATGAGGTTTCATTCGGAGCCTCAGTGGCTGGATGTAATTCGGCCTGGCTTCATACCTGGATTCGTCATGTTGCTCGAATAGACAATTGTGTGCAGGATTCAATGCATTAGTTTTTATCTTGACTACATATTGCATGGCCAGTTTGATTCTCCTGTTGTTAAGTGATGGTTCATTGGCTTCGACGTAAAGGCTCTGAACCGGTGAGGTGCGGAAGGCCCCAAGGGCCAGGCGCAGTCCTTGGTGGTGGATCGTGTCTAGCAGCCCAATATATGATTTCCTTGCGGAACCGTATACTATGCTGCCGTAATCCACTCGTGACCGAACCAAGGTTCTGTACACGGAGAGCAGAACATCTCTGTCCGCTCCCCACTCTGAGCTGGACAGCACCCTCAGAATATCTAGCGCTTTCAGGCATCTTGTTTTCAGGTACTTTATATGTGGCACAAAAGACAGTTTTGCGTCGAGAATGAGGCCCAGAAATTTGGTTTTCTCAATGCCTTTGATGGGATCCCCATCCAGGGTCAGCTCCGGTTCCACATGCATTCTACGCAGCAGGCAGAAGTGCTGGCAGACTGTTTTGGTCTTGGAAAATTTGAAACCGTTCAGAACTGACCATCGATGGATCCCATTTATGCTTGGTTGTAGCTGTCTCTCTATGACATTCATGTTAGCACTGCTGTAATATAAAACAAAGTCGTCCACGAAAAGACTACAGGAGACCCCCCCCACATTACAGCAGCAGCAATACCATTGACATTGACCCTGAAAAGGTTATGTGTGGTCTCACTGAGCTCACACATAACCTATTACCTACTAAGTATTAGATATATGGTTTACGCTCAGTGGTTGCACTGAGCACACACACAACCTATTACTTACTAAGTATTAGATATATGGTTTACACTCAGTGGTCGCACTGAGCACACACACAACCTATTACTTACTAAGTATTAGATATATGGTTTATGCTCAGTGGTTGCACTGAGCACACACACAACCTATTACTTACTAAGTATTAGATATATGGTTTACACTCAGTGGTCGCACTGAGCACACACACAACCTATTACTTACTAAGTATTAGATATATGGTTTACGCTCAGTGGTTGCACTGAGCACACACACAACCTATTACTTACTAAGTATTAGATATATGGTTTACACTCAGTGGTCGTGCTGAGCACACACCCGACCTACCTGAACTGTAGAACGGTGACGACCTGGGTGCCGGGCAGGTCCCTGAACAGGGACTCGATGGCATCTGCTAGCTGGCGGGCCTGCTTCTGGAACGCGGGGCTGTTGCGGTCCCCCAGGGCGGCCGTGTAGACGAGCGACGTGAAGTTCACCGTGCTCCTGAAGAACTCTGCAACACACGCAGACACAACAAGGCGGTCAATAATCACTCGCTTCGGGGTAAAAAAAACGATGTCGGAGTGATGACGTGTGATGGACTGTTAATCCGCTAAACACACTGAATAAAGAAAACCAGCCTACCTGCCGGCGCTCCCTCCTCCTTTACACATGGACACTGCATTTCAACTTTTTGTTCAACCTTTTTGTTCAACTTCTTTTTTGTAAGGCATAATCTTCTTTGCTGAACTGTAATCAATAACATCTTGTTTGAATTGGTTGTGTTCTGATCTTCTATGTTACACAAGTGATATTAATGTATTGCTCAATTTGTGTAAGATCAAAATCAAAAAGTGAAATACCTTTTTTTTCAACTCTGAATCATGCACAACATGTAAAGCTTTCACATGAACATGGATTCTAACATTATTTGGAAGGCTTTCACTTTTGGTTTCCATGTCACACTTTAGTGGCCATTTTCAGAGAATGTTCAACATACATACCAAAGGTTTCAGAATGCCTGGCTTCCCTTTTAAAGTGCGTTCTGAATGAATGGCATGCGTCAGATTTGGCTACACACAAATCGATTTGGGGTCTCGGGTGAGGGTAGTGATACTTCCAAGTTCCAGCAACGCATTCATGGCTAACGCAATCAACCACCAACACTCCACCAACACCTACTTGCAGCTCGTCTAGGAACTTAAATCAGAACTATTCATCACACTGCTGACGGTTGTCTACAGAGATCGTGTTGGTGCTGGTAATAAATGTTAGTAATAGAACGGTGTTAGTAATAGAACGGTGTTAGTAATAGAACGGTGTTAGTAATAGAACGGTGTTAGTAATAGAACGGTGTTTAAGAACGGGCCATGTGTTGCACAATACGATAACGTGATGACCAACTTATGTACGTAAAGTTGGCCATGTGTATTTATCAAACATGTATTGCTGCATAGAAGGAGCACTAGGTCAATCTAGTCGAACCAGCACAGTTGAAGCCTATGATGTCCTGGATTTCGAGATATATATGCTGAAATACATTTGGCACCTTTTCACTTCAAATGTCCAAAATATCAAACATTTTAAATGAAAGGTACTTCAAGCTAAAGGAAAGTAGATTGTAACAATTAATCTCATACATTTATCTAACAACATGTATTAACAAAAGGGGGGCGGATGTGGCAGCAACTCAAAGTCATCGAGTTATGCAGCTTGAACATCATTATTCACACGTTCAACGACAGAACCATTAACACACACAAAGGAAAGCACCAGTAGGTAACTCATCTTTGTGATCTATCGGCAGTTCCAGAAAGAGGGGGAGGGGGATATGGGACGCGGAAGGGAAGGGGAGGGGCGGAGGGAGGGGGAGGAGGCGGGTCGGGCGAGGGGGGAACAGGAGGAGGCGGGGGGAGGGAGAGGGGACGGGAGGAGGCGGATGGGGGAGAGGGAGGGGGAAAGGGAGGGGACGGGAGGAGGCAGATGGGGGAGAGGGAGGGGACGGGAGGATGCGGATAGGGGAGAGGGAGTCGGGGGGCTTGGAGATGGGAGGGAGGAGAGAAGTGGGGAGGGCGGGATAGGACAGGGGAGGGGGAATGGGAAGGGGGAGTCTAATAAATCAAATGTCTGATTAACTTTAGTTTGAAGTAACTTCCATTTTAATGGGCTTTAGTTTGAAGTAACTTCCATTTTAATGGGTTTTAGTTTGAAGTAACTTCCATTTTAATGGGCTTTAGTTTGAAGTAACTTCCATTTTAATGGGCTTTAGTTTGAAGTAACTTCCATTTTAATGGGCTTTAGTTTGAAGTAACTTCCATTTTAATGGGCTTTAGTTTGAAGTAACTTCCATTTTAATGGGCTTTAGTTTGAAGTAACTTCCATTTTAATGGGCTTTAGTTTGAAGTAACTTCCATTTTAATGGGCTTTAGTTTGAAGTTTGTTTTTTTTGGTTTTTTGGGTTTACTCCATTTTAATGGGCTTTAGTTTGAAGTAACTTCCATTTTAATGGGCTTTAGTTTGAAGTAACTTCCATTTTAATGGGCTTTAGTTTGAAGTAACTTCCATTTTAATGGGCTTTAGTTTGAAGTAACTTCCATTTTATGTGCTAACGTTGGCAATATCTGAAGTGAAAACACTTCAAATTAACTTTGGTACGCACACTAAAATGCTGAACATCACAGAGGTCCAGCACTGACAGGTTATATTTGATAGTATTCCTTCCATGCAGTACTAAGTGTCTATTCAGTAGCACCAGTGTCTAAGTAGGATGTGTAGGATAAAATCTAGGTAAGATCTAAAACCACATTATCTTACAATAACTGCTCAGAATACACGATATTCACACGCATGTGCATTAGAGCTAGATTTGAGGTTACGTGTCGTCATTGTGAAAGCCTCACAGAAGAGTAACGTATTTACATAGCGAGTGAACCTACATGGTAAGTGAGCATTGTTTACTACTAATAATGTACAGCCCTCTAAAAGCCTAATATCCGATGAAAGTTTACTTATTCAGGCATGTTTGTGCATTAGTACTGACATGACATTGTGAAATAACAGCTGTACAGTGCACACTCATGGTGACTTTATAGTCTGCCCCACTGGAAGACCAGGCCGCCAGCACCATGACCTGTTATCCCACTCAGTCACATTATCCTGACACTGAGCCAACCAGTCCTTGCCCTATCCTAATAATGCCGAGCACCAGGCTAGGAAGTAACAAGCATCAATTTTTATGTCATTGGTTTGACTCGACCAGGGTTCGAACCCACGACCCCACGATCTACCAACACGGGAGATGGACGCTCTAACTCATTCAGCCATCCCGTCTGGTCACACAACCCAGCATGAGCTGCACACACACACACACACACACACACACACACACGCCACATTTGCAGGGCATGCTGGGAGGCTGCTTCTACAATTGCCAACTATAATTACCAACGGCAACACAGGCTGTTTTGCCAGTAAATGATACACACGCCTTAGACAAACACCTGACGGCAGGGGGCGCCACTGGATAGGCGGCGATGGCAGCCCCAGCCTCGGAGCCAACGCACTGTGTATAGGGGCTCTTGCAATCAAACCCAGCCATCTGCTTAAAATTAAATCTCCCACACACTCTCTCAATATATAATAACATGCAATAAATATAAATTATATGCAATATATATAACATATATATTAATACTTTACATATAATATAATTATGAACCATCCCATCCATACCCTTTACATCACTGAACAAGTAAATATAATATATAATAATTAATATGTAATATATAATATATGTGATAGATGATGTTTTATATATAATTAACATTATATATATTTATTATTATGCACATAGTATATTTGATCAATATAATGATATAAATATTATGGATATTATGTATATTATTATACTATATATATTATATAATTTTGATATATTACATACATTTTATATAGTATATATGACATTTTAAATAGTATACATATTACACATATTATACACGTCTACATTACATATATTATAATTTATATATCATATATATACTTGTTCATTGATGCAAAGGATCATAATCATGAACGATATCACGTGACCAAAGATATTTATTTACGTGGGATATAGTGGATGAGTAGTTTAGGAATTTGACACCAGGTGGACGCAGTGACCTCCCGCCTTACCTACATTGCTACAAAGAATAGCCAGACGTTTATAAAGTCGGTGTGATGAGTTAACAGGGGTAGAAGCGGCGAGATGGATCAGAGCATCACCGCGTTATCGCAGGTAAATAGTGGCAGTGTCGTGGGGATGATGAAAATGCGAAATATTGTGCCTTATGCAGGATTGGAAACCACACTTCTTGTCATTCTGGGGTAAGTGTGCTAACCATTACACTACATAGGCTCCCTGATGCAATCATCTTATCCATGCATACCTGTTTATGTGGCTCCTTGCCTGAGAGGTCAGTGTAGACTAATATATGCATCCCCCTGGAATCGTAGGGATTTTAAATGGTCTACAAGCATAAGTTGGTTGGTTGGTTGTTGGAGTTTTAGGTCCTGGCAACATCTAAGGTCATATCAGGACTGGTATTGACATGGGACAGTGCGCACTCATGTTGACTTTATAGTGCTGCCCCACTGGGAGACCAGGCCACCAACACCATGACCTGATATCCCACTCGGTCACATTATCCTGAACCTGAGCCAACCAGTCATTCCCCTATCCTAATAATGCAGAGCGCCTGGCTAGGAAGCTACAAGTATCAATTTGTAAATCATTGGTTTGACTCGACCAGGGTTCGAATCCGTGGGTTCAAATTCCACGATCTACCAAAACGGGAGACGCACGCTCAACTGATTCGGGCCATCCCGTCTGGTGATGACACTTGGTATCGAGGCCACGTGGTGTCACACATCTTCCCAGCAGCACCCGCGGCACGAGCAAGTGGTGGCGGGCCTTTGTGGACTGAGCAGGTGTGGGAAGCACTGTTTGCAGCGTCCTCAACACAGTCGGAGTGTTGGGAATAGACGCTGTGTGCCTGCGTCATTATAGGCGGGTTGCGCTCGGCCTACAGCGTCGTCTTAGAGAGTGAAAGTCCACTCAGGGTGTGTCTGCATAGCTGCTCATCTCACAGGGAGAATAAGCAGTTCACAAACTATATATAAACTCAGCACACCAGCCAGCATATAGGCCATCCGCATTTTCTTGTTGAGTTCTTACTTTTTAATTAAAATTAATTTTAGTTTTTGTATTACATACGTGGATTAAAGTTGCATAGAACGATGGTTTTGAGCTTCCTTAATTTTCTGAGAGAAATATATTAGGTTTATCATTAACATCTATGTTCCTTTAGTTTGAAGTAACTTTGATTTATACTGACTAACTTAAGAAATATCTGAAGTGTAAACGGGCCAAAATAATTTTGGCATCATTGCCAAAACTTTGACTCTATAGGATTCACCAGTAACATGGTCTATTAGATTGACTTAGTGTGTTCTTCTACGTAGCAACATATACTTAATAAATGCATTGGTATCCAAACTGCATATTTCAGTTCAAATCTAGATAAGTGTTTTGCTTTTGAAAAGCTGATGTTTTTATCGGACAATGCAACTTTAGTTAGGGTAAATTTGAACCATGGACAGTTTGTCTTCCTCACTCATTCCATTGATCCTTGCTCTCACCTAGTAATGCCGAGTTACAAGCTCGATAGCGACATGTATCAATTCAATTTTTAAGTCACTGTGTTAACTAGCGGTATTTTACACGCTAGAATCTTAATAGGAAATAGAACCCTAACTTCTGTGTGTGGAGGCCTGAAAGCACTAATGTATGATATTACTCAAGCGATGATCCGCTTACTGTATCTGCTTACTATATCCGCTTACTATATATGTTCCAAGAATTATCAAACCAACAGAAATTAAGTGTGGTAAAGTCTAGTAGGGAGGGGTGGCTGGCTCCTCCTGCTGTGCTGTCTCCAGGTCATCTGCCTGCCACACCCCCTGCCCAGCTCTTTTATTCAGATTCAACATTCAAAATACAGGTACAGTTGCTGGGAGTCTCCTCAGTCAGAGAGTGTCACATGGCATTTCATTGGCTGAACCCCTCCAGTCAGTGGTGGGGGGTGGGGTGGGGGGCCAACCCACCCACCCCAAGTCAGATACCTATTTTCCCATCAAGTTCACCAATTACACTTATATGGGAATATCAACTCTGTTTATATTTACATAACACCCGTGGTCACCAGTCCCTTAGATTGGGACAACTCCAAAATAGTAGGAGTTTCTACATGCCTTACTTTGAGAATTAGATATTTTATAATCTTTTAGTTCAGCAAACTGCCACCAGGTGGGGCAGGGAGGGCTCACCACACACACACACACACAAACACACACACACACACTCCTCCCACCTCCAGCCTGACACCTGGCTTTGGCAGGTCCTGCAAACACTCACACACACACACAACCCCCCTCATGCATTGTCACCTGTGTCTAACACCCCTCAGATACTGGCATCTGTAAGTCGTACCATAACATAACAAGCACACAGAAATTCTTGACTTAATTATTATACCCATTCTGTGGCATTCTCACAGACTATTTGTCTGGGTGAAGAAACCAGTCTGCATCAACTGTATAAAGCTGCCCTTTAGTTACAGCATTTTACCTCCTTCATACAATATATAATCACTATACCAACAGACTTCCATTCAGGAATACATGTAAATAAACCAATGCATAATAATTTTCCAGAGTTCTTATCTCCAGTGGTTATATTTATGTAGAACCTTTGAACAAACTGATATTAATTATCCTTTCACTAATTATAACATAAATCTACCATGGTTTTCACAACTTGGTTGAATATTATGCACATGTATTGAGCAACATGATAGAATGAATTATGTATTATTAGAGCGGTTTTTATAGTGTACTTATATAATTTTAATATTATTTATAATGACTTTATAGAAATAACTGGATTATTTAATATGATTAAAACAGTTTTCTCAATGCTTCACATATGAGTTTTATGAAAAGGAGATATTTTAGAATATATTTTAACTATTATTTATTTATGAACCAGACCTAAAAAGTCGGAATATTTTACAACTGGTTTGACTCAGCCCGATTTTAATCCCACAACCTGCCACACGGGAAGCGAATGCTCAACTCATTTGGTGTTGTTGCTACATTTGTTGATGACACAGACCTTTTCCATGATGCATGTTGCTGCAATGAGCTGCTACCCACAACATTAGTTCTCCCCCCTGCCACCAGAGGGTAGGCTGGTAGCGGAAACCATCTGTAAAACCTTTCACCCAAGAGAATGCTGTACAATGACCTGCTACCCACAACATTAGTTCTTCCCCCTGCCACCAGAGGGTAGGCTGGTAGCGGAAACCATCTGTAAAACCTTTCACCCAAGAGAATGCTGTACAATGACCTGCTACCCACAACATTAGTTCTTCCCCCTGCCACCAGAGGGTAGGCTGGTAGCGGAAACCATCTGTAAAACCTTTCACCCAAGAGAATGCTGTACAATGACCTGCTACCCACAACATTAGTTCTTCCCCCTGCCACCAGAGGGTAGGCTGGTAGCGGAAACCATCTGTAAAACCTTTCACCCAAGAGAATGCTGTACAATGACCTGCTACCCACAACATTAGTTCTTCCCCCTGCCACCAGAGGGTAGGCTGGTAGCGGAAACCATCTGTAAAACCTTTCACCCAAGAGAATGCTGTACAATGACCTGCTACCCACAACATTAGTTCTTCCCCCTGCCACCAGAGGGTAGGCTGGTAGCGGAAACCATCTGTAAAACCTTTCACCCAAGAGAATGCTGTACAATGACCTGCTACCCACAACAATAGTTCTTCCCCCTGCCACCAGAGGGTAGGCTGGTAGCGGAAACCATCTGTAAGACCTTTTCCCTAAGAACATACTGTACTGTGAGCTGCTCCACACAACATTAGTTCTTGACACTGGCACCAGAGGGTAGGTTAGTGGTGGGAAACTGTCTATTAATTATGAATAATTGGCGTTCCTCATTCCACTACTCTTGCTCTATCTCACTAATGCTAAGTGCCCGGCTAGACAGCGACAAATGCAACATTGTAAAGTCAATGGTTTGACTCGGGTGGGGTTCGAACTCTACTGGAAGCAAGCGCTCAGTAGGAAGATGAACAGGCGACATGGGACAGGTTGTTGTCATCACATTTCATAATTTGCTTGCCCCTTTTTAAAAATTTGCCTTTAATTGTTTTCTTAACGGGCCTCAGGTGTATTGCCTGTGTATATCTCTATGGTGACCCTGGGTTGTGGGGGGGGGGGGGGGGGGGCACGCACATTCCCAGTACAGTGGCCGGTTGAACATGTTGCCGGGCTTGCCTGAGTCATCCGTCGGGTGGCGCACACAGCGTCTGTGTCTGTTTTTACACAAGTGGCAGCCTCAGCTGTCAGACCTAGGGTGCGTGTGTATGTGTGTGTGTCAACCCCTCTGCATACCCAGATCTTCATGGAGAGCAAATTTAAAGGTTTTCAACAGCAAATAGCACTCAACATGGACAGCATCCTGGTCACAGCACCATTGTCATGAGAGCAAGGTATATATATATACATGTGAAGATATGGAATTCAAGCTATTTCAACCCTTTTCAAGGATGTCTTTGATAGGAATTTAAGACTATTTTCATTTGGATTCCAGGAAAAAAACCAATAATGGAGAATAGCGATTTCAGATTAACATACAGCCCATTTTCAAGACTAATTACCAAAAATAGGTTAAATTCCAGGCTTTTGAAGGCCTTGAAATGGGGAAAATGAAGTTCAAGACTTGTCAAGACTTTCCAGTGCCCCGTACGGACCTGTGAGAGGTATTGCAACAAATGGAAACATCGCGCCTAGAGCAGAACTCCAACTCACATGGCTGCCATTCCGGGGCTAACCTAGGGTCCCTGACGCAATCAACTGAGAGTATCTGCCTGTACACAGGTACACTGCACCGCTCTTCTACCTACTGAAGGCCCCATCCTGATATGACCTTAGGTGTTGGCAGGACGTAAAACTCCAACAACCAACCAACCATCAACCTACTGTTGGGGAGTGTTAGTGTAGGGGACTGACTACCTCTTTATACTAAACTAGTAACAGTGATCATGTGACCAGACCTCCCCACTAGGACGGGGTATTTAATAGCCTGCAATGATTGCATCGGGTCAGTCTAGAACCGCGAGTGCCAGACTGCTCGGGGGAATAAAGGTCTGTACAACCGACACCCCGGTGGTTTGCGTCTTTCCTTTCTTTTCTTTTCTTCGATTCCGAGGTTCGAGCAGGGAGAACCAACCTCGTCATACAACCTAACCCACACCTACCTGTGTAAGTGGCATTTCACATAGGGACCTAAGTGACTACAACTCACTGTACATCTAAAATAATCAATTAAAAATATAATAAAATCATGGCTAATGAAAGGTCTTGATGCTCTTACAGTTTTCGATGTCAAATATATGCTTAACCATAGTTCAAGGTCACTTCCAGTGAGGTCAAGGCCGCCTACCGGCCTCCTCCTCGCTCCAGCCCCCCCCCCCCCACACACACAAACACAGACACACATACTAACACACACTCAACCTATTAACAAAGGCAATCAACTCGCCCCCGAGCGAACTGAGCATATCGAACGCGTTCAACAGGCCGGGGCCATGGGGTCATACAGGACTCAGGAGCGCGTTGTTCACTGGTCCCCAAGCACCACTCTGCACTCGTCACTCAGCGTGCTGTGGGGGAGGGGGGCGAGGGCGTGGTGGCGGGGCGGGGGGGGGGGGGGGACCAGTCTAGTGGGTGGTGACAGCAAGAATGTTGTAGGCGTAATCAGTTGCCACAAAACCACCACTTCTCTGTAGACCCACGATGCTGCGTTCTATCTCTATCTCTCTATCTCTCTATATCTCTCTCTATCTATCTATCTGTCTATCTGTCTGTCTATCTATCTATATATCTATCTGTATGTCTGTCTGTCTGTCGATCTGTCTGTCTGTCTGTCTGTCGATCTGTCGATATAACTATACATCTATCTGTCTATCTCTCTATGTGAAGCTATGAAAGTACAGCACAATAGCCCAAATATGAACCCGCTAGATTGCTGCGAGTCTCATTCAGCCGCCACTTCAGTGATTCATTTAACAGCTAGAAGCTCTAAAATCGTTTTATTTGTTGGAAAGTTTCTCCGGTAGGATTGTTGTGTTAAGATGGCCACCTGGTTAACGTTATGGTCACGTGGTTTGCGGTAGCCTCTCCTAAACCGTCCACCTTTGCCAAACACATGTAGCCACCTGTCTGCCTATCACTGCCCTTGTCACTTGTGTGGGGGCAGTTCAATAACAATTTAACAACGCTGCCATGGCAGGGTGGTCGGCATGGTTTACGCCATGTTTAATGTGTTTGCCTATAGTTGTACTAACAATATTATCATGTTACACTATTAATACATCTAGGTATATTTCCATAAATATATATATTCCACTATAATAAATCTAGGCATATTTTCATTATATATATGATTAACTAATTCTGACATGCTCGACTATTATAGATATATATATGAAAATATTCATGAATTTATGATTAATCGAACATGTTACAATGAACTAATTTTGACATGTTCCACTATCCAATATATATATATATACATTAAAATATACATACATGTATTATTGTGGAACAGGCTAGAATTAGTTACTGGTAACATAAATTAATTCAAACATATTCCACTAGCATATATACATATTAAGATATACATACATTTATGATCACTATGACATATATTTGTGAAAATATACATAGATTTATGATAGTGGGACATGTTAAAATTAACAATATACATGGAAATATATATATAACCGCGTTAAATGATCAGTTAATCCAAACTTTTTTTGGCGGCCCGTCAAAATACTACCATTGATCATATACAAAAGTCTCAGATGACCTTATTTTATAACCACATGAAAGTTTGGTTTAACTGTACCGGAAGTGGCCTTGGGCCAGACAGTTTTATTTGGATTAACCAATGCTTTGGATTAAGCGATTTTGGTTTAAGCAACTTTTTTATCTGATAAATGGTAGTATTTTGCCGGGCCGCCGAAAAAGTTTGGATTAACCGATCGTTTGGTTTAACCGAGCTTGGTTTAACGGGGTTGTACTGTATATGATTACGAAAGTAAATGGCGAGCTGGCATTCCTATTGCTTAGGATTGGCGGGTGGTAGTTTACCAAGTAGCCACCAGGGTGTGTGTGTATCTCCGCCTAACGCCGCGTGGTGGCGCTGCGCACGGTATGGGGTGAGGCGGCGTGAACTGTGCTGTTTAGATATCACCAAGGGGGCCAGGGCACCAGTCTGTGTACAATGGGACTTCTTTTTGTGTATACATCTCAAAGCAGGCGGAGTCTCATAACAAATGGCCCACATACACCTGCCGACTTCGTAAGTTTGTCGGTATCATACAAGCAAACTGCATACTACACCGGCCGCCATTTGTTTGAGTGACCGCCATCACCGACACCAGACAAGATGGCAGAATGGGTAGAGCGCTCGCTCCCCATGTAGAAGGTTGCGGCTGGAGTTAAACCGAAAACAACTTACACAAAGATATACTTCTCGCTACCTCGCCTGGTGCTCACTCAACATCACTAAGATAGGTCAAGGACTGGATGGTTTAGTGTTGGGATAATGTGCCTGAGTGGAATGCCTTTGGTGTAGTGCCAACGACATATCTCAGTGGGACAACACCATAAAGTCATCATGGGTACAGATGTTCATAAGTCTATCGGTACCGATCCCTATATGACCTTAGATGGTGCTAGGATGTAAACCCCATTCACACACCCCGTCAGCAATAGTGGGCCAGCATTTGCTGGATCTGCTGAGCCGGCTTGTTGAAGATGTTCCCTCCTAGTCCTCCTACTAATACGGATATTCAGAGTTCCGCTGGTCCCTCAGTAAGAAGGTGAAACCCAGCACACTGGATACCAGCTTCAGCTTACAGGCAGAAGGTGGGATGATCTCCCATCTTAGCCCTATCCTTCATATAGGCCCTAAACCTTAAACTTCGACAAGACGGGATGGCCGAATGAGTTGAGCGTCTGTCTCCCGTCTTAGTAGATCGTTGGATTCGAACCCCACTGGTTCGAACCTTGGTTGAGTCAAGCCAGTGACTTACAAATTGATACTTGTTGCTTCCTATTCCTAGCCAGGCGATCTGCATTATTAGGATAGAGCAAGGACTGGTTGACTCAGTGTCAGGATAATGTGACTGAGTGGGATAACAGGTCATGAAGTAGAGCGGGTCAGACTTGACTTGCTTAAGTGCAAATGTCCTCTCCCCATGCTGCTCAAACCACCATAATCCAATATTAAATAGTAGACAGATAAGAAACTTCATATCTACTTGGAGAAAGGCATTGGATATATTCGTAAAAGCGTTACATGAAGGGTTCACTCAAGGCTACAATGTGTTACTTATCACTGATGTATCGAACATAAGAAACCAGCAAAAGCGGCACCAGACACAAGTGCCAAGAAATGGTGAAATTACTAGTCTAGAAGACAGGACATGTAGCAGCATGTGCTGCCAAAAACATATATGGAAGAGCAAAGGTGAAAACGTGGGTTGGGGGTGAAGGGGTAAAGATGAAAGGAAGATGGGACAAGTGATGGGGGAGGAGCAGGTGGAGGGGTAGAGATGGAAGGGGGGGAGGAGGGGGATAGGGAGGCTTAGGAGCAGTGACATCGCTGGTTGTGACATCACAATACTGGTTATGTTGGTACTGCTTGTGACAGTACAACAAGTGACAGCACTGGCAGTGACAACAATAGTTGTGACAGTATTGGTAGTCACACCACTGGTTATGTTGGTACTGCCTGTGACAGTACTACAAGTGACAGCACTGGTAGTGACAATAGTAGTTGTGACAGTGTTGGTCATCGCAATACTGGTTATGTTGGTACTGCCTGTGACAGCACTACAAGTGACAGCACTGGTAGTGACAATAGTAGTTGTGACAGTGTTGGTCATCGCAATACTGGTTATGTTGGTACTGCCTGTGACAGTACAAAAAGTGACAGGACTGATGGTAAATGGTCATTTAATGCTTACAATTGCATACATACAGGCAAGGCACTTACACAACATACACAGGGTAGGTTCAACAAATATACAGCGCACAGCTTGTACAGGAAATCAGTGTCGTTGGGGGTGATGAAAATGGGAAATATTATGCCTAGAGCAGGAATCAAACCCACATCTCTTGCATTCCGTCCAGTGTGCTAACCATTACACCATCTAGACTTCCTGATGTCACCACCCTACCCACACCTACCTGCCTATGTGGCTGCTTGTCCCAGAGGTCAGTGCCCTTCTACCCTCTTATCAGTAAAAGTTAAAGAATTTCATGGATTTGTTTTTGTCGTGCCTCTGAAATAAAGTGGGATTGTCTTATTTTATGTGCATTCAGTCTGAATATGATCCTACATTTGTGCGCGCATTCAATCTTGAAATGGGGTGTGTGCTTTCTTTTTTTTCTTGAAGATTTATACTGCCTATCATAGATAAGTCTGAATAGACTTCTTTTCACCATTATACAGTTTGGCGATAGAAAGCCCGAGCCTACACTTTTACCGACCCAAGGGATTTTTAACCTCCCACACCACATAGTATGAGAGCAACTGGCCTTTGATCACGCTGTAAGTTATCCACAGCGGTGGAAATCCAAATTGGCAGAGGTGGGGGCACGGGGAATCAAACCACCGACCTTCAGATTAGGAGTCTGACCAGAAAAAAGTCAGACACTCTAACCACTCAGCCACAGAGAAAACCACTTGTGCTTCTATTGGGTAGCGTGCTTCTATTGGGACATATACGGTATATATATTTGTTTATAACTTTCTCTCTTCCTTCCTTTTGTGTTTAATGTGTGCTTTGAAATAGACCGGTATCCCACTTGGTCGTGGTTAGCATAGAGCCTTTACTATTGGGTGGTTGTCGGAGTTTTACATCCTGGCAACATCTAAGCTCACAGCAGGACAGGTACCGACTCGTGACGGTGTGCATTCATGGCAATTTTATAGTGCGGCCCCATTGGGAAATAAGGCCGCTGGCACCTTGACTAGATATCCAACTCAGTTACATTATCCTGACACCGAGCTAAACCAGTCCTTGCTCTATCCTATTAATGCTGAGCATCAGGCTAGGTAGCAACAAGTATCAGTTTTATAAGTCATTGGTTTGACTCGACCGAGAACTGAACTCCCGATCTCCCGCACGTGAGGCCCGCGCTCTACCGATTCGACCAGCGCGCCTGCTGCTTTACGACCGTGTAGTCATTCATTGCCTGAGGTGGTACTGGCGAACTTGAGTCCTGCTGCCACTGCAGATCACTCAGTGGCAGACATACCTCTTAGCAATGACACAAGTGAACGAAGCTGCTTCTAGTTTACATCGCAACCACCTGTGAGCAATTCCCCGTTAACAACTACTTATACGTAAAGGCAAACACTGCCTCTCACCCACCATTTCTTTAGAGCTGCATAGTCAGATAAAAGCACCTATTTTTTTAAACCGAAACACTCTTCTAGATTTGAGCCTAGATACCCACCTTAGATACTGGTGCACTTATGAAACATTTGTTGATGCATATGTCAATTAAATAGAACGCCACGATGTCCAGCGCGGGTTCAATTATGTAGAATGTTCAAAGAAAAACTACTTCAAACTGCCCTACTGTAGATTGCAGTGATCAACCTAATATATTTATTGTTTTAAATATGGCAGAAACTCAAAACCATTGGATGAGGCAAGTTTCTCAAAGCGACGCGACTCAGTGGCCAAATAATAAGAGCGCTGGCTGGCTTCCAATGTGCAAGGTTCTTGGATTTGAGTCAAACTAATAACTTAATTCAATACTTGTTGCTACATATCATGTCTCTCAGCATTGATACCGGTGTTCAGTATCAGTGTGAGCAGAACATGAGTGGGATATTCAGCTGATAACAGTGCAAACGTGCCCATTCATTCTTTCCATTTTTTCGCTTGCTCCAGTCCTCCACTATCGGCCAAAGTAAGAACTATTTGTTATTGTATTTGAAGTCATAGACAAAGTCAAACTAACAACTAAAATACAGGACACTTGCTGCTATTTTTCCTAGCACCGGACATTAGTAGAAGGCAAGGATTGATTGGATCAGTGAAATAGTGTAACTAAGAGGGATATCGTATCATGGTGCCAGCGACATGGCATCTCAGTGTGGCAGCAATAATAAAACCACTAGAAATGCACAGTCAGGGAAGTGGGAACACAGAAAGATCTGGTTATCTGATGTTAACATGTATTAAATGTCTTCCTTACATTCACTATAACTAGTATAAGTTAACAAAATATTCATATTCTAGAAATTCCAAGTCTATTTCACTTAGAACTAGTAAGGATATGCCTGGGATACTCTGTGTAATGCGCTTAAACAGATTGATCCCTATCTATTGGGCTGAAGCTCAAATTACCCTATTATGTGACGTCAGGTGCTCTTTGAAGAAGATGAAATAAAGTCCAGATGGGAAGAATATGTAAATGAACTATACAATGATGACAGAGGGAACCCACCCACAATTGAGAAAGAAGATGGGAATATTATATTAGTATCAGAGGTTGATAAGGCTATCAATGATCTAGAGTCATGTAAGGCTCCTGGAAGTGACCAGATAACATCAGAAATGATAAAAGGACTAGATGAAGTGGGGATTCAAATCATTCATAAGCTAGTAAATGACATCTATGAGGCTGGATTTATACCATTGAATATGAATGAATCCATATTTGTATGACTCCCAAAGAAGCTAAAACCAACATTGTGTACTGAGTACAGAACACTAAGCCTGATGAGTCATATGTTGAAGATGATCCTGAAAATAATTTTACTGAGAAACAGACAGAAAATTGAAGAACAAATCAGTAACGTACAAAGTGGGTTTATATCTGGAAGAGGTACACGTGAAGGGATTTTCAATATGAGAATGATTTGTGAACGTTATTGTGAAGTGAACCAGGATGTTTATGCCTGCTTTATTGACTATGAGAAGGCCTTCGACCGAGTCAATCATGAAATGTTAATCAAATGTTTACAAGATATTGGTGTCAATGGCAAAGACATTAAACTAATTGTGAACTTATACTGGACACAACGTGCATTTATAAAAATGGAGCAGGGCCTATCGGATGAAGTTATGATTAAACGAGGAGTTCGACAGGGGTGTGTATTGTCACCATGTCTATTTAACCTGTACACAGAGATGATTTTCAGACACATTGAAGATTGCAAGGGAGTGACAATAGGTGGCATGAACATCAACAATCTTAGATATGCCGATGACAGTGTAATACTAGCAGACAGTGAGAAAAACCTACAAGATATAGTGAATAGAATCAATAAAGCTGGAATACTATTCAACATGAAGATGAATGCCAGGAAGACCAAAACAATGGTTATAAGTAAAAAGACAGATAAACCAAATGTCAATATAACCATAGATGGCACAAACATAGAACAAGTATCCGAATTCATATATCTCGGACAAAAGATTACAAATGATGGGAGATGTGAGGAAGAAATTAAAAGAAGGATAACAATAGCCCGAACAACATTCTCCAAAATGTATAGAGTGTTAACATCAAGTAAGATATTAATACAAACAAGGAAGCGTATTCTTCAGTGTTATGTGTGGTCTACTCTAATGTATGGGGCAGAGACATGGACAATCTCTAAGAAAATGTACAAACGTTTAGCAGCATTTGAGATGTGGACTTATCGAAGGATGATGAAAATATCATGGACAAAGAAGATCACCAACAAAGAAGTTCTCAGAAAAATTAAAAATAAGAAAAGCTTGTTTGCCACTATACAGACAAAGAAACTTATTTATTTTGGCCACATCATTCGTCAGAGTTCAATATACCGTACATTGTTGGAAGGGAAGGTGAATGGCAGCAGAGGGAGAGGGAGACCAAGAACATCATGGTTTACAAATATTTCACAGTGGACAGGCTTGAATTATTCACAGTCTATCAGAACAGCACACCATCGGGACAAGTGGAGAACCATTGCATCCAACCCTCGACTAGAGGACGGAACTATTGATTGATTGATTGTGACGTCAGGTAGGGAAGGTACAGGTGGAATTAGATAGGTCATAAGGCATAGTCAAAGCCTTCAAATTCACGATTAGTCAAAGTAGGCTTTGTTGTATTTTTCTTGGGGACTTTCTTCATAACCGTCCTCTATAATTACCGAACCCTGAGTCAGGCTTCAGTTCTATTTCATGGACAGCGCCTATCGAACAGTGTAAGCATCCCTGTCCTATGTCACACTAACAGCTGAGGAGGTCATTAAGGCTGAATAGCCTAAATAGTCACATCATCCTTACTTACAAAAACATACCCCAACTAACATCCACATCCTACTGCATACAAAACAATACAACGAATAAAAGTGTACCTGATCAATGAACTAAGACTATGTAAAGGTACTACTACTAGTATCTACCTGAATTGGAAATTCTAAACCAACAACTAAAACATTTTATGTAAATTTAAAATGATTTAATACGCTTTAATTTCATAATCTACTTCACATTTCAACACACTATGGCGCTGAAAAAAGATTTATATGAATAAAAGAATTTATTTACCAAAGAAAATGATCACGGAGATCCTTTGCTTGATTGGGCCCTAAATAATTCCCAGATTGTTTGTTTGTTTGTTATTTTGGGTCCTAGCAACATCTAAGGTCATATCACGATGGGTACCGACTTGTGACAGTGCGCACTCATGGCGACTTTATAGTGCTGCCCCACTGGGAGACCAGCACCATGACCTGCCCCATCCCATAATAAAACTCCTACATGTGCTTGCCTTATGTGGAATGCTGCAGCATCAAACAGTGACTATTACCATATAAAAAAAAACACCTGCAGACAAATAACCCAACAAGATAAACCTACACGTGTTCTCCACAAAGGTGTGTTTGTAGAAATCCGGTGCCCAGAGCTAATGGGTAAACCAAACACTTTGGTTGCCAACTCTGCCAACATTCTAATTATTAGTCTGACAAAACCTGCATAATTCTTTCAATTTGGTTTTGCTTTGTTAAATCCTCCACTGAGAACTGACTGAACTTAAAACCTGCAAATAAAGATGTGGTTATCTGATTAAGACATCAAATTGATGTGATCCTTAAATGTTGCAAGGATGTAAAACCCAATGAAACAAACAGATATATACAGCACATAACCCATACCGGTAACCGCGTCCTGATTTGAGCTTACATGTTGCTAGGATATAAGACCTCCAATTAACATTTGGCTCTTCCATCTGACACTCTGTAACAGTGTATGTGTAAGGCGCATGTCGGGTTGGCTTTTTGAAGCCGCGGTTGTTCTTTCGCAGGATGTTTCGAATGTCCGGACAGGCAAACAGGTTGGTGGCTCACCTGCTGCTCAGAGCCCGCCAAGATCGATTCGATGAACGGGTCGGGGGATGCGCATTACCCAAGTTTCCGGTTCCTGTCACCATGCCCGCCCTCCGTGCCTGTGATCTGACGCTATGCCACGTTTCCGTGATCTATCAGCAACGTTCCCGTGATATATTACCTGGCCCTCCGAACCAACACTCAGGCTGCCCTTAACCACCTACACACCACACACTAAAGGCCCTGTCACATAACGATGCATCTCAAAAGCACGCAGCCAATGCGTAAAATCACTTTTTTATGTCGAGAAGCTTCAAACTTTTCGGCACGGGGGGCAAAGTTGGATCTATACACACCGTATATACAGCATATGGCCAATGTATGACCAACGTACGGCTAATGTGCCTCCCAGCGAAAAACGGTTGAATTACGTTCACGGTACGTTAGCAGAATGCTGGTGAACATTATATATGTTATTCGATCGCCAGAACTATGCCTCATATGTTACATACATTAAGACATGCTGGAGAAATGCTAAACGTATGTTAGACGTACATTAGATGTATGTTATCCATACATTGTCAGTACGCGGACTGTACGTTCCCCCTGCCTTTAATATAGGTCAACGTAGTGCAACATAGTGAAAAAGGTTTGTCTAACATATGTTTAACATACATATATACATCAACATATGCCTAACGTATACATAATGTATGGCTGACGTAAAATCCACACATTGTCAAACATTGTCGTACGTCAAAAGTTTTGTGCATGCACAAAAGTTTGCCAATCCCCTGATGCACAACACCATATCTCGACGAACATCGATGTACATTGACATATACCAATGAGCGCCTAATGCATCCGTAACGCATTAACAATGTATCCCAATGTAGCGGCCAAAAACCACATACGTCGCGTAGGTTGGCGCGATGCATCATAATGAGACAGCCCCTTAACCAGGCTGCGTTTTGACTCGAAATTCTACTTAAAATTCTTCTTGAAAGCTTTATTATTGTTATTATTATTTCATTATTATACCTTTAAGGCTCAGTCACACCTTACCGGACTGGGGAAACGGATAGAAAACGGACACTGTCCGGTGAAATACGTCAATGTCTGGTTTATATATGGTACGCATCCGGTGTGTCCGTTCTCTGTACAGTGGTGTCCGGTGTGTATGGTGTCAAGTTTTGAACATGCACAAAACTTGTACTGGACACCTCCGGTCTGACGTGTATGGTTGGTGTCCGGTTTAAGTCTGCTTAGTCCATTTCATGTCCGCTAGCCATCCGTTACATCTCCGGTTTGCTTCCTGAATAGTCAGTTGACAGTGTTGCAGGAATTTGGTCCATCAGTTTTTTTGTTTTTTTCCGCCATGTCCATTAACACTCCGGTATGTGCCCGTTTGACATTCAGTTCTTATCCGGTGTCATCCGGTTATCGTCCGGTTATCATCTGGTGGCTATTCGTTAATGTACGTTCCTTGTCCGTTTAGTGTCCGTTTCGTCTGACTGCCTTTGACCCGAAAGCGCAACATTTTGACACATTTCGGTACATTTTGATACCAAACACTACCGGACTAGAACATTTTTTGTCCGGTTTATGTCCGTTGCTCAATCCGGTAAGGTGTGGCAGGCACTTTAGAGGTTGCATACATTGATTAAGCAGGCAAAATTTCAATCACAAACAACTGGTCTTCCCCAGTGCACTACTCGTTGTCCCATCCTAATAATGTTGACTGCCAGGCTAGGTGGCGACAACGATCAATTTTGAAAGTCATTTGTTTGACTCGGCCAGGATTCAAACTCCTGACCTTCCGCACAAGAAGCCTGCTGTCTCTTACTCTTACCGATTCGGCCAAAGCATCCGGTTTGCACATGCATATGTATATATGTATATATGTATATATATATATATATATATATATATATATATATATATATATGTATATATGGATATATGTATATATGCATAAGACATGGCTGCGCACTAGTAGGAGAAAGACACAAAGTGAGGATTGGTGGAAGCCTCAGATTTTATTAAAGGAATAAATATCACAAGAATGCTCCGCCCCTTTATACTCATATAATGTATATATGTATATATGTATATATGTATATATGTATATATGTATGTATGTATGTATATATGTATATATGTATATATGTATATATGTATACATATATACTATTACTATAGATGTATGTATGTGTTCTATAATTCATTATGGGAATATGAATAAGGACCCTATCACCATCAGTTCCTCCCCTCTATATGTATCTCCTCACCTACCTAATATGCGTTGCTCCAGAGCTTAGTTCCCGCGATGGCCGCAGGTCACCATTACTTCCTGACTAGCAGAGACGGTAGGATAATATATATGTACAGTGAAACCCTGTTATAATGCGATCATTGGGGTCCATAAAATGTCATAGCGAAAACAACAGGGTCATGCTTAATCTGGATACAGTTGACTCAATTACCTTTGAATTTGATTCAATGAGTCGTGTTATAGCTCTATCCGAATTTGTGTTAAATTGGGGCACATTATAATGTTATATGTGGTGTATAGCATATTATGCAAGTATAACGATACGGAAGGGAATATTACTTATTATTATTATCTTTATACTCCATAAGACGCAACACTGTACCGGTGGTGCCATCTCGGCCCACCTCGCCTCCACCGGATGTTGACCAGTGTCAGTCGCACCGGATATATATAGTATAGTTATACGAGTCTTACCTGGGTATAGATGATGGATAACTGTTGTTTTCCTGAGGTATAAGCCTCGGATAGACGTGGGCTAGGGAGAAGGAAGCACATCCGGGTCCAGCAATCTTTACCTACTTATTCAGGATAAAAATGATCTTTAATACAATGGATACTATGATTTTCCCGTAATGGTACAATAACGGAATAGACGTGGTAGGGTGTGGTGGGCGACCCCTAGCCCACGTCTATCCGAGGCTTATACCTCGGGAAAACAACAGTTATCCATCATCTATACCCAGGTAAGACTCGTATAACTATACTATTTTACCTCGGTATACAGCCTCAGGATAGCCTCAGGCTAGGGAGACCTTTATAAAATTCATTTTTATCCTTAATATCATTTTATTCTTATTATTAACATGTTTATGTGTCATTCTATTAGTAATTGTAACATTCAAAGTTTTTTGTTCTCACCTATTGTTGTTAGTTGGTGAGCAGGTGCTTTGCAATGCCGGTAGGCTTTTCTAGTCGCTTGTTGTAATGTTTTGCAAACGACTTAGCCGTCTTCCAGCCTGCGTGCGCTAGTATTCTTTTAACAGAAATCCCGAGCAAACGTGCCTTGGAGACCATGGCACCTCTGGTTGAGTGGGAAGAGTATTTGCCCGTATCCACTCCAGCCAATTTCAACACCGTGATCGTCCATCTGGCCAGGGTGTCTCTTGAAATTGCATTATGTGGCTTTATGAAGCTCACTAATAGTTGTTGTGAGGCACGTAAGTCCTTAGTCTTGGATATATAAGCCCATATGGCTGACACAACACATAATTTACGATCCTCTGGGAAATAGTCTAAGTGAACCGTAGATAAAGGGTCACCTAGTCTGTTCGATTTCAACAACTGTGCTAAATCAAATGTAGCTTCTTTCTTGTCTATTTCTAATCCATCTAAGGATAATGCAACAATTGTTTGTCCTCTGTGTCCCGTTACCAGGAGTAACAAGACAGCTACCTTAAAACCTACTTGTTTTATATCTAACAAAGAGTTGTGAGGCCAAGCCTTAAACAACTTAAATACGATGGAAACATCCCAAAACCGATTATATTTTGGTTTTGGGCGATTTCTTTGATAAATCGAACGCAGTAAATAATGAAGGGCATAATGTTTACCAACTGTATCTAACCTCAATTCTAGGTAAGACAACTGATAACGCGCATCTGGCTGCATTGACCGCCCCAAACCCAAGTCCTTCATTCTCTACAGAACGAAGAAAATGGGCCACTTGTGCAATTGTTCGATTTGTTGGCTTGACTTTCATTAGCAAACAATGTACACCCCATTTTCTTAAATATGTCGTGTACATTTTGACAGTTTCTGGCCTCCATGCATTGGCTACTATTCTGTCTTCTGTAATTTTATCTAATCCAAATTGCTGTAAGTGTTTCCTCAGAAAAGGAATGCCAATAGGGGTGTCGCTGACACGTCGCCGTGAACCGATAGCGGTCCGTGGTGCGTTAGGTTCCCGGACTTTCTTGGGAATCGTATATGTTGTTTTGCCAGTTGTGAAACTGATGGTAGCCAAGGTTGCGTGTCCCAATCGGGCACGATGAGTATGGCGTGTGTCTCCTCCATGCTGATTTTTCTCACCACTCGGCTGATAATGCTAAACGGTGGGAAAATATAGAAATAATTATCTACCCAGGTAATAGCAAATGCATCAACTTTCCAAGCATCCGGTTCAGGATGCCAAGAAACATTATTTCGTGATGCAAACAAGTCAACTTCAGGTGTACCCCATTTTGCACAAAGTAAGTTAAACAGGTGTGCAGAGAGGGACCATTCTAAATGGTCAGGGAATTTTCTACTCTTATGGTCTGCAAGTGTATTTTGTGACCCTGGGATATGTGCTACAGTCAGCCAGACTTGTTGGGCCTGTGCCCAGTTCCAAATCAGTTTTGCTAACTGATTGCAAGGCTTCGATTTTGTTCCACCCATATTACGGATATACGCCATAGCAGTAGTGTTATCAGTTAGTATTCTAACTTGTGATTTAGGTACCTTCACTAAGCTACGTAATCCCAAATAAATGGCACGTAATTCTAGCGCATTAATGTGCTCTAACCTTTCATCGTCTAGCCATCTACCTCCTGCCGCTCCCAACCTTCTAGAGAAGCATCAGTGGTAATTACTGTATTTGGTTCCGCCATGCGGATTGGATTGGGTGAATTTGCTATGTGTTGCATCCACCATCCAATATCCTGTAAACCTTCTTCAGAAATAAACATCTTTCGTTCAAAATTGCCTTTAGTTCTTGCTAACACTAAATTTTTATCTATTTCTAGAGATTTAATATGAGCTTTCCCGTATAGAATAGCGGGTGCATAAGATATCATTATTCCGATAAGGACTGCAACCTGTCTAATCTTAGGTTTCGGTAACTTAAGAAGCTGGGTTGCTGTGGTCATAAACTTATTTAGTTTCTGTTCTGTTATCGACACTGTTAGGGATTGTGTATCAAGAATAAACCCTAAACATTTCAGTTGTTTTGTTGGTTTAAGCACTGACTCATGTGGATGTACATAAAATCCTAATTTAGTGAGCAATGCACATAAATCCATAACTGCGTCTACACAATCAATTTGTGTTGACGCCATTATAAATGAATCATCTATGTAAGGAAACATTATGTGACCATTCCTAGCCATAACTGAGAAGACAGGTTTGAGCAGTTTAGTGAACAAACGAGGGGCACAAGCTAAGCCATTTGGCATGCAGGTAAACTCATAGAGTTGGTCATCCCAAAGGAAGCGGAGAAATTTCCGGTGGTGTTCCGCTATGGGAACCGTGTAATATGCATCTTGTAAGTCAACACTAGCCATCCACGCATTTGGTGTAATCAGATCTTGTGCTGTATCTAAAGAGAACATTTTTAAATGTCGATATTCAATCATCTTGTTAAGGATTGTTAAATCCAGGATCATTCGAACGTCACCATTAGGTTTTGGTCTCAAAAAAATGTTTGAGATAAACTCTCCTTGGCAGTGTGTTACTTTTTGTATAATACCTTTATAAAAAAATTGGTGTACCTGTTCAGTTAGTGCCTCTCGTTCAAGTGGTTCAATTTTATAGGGAAAAGGAACTCTCCCTTGTACCGGAATGTCTATGAAGGGAATTTGAACACCATTAACTATATTTAAAATATCTCAATCAGTGGTAATTTTGTGCCATTCAAGAACATGGTTATTAATATTGCCAGCCACAAAGTTGCTTACAGTTTGTGTGGTTTTAGAGGCCGTGGGGACTTGTAATGTCTGTGTTTGGGCCTCTACTTGGACCCGCCCCTGGGGAAGGGGCGCTGGGAGTTGAAGCCTCGGCCGATCGGCCGTGCGGTGTTGTCGGTCCAGCCTGGCCGGGCGCCCCAGCCCCGGAAGGACTGGCTGAAGCTCGAGCCCGGTCTGGTTCCTCTGACCAGACGTCGTGGGCGAAAATCCCCGCGGGATCTTTTGAAGCTCTTTTTGGCCCCAGAACCAATCAAAGGGAAACCTCCTAGCTTGGAGATGATTTCCGCAGGTTTGAAAGTGTGGAAATGACCATTAATGGTCTCGCGCATAAGCGTGGTGGTTTTCACCCGCTTGGCTTTAGGTTTGTCAACCTTCTTAGCCACTTTGCCACCAATGGCAACATAGACCCGTATTGTATGTCTGAGTCAGCTTCCGTTGATGTGGAATCTGGCGAAGAATCGGAAGAAGAATCTTTCTTCTTCTTTTTCTTCGACTTGGGCTTGCGCTTTTTGCGTAGTCCCGTCTTGTTTCTCTCTTTGGTGAAGTCATCACCCGAAGAACTCACTTGTTTCTTCTTCTTCCTCTGTTTAGGAGGAGAAGGAACAGCCTTAGGCTCAATCGCTGAGTCTGTTTCTGAGAAATCTTCCCAGTCAGACTCGTCGTGGAAACCAGGCATAGGCCGTTTCCGAGACGCAGGTGGTTGTAGAGCCAGAATATGACTCTCCATAGCAGCCCACCGAGCCTCCCAATCCGGAGCTGTCGGGCCTGAAGGCCATGTCTCCTCTTCCGCGGCGGAGAGGGCATGTGGTGAGGGCATGGCCGACAACACTGGTGAGGAGTCATACTCCTCGTCCGAGCCTCTCGGAGCACGTCCCTCAGCTGCCGCTGCAACTCTCCTACTCCGCTTCGTGGCCATCGGGATCTGAAACAATAATATTGGTCAGTCCCGGTATTTCTAAACGTCACAATCTTGTTGTTTATAACTTAATTGGACATCTAGTGGTGTTAGAGAACGTGTTCATACCGTTCTAACACAGGCGTAATAAGCTAAATTTTTGGCGTAGATTGTGGGTCAAGCCCAAATCTAACGTGGGGTCGGGACCAGTGTATCGGCTCGCCCATCCCTCTGTTCCGCACACTTCTCCCTCCAGCGACTACTGCACCAGCAAGTTGGAGAAAATGCTACGAAACTCGGAGAAACGCCTGAAAAAAGTTGTGGGGAGTCTATAAAAGAAACCCAGGAGCATCTCCAACAACACTCTCTATTAGAGGCCGAGAGAATTTCCACAGGAGATGAGGCAGAGCCCACATCTCTACCCATGTCACACGGGTGTTGATAGAACCGCTAAGTATCGGTTTCGTTCGTTAGACAAAGGAATCTAAAGCGTTCTATCCTTGGTTTTTTTAAAACCGTTAAACTAGTCCAAAATGGACCAAAGAAAGTTCTGAACTTTCCAATTTGATGCTATAATGCATCATAAGTAAGCTAACCACAGTTATTAGTATACTTACTGCGTATTAGCTTGTTTGTAGACTAAATTTGCCGGAGCAACTCAACGAACGTAATCCAGTCGTGAGTTGTTTATGCTAATTGCTGGACCCGGATGTGCTTCCTTCTCCCTAGCCTGAGGCTAGCCTGAGGCTGTATACCGAGGTAAAATTATAAATAAACAGTATTATGCCTAAATCTTTTCTTTTTTTTTCTTGGAAGATTCATACCGCCTATCATGGATAAGTCTGAGTAGACTTCTTTTCACTATTAGACAGTTTGTTGATAGAAAGCTCGAGCATACACTTTCACCAACCCAAGGGATTTTTAACCTCCCACACCACATAGACATGGGAGCAACCAGTCTTTGATGACGCTGTAAGTTATACACAGTGGTGTAAATCCAAATTGGCAGAGTTGGGGGCACAGGGAATCGAACCACCTACCTTCAGATTAGGAGTCTGACCTCGAAAAAAGTCAGAGACTCTAACCACTCTGCCACAGAGAACACCACAACCAGTTACAAGCCATAAACAAGAAGCAAGAAAACCAAAACTATTGCTAAAACAAAATTCAAAAGATTGGAACCGCCACTATAAATACATATACAAATGTAAATACCAGAAGGTTCATCAATCTTATTCTTCTATCCGATTATTCACCGAACCGAACACCACGGCGCATTTAAAGCTGCATAGTCCGATGAAAACATCAAATTTTCACACAAAAAACAATTATGTAGATTTGATTAGCTGTTGCTAGGACATAAAACTCCAACAAGCAGCATCCATTTCTCTTCTATTGACTTAGTATGCCCTTCTGTATAGTGACACATGGTTAATATGCGCACCTGTATCTAACCTGGGTATGTAGGTTCACATGTAGCTAGGTTTTTCACTTTGGAACACATGACCTTTATCTTACTACGCAACTTTAATGCCGACACCAGGCAGAGCAGCGTGGATTTCAGAATCCACCATTTTGTATAATTTTCTCTCTCAACATTTTCCAGGGGAGCCTCCACAGTTCGTCCCTGTTGGAGGGGTCGACCCGCCCCTCCCACACCTTACCCCCCTTTAGCCATACTATTTCTACCTATTTACAATTTGTGTATCAGGGAGATGTCCTTACTCACTCTTATTAATACCCCAGTCACACGAGGCCGACGTCAAAACGTCCTCATTGCGCCCTCCTTATCCCCTCCTTAAGTGCTGGCGCCACGAGGACGCCAACCTCCCGGCGTCCCTTTCGGAAATTCTGGATGCAAGGAGGTTGCAAGTGCTGCACTTGCAACCTCCTTGCATCCAGTTTGGTCGGTGCCATTAAAATATGGTTGGTGGTCTGGCGCCGCCCTGGCGCCACCAGGTTGGTTGACGCATTGGCGCCGATCTGGCACCCATCTCGTGGCGCCAAAATATGCAATACCGCTATGGCACCAACCCGCGCTGACCCTGCGCCGACACCGTGCCGACCACGTATTTGAATATGCAATACCGCTACGGCACCAACCCCGCGCCGATCCCGCTCCGACCCCGTCCGACCCCGTGCCGACCCTGCGCCGACTCCGCACCGACTACGCGCCGACCCCGCGTCGACCACGTATTTGAATCAATGTATCGAATGGGACGCTGGGAGGTTGGCGTCCTTTTGGGCATAAGGAGGTTGGCAGCGAGCGCTGGCTCTCGTGTGACTGGGGTATTACTTGGCACCTCTGGGTCCCGTTAGGAGCCAGGTCAGCTGATTTACCGTATTTACCACGTGAGCTTGTTCCCGCCGGATCATGACATCACAACGGATTCAGTGGGCCTATCTTAATGGTGCCAGTTAACGGATCCCGATCAAATGTGGCTGCGTTTTAGTGGCTTAATCGGGACGATCGCTAACGTTGATTGGTTGGTGTAAGACGAACCTGATGAAGGTTTTATTTTCTTTTAATTTGCGACAATTACCGACAACAGGTTGTCGCAAAATTGTCCGCACGGCACGTGTGAGGAGGCTTTCAAGGCTCGAGCATCGCCATTTCACATAAATAACCGATGTGACCTGAACATCACCAAGGACCGTCACCATGGAACACACACACTCACACACACACACACACACACACACACTCACACACGCACACACTCACACACACACTCACACCCTCCCACACATACACACTCACACACTCACACACACACTCACTCACATACACACACTCACATACACACTCACACAGATACACACACTCACACACTAACACACACACACCTGCACCTTGGGTGTTCAGATGTGTGCAGTACTTGTGCCCTTCCAGACAACTGTGTTAACTAGAGATGAAAAGTTATTTCATTTTGGTGATATTTTTCACCTTTTTGTAATTTACGATTCATGTTGTTTCTATGAAAAATATTTGGACAATTTGACTTATTTTCTACCTGTATTCCCTAAATTCCACCCTAAAATTCCACTGATATTTTAAGCATGAATGGTACTCGGTGGTCGTGTAGCATGGGGCCGGTGGGTCGGTTTCGACCCTAGGTAAAATATTCACCCATATTACGATATCTAATTCCGAGAAAAAACTGCTTCGAATATGAATTAGCTGTGGATGTAGTGGTTCCAATATGCAGTATTGATCTATATTTGAGTAGAGTTGGTCAATGGGCAGATGATGCAAACATAAAAGATGGCGACCCCAGAATGATCTCGATTTTAGTTTAAAAGTTTGATAATCTACATTATTTAATAACATTTTTATTCAAAAGTAGCATGTAGATCATGTATAGGAAGAATTAATTTTGCTTTTCAGATTAAAGTTGCAGAGTCCGATAAAAACATCAAATTTTCTAAATCTAAATTTGAACCTACATATATGCAACTTATACCACTGTCACACTATGATGTAATGGGCCAATGTAAGTCTGACGTGCTCATGTTTCGTCATTACGTTGACGTACGTTGGGTTATGTTATGATGACGTCAGAATGACGTTAGACTGACATCAAGCTACTTCAGTTACGTCATCTTATGTCGGTGAGCATCAAGGTTTTGAACCTGTTCAAAACTTTCGACGTAACTCGAATGTAAGGGTTTATGTTCGCCGTACGTTCTGTACACGTTCGATGAACGTCAATGACATTAAAAGGATGTTAGTCAAATGCTCCTCACTACGTTCCACTACGTTCCACGTCACCCACATTAAAGCCGGTGGAAACATCCACGCGGCGTAATGGGAACGTCAGGAGAACGTACGCTGAATGTATGTCCAATGTACGTTCAACATACGTTCAGCATTTCGCCACTGTGTCATGACATATGTAACGTCATGTTATGGCCCTGTCACACTACGACGTAATGACGTCAGCATAGGGAGAACGTGAAGAACGTTGAACTTCTCGGCGTAGTATGCAAATTTGGGCATAAGTTGAACATGGATGCAGTGTAGTGGGTGAGAGCGTAACGTCGGTAAAGCGTAGTGATACCGTGATTCAATGAGAGAGGACAACATCATTACGCTAACGGAACGTTATGAACGTTATTCCATCGCCAGAAGAACATTACATTACGTTACATACGTCATGAGACGTTGAACGTACGTTGAATGCACGTTCTCCTGACGTTCTCCTGACGTTCTCCTGACGTTCTCCTGACGTTCTCCTGACGTTCTCCTGACGTTCCCATTACGCCCCGTGGGCATTTGCACTCGTTTTAATGTGGGTCAACGTAGTGGAACGTAGTGGAATGTAGTTGAACGTAGTGAGCAGCGTTGGAATAACGTCCATTTAACGTCATTGACGTTCACTGAACGTGAACAGAACGTACGGCGAACATAAACCCTTACGTTCGACCTACGTCAACAGTTTTGAACATGTCCAAAACCTTGACGTAACTCGACGTAACACGACGTAATGTGACGTAGCTCGACGTCATTCTAACGTCATTCTGACGTCATCATAATGTAACCCAATGTAATAAAAAAAAATTACCATGTTAGCCTCACGTTGGCTCGTTACGTCGTAGTGTGACAGGGGTATAACATAGTTCTGGCGATGGAATAACGTACATAAGGTTCCGTGAACGTAATGACGTTGTCCAGTTTGTAAATAGTGTCCGTTTGACTAAAAGTGCACGTGGGTTACTCAGAAGGGAAGAGGCCGTGAAATCCACAGGTTGACTGACCTCTGCTCATGGAGTCAACAGCTCCTGCCTTATTGCTACATAACATGCCCTCTGGTGGCAGTGGCGAGAACTACGGTTTTAGGTAGCTTTTGCTGAACGCGGCTAATTGACAATGAATGCGCTGAGGTGATATATATACACACACACACATATATACATACAGCGGTACAGTGAGTGAATGCAGGGGGACTGAGGCGTGGGCGAGTAGGTGGCGCCACGTGCTCAGGTCATGAGGAACCAGTAGATGACCTAATGAGTAGGTGACCAGCCGATGACTTAGTGGCTGGGGGAGTACATGAATCTTCCGGCTTATTTTACTTGTATAATGGCTTATACAGCATATATATATGTATATATATATATCATTTTCAGCAGTACAGTGAGTGGCGGTTAGAGTGTGAAGCAGGTGTTGGGGCCACCATCGGAGCTGGGGTTGGGGAGACTGGAGCAGTAGATGACTAGGCCAGACTCCATCAGTCCATGGACTGAGTGAGTGGTGGGGGAATGGATGGATATTACGGGTTATTATACTCGTATCATTCTTATACAGCATATATGTATATATGCATATTCAAGGGGCATGCACACTGGTAATACACACACAGTGGTCAGTGTGTGTGGTGCATTGGAAGGGACATACTGGGTCATGCGACACACATAGGGGCTGAATCAGTGAAGGTGGCGTTACTATGGTAAAGGCCCTGTCACATTACGGCGTATGGCGGGAGCGTATTGAAAACCTACGTAGGTCCTGCGCGTGCCGGCCTATGATGACATTTGGTGACCTTTCGGGTGGTTTTGAGCGTATGTGGAACCTACGAGGAGCGTACGAGGAGCGTATGAGGAGCGTATGGGAGCGTGCTGTGACATTTTTTGACAGTATGGGCCATACACCCCTCATAGGTCGGGTTTTTTTGAGCATGCACAAAAAAAATTTGGACGGACGGATTTATGAAAGCGTATGGCGGCGTATGCCTCATACGCTTCACATACGCCAGCATCTGGCGGCATCTGGCGGCGTATGAGTAGCGTATGAGTAGCGTATGCGTAGCGTATGAGTAGCGTATACGGCGTATGCCGACGTATATGACGTAACGCGCTTACGCCGCCATACGCTCCTGCAAAAAACCCTAATGTGACAGCCCCTTTACTAATAAAATCACAGGTCATGTTAACCAGAGTCAAGATTCAGTTGCTGGTATGCCACAGGGTGGCAGATAGCGACCAGGGGAACATAAGTGCAGAAAGCGGTATTTTAGTTATTGTCGAATAGTTAGTTACTACCCAGATTTCAATTCAATCCAAATCAGAAAGAAATCTAAATTTGGTCATTTAAGTTGCATAGTCCGATCGTTTGGGGTTTCTGTAATTGTTCTGAGATAAATATATTAAATTGACTGTTATTGTCTCCCTTACTTTAGTTTGAAGTAACTTTTATTTTGATGGACTAAATTTTGAGATATTTGAAGTCCTTACTGAAGAACCAGCGGACACTAACTTTAAGTACATAGACCAGGTGCAGGCCGAATCGATAGAGTGTGGGCTTCGCGTAAGGGAGATCGGGACTTCGGATCCCGGTCGAGTGAAACCAATAACTGATCAAATTGATTCTTGTTGCTTCCTAGCCTGGCACTCAGCATTACTAGGATAGGGCAAGGACTGGTTACCTCATTGTCAGGATAATGTGACTGAGTGGAATATCGGGTCATGGTGCTGACAGCCTGTTTTCCCGGTGGGGCAGCACTATAAAGTCGCTATGAGTGCGCACTGTTACAAGTTGGTACCCATCCTGATTTGACCTTAGATATTACGCGGACCTAAGACTCCAACAACAACCAATGTCTGAATACAGATCGAATTTAATCACTGAGCCGACAGACTGGGAGACTCTCTGTAATGCTGCAGGCACACTACGACGCTTCTCGCCGGCGTGCCGCCAACGTGCAAAATAAGTTGTGCGGTCTATTCTACGTGT